>CM076578.1:1678794106-1680028143 GCA_034641835.2 Pinus albicaulis
TTTCATGCCCAAAAAACATTGTTTGGGGCCTCAAAACGACTCCGAAAGTTCAGAACCAGAAAAAAATAACAAAAATAGTAAATTGTGCTATAATTAAGGAAATTGAAAAACTGAAAGAGACAATGGCAAGGGCCCAAGTGGAAGAGGTGGGTGGCCACCAATATCCACCTCGATCACCTTAAATCGAATTTCTTGAGCTAACTCAATCATCATGACTTATTTAATTGACACAATTTGTTATGAGACGAAATACAATTTATTGTCCAATTTATTTAAGGGAAAAATAAATTAGACGCCTCACATTCCTCACTCTTGTTACATCAAAATTCCTCACGAGTGTGGGTGCATTTTATTTTGTCCTTTATGTTCGCCAATTTCACTGTTTCTTGTGGCAAATTTCAACACTCCCTCTCAACAAGAAAGGAATTCAATCTATCCCCATCCGGTACCTTTGGAATGTTCTGCATGCTACACTTATCTAGTGTTGTTTGCACCTGAAAATCCTAAAACTGAATAGCCTCTGAACAAATGAATCAGTATAATGCATCTGTCATCAGAGTCTTCTGATTGTTGCTAGCTACTGCACCTGTCTAGTACTGGATTCTCTGCACTGCTGCTGACATCTGCATCCGTGCCCTTTGAACTGTTGCTAACTCTATTTGTGCTCCAATATTTGACATATGTCACTCTGATTTCTGTCTTGCTGACATCTGACTACATCAATCTGACTGATCCTTCCTACTATTGTTGTACTGTGGGCTCCTCGTAGCCACGTTCGATCCATGAGACACGCCATCTCAATGGACCTTGCCCAAATTTCTTATATTGGGATTATGTCTACACATAACCCCACCTTACACCTCGAGGTATGGCTGCTCTCTCGGTCTCCTCTCTGCTTCTCCAATTGTGGAAGCTACTCCACAACCTTCTGAGACTGCTTCTCTTGAGGATGCATGTTGAGAGGTAATTTATGCTCCCTCTAAACCACCGAGTCGCTAACTTCTGCCTTTCTCCTTAAAGCTTTGCATGCATCTAGTACCTCAAGTGCATATAGATTCTTGACTCACGCACAGTGTAATTGTCCTGAAGTTACAAAAAGTTTCTAAAAAAGAGTTGATTTTAAATCGATGATATCTCCCTCATTCGAGCTCCAATTTGACCGATTTTTTTTCTCCATTTGGGTAGATTTTCACAAGGAATCCAAATATTCTATTTTTTTTCGAAAATTTTACACCAAAATATTCAAATATTCTCTACAAACTAACTACCCAAAAAAATCCTGCTCTGATACCATGTAGAAAATCTAACCAACGAGATTCAATCTGATCTTGTAATCTACTAAAACAAGATACTAAATCCTTCCTACAATTTACGGAAACAAAACACGATTGCACAATCACATATAAGTAAGAGAAATAAATTATCAATCGCACAACAACATGATGTGTTTTGGGAAAGCAACTAATCAAAACCCCTCTATCTCTATTGGGTATTAAGTCAAGGAATCATGAAACAATACAATGCTTAATCTCTCATGAGATTCTCCAACACTCTGTCAATTGTCTTCCGTTGATCTAGGAAAACTCGGTCTAATACTTAGCCAATTCTCATCCTTACTGAAGCCTGACTTGCTCATGCAATTCATAGGGAATTAACTCCTTATTAATTAGGAAAATTAGTCTTCCTTGATTGTGCAATCCATCATGGCATCCCAATGACTTTATAATTTCACATGGGAAATTTTCTCTGAATAAAATTGATAGTTATGTTCCATTTAACCTCTGTCTCAACTGGGTATTCCTCGAAACTGACATGCATGCAGCTATTAATAGTGAATTATCAATTATTTGATTGATCACTCATTGTGAATTAAATCTAATTTATTTCACTGGACCTCTCACTAGCTCATCACTCAGTTAGAACTAGTTAAGCTGATTTTAACTCATTTAATTGAGTTAATTACACTTGCACCCCACTAATGCATCAACTTCAACTGGACCCCAAAAATATTAGAATCCCTCTAGATGCCTCATATTAGACCCTCAACTCGAATTTCTTGAGCTAACTCGGTCATCGTGACTTAATTAACTGACACAAGTTGTTATGAGATGAAATTACAATTTATTTTCCAATTTATTTAAGGGAAAAAGAAATTAGACGACCCACATTCCTCACTCCTGGTGCATCAAAATTCCTCACCAATGTGGGTGCATTTTTTTTTGTCCTTTCTGGCTTCCAATCTCACTGTTTCTTGTTGCAAATTTCAACATTTCAGAATTTGATACGGCCTTCACACAAAGACACCATTGAAATCACATGCCCAGATTCTCATGAGAAACCTCTCTTAAGCTTGATCTGCCAGAAGAGAACCAACAATATGCCATCCTACTTCCTAGCGCAAACCGACCATTAAGGTATGAAACATTCTTTTGAACCCTCACATGATGATCTTTCTCTTTGAGGATGATCATGACCTCCCTTTAGCAACCCTTACTCGGCCCTCGTACTCGACCTACTTTAGGACTACATCTCTCTTCACCCCCTTGATGTGCCAGATAGTGGGAATACATGTCAAACATGCTAAGATGTGCCAAGTGATAAGGCATGCCAAGATGTGCAAGGGTGTGTCAATGCGTATCAGGGACTTTCAAGACAACAAAAGGGAGAAAAAAGTTAAACTACAAGGAAATGAACACATAAGAGGTTAATAAGTCATCAATTTACCTTTTCCAAGAGGGGCATGCTAGACACACTAACACTAGGCGACAATAGGTTCCAAGTGCAAAGTCTTAGTGCATTCTAAGTGCCAAGTATTCCTTTGTTGCTTCTCATCTACTTTCCAACAATTGATCTTCACAAATAAATTTAATATTAAACCATGCTAAATCATACCAAGGCATCTCAACGTATTCCATACATGCTAAGACTTTCCAAGTGCCAACACGTGCCAAGTGCCAATATGTGTCAGGGACTAGTGTTATGCATGTGATGAAGTGGAAGGGAATGTTGAAGAGTGCTAAGGTGTGATAGAGAGTGATAATGCATGTTGATGAGTGTTAAGGAGTATTAGGAAAAAACATTGAGGGAGCACTAGGTAAAAATTCATGGAAGTTAATGAATATGAAAAAGAACGTATCTTGCACTTGAGGAGACTAGTTTGAATGATGTATTAGTTGTCATAGTAAGGAGGGAGTGACAAGGTATGCTAAGCAGTAGGCGTGCTGGGGAATATCAAGGCATGTTAAGTGTTGTTCCTTGAGAAACAATTCCTGGCTGTGTAAAAGAATCCGTGCTCAAGACATTAAAGATTATGTCACAAAAACAAAATGTATATATGTGTCTCTGTTTCTTAACCCTTCAAACGTTAGTAATATATTTCCCAAATATCAAATCTTTATTAGCTCTGCAATGCCATATTCCTTATATATTGAAGTGAGTGAATGGAAGACGAAGAAAGAAAAGGATTTTAACTTGTCATGCTGCTTAAAACAGAAACTGCCATCATAAAATCCTGAAGAACTGAAAAAAAAATATAAGCTAAAGAAGAGGAGCGCCCATTAAGGATGTTTAATTCTTAGATATATAAATATCAAGAAACCTGCAGCTCTAATCACTCTACTTTATTCACAGATATGGAGATGAAATGAAAACTGAGAAAACTCTTCAACACAGATGGAATATTAGAAACTTGCAAAACTTTTTCATTCATTTAATATTGCTCAGTACAAAACTAGCCTTCAAAGGTTCAAAACTCGGAACCTTCTTTCTTCCATAAGATGTCCTTAAATACAATCTGAACCAAAAATGGTTTTCAGTTATAAAACTGATTCTAACTAACCTATAACTGCTTAACTACTCTTTGTGACGGAGGCACATGCCTCGGAAACATTTCATTACATTTTCATAACTTCAGTTAAAATAAAAGATGATAACTCCTAATCTAACGGAACTGATGTTCCTGGAATAGCAGCTGACTCAATGATTACTTGCGGCTGAACGGCTACTTGTGGCTGTTTAGCTGGAAATCCTTTTTCTGTGTCAATAGAAAATTTCTTACATTCCTTCCAGAGCTTATCCTGAGTTATTGGAGCATTTTTATAACGATGATATTCTACTGTGAAGGAAACAATATGACTGTGAGTGAGGTTACTTGTGAACAATGTTTTCACCATCCACAGTAGAAGGAAATGTCTTTGTAAGAAATTGAATACTGTTTCTCCCTTCAGTATCTGCGTCTTCTCATGTCGGCCATCTGCTCTACTTTTTGCAAATACCAATTGATCCTCATAAAGCTTCCAGGACATAAACTCACCTCCCTCCTTCCAGCATGAGGGCAAACCGGTTCTTATCAGCTTATCAAACGAAATATCAAATTTCTTAACCATCTCTTTAATTACCTGTAGCCGCTTCTCTGATACCTTCAGAAGGTCATTTTTAATGATCATTTTGTTTACTTCTTCGGCATAGAAATACCGATCCTGTATCCCCATATCTTGCAATTCTTCATCTGTTTTGGCATTAATAAAATTCATGAATTTCTTGGCCCAATTTGATCTTTTGATAGCGGCTTGCTTATCCGATAACAGCTCTTTTTCGTGATCTGCAACAATGTTCTTCTCTCTGGAAATTACTTTTATGGAGTCCCATTTTTCTTTCATTTCAGAAATGATCTCATTCCAGATGAGATCCTTGGCTTTGATAAGGGAAATATTTCCCTTCAATTTATCTTTGAGTTCTTTGATTTCTTCCTCGGCTGTTCGTAGCTTCTGCTCGTTTTCATTCGCCTTTCCTTCCCATCCCTGCATCAATCTAAGAGCTGTGTCCAATTCAGACTGGGCCTGTTTGCAATCTCTCTCTGCCATTTTTAATTCTGTGTTCAGCTGAACAACCTGGGCTTATGGGTCAGCTCCACCTGCAGAAAAATCAAAAGTACAAGTATGGTTCTGGATTTGATTTTGTAAGGTTATAGCAGTTTTCTTTACCTTATCAAGCTCCTCGTCCTTCTTTATCAATTGTTGTCGTAGCTCCTCTTTTTCCTTTTCAACCTCTGCTACTTCGGCTGCCAACGAATGCTCTGCAACTGGAAATTTCAGTTTTTTCCTTAATGAAGATATTTCTGATTCTGCACTCTTCATCAGTTTTTGAATTGCGCTTTTATCATTTGGATCAACCCCGATTTTTATTATGATTTTCTTCAATTCTTCATTTTGAGTAGTCAATGCCCTGGCATTGGCCTTCTCCATCCTACACTGTTTGACAACCTTAGCAAGCATATTTTCTGTCTTAACTGATGTAGCATGAGTTTTGCCCAAATCATTAACAATCAACTGACCTGTCTGCATGTGGAGATTCATTTTGTCCCACAAGGGGATCTTTTTCACATCCATGAATATATTCAACTCCTTAAAACTGCCGGAGGGTCCAAGGGACATTCCTGTTGGATGCGACAGCGCCATTTTGAACTGATCCTTCTCTAGATCCATTACAGTCAATAATCTTGTTTGACCAGCAGGTATCTGGTGCTCCACTTGTGTTTCTATATTGGCCTTTATTCTTTGATTCCTTTCTTCAATTTGTGAGAAAACTTGCTTCATGGAAGGAGCCTTTTCCACATGAAGTTCTGGTCTGCTAGGAGATGAAGGGCCACCCTGTTCTTCACTGACCTAGAGAGTAAAACCAGGTGAATTGGAGGAGTGGTCTTCTGCTAATTTAGTCCTTTTCTCCTCTCGGGGTTCCTCTTCATCGATCTCAATAACATCGTCTCTCCCTCTCTTGCCCATCTTTTCCAATATTTCCGGTGTTTGAATATTGATCCGTGATGAACTTGGCCCTCCTGGATTAGCCAACTTCTCTAAATCCGGTTTGCTCACATGAGTAAAAGCGGCATACCCATTCTCAACCCTTCTTTGTGAAATAATCCCATGTGGGTCATAGGCCCATTTCTCTCCCAATAGTAACTGTGTTCCTTCCAATATCCTTGATACCTCCTCATAAGCTTGCCTTGTGTTAACAACAAAAGGGCCTACACTCATGGGCAACTTATACATTAATCTCTTCTTCATAGGAAGAAAATGAACTTGATCTACATTAAGACTTTGCCTTATAAATTCTAAGGCAAACAGTCTCATGGGAACGAATGTTGGAAGCCTATAAGGCTCAATACTGACTCCATATAGCCTTATTTCAGAATAATCTTCAAAAACAAACCAGTCTCCATATTTACAATTAGGTCCTAATTGCAAGAACTCCTGGGCCTTTGGCAGAAAGCATGGAGGCAGAGTTCCATTAAGAATTTTATAAGCAGTGGTCATGAAATGGTCCAAAAATTCAAATAAACCAGCTTCGTTTTCTTCTCTTCTGACCATATCAGTCCAAAGCAAAACTGACTGTTTACTTTTATTACTATCCATTATATTCAGACCAAAACTCATGAATTCTTCAACATTATGATATAAAAACAAGTAGACTACCAATGAGGGAAATCTGAAATAACCTGTTAATGGGAAAGCAATCAATTGAGAATTCACCACTTCTTGCCAAAAGGATGGGATATCCAACACCACTCCTGGTTTCATCATGAGAGTGAACATCCCCAGGGAAACCTTGTCAATTTCGCGATCATCATCTCTCCCCAGAATCTCCATAATACAGCTAAGAACTGACCTGTATTGAACATTAAATACATCCAAACTGAACTTTCCCGATTCAAATTGTGTCTTCTCCGGACTTGATACCAAAAATGACATGCAGCGGTTAAACTCCTCATTTGAGAGCTCCTCGAAATATTGAATTAGCGAATCTTCGGAGAACTGCAAAGGAGAATCATTCTCTGGAAAACATAATGCCTGACGCATTAATTGAGTTGAAACCTGCAAAATATCTTCCCCTTGGGAATTCATGACAAAACACTTGCCGGGATACATGGACGAAACAAACCAGGAAATGAATTCGGGAAAGACATGAGTTTTAGGAATACAGGCAGACAACACTCCTGAACTCTGCATAGCGGAAAACACAGGTGACTTGTCGGTGTTCAAGGTCACTTGATAATGCAAAAGAGGATGGTTTACGGATGACGCAGTATCACGGACATCTTTCTCACTATCTAGGAGAGGGCTCAGATTTGACAAACCGGACAATGATGCTCGCTTGGCCATGACTGACAAGAATTTCGAAAACAATTCAGCGCAAAGGTGGCGGGACGGAGTTTGAAACAGGGAAAACAGTCAC
The DNA here is from genome assembly GCA_034641835.2 of Pinus albicaulis. Lineage (NCBI taxonomy): Eukaryota > Viridiplantae > Streptophyta > Pinopsida > Pinales > Pinaceae > Pinus > Pinus albicaulis. Next base: position 1,678,801,337 of record CM076578.1, read on the forward strand.
AATTGAACCACAATAGGACGGAAAACCCCACTTATAGACAACGAAGAACCATAATAAATGCAAGGGTGACGTGGAAAGACAGCAAATAGTGAATGACAGTTGTTTGCCACCTCGGCGGATGACGTAATGCGGGGGGTCTGTGAGTACGGCAGAGAACTCCAACCCATACCCCCCGCAATTAATCAGGGCCGTCAATCGTCAATTTTCAGAGATCTGACCAGTCAACTGCGGGGGGTCGGGTTTTGATAACCGTCGGGCTAGTTGACCCCCCGCAGTTGCATATCCAAATGCTTCCGCGCACGATTGTGACTTCCGCTCCGGAAGTTGCACGAACTTTATCTTTAATATAAAAATATCAACCTAAAGTCAGTCTGCTCCATGAATCAAAATGGAAATAGAAATACATTGCATTCTTTCTTCTTCTTCTTTTTATACTAAAGTATAAAACCTTATACTATAGCATATTTTCGGATCCTTATATATATTTTTTCAAAGAAAAATCTTCTTTTTCAAAATTTCAAAATTGTCATAATAAAAAGGATATGCAGATATAATGATCCACAACATCTGGCTCCACCTGGGGATAGTGTTTTTACCACGAAACACTAAGAACCTGCAGATTAGTGCCTTCACCTCGGGCATGGAGTCAAAAATTGCTTGATGGAAAATGTACAATGAACACTCCGGATATATACAATGATGAACCAGCAACTGCTTAATGTCGGAAATAATGCTTGAGATATTGCCCATTCACAGGCATATCCAGCATTTCTCCTTCCATATTTTCCAACACGAACGTATTATTTCCTCTGACTTCATTAATTTTGAATGGGCCATACCACAAGGGGTCAAATTTGCCGTGTTTGCCTTTATCTTCCCTTCGTGTATCCCATCTCAAAACTAAATCTCCTTCCTGAAACAAAACTTCCTTTGCTTTTCTATCAAATGCTGCCTTCATCTTTTGCTGATAAGTGAGCAAACGGTCCCGAACTTGATTTCTGCTTTCACTTAGTTCCATCACATTGTTCATTCTTCGTATCATGGCATTTGGTTCTGCTTGGGCATCTTGGAGAAAAGAAATCACAGGTTTTACCAATTGTGTGGGGAATAAAGCTTGAGTGCCGTACACGAGCTCATAAGGTGACTTGCCAGTAGACCTTCTTGTAGTCATTCTTGTTGCCCATAAGGCAAAAACTAACTTCGTGTCCCAATTCTTTTGATTCTCACTGATTGTTTTCTTCAAAATTCTAACCAATGTTTTGTTGGAGGATTCTGCTAATCCATTGCCCTGCGGATGGTAAGCTGTAGAGTGAGACAATGTCACATTATAAGTTTGGCAAAAATTAATAAACCTGAGTGAACTGAAAACCTGAGCATTATCTGTCACAATCTTCACTGGGCATCCAAACCTGCTAAAAATATTCTCTTCCAAAAACTTCATTACTACCAAATCATTTGCTTTCCTGGTGGGAATTGCCTCCACCCACTTTGTAAAATAATCCGTAGCAGTAAGAATCCATTTAAACTGCCCACTGGATGGTGGATTGATTTCTCCGATGAAATCCAATCCCCATTGTCTAAAGGGCTCTTCAACAAAAACAGGGAGAAGAGGTAGCGGAGCCAACTTTTTCTTCTCTGCAAATAATTGGCATTTTTGACAGCTTCTGACTGTCTTGTAAACATCCGAAAACACAGTAGGCCAATAGAAACCAGATTTGAATATTTTGTGAGCCGTTAACTTCCAGCTGTAATGCCCTCCACACAAGCATTCATGATATTCTTTTATCACTTCTGAAATTTCTTCCTCCGTAAGACACAACAACAACATACCAGCTGGATCTTTCCAATATAATTTTGCTTCGATTATAACATAAGGCTGAGCCTTAAGTTTCAGGGCTCTGTATTTTGCTCTATTAATGGAAGGGGGACATGACAGAAAGCACAGATAATGTACAATATCCTTATACCATTCTAAACAGAGAAATTTATACTTAACTGCTGTCTTTAACTGATTATCACGCGTTTCTTCATTTGCTTCTTCTACAGGAGCCAGCAAACTGATTCCCAAAGCCTGGAAGTTGGATTCTGTCAGTAATTTGGCTAATCCCAATCCTTTAACCAGCTTGGTTGGTTTCACATCCAAATCATACTCTTGAATTTTAGCGATCCATTTTCCTCTCTTACCTTCCACATCGCTTTGTACTAGCACATCCTTCACAGCTGAGTTGGGAACGTATGCTAAAATCTGAGAGTGAAGAACATAAGTTCTGAAAGCTTTCAGTGCCTTTACCAGAGCATACACCTGTTTCTCCAATATGTTATAATTCAATTCTGCATCTCGGAGAACTTTACTGAAATATGCAACTGGCTGTTCCTGCTTTTCTTCATTTCTCTGCAATAAAACGGCTGCAATAGTTGAGGGAGAAGCAAATGAAAAAATTTGAAATGGTTTCAAATAGTCTGGATTGACTAGAACAGGGGCTTCTTTTAAAGCCTCTTTGATTCTCTGAAAAGATTCCCTCGCCTCCTTGTCCCACCTTACCTCAGCATTCTTTTTTAACATGTCAGTAATCTTTTTAACGATTTCAGCATAATTTGGGACAAACCGTCTTAGGAAATTAATTTTTCCGAGGAAACGCTGAATATCCTTTTTACTTCGTGGCAGAGGGATTGTCTGAATGGCTTCAACTCTGGCTGAATCAATCTTCACTCCTTCTTTTGAAACAATGTGGCCTAGTAATTTACCCTCCTCCAGGGCAAATAAAGACTTCTTTGGATTCAGTGATAATCCAAATTTTCGGCACTTCATGAAGGCTTTCTGTAAATGCTGTAAATGCTCCTCATCAGAATTCGAAAAAATTGTGACATCATCTAAATAAACTACTACAAACGTGTCTCCCACAAATGCGATATCCATCGCCCTTTGGAATGTGGCCCCTGCGTTCATCAGGCCAAACGACATCCTGGCGTACATGAACGTTCCCCAAGGCGTAGTGAAAGCTGTTTTCTTCTGATCCTCCTTCTCCACTGCTACCTGATTATAACCTGAGAACCCGTCCACCATAGACAGTCTATAAGCACCTGTCACTTTCTGTAAGACAAAGTCCATTTTCGGCAAAGGATAATTGTCCTTTAATGAAGCCCTGTTCAAATTCCTGAAATCCACGCATAGCCTTATCTCTCTGTTTTTCTTTAGAACAGGTACAAGGTTAGAAACCCAATCTGAATACCTGAGTGGGACGATTATCTTGGCTTGCAACAATTTCTTAATTTCCTTCTCGATTGGAGCCAACAGCAAGGGATTAATTTGCCTAAGCTTCTGTTTATGCGACTGAACTCCCTCCTTGAGTGGAATCTTGTGCTGTATAATGTTCTTATCATATGTTTTCAAATCATCATACGACCAAGCAAAAACATCTTTAAACTGTTTAAACAACTCTACATACCTTTCTTTATATTCCTTCGGAAGCCCCTTGAACAGTTTGACCATCTTAGGCTCTTGTGGAGTACCCAAATTGCAATCCTCCACTGGCTCCTCTTGGTTCCTCTGTTTTTGATCCACAGCAACATCATTAGCCCCAAACAATCTTTCAAGCGGTACTAAGCCTCTGGGTAAGACATTGTCTTTTAACTGAATAATTTCCCGACCGCCGATTTCCTTTTTAAAAGTCTTACCAGCCAACTCGTCTTCATCACTTTCTAGATCAATTTGATGATCTTCAAAATCCTCGGTCATCAACAAAAACTGCTTAATCTGCTCATCATCTTCGAAGACCTGCCAATGTTTAATATTATCAGGAATTGAAGGCCTATGTCTCATTTCTATCTCATACCTTAGTTTCACGCTGATAGGCGGCTTGAACGTACTTGCTGCAACCGCCAGTGAATCTACTAATCTGTTTTCTTCTCTTGGCACAAACTGCAAATTGAATGCTTCAAAATAATTTTCAATCAGATCCCATACTTCATTCCGGTATGCTCGTAATCTGGGATGCTTGGTTTGGCATGAATTCTTGATCTGCCTTATAATCAACTCTGAATCTCCAAACACAGTCATAGCTTTAATTCCCATCTGCTTAGCTGTCTACAAACTAATAATTAATGCCTCATATTCTGCGACATTATTAGTAGATTCGAACTCCAATTTGAAAGAAAAAGGCACCAAGTTACCTTCCGGAGAAACAAAGATGAAACCCGCTCCAGTACCTTCTTTGGAAAATGCTCCATCAAAATAACACTTCCACGGCTTTTCTGAATGTAATTCCTTATGTACAATTTCTGAATCAAGCTTCCCCTGAGATTCCTCAGCAAATTCTGCAACCTCCTGCAGCATGAAACATGACAGGTCGTCCTTCTCTTGGCCATAAATTGGTGAATTACTTGCATCTTTCTTGGTAGCAGTTTTTTGAAATCTGGTCTCTCTATACAACCTTCTCTCTTCACCATTGAAAACGAGAATAATAGCATACGTAAAGTCCAGTTTCAAAACTCCTCCCAGCTTTGCTCCCCATGATCTAGATAATAACATTCCAAACCTGGCTGGAATATCTGCCACTACAACGTCCATCATAATGCTTTTGGCTGGGATTTGGGCCAATGAAACAACCATATCTTTAATGAGACCTACACACTTAACTCTCTTCGAGTCAAAAGAGTAAAGATCTCTGTATGGCTTGGTAATTTGTAAATTTAACTCCTTCATCACACTCAATGGCATCAAATTGTGTGATGCACCAGAATCCAGCATACAATTGTGCAAAACGAAATCATGCAAGAGAAGAGATATATAAAAAGGAGGAACAGACGAATCTACCTCTTCCACATGAGGTCCAAACGTCACCACTGGCTTTTCTTCTTGCAGATTCACTGTATCACTCACTTCGTCAGGCTGCGATAGATTGATAAATTCAGCGATTTCTTTTTTGTAACCCGGGGTTTTCATGAGTTCAAGAAGAGGTACTTGTATCTTCACTTTTTCTAACTCTTTCGACAGACTGAAAGTTTGATTTGATCTTGTCAACTTTTCAGGGTCTTCTTGATCTTTTTTGGAATTTAAATTCTGATTAGAAACTGTGACCACCTTCTCCAAAATGTTAGAATCTTTCTCTTTCATCTGGGATGTTTAAGCTTGCTGCTTACCTTTCTGCAGTGGAGTCGCCTTTGGAGTAGGTGCTGTTTCCGGTTCTTTTTCTTCATTTTCTTGCGTCCTCAACCTCTTTTTTGACCTCAAGTCATATTTTTTATGCAACTCGGATTGCATAAAATCTGTGAATTGTTTACAATAATCGTCCATCTCTTCTTGATCAAATGAGGGTTCAGCTTCCTCCTCTTCCTTCTCCTCTTCTTCATCAATCTCTTCTTCTGTTTCATCATCTTCCATGTATACAGCAGAAATTCGAGCATCATCTTCTCTGTCATCATCTTCGTCTGCTGAGCGCGACGGGGCTGCTTCTATGTACAAAGGTGCTTGCACCTGATCTTGATCCTTCCTTTCTCTTTGTAGAATTTGCAAAGGCTGTTTTTTGAATTGGGGATTAAAAACCCCTCTATTCTGTCTGGCAGGCTTGCTATCTATTTCCAACTTTACCAACTTATTTGAAAGATTTTTAATAACCTTAGTCATGTCTTCAATTCTCTGATCCTGAAGTGAGGCTTCCTCCTTAGCTTTTCCTTTATCTGAAACTTTACCAGCAGCAGACATATTTGCTTCAATCTCCAAAGCATCAGTTTGAATCTGTTCCAACGTAGGAGACCTTCTTTCCCTTAGCGTGAAACTGAAATCTGGTTCAAAAGCACCAGCAAAAACAACCCTTGCTCCAATTGGAGGGGGTTTCATTTCAACAGGTAAACTATTATACAATTTGTTAAATCTTTTAACAAAATCGTTCATATTTTCATCGGACTTTTTCTTAATTGCATTAAATTCGGTCAAAGAATAACCATGGTCCCTTTTTTCGCCCCATCTTTCAATGAAACGTCTTTCCAGAGCATCCCAATCATTAATGGAACCATTCTGTAATCCTTTGAACCATTTCCTTGCCTCTCCACTCAGAGACTAAACGAAAAGTCTCATGACAACATCCAAATGTTCAACGTTTAAATTCTCTGCAAAAGTGCAAAACAGGGGCAGGTGCTGTTCTGCAGTTATTTCATCTTCACCAGTAAATCTTGGGAGTAACTTGAGGTACTCCTGAGGCAAATCATGCAATGGTTGTGGTAGATTTAAAGGTGCATATCTGTTCATCAAGAAAGCAGGGGCTGCAGGAACTGCCATGTTTGCGCCCGGGTTAACTGCTCCTTGAGCGGGGGTAAAATGAATACCAGTTGTGGGAAAAGATGAATGAGGTGAAACAAATGATATGGGAATGGGACTTTGAACAATAGCAGAAGAGCTGGCAACTGTATGTGACTGAGTTTCTGTAAAGAGGAAAGACACAAACTCCAAAGATTGCTCTTCTAATGTGGGTTCTTGAATGGGTGACGGTGATGATTCTTCTTCCGAGAAAATGAGTTTCTTGGAAGCTTTCTTGGATGAAAAAATGTGTGAACTGCTGCCAGGTGCGAGCAGTGTGGGTTCAGGTGTAACAACTATTTTTGGTTTCTGGCCCTTCTTGGAAACAAGCTTCTCAGGATTTGACAAAACGGGAGCTTTTTGCTGAGAGGTGTCTGACCTCGTGTGAGGTTTCTTGGGAGCCAGAGCTATTTTCGAAAATCACAGCGTACTATTTCCTCCTCTCTGAACAACCAGAGGAAATGTAGAACAAAACCCAGGGAAGAACTTCGACTCTTCGATCCCCGGCAACAGCGCCAATTAATGTTGTTCCTTGAGAAACAATTCTTGGTTGTGTACAAGAATCCGTGCTCAAGACATTAAAGATTATGTCACAAAATGTATATATGTGTCTCTGTTTCTTAACCCTTCAAACGTTAGTAATATATTTCCCAAATATCAAATCTTTATTAGCTCTGCAATGCCATATTCCTTATATATTGAAGTGAATGAATGGAAGACGAAGAAAGAAAAGGATTTTAACTTGTCATGCTGCTTAAAACAGAAACTGCCATCATAAAATCTTGAAGAACTGAAAAAACATATAAGCTAAAGGAGAGGAGCGCCCATTAAGGATGTTTAATTCTTAGATATATAAATATCAAGAAACCTGCAGCTCTAATCACTCTACTTTATTCACAGATATGGAGATGAAATGAAAACTGAGAAAACTCTTCAACACAGATGGAATATTGGAAACTTGCAAAACCTTTTCATTCATTCAATATTGCTCAGTACAAAATTAGCCTTCAAAGGTTCAAAACTCGGAACCTTCTTTCTTCCATAAGATGTCCTTAAATACAATCTGAACCAAAATGGTTTTCAATTATAAAACTGATTCTAACTAACCTATAACTGCTTAACTACTCTTTGTGACGGAGGCACATGCCTCGGAAACATTTCATTACATTTGCATAACTTCAGTTAAAATAAAAGATGATAACTCCTAATCTAACGGAACTGATGTTCCTGGAATAGCAGCTGACTCAATGATTACTTGCGGCTGAACGGCTACTTGTGGCTGCTTAGCTGGAAATCATTTTTCTGTGTCAATAGAAAATTTCTTACATTCCTTCCAGAGCTTATCTTGAGTTATTGGAGCATTCTTATAACGATGATATTCTATTGTGAAGGCAACAATATGACTGTGAGTGAGGTTACTTGTGAACAATGTTTTCACCATCCACAGCAGAAGGAAATGTCTTTGTAAGAAATTGAATACTGTTTCTCCCTTCAGTATCTGCGTCTTCTCATGTCGGCCATCTGCTCTGCTTTTTGCAAATATCAATTGATCCTCATAAAACTTCCAGGACATAAACTCACCTCCCTCCTTCCAGCATGAGGGAAAACCGGTTCTTATCAACTTATCAAACGAAATATCAAATTTCTTAACCATCTCTTTAATTACCTATAGCCGCTTCTCTGATGCCTTCAGAAGGTCATTTTTAATGATCATTTTGTTTACTTCTTCGGCATAGAAATACCGATCCTGTATCCCCATATCTTGCAACTCTTCATCTGTTTTGGCATTAATAAAATTCATGAATTTCTTGGCCCAATTTGATCTTTTGATAGCGGCTTGCTTATCCGATAACAACTCTTTTTCGTGATCTGCAACAATGTTCTTCTCTCTGGCAATTACTTTTATGGAGTCCCATTTTGCTTGCATTTCAGAAATGATCTCATTCCAGATGAGGTCCTTGGCTTTGATAAGGGAAATATTTCCCTTCAATTTATCCTTGAGTTCTTTGATTTCTTCCTCGGCTGTTTGTAGCTTCTGCTCGTTTTCATTCGCCTTTCCTTCCCATCCCTGCATCAATCTAAGAGCTGTGTCCAATTCAGACTGGGCCTGTTTGCAATCTCTCTCTGCCATTTTTAATTCTGTGTTCAGCTGAACAACCTGGGCTTGTGGGTCGGCTCCACCTGCAGAAAAATCAAAAGTACAAGTATGGTTCTGGATTTGATTTTGTAAGGTTATAGCAGTTTTCTTTACCTTATAAAGCTCCTCGTCCTTCTTTATCAATTGTTGTCGTAGCTCCTCTTTTTCCTTTTCAACCTCTGCTACTTCGGCTGCCAACGAATGCTCTGCAACTGGCAATTTCAGTTTTTTCCTTAATGAAGATATTTTTGATTCTGCACTCTTCATCAGTTTTTGAATTGCGCTTTTATCATTTGGATCAACCCCGATTTTCATTATGATTTTCTTCAATTCTTCGTTTTGAGTAGTCAATGCCCGCATTGGCCTTCTCCATCCTACATTGTTTGACAACCTTAGCAAGCATATTTTCTGTCTTAACTGATGTAGCATGAGTTTTGCCCAAATCATTAACAATCAACTGACCTGTCTGCATGTGGAGATTCATTTTGTCCCACAAGGGGATCTTTTTCACATCCATGACTATATTCAACTCCTTAAAACTGCCGGAGGGTCCAAGGGACATTCCCGTTGGATGCGACAGCGCCATTTTGAACTGATCCTTCTCTACATCCATTACAGTCAATAATCTTGTTTGACCAGCAGGTATCTGGTGCTCCACTTGTGTTTCTATATTGGCCTTTATTCTTTTATTCCTTTCTTCAATTTGTGAGAAAACTTGCTTCATGGAAGGAGCCTTTTCCACATGAAGTTCTGGTCTGCTAGGAGATGAAGGACCACCCTGTTCTTCACTGACCTGGAGAGTAAAACCAGGTGAATTGGAGGAGTGGTCTTCTGCTAATTTAGTCCTTTTCTCCTCTCGGGGTTCCTCTTCATCGATCTCAATAACATCGTCTCTCCCTCTCTTGCCCATCTTTTCCAATATTGCCGGTGTTTGAATACTGATCCGTGATGAACTTGGCCCTCCTGGATTAGCCAACTTCTCTAAATCCGGTTTGCTCACATGAGTAAAAGCAGCATACCCATTCTCAACCCTTCTTTGTGAAATAATCCCATGTGGGTCATAGGCCCATTTCTCTCCCAATAGTAACTGTGTTCCTTCCAATATCCTTGATACCTCCTCATAAGCTTGCCTTGTGTTAACAACAAAAGGGCCTACACTCATGGGCAACTTATACATTAATCCCTTCTTCATAGGAAGAAAATGAACTTGATCTACATTAAGACTTTGCCTTATAAATTCTAAGGCAAACAGTCTCATGGGAACGAATGTTGGAAGCCTATAAGGCTCAATACTGATTCCATATAGCCTTATTTCAGAATAATCTTCAAAAACAAACCAGTCTCCATATTTACAATTAGGTCCTAATTGCAAAAACTTCTGGGCCTTTGGCAGAAAGCATGGAGGCAGAGTTCCATTAAGAATTTTATAAGCAGTGGTCATGAAATGGTCCACAAATTCAAATAAACCGGCTTCGTTTTCTTCTCTTCTTACCATATCAGTCCAAAGCAAAACTGACTGTTTACTTTTATTACTATCCATTATATTCAAACCAACACTCATTAATTCTTCAACATTATGATATAAAAACAAGTAGACTACCAATGAAATCTGAAATAACATTTATCAAGGCAAATCAATTGAGGTACCACTTCTTGCCAAGGATGGGATATCCAACACCCTCCACAGTTTCATCATGACATGAACATCCCGGAAATTTGCCTTGTCAATTTCGATCCATCATCTCTCCCGAAGTCTCCATAATACGGCTAAGAAGCTGACTGTATTGAACATTAAATACATCCAAACTGAACTTTTCTAATTCAAATTGTCTTCTCGGACTTGTGCAAAAATGACATCGACGGTTAACTCTCCTCATTTGAGAGCTCCTCGGGGAAATATTGAGATTAGCGAATCTTGACGCAAAGAATCATTCTGCGGCTTATAATACACGACGCATTAATTGAGTTGAAACCTGCAAAATATTTCCCCCTTGGGAATTCATGACAAAACACTTGCTGGGATACATGGACGAAACTAACCAGGAAATGAATTCGGGAAAGACATGAGTTTTAGGAATACAGGCAGACAACACTCCCGAACTCTGCATAGCAGAAAACACAAGTGACTTGTCGGTGTTCAAGGTCACTTGATAATGCAATAGAGGATGGTTTACAAATGACGCAGTATCACGGACATCTTTCTCACTATCTAGGAGAGGGCTCAGATTTGACAAACCAGACAATGATGCTCTCTTGGCCATGACTGACAAGAATTTCGAAAACAATTCAGCGCAAAGGTGGCGGGACGGAGTTTGAAACAGGGCAAACAATCACAATTGAACCACAACAGGACGGAAAACCCCACTTATAGACAACGAAAACCATAATAAATGCAAGGTTGACGTGGAAAGACAGCAAATAGTGAATGACATTTGTTTGCCACCTCGGCGGATGACGTAATGCGGGGGGTCTGTGAGTACGGCAAAGAACTCCAACCCATACCCCCCGCAATTAATCAGGGCCGTCGATCGTCAATTTTCAGAGATCTGACCAGTCAACTGCGGGGGGTCGGGTTTTGATAACCGTCGGGCTAGTTGACCCCCCGCAGTTGCATATCCAAATGCTTCTGCGCACGATTGTGACTTCCGCTCCGGAAGTTGCATGAAATTTATCTTAAATATAAATATATCAACTTAAAGTCAGCCCGCTCCATGAATCAAAATGGAAATGGAAATACATTGCATTCTTTCTTCTTCTTCTTTTTTATACTAAAGTATAAAACCTTATACTATAGCATATTTGGATCACTTATATATTTTTCAAAAAAAATCTTCTTTCAAAATTTCAAGGAATTGTCATAATAAAAAAGGATATGCGAATGTAATGATCCACAACGTAAGAATTCCCAAAGTGTTTTTGGGAGTTCCAGGGTGTGCTAATTATATCATGTGCCAATTAATAGTGCCAAGATATGCCAATACATGCTAGGTGCTAAGGATGTGGCGCAGGGTGCTAGGGTATGTCAATATGTGTCAAGGCAACAAAAGGAAGAACCAATAAGAGGGTTAATAAGTTAGGACTTTATCTTTTTGAAAAGGGGCATGCTAGGCACACTAATAATAGGTCCCAATACATGCCAAGTGGCATTGTGTGCCAAGTGCTAATTATGTATGTCAATGCATTAAACCAAGGTGTTCTAGGGCATGCTAGGGACTATATGCATCATGCCAACACATGCTAGGAGAGTTCCATGTTGTGCTAGCGCATGCCACCATGTGCTTGGGCGTTAGTGTCATCACAAGATGTTCTAGGTACAAAGATGTTCCAAGACATGTGGGGTGCTAAGAAATGTTAGTGTGTGCCAAAGCATTAATTTAAGGTGTGCTTAAGCGAGGGAATGGGAGCAAGCGATTGCCACTTTCACGAGCTTCGAGATGCGGCCTCCGTCGGGTCCGGGAGTTGGGGCCCTTGTTTGAATCGACGGTGGCGGAGTACAAGGGAAGGGCGAAGAAGAAGAGCGACGGAAAGCGAGACACGGAGACGCGGCGAAGGTATGGGTAGGGGCGTGAGGCACCGCGTTTATTTCCTTGGTAGTCAGGTTTTTACAGTGGGGCTGGTAGGGTTCTTGTTTCATTTAAGTTTTAAATTTTGAACTTGGACTCTTTTTGAGTTGCGGAGGGAATACACACAGCTAACGCGACCGCACCACGCGACCAGGAGTTGCGGAGCTAACAAGGCGGTGCGGAAGCACTTGATAACTGGAGATAGAACAGCGATAAGTACAGATGAAAGAGATACAGCAGAGAACAGAAAGTAGAACATGCAGATATCAGAAGAGAAGTCGGGAAAAGCCAGAGCAAAGACGCAGAGAAGCCGCCAGTCGCGGCGAGCGGGTGAATAAAAGGCAATCACCCGGCTGCAGAAGAGGATGGTTGGTTGGTTGGTTGATCGGTTGCTGTTGCGGGATGATTGAATGCGGAAGCAGCCGCGGAGAAATCAGACTTGTTCTCGCAATTGGTTTCTACTCTCTATGTTTTGTATTCTCTGTTCTTAGATCCATCTGTATCTGATATATGGGTTATCAGAGAAGGAAGCTGTGTAATCTTGTATTTGGCTGAAGACTAATGAAAAGAAGGATTGCTGTCTTTATGTTTATGTGTTATGATGCGTTTACCATGCTTTAAAATTTTTAAGTTGCGACTGTCAATATACTTGATTGGTGATCTCGCATGAATATTCTGGTATATGTAACGGATTCTCTTTCTTTCTATGGTTGCGGGTTTATTCCTCGTCTGTGATTTCTTCCCCTTTCCCATGTGGTCGCGGCACGCCTCGGGTGAGACGCTCTGTTCTTCCCGAACAGGGTGAAAATGCCGGCGTGTTACTAGACTACACCGGACCCTTGTTGGCCACAACCATGTGAACCTGGGTCTTGCCCGCGAGACCTTATTTTTCGCCAACAAATGGTTCTGTTGCCGGGACCTGCATGTTCTGAGGGGATCTAGATCATGGTCTCGAGGATCTTTGAAGGAGCAATACGGCGATGGTGGGATGATCATCTTGACCATTTTATTACTCAGCAGGCGGAGCTGATCAAGAAAAAGGAGGCGGTGGTCAGGGAGCTTGTTCTTTTCTCGGACTCAGCTAGCGATACGTACGAAATTTTCTGGGGAAGGTTTCCCACGGATCTTTACAACTGGTTGCGGAGGTTACGAACGAAGGCGGCCCAAGAAGGCTTGCGGGAGATAAACCGCAGGTGGGCGCACGAAGACTTGGTAGCGCTACACCGGGTAGATACTGAACTAACCCGCGCAGTGGAATTTTGGGTCAAGACTACGTTGGAAGGATACGTTGTGGAGTTTGCCGCTGAGTGTTACCAATCTTTCTCAAAGGCTAAGGCTGTGTTTCACTCAGGGCTGAGGGGAAAACTGCTGAAGGAAATTCCACTGTGGATCAAAGCCCTAATGGTGGACGAAGGGTTGATTGAATTCCACAAAACGAGTATGGAAGCGTAAACCAACCGTACTGGGGGAAGGATTGAAGGGACCGATGTTGTGTAGACTGTAGGAGTAGGGAACGGGGGATGGACGTTGAGGCCGCATGCAAGTTGCGGGAGTTACGTGCACATCGGCGGGCACAAATCGCCGATAGGTGGCGAAGAAGGGTAATGAGAGATTTGAAGAGAAGGGAGATTGAGAAGAAGAACCAGAAGGAGGCGCCTTAGAGGACAGGAACCATGGGATTGGATACCCGGACAGGGGACGGGACAGCAGCAGACGTACAGCGGGTGCATGGGAGCCCGAGGATGCGAGAAAGAGCAGTAACGACTAACACGGATAAGGAAAGGATGCAGCCCGAAGAAAGTTCCGATGATGAATGGTACGACGTGATGCAGCAGATGTTTCAGGATCAGACGGCAACCACCCCTCCAGGCAGCCCTACGTCCCACCTTCCGCATGGCCAGGATCCCGACCTTCCCCTGGTACTTTATCAACCTTTAAAAAATATTTTTTTTCAGTTACAAGCTTTAAGTCAGTTATCTAGAAGTTCAGCGGCGCCGGTAACGCCCAGTAGCAGCAGCGTTACGAGTAGTAATTTTTTCCCTAGCGGGACCGTTACGCAACCAGGACCTGGAGGTTTTATCTTGGTTAATTCACCGCCAGTACACATGGCTGGATCTTTCACCCGGTACCCAGAGTTCTCTGGCCGGGGAAACGACGATCTAGAACAACACTGGTATCTGTGCGAAGCCATCTGGAGGGCTCGACAGACACCAGATGCAGGGAAGTTGATAGAGTTTCAAACCACGCTCAGAGAGAGAGCTCTGCGGTGGTTCATCAAGTGGTCTGAAGCGCACCCTAATCCGGTAATTGCGGACGTAAAGCGGGATTTTGTCCGAGAATTCAAGCTATCCCAGACGGACCAGCAGGGTCTGTCCGAGCTATGGGAAATTAAGCAGAAGGAAGGCGAGACCGCATGGGAGTTGATGCGGCGATTCAAGGACGCGATCGGGAAACTGAGCTACCCGATCGATCCAAACCACCAGAGGGACTGGTTCATCAAGGCTCTACTGCCCTTGACGCGAACCCCTCTCACTCAGCAGAAGATTGATAATCTGCAGGATGCTTTGGAGCAGGCCATGAAGATAGAAGCCATGGCGGGATACCCCCAGGAATACAGGGGGGGGCTGGCTCCGCAAGACCCTTCGCTGATAGGGTTGCAACATCAGATCGCTAGTTTAACTGAAAAGCTCAAAGAAATTCAGCCAGCAAGACCAGCGCGACCGAATGTTTGGTGTACTCATTGCCTGGTCGAGGGGCACGTCGCAACCGAATGTCCTCGGTTGCGCGGCGCGGAAGTTGGACCCTCAGTTGCGGCTATCCAGGGGGGGCCACCACCAGGGGGCGGCACGGCAATGAATCCGCAGGGGGTATACCAGACGCAACAGGCCTTTGCGGGGTTTCCACCGCAACCGGGGTCCTCCAACCCAGAATACTGTGAAATCTGCCGAACGATCGGACATCCTCCTCGGATGTGCCCGATATTACAAAAGTACTCCACGGTGCCGAATAATGTATACTGCGAATTCTGTGTGTCCACGACGCACAACACGGAGCAGTGCAGGGCGCTAGACGCACTTGCGGATCGACTGGATCGGCCCTCGTACCGGGTCAACGAGGCTGCGAGAGGAAGAGGTGGCGGCATGCGGGGAGGCCGAACAGGAGGACGCGGGCCGGTAAAATGCTACAACTGTGACCAGGAGGGTCATGTGGCTCGCGAATGTCCCCTTCCGCGATGACCCTGGTGCTCCCAGTGCCGGGTCAATGCCCACGCCACTGAAGATTGCCCAGAACTCATTAAAAAGTGGGAAGAGCGGGCGCGGCAGAGGGCCACGAATCTGATAGGCTCAGAACCGCGAGGGGTCGCAACCCCTGACATGCAGAATGTTGCGATAATAACGAGAGGCGGAAAGAAGACTGGCGAGGATGCCCACGAGAAGGAGCCGGTACGAGTGGTGAGGCCGGCATCCCCGAAGAAGTTGATTCGGCCCGAGGTGCAGAAGAAGTACTTTCAGGAGGCGGTTGAGGCATTCGCCCAGCTGCGAAAGGAAGGAGGGCTGGAGGAGCCTCAGCGGCCGAAAACCGGGGATCAGAACGCCGCAGATGCTGTAGTTGCGGACTGGCTCCGGCTGTTTCTCAAGATTGTTGATGACACCGTGCTGCGGCAGCAGCTTAGACAGGTATTGGACGGAGCGCTGCAGGACCGGGCAGAACCCAGAAACTTGGTGGACACTACGCCTCAATACGTACAGCGTGTCAAGCGAAACAAGCAGCGAACGGGCAAAGAATTCCGACTTAACACACAGATCGCAGGATTCCAAATCAGCGATACAATGTTGGACCTGGGGTCCGACGTCAACATATTGCCGCGAAAGACATGGGAGGCTCTTGGAAAGCCCCGGCTCGCTTATTCCCCGATCCAACTCAGAATGGCGAACCAGTACTGTATTTTTCCAATCGGCCGACTCGAGGGTGTCGAGGTTGATGTTGCGGGGGTAAAGACCTGTGCCGACTTCGAAGTTATTGATATCATGGGCGATAAGGACCCCTATCCTGCTTTACTTGGCATTGATTGGGCTTTCGAGAATTATGCGATCATCGATCTCAAGAAGGAGCTGATGATTTTCGAGGATGGGGAAGTACGGGTGACTCAGCCTCTCGACCCGTATCAGGGACCGCAATACACAGAACCGGTGGATAGTCGGGAGGACGCTCAGATGATGGACCACCTCTATCAGATGACCGCCGGAAGGCTGGAAGATTATATCAACCCGACCGCAACAGGATCTATCAGTTGGCGGAGTGTGCAGAGCTCGGAACTCGGATCCGAGCTTGCGTGGGAAGATTGGCAGCACGGGGGATACGAGACCACCACGCGGCGATGTGCCGCCATCGCGCAGGTCCGGTGGGTGGGGACCGAGATCCGCGGGTACCCCACTTTGTCAAACATGCAAGCAGTGAACACTTTTATCCTCAAGGTGGAGGACCGGGTCCCAGAAGAATGTCGGATACCCCTGATGAATGTGGCTCTGAAGTCAACGTCAGGACGATGGTGGAACAATCACCGCAACACTCTGTTGCGATGGGAGCTGGTGGCGGATGCCTTGCGGGCACGCTTCAAAGAGGATGAAGGGCCCTGTATTACACTTACGCACCATGGCGACTCAGACCCACGACAGCACTTGCGGGCGTGCGAGGAACAGTGGCGCAACGCCAGGTACCCTGAGGAGTTATGGGTCCACAGATTTATACACTCCCTGGGTACAATCCCCCAGGCCTGGGACCTAGCAGAAGAGCGGAGACGGGGAACCCGCTCTTGGCAAGCAGTTGCGGAGAAGTTCGTCCAGAGTTTCTCATTCGAAGGGGAGACGGCACAGGAATCTCAGGCCCTACAAGCCGTTAAGGAGGTTCTATTTTTCCGCCAGCCCGAGCCCAACGAGGGACCGGTGGCGTCACGCTCAGGGGTGAAGAGCGAGTTGGTTTGCCAACGGGTTGACGACGAACCAGGGGACGACAGTTTGGAGGACCTGAGGCATCTCCATTTTGACGAGAAGGAGGGCGAGCGGAGTGTCCGCGACGAGCCAACGACAGAAGGAGTCCATTTGCAGCCCCTAAAGACAAAGAAGCTGAACATAGGAATGGAGGAGAAACCGAAACTGGCAACAGTGGGAGATTACTGGGACGCGGAGACGACCAGGGAAATTTTCAGCCTCCTTCGGGAGTATGAAGACCTATTCCCATCTTCAGTTGCGGACCTGAAGGGGATCAAAGGGGATTTGGGTGAGATGCACATCACACTGAAACCAGGAGCCAGGCCGGTCAAGCACCGACCCTACCGATTAAATCCACGCATCAAAGAGAAGGTAAAGATGGAGATCGATAAAATGCTGGCTGCAGGTCTCATCTTTCCGGTAGAGGAAGCGGAGTGGGTAAGTCCCATTGTCATCCAAAACAAGAAGGATAAAGCAGAGATTCGGGTCTGCGTAGATTATCGGAGTTTGAACAATGCTTGTATTCACGATCCGTTTCCCACTCCCTTTAGCGACGAAGTACTAGATCATGTCGCGGGAAACGAAGCTTACTCTTTCACGGATGGGTTCTCGGGCTACCATCAGGTGCGCATCGCTGAAGAGGACAAGGCAAAGACAACATTCACAACCGAGTGGGGATCATTCGCATACCATGTCATGCCATTTGGACTAAAGAACGCACCAGCTGTGTTTTCCTGGATTGTTATTGCTGCTTTCCGGGAGTATATTCACAAATTCCTGGAAGTCTATATGGATGATTGGACTGTTTACAGCTTGCTAAAGAAACACACCTCCCTGTTGCGTGTTATGTTCGATCGGTGTCGCCAGCTGCAGATTTCCTTGAATTTGAAGAAATGTATTTTTGCAGTACCATTCGGCACCCTCTTGGGTCACGTGGTGTGTAAGCAAGGGGTCTGTGTTGATCCCGCCAAGGTCGCAGTTATTGTCCACATGGAGGCCCCCGAGAACGTGAAGCAGTTGCGGGCATTACTCGGGCACACTGGATACTACAGGCGTTTTATCCGCAACTACGCCAAAATCACTGCCCCTTTGGAGAAACTGTTGCGGAAGTCGGAAGCTTTTGAATGGACAGCAGAGTGCAGGAAGGCACTGGACGCGTTAAAAGAGAAATTGGCGACGGCACCCATTCTCGTTCATCCAAGCTGGGATAAGCAGTTCCATGTGCACATTGATGCGTCCGGGATTGCACTTGGCGCCGTATTAGCGCAACCCGGGGAAACGACAGTTGACCACCCGGTATACTTCGCCAGCCGACGCCTATCTAATGCGGAGAAGAATTATACCACGACCGAGCGGGAGGCGCTGGCAATGGTGTACTCCCTCCAGAAGTTCCGTCACTACCTCCTGGGCGGGAAGTTTACATTTTTTACGGACCATTCGGCCTTAAAATATTTGGTCAATAAACCTGTGTTGGAGGGAAGGATTTGCCGGTGGCTTCTCCTTTTTTAGGAGTTTACGTTCGATGTAATTGTCAAACCGGGCCGGCTAAATGTCGGGCCTGATCATTTATCCAGACTAGAGTCGGGGGAAAACGATGGTCCGTTGGATGATCAGCTTCCGGATGCTGATCTGTTTCGTGTTGAAGCGATTCCAGACTACCTGGCTGACATTGCCACATATCTAACCACAGGACAGTGCCCCGAGGATTACACGCCGCTTCAGAAACGTCACTTGGTTGTCCGGGCGGCCGATTATCAATTGATCGCAGGGCAGCTGTACAAGCTGGGCCTGGATGAGGTGTTGCGCAGGTGTGTTCTTGACCATGAACGGGAAGCGGTGATGTGGGAATGTCACAGTGGAGTTGCGGGCGGACACGTGGGGGCTAAACCCACCGCAAGGAAGGTACTTCAAGCTGGTCTATGGTGGCCGACGGTGCATGCAGATTGTAAGGCCCATGTGAAACGTTGCGATATTTGTCAGAGGACGGGACGGCCTTCGCACAGAGATGAGCTTCCGCTACACCCCGTGCATGTGTTGCGGCCATTTGAGAAGTGGGCTGTCGATTTTGTAGGGCCCATTGCCCCAGTTGCTCGCCATTCCAAAGCTCGGTACATCATTACGGCGACTGATTATCTCACGAGATGGGCTGAAGTAGCAGCGGTACGCGACTGGTCCGCTGAGACCGCTGCTCGGTTCATCTTTGAAAACATCATCAGCCGCTTTGGCTGCCCACGTAGCCTGACCAGTGATCAAGGCACGCATTTCATTAATGCCACGATCAAGTCGCTCCTGGAGACATTTATGATACAGCATCATAAGAGCAGTCCATACCACCCGCAGGCTAATGGCACGGTGGAAGCCTTCAACAAGATTCTGGAGAAGGGTTTGACGAAAATCTGCAACGCTCAGCGGGACGATTGGGATGAGCGGATACCAACAACATTATGGGCTTACCGGACCACGGTAAAACGGTTGACAAACCAGACGCCGTTCCAGCTGGTGTACGGCCGGGAAGCTGTGATTCCCGCCGAGTTCACAGTCCCCAGCCTTCTGATCGCAACGTCCCTTCACTTCTCAGAGGATGAGTCGCTGCAGGAACGACTCCACGAGCTGCAGGAGCTAGATGAAGCTCGGTTTCTTGCGGAATTCCATCAGAAGGTTCAGAAGGCCAGACAGAAAGCATGGCATGACCGCCACATCAAGACTAAAACTTTCCAAGTTGGCGGCAAGGTTCTTTTGTACGACAGCCGGTTCCAGAAGTTTCCAGGCAAGCTCCAGACGCATTGGCTGGGACCGTACTTTGTTATCGAGATCCGCGACTCGGGAGCCGTTCGATTGGCACAATTAGACGGTTCAGTTCTTCCGGGATGGGTGAATGGCGCACGCCTGAAGCCCTACCAGGAGTAGGTACCTTCTCTCTTTCCATCAATAACTCTCGCAACCGAGAGCACCCGTAGCGTAGCGTAGTTGAATAACTCTCCCGCAACCGGGATGAGCATAGTTAGTCATTTCCATTCCTTTACAGTCAGTCAAATAAACCGTCAGTTGCGAAATCCATACCGCAACAGACCAGGGTCGGAGCGGGCCAGTCTAGCGTGTCGCAACGCCAGTCCAGCGTGGCGGCGCGCCATCCCAGTAGGACGCCGCTCCCAGTCCAGCGTGTCCTACACGAAGGATCTGTCCTCGTGCCAGCGTCAGTCCAAGTCATAACCGTCAGTCCTTTTGTCAGTCCGTAGGATAGCTCAGATTTTGGTCATAAATGCCCTTAATGGACAGTAATCATCCCGTAATCATTCCCCATCAGCCGCAGTTCTCTCCGCCGTCGGGTACGCCCATCGTCCAATGCCGCCGTCAGCAACTGTCAGTTTACACACAGGCCTGCGATTGATCGCACGATGATCGCAGGCAAGCATAATATCAAAAATTAAATGCCGTTATGGAGTCTCATCAACCCCGCGCGTGCCAGCGGATGGCCCAATTTGCATGAAGGCTATCGGCGCCGGGATGACAGACCAATTCAATTTAGAAACTTCAGCGACTCCCGAGCACTTGCAGCTTCAGAGAACTCAGAACTTAGCAGGGAACTCCAGACGAATCGTCCAGGTCTATCGGAGACGCGCCAAGATGCCGAGAGCTGTTCTCTCTGTCCCGGAACCGGTGCTGGATCACAGAATTCACAGGCTCGAACTATCACTGGTCGGCAAGTACGACAATGCGCCCTGCATGGACGCTAACCTGTCCGACCCGGCTGAGTTTCCCCATCTGCATTGGCAAACGTTCATGGAGCACCGCTACACACCGGGGAGCAGCTCTAACAGTCGGATGAAGGACGAATTCCGGGGTCTCCAGCAGTCGACGTTGATGAATTTACGCAGTCTCCCTGTCTTCGGCACTACTGGTCCAGTTCTGCAATGCACCCGGTTTCTCCTCAGTCGGGTGCAGAAAGGGTCTCTATGGTTGAACGAGGAGATTCCAATCCATGCAGCAAATATTAGTCGACTTACGGGGCTGTGTCAATTTGGGGCCGATGTTTCCTCTGCGGGGCAGACGGCCTCCAAACGCGCCCGGAAATCGGCCGAGGCGGACCTGTACACCAAATACGGTACTCGCAGAGGTGGCAAGGGTGCCAAGATCGATTTAATCAATGTACTAGAAATCCGGTTTGCTTGCTATCTGATAGCGAGCAAGACCATGCGCCATTACACCAAGGGCGAGTGCACCTTGGACACAATTTCTATTGCGGAGCACTGCGTCAAAGGGGCCCGCTTGAATTGGAGCGCGTTCGTGTTGAAGGAACTCTTCGCGGCCTGCGAAGACAATTACAGACGAACCACCAGTTTTATCTACGGCTACTTGCTCCTCGCCTTCGCCATGTGGAAATGGCATATTCCTCCGATACGGACACCAGCGGAACTCAACGGGGGCCAACCGTTCGCGATGCGATACTCCCCCTGGCAGGTGTCCACGGCCCCCAGCAGCAAGCAGGTGAACGCGGAGGCGTTCTGCGAATGGTACGGGATGATGGTCGCGGTGGTGGCCTCTACGCAGCGGGTACCCCGGAACCTGCTGGATGTATACAGCGAACAAGTGTGGTTTGGCATCAGCCACAATCACACTTTCATCCGGCCGGCTTGTGTCTCGCACCACACATTTCACATGGCGCCCTTGCGGTTTCAGCTGACCGACAGTATCTTCCACAGAGAGGTTCTATCATGGCCAGGGGTCGTTCGGCACGTTCAGGATGGAGTCATCCGATATAACTTTGATGGGATGCGGGCTGCCCAGCAGCCTGCCGCGACCAGTGCAGGCGGATCTTCCACAGTTGCGGAAGCGACAACCACAGAGGCGGCCGGGAGCGCAGCGACCCTGCCCGAAGCGCTGGTCCCCATTGTGGAGCATATGAATGACCAGGTCCGAATACTCAACGTGGCCACCCAGGTTGTTTCTAGTACCGCCCCTATATTTCCTTCGTTTAATGAATTTCTTCTTAACCGGTCACTTGGTCTCTCCCACACTGCTTCCCTCACTTCCCCAATTCCCACTTCCCTGTTCACTTCTGCCACCCCCATTATCACGACAATGGGTGAACCGGGGCCCGAACCCGATTCCTCTGGGCCACCCCCTCCCAAGCGGGCCCGTATTGCAGATCCCGTGGTGGACCTTACGGAGGATGATCCGCCAGTCACGCCGCCCACAGCTACCTTGATCCCGGAGGAACCGCTGATTGACCCGACGGATTTCCTCAACCTTCGTTTCCCTCCCTCCTCGGTCACTCCATCCACCGCCCCCTCCACCAGCAGACCACACGCCACTTCCTCCAATCCGTCCACTTCCTCAGCCACTGTGTCCGATTCCTTGATCCGGGACCTCTTCGGCGGTGACCACGGGGCGGAGGTCACCTCCAGTACTGCCGCGGTGGTACCTTTTGTTGACCCCGTGGCCACGTCCCAGGAGCCCATTGCCACTACCTTTGTTCAGCCAGACAGAGTTGGGGTTGATTCCATCAGCCCTTCCACAGCGCCGACCACATAGCAGGACCGGCCAGAGCCTGATATGGCCACTTCGGTACAACAACAGACGCCGGTCCACCTTCCAGAGACTGCAGGCCGAGCAGCGGCCGAAGGACCGTTGTTACAGGAACCAACGCCTCAGCAGGATGCCCCGCGCACAACGACTGCAGCACAACTGAGTCCAGCACGGTTGTTTTTGCTCATTCAGCGGCCGGCCGGCCAGGCCGAGCAGATTCATGCAGAGCTACAGCGGCGATGCACTGAGCAGGGGAACCAAATCACGGCGCTTACTGAACAGCGCAATCAGCTAGTGCAGGAGAAGACCTACCTCCAGGAACAGGCCGACATTGTTAATCAGGCGCTTTCCAGCGTATGGCCGGAGGCACGGGCTCACCATGCCCCACTCCCTGCTCACATCGAACAGGACAGCATAGCCTTACAGGCTCGCCAGCTCGGGGATATCTTCACCACCATTTGCAGAGAGAACCAGGAACTACAAGCGGCGTTGGCCGCACGGCCTACCCTACCAGATCCACCCGTTGATTATTCAGGACCGGTCACTGCCAAACAGGCACAGGCAGTCGATCTACAAGGGACTCTCCATTCCACGACAGCAGCGGCTTCGGCCCTTCTACGAAGCTTGCAGGAGTGCTCCCTCGCACTGACAGTCAAAACGCAGCCCATTTCTGCTCAACTGCAACAACTCGCCACTCAGATTCGGGCGACCACGGACCAGGCCAGATTGGACCAGCTCTACGCTCAGACGGACGAGTTGGAACTTCAAATGCAGACGACAGAGGCCGCATCAGCCGCAACTAAGCACATCATCCGGGAGATCACATTGCTTGCCCAACGACCATCTTGAGAGTAATGCATCATTTGGATGCTGCTATGAGAGTCCCAACTCACCTTTGTTAGAAGATGCCATGGCATGTGACAGGGATCTGAACGTTGTTGGCTTATTTGAAACCGCCTGCGAGAATGGGAGCAAACGGTTACCACTCAAACAGATGCGGCACTCCGCTAGGGTCCGGAGTTAAGACCCTTGTTTGAATCGAGTGGCGGAGTACAACGAGAAGGAAAAAGCCGACGGAAGCGAGACACGAAGAGAAACCGTGAGAGAGTATACAGAGTGGCTTGTCATTTGCGTTGAGTCACGGACGGAGTCAAGGTTGTGGTCGGGGCACATTGGGGCCCTTGTTTTGTTTAAGTTTTGAATTTTGAACTTGGATTCTTTTTGAGTTGCGGAGGGAATACACATAGCTAACGCGACCTCACCGCGCGACCAGAAGTTGCGGAGCTAACAAGGCGGTGCGGAAGCATGGTGTGAAGATGAACGAGAAAGAAGTGGGGTGAAGGCGTCGTCAGCAGGAAGTGAGGCCTGCGGAATGCCTCGGAAGAGAAAGTGGGAAAAAGCTGAGCAAAAGACGCGGCCAGCAGTCGCATGGCGGGAGTGAATAAGGCAATGCCATTCCTTGGAGAGAGACGAAGGAGTCAGTTGATGGAACAGCTGTTGCGGGATGATTGAATGCAGGAGCAGCCGCGGAGGAATTAGACTTGTTCTAGCAATTGGTTTCTACTCTCTATGTTTTGTATTCTCTGTTCTTAGATCCATCTGTATCTGATATATGGGTTATCAGAGAAGGAAGCTGTGTAATCTTGTATTTGGCTGAAGACTACTGAAAAGAAGGATTGTTGTCTTTATGTTTATGTGTTATGATGCGTTTACCATGCTTTAAAATTTTTAAGTTGCGACTGTCAATATATTTGATTGGTGATCTCGCATGAATATTTTGGTATATGTAACGGATTCTCTTTCTTTCTATGGTTGCGGGTTTATTCCTCGTCTGTGATTTCTTCCCCTTTCCCATGTGGTCGCGGCACGCCTCGGGTGAGATGCTCTGTTCTTCCCGAACAGGGTGAAAATGCCGGCGTGTTACTAGACTACACCGGACCTTTGTTGGCCACAACCCTGCAGTTATGGTTGCACCCAAATTTCTCATACGATTTACAATATCATCTAGACGTAAAAGGAAATTGGCAATGCTCTCCTCATTATGCATCCTTAGATTTTCATATTGAATTCTGAGAGTTTGGAGGTTAGAAATTTTTACCTTTGTATCACCTTCATAGCTTAGAATGATTTTGTCCCATATTTCCTTTGTTGTATTCAACTGCATGACCTTGACAAATTCTGATTATGTTAGACTCCCCAATAGTGCATTAACCTCCTTTGCATTTGTTTCATAGTTCTTTCTTGTCGTTGCATCTGTTGGAACTGAGGTTGGATATTGATAACCTCCTTCAACAATAGCCCATACATCTACTCCGAGAGACTGAAGATAGGATATTGTCCATGTTTTCCAGAAGATTAAATTGTTTCCGTTGAAGAGTGGAGGCCTGATAAATGATGTCCCATCTTGATTGCTCATCTTGGTTGATCTTCCTTCCAGCGGCTAAGCTTTTTTAGAAGGACCTGCTCTGATACCAATTGTTGGGAGAAATACTGAGAGGGGGGGGGGGGGGGGGCGTGAATCAGTATTTACAGCTCATATCTATAAATTAAAGCTTTTCTTTTTCATAATTGCGTACGCGAATTTTATGAACCGAACTCGTGTATACACGCAGATATGCTGAAAGAAACTCGCATATACTGATATAAATTTCTAGATTAGAAAGCTTCTCAAAAAGAGACTTTAAATCAGATTTACCAGTTATGCATCAGGTTAGATAATCAGTAAATATTTGCAGTAACAGCAGTATAAAATATCACACAAGTGGAACACACATGAACACCAATATTTAAGGTGGAAACCCAATTCGGGAGAAAACCACCATTGTTGTCGTTTCTATCTTCAATATTTATTATATGGAAAACTGTTTACAACATTGTACTAATGCAGACTCATATCAGTACACAGGCTTCTTCCTGCAGAAGGTTGCAACCTTCACTCATTTACGAGCTGCTAATGGAAGGGAGCTGCGGACCCCTTTCTTCTCGTTTACCAGACACTTCCTGGAAGGGAGATTCAACCCCCTGAACATAGCACTAGCTTCTACTGGCAGGAAGCTTCTACTTCCATACTCAAGGCTTCAACCCTCAGACCCATTACAGACCACGTTTCATCACTTTTCATACTCGATCAAACAGCATCAACACAACCCTTTATCATCAATCATACACTTTGCCCAATACTTCAATTAGAATAGTGAGAACACTGTAACCAAAATTTCAGAAATAACCCAGACTTCAAAATATATATGCAGATACAAAATTAACCCTGAATAGTCATTAATTAAAATAGCATATGCTACTTTGCTTCACTGAAGCTGCATACATATGTGCTTTTCTGCACACCAACCTGCGTATGCCTCAGTGCACAATGTTTTCATAACTGGAGAAAACCCTAACTTCCATACGCGCTTTTCATGAAGTGAACCCGCGTATATACGTGCTTTTAATGAAACCAACTAGCGTATAGATCTATAAATGTAAATTTTACAGAACAAACCAGATCTATAAAACTTACCCAGATTTCTTCATTTTCTTCAACAGACTTGTGCCAGTTCTTCATCATTTCTTTAGTAGATCATACTAGAGATTCATCATCTTCAGATCTAGAGATCTTGAACCATCATTATAACCATGGGTGCATCATAGATTCAGATCTATCAATTAAAATCAGAGTCCATCCATACAGATATACCATAGAGAATTTTATTCAATAACAACCCTTACACATGCACACCTTGCACTATGATCTTCTTCGCCTTAAATAGATTTAGCTTTTACCCATACCATTAGTCAAAACCACTCAAATGCTGATGGTAATCCTGGAAAGAATCAAATAGATAATACAACACTCAATACTGTGGGCTAATACCATGGTAAAGCCCCCTGGAATTATAAATTTGGAGCACAAATAGGCATACATGACTTGGGACGTACTTTTCCGCGTGCATACATGACTTGGCACTACAAGAAAAAAACACATTGGTGAGGGGCGAAAATGGTCACCATAAGCTCATTGGTGAGGGTCAAAAGAACGTTCGTCACCAAAAACTGAATGTCACCAATGGTGGCGTCGCCGAAAGTATAGGTGTTGTGGTGACATTCAAGGTCTATCACCAATAATGATTTATAGTGACGAATAGTGACCGTCACCATTTCATATGAGCAATGGTGATAGACAATAGCTTCCGTCACCAAAAAATTGAACGTCACCAAAGGTGGAGTCGCCGAAAGTATAGGTGTTGTGGTGACATTCAAGTTCCGTCACCAATAATGATTTATAGTGACGGATAGTGACTGTCACCATTTCATATGGGCAATGGTGATAGACAATATCCTCTGTTACCAAAAAACTGAACGTCACCAAAGGTGGCGTCGCCGAAAGTATGTGTTGTGGTGACATTCAAGGTCCGTCACGAATATTGATTATAATGACGGATAGTGACCGTCACCATTTCATATGAATAGCAATGACTTTTTGTGATGGACCTTTCATGGCCATCACTATTGGTGCATATATATGGTGATGTTCATTGACCGTCACCATAAACTCATTGGTGACATCAAGGTCTGTCACGAATAATGATTATAATGACAAACATTGACCCTCACCATTTCATCAACAACAACGATTTATGGTGACGGACCTTTAATGGTCGTCACTATTGATGCGTATATATGGTGGCATTCGTTGACCATCACCATTTCATATTTTGGTGAGGGTCGAAAAATGTCACCATAAGCTCATTGGTGATGGTCAAAAGAGCATCCGTCACCAAAAACTGATCTTCGTCATTCCCTATATATGAATATCAGGGCATGATGGAATCAAACCACCAACCTCCTGCTTGTAAAGCAGGTGCTCTTCCATTGAGCTAGCACCCTTTAAAGAATTAGACTTTAAACTAGCAATTGCCCCTAAAGGTGCAAAGATACACCAAAGGAATAAGAACCAGGAAAACTGAAAGAATTCAGTGTCCTTGCTCCTATTTTTATTCCACGATGCTCTACAAAGTATGATATTGATCTATGACGTATTTGTGCCGAGTGGTTCTAATTTAATAGTAAATGTTATACTCATATAAAATAAATGAATAACTGAGAGGCCTTACGGGCTAATTTTTAATCCTTACACCAAAATCTCTTAATATTCAAGTCTATGGAACAACTCGTTCAAAGTTCAAACTGAAGTAGATTTTAAATGGAAAGGCTAAAACCAGCTAAGTAGTTTACAAGTTAACATTTTGGATATAACTTCTGTTCAATTTATATGACAAGTTATGCTATAACCTTGAAACTAGTTTCTTAGCTAAAAGACTTTCTTAAGTCAACAATGACAAAGAAAGATAGTCATGGCAAGCAAAATTCTCTTGTTTTTTCTAATGAGGGTGCATGTAACTTGATAAAGGTTGTATGAGAGTATCAAACCATAAATAGTTTCACTAAAACATGGAAATGACAAAGTCTTGTTAAGCAACAAAAATTTAGTTGAATATATGAAAAGCATCGAGCTAAATGATATAATTAAACTAAAAATAACTGTAAAAAAATGAAATTGCTATCATATAACATTTGGTTTGGTTAGTTCTTCAGAAAGAGAAAGTGCAATTGCATGATCCAACTCCTCATCTTGATTATGTAATGGACCATCCTGAACAAAAATGTCCACATACAACAATCAATGTTATTGTATTGGTAAGACTTTTGTTATAATCTATCAAAGCATGCACTATGTAGGAGAATAACTGGTAGTTGAATTACTTCTATACTCACATGTACTACCTTTGGTAGTTGAATTACTTGGAAATAAAAATCTTTATTAGAAGATAATGAAAAGAAAAGCAGAAGCCTTTGAATATGGATGGCCATCTTGATTTTATAGAGTTATAATTGAATACTAAAGGACTAGGAATGTTGCAATGAAATAGATGGATGGAGTGTAATAAAAAGAATTTGGATAATTTATGTTGCCATATCTTTAAATGGAACCACTTTTTCCTTTTCGATTCCCAGTCTTTCATATGCAAATAAAATTTTCGATTCAACCAAAGAGCACAATATTTTGAAGTCTTAGTTGCCTGAAACAGGGTAAGGAAAACATTTGGAAATGGGGATGACTTTTGAAATGACCACTTTCAAAACCTTTGGAAACAGAGCAACGAACACTTCCACACACAGGTCCAAAAGTCATGACAACTTTGGAATATGGTAGAATGTTGGCATAAAAACTTTGTTCATTATACATTCTCTTTCGTTCAGTTTTGATGCTTTACTTCCAAATTAGGTGTTTTCTTTGTTGGAGATAGCAATCCATACATATAGGTTGAACCATTAATGATGCCCACAATGAAGGGGCATGTAGCTCAGTAGTACAGCAGCACACTGGCCAAGGGAAAATCTGGGGTAAATCTTAGTATGTATAATTTTCAAAACGAGGATAGAGCTAGTTTTGCTTGAGGTTAGCCAGGGAACCTTAGCCAAAGTGTGGCCTGATGAGGGTGTTGGAAATAGGAATACACACATCTATGTTGAACCCTTAAGAGCGTCCCTCATGAAGGGGCAAGTGGCTCAGTGTTAGAGCAATCCCACCAGCCAAGGACTTAAAATTTTCGGAAATGTTTGAAGTAACAAACATTGTTAATTAGCCTATTGTGCTAGACCAAACGGTGGACGACCTACATTAGAAATTGTTTGCATGGGCCAAGTGGCTCAGTGTTTGAGTAATCCAACCAACCAAGGACTTAAAAGTTTCAGAAATGTTTCAAGTAACATAAAATTGTTAATTAGCCTATTGTGCTAGGCCAAACGGTGGACGACTTGCATTGGAAAGTGTCTGTTGACCAATATTGAAGCCCCACCCAAGTTCAAAACTCAGTTAACCCACCTCATGAAAGGGCAAGTGGCTCAGTGTTAGAGCAATCCAATCAGCCAGGGACTTTAAAGTTTTAGAAATGTTTCAAGTAATAGAGAATAGTTAATTATACAGTGATATGTGGTTTAATAGTAAGTTTCACTGGGTGAAACTAACGAGACCGCGGTTCAAATCCCATTGAGTATATGGCCTCACTGGGTGAAACTAACGAGACCGCAGTTCAAATCCCATTTAGTATATGGCCTGCTATGATCTCGCCTCAAGGAGTAGACTCCCCATTTCCTAGAGTCTCCGCTCTTGCTAAATCATAAGATCTGGTATATCTGGCCTATATTTGACTTACAAGTTGCTGGATATACTCTTGGTGTGATAAGGCAGCCACAAAGGTTGATCCTGGACCTCCCCCAAATTAGTCCAAGGAAGAAATTTTTTGCTGAGCAATATTGAGGCCCCAACCAGGTTTGAAACTCAGTTAACACACCTAGCGTGTATGTGGGAAGTTGCATAATGCATTAGGTTCAGGAGTATAGGGTCAGTCCCTCAGACATGACCCTAGGCCTCCTCAGAGACAAGCAGTAAGTTTAGGAATTCTCCTAATACCCAAAAAATAAAAAATAAAGGAAAAAGAAAATAATTCTCCTAATACTGAAAAAAGGGAAAAAGAAAGAAATAGAAAGAAAAATGACAGTATTTAATTACTAATTCTCGTGATAACAAAAAAAAAAATGAAAAGAAAACAGACAATAGTTAATTAGTAGTTTCCAACTTTTCACTAGCATTTCCTAACATTTTTTGATGTATATGCAGAAAGACTTTGCTTCAGGATGACTCGGGGGTTGCTTTGTCAAAGTTTACTTGCATGCCAAAAATTGTTCTGATGTCAACTGACATGGATAAAACATGATCATAAAGAGATAAAATCTAATAAAACTTCAACAAAAAGCATGGATGAAGTTCACACTCGACAACAAGAATGATGTGGGAAGAAACATCTAAAGCAAACTTTTTAAGGTTCCATATTTCCACTCCTTAATGATAGGTTTAATAAAATAATCACTTCTTAATGAAGGTGCTACCTCCCCGTTAAGTTATAATCTTCTGTTCCCACATTTTAAGAGTAAAAGATAGCATCTCAAGGCACTGGGGCTGTTATAAGTGAAATTTTAAATAGACAGATTGTGATGTTCGGAATTTCTAAGTGACTGGTGTGGACTTCCTAAGGCATGGGTGGTTATTAAGCATGGAGCTAAGCTTGAACCCTGGGGTTTTCCAGTTCATAATTAAGATAAAATCTATTCAATGGCCAAAAATTGAAAATTCAGAAGTTACGTGAAGAGAAACACAGAAGAAGCACCTGGAAAATAGTCTTGGAGAAGAAAGTGTACCCGCAACAGAATGAGCATCGACTCATGCTCAATTTCCAAAGGCCAAAATTATAACCAGTATGTATGGTAGAAGCTGGGAGAACCTGATAAGACTGACCATCCTGGGTTGAAAATGGTTTAGGAGACACCTTGGAGAAGCCAATTGAAGAACCAGTAGGAGAATAGGACATCTTTATCTTATATAGGTTTGCAACAGGATATGTATTCCCTGATCCTTTCTCTGAATCATGGCTCTTCACCTGAGAACAACTTGTGGGTATTGACCTAGAGGTAGAATGAAATCGGTGTGTCAAGCTTCTGGGAATAAATATATTGAGAAGAAATGGCTTAGTATTTTCTCCCTTACTCTTACTTGACCCATTTATATAGCTTCCACTTGTCTTCCTCTTGTCCTGCTTTCCTAAACTCCTCTCCTCTGCTTTATGTTTTTTTTTTTGCACTTCCTCATTTGATCTCTTCTGCATGGTAGCCTTCTGCTCCACCAGATCACTCAGGGACAATTCATAAGCTGATTTAGGCATTCCTTCAAACATTTTCATGAGCTAGCTAAGATAACATAAGTAATAAGAAGCCAAAAAAAATTCACAATTAATTATCAAGTTAAGAGAAATCTACCCTAATCTACAAGAGTCTTGATTTCTCAACATGGTATCGGAGCTAGGTTGAAGGAGAACCTCCAAGTCCATCCAACAGCTTACCCTAATGTCTTCATCATTATAGACATAGTAGTGTTGGACATTCATGCAACAAGGGAATGCTGTTGTCATGCAAATGGACATCAAATATGGACACATACAAATTAATTTCTCATATACTACCATCCTAACTCCTTATGTTGAGACAATTATATTGTACAAAGAACCTTTCAGTGAAAACCATGTTGAAGCCCAAGGAAACTTGAGAACTATTTCACTTGTTTGGAGGAAAGCATGGGATCATACACTGTACTTGCAGCAGAGCTAGCACCAAGGACAAACACAGGAAGAATGTGGAAGATGAATTTCGATTTTGAAAGTTCAAAAAAAGGTAATGGGGCAAGTATAATCCTAACCTCTCTTGATAAGGTATTGATTTATTTAGCTATAGATTGGAATTCGAAGCTACTAACAACATTGCCAAGTATGAGGCACTTTTGCTTGGTATAACTTCATCTAGAGATGTAGGAAATAAAATTTTAGAAGTAATAGGTGGTTTTGACCTCATTGTATGCCAAGTGAAAGGGTTGCATGCTTGGAAAAATGAAAGGTTGAAAAGATATGGACAAGCAGTACCAATTTCCATAGACCAATTTGATATCTTGGGATTAGAAGTGGTGCCCCTGGCCATGACTGAAAAAGCCGAAGCTTTAGTAGTTTCAACCACCTTATTCAACCTTGTCCAAAGCTAGACCAAGGTGGCCGAATTGAGACGATTTACACACCTTCAATTCCAGACAACATCAAGCATTGGTATGTTTTTGAAGGTGATGCAGAAATAGTTGGGTTCCTCGACAACAAAAAATAATTTGAAATGTATGAGATTGACACGAGGGAAGATGATTCAATAGAAAAATGACCAACCAACAAAATCCCTTCAGGTATGGTTCCTTTGGAAGTAAGCTTCAACAGAGACAACATGTTTACAGGTAGAATTGAGAAAATAAAACCAAATGAGTATGAAGATACCAATGTAGGGATAGAGACAAATCCAATCTTGAGCAAGCTTCAACAGAGACAATGCATTTATAGGTAGAATTGAGACAATACAAAAAAATGAGTATGAAGATACCAATGTAGGGATAGAGACAAATCCAATCTTGATCAAGACTGGAAAAGTAATCACTTCGAGAGAG
The DNA here is from genome assembly GCA_034641835.2 of Pinus albicaulis. Taxonomy (NCBI): domain Eukaryota; kingdom Viridiplantae; phylum Streptophyta; class Pinopsida; order Pinales; family Pinaceae; genus Pinus; species Pinus albicaulis. The sequence continues at coordinate 1,678,833,927 of CM076578.1, forward strand.
AATGAGAAGATTGGGTCTTTGATCAAAATATACAAGGACGTTAAAAGACATGACAAGAAATTAGAAAGAGTTGCAGTTTTTCTTTGGCAAAGTAAACTTCATCTGAAGATTCATTCTGAATGTAGCAAAGATCACAAAACCCCTTAAAGAGTTGATAAAGAAAGATGCAGTTTTTATATGGGATGATGCAAGCCATACAACATTCCATAATGTCAAAAATATTATAGTCAATTCTACAGTCTTGGTGAGCCCTAACTTTGAAAAAGATTTTCTTGTTTTTTCTTTTGCTTCTAATTATACTATTGCAGGAGTTTTGCTTCAAAATAATCAACAGGGAAATGAACTGCCAATTGCGTTTGTGAGTAAAATGCTAAGGGATGAAAAATTGAATCATGCCATCATGGAGAAGCAGGCCTATGATTTGGTAAAATCACTAAAACATTTTAGAACCTACATTGGGTTTTCAAAGATTATAGCATTTGTTCCTCATCCAAAAGTGAAGGATATATTGTCAGAACATGTTTTCTTGGGATTAAGGGGTAAGTGGGTTGCTAAGATTCGAGAATATGATTTAGAGATAAGACCCACAAAAAACAGTAAGGGTCAGAGATTAACAAAGCTTTTGACCAAGGGCAATGAAGAAACTCTTGGAATCAACTTGGTCAATGCAGTTACATCAACTGGCATACAGAGATCATCTACTACCTTAAGAACGTAACTAGACCCAGACACCTTTCAGAGCACAAGAAAAGGTCCTTGACATTAAAAGATTCAAGATACTGCTTCATAGAGCAAGTTTTGGGATGGATAAATCACAATGGTTTTGTTTTGGATCTGTTAGCCTAAATGAAGAAACAAGCTTGACCAATGAGATCCATCTAGTTTTGAGAGAGAACATCACATAGAAAATAAAATTGTACATAAGATCCTTAGGGGTGGCTACAATTGGCCAACTATATTGAAAAATGTGCGCAGATTTGTCAGAGAATGCTAGCCATGCCATTTTTTCATAGGACAATAGAAGTTAGCAACAAGTCCTCTCCAACCAGTTGTAGTTGAAGCACCATTTCAACCAGTGTTTTGTACTCTTGAAATGGATCTGCTGATGATGATTTAAACATCACTCGGTCTTCCTTAGAACAAAGGTTTGATTACTTTTTCGGCCCTTCATTTCAAATTTTTATCTCTTACATTTAAGGTTTTCTTGAGATATCATTTTAGAAACAGAGAGATGCTGATCCTATGAAGATATTGATATGTATTTTGTCCCTATCTATTGAAGAAATGTGCCCTATATTGTGGGGTTCTATGACAATTCTCTGAGGTAATTGTAATAATAGAAATGAAAAGCCTCGAAAGCAAAAAGTGATGAAGCTACCAATGACCACAGATTAGCCTCTCTGAAGTGTTTAATGAGGGTGATTTCCTGAGACGATACAAAGCTACTTCAGGAATAACTGAAGGCCCTGATCAGTGAGTCTTTTTTTGAGCAAATCAAAGTCCTATCTCGAGAAAGATTCTAAAGCAAGAAGGACATAACAGGAATAGCAGAATTGTAACCTTTTGAAAGTTTTTGATCTATCAATAAAAGAAAATGCAGCTTCTTTTGAATTTGGCATCTTGGACAAGGGCTATAGCACTCTTGAAGTGCTCATTCATGAAGAACCATTAGAAGAAGAAGCCACTACTAATACATTTATGTGGTAGAAAATTTGAGCAGCTATGACTTGGTCTCATATATATATCCTATCCCTATCTTCTAAAGAAACCAACCTATCAAGGGTGGTTGTATAGGCCGATCTTATTGCTGCTCCTTGAAGAAAAGGTCCTGAATGTGTTGATTGGTAATAAGGCCAAGAGCATGCGTTGAAATATTCTTAGAGGATTCAATCCTGTGTGAAATCATACAATGAGAACAATCCTATTACAACATATTGCACATGGAGCTGAGTTGGTATAAACCTATAATTTTTTATACAGTGCAGACCTGAGATATAGAGACTGAGATCCTCTGTACAATTCCATATCTTATACAGTGAGAAGGATCATCTGACCAAGAGGGAGATGGTGCCTTGTTTTGATCAAGCCTCAGCGAAGAAAGGATTTCTGTGTCTCAGTGAAGATGTCCTTCAACAGGGTATTAGAAATTTTCCAGACCCTCCTCTATTATCAGGTAGAGTTCTTTGTTAAGATCTCTGTTAATAAGTGTTGTGTCACCTATCCAAGTTGAGCTGAGACTCTTATCCAAATAATATCTCTGACGAATCTAATAAGACATGTTATGGCACCGTTCTAAGGCTTTCTAACTAGGATTGCAATAAAGAGGTAACTTATATTATTCTTGGCTAAGGTAGGTTGTCAGATGATGAGATTTAAAAGGACTACATCAATTGGTTGATGATCTTGATCTAAGTAGTCCAAGAGCTACTCTACATATTACTAAATTTACAGGTGATTTAATTATCGTAATATGTGCCATCCTAAGTTACAGTATGACATTTGAGGATATTTTGAGATGTACTAAGGATATTTTATCGAAATGCTACAGGAGATTGGAATCTATTTTGCTGATATTTTTCATAGTTTGACTGAATCGAAAGAAATACAATATGTTGAAGTTATGGTTATAGGTTAAGGTATGATAACTAAAATAAGGGTATGTATGAATCAGCTCACCGAGACCCTTCATGAGATGAGGTATATACTATAGTTGAAATCAGCATACCATGCCTCATTTAAAATATGTGTTGCTGAGAATCTTCATACTAAAACTTGTCTGACAGTGACAAGTCCAAGGATGTTTTACTATATAAGATTAACAGGATGCAAATCTTATACTAAATCCTTATATTCAATACAGTACTCAGATGTTGGCTCAGCTATAGTATAGCCTGGATAATTAATTGAATCATTGTGTTAAAGACAACATAAATAATACAGATCAGCCAGATTGTATGAAAAAACCATATCTTCAAGTTACACCACTATCACATCACACAAATCACAACGTAACCTCTAGTATTGGAATAATGATGAATACCTTTGCTGGAAAAACTACTTGTTCCAAGATGAAATGTCTTACATTATTGTAGGTTGCTTTCTTTAAATTTTGATGACACTTTGATCTGCAATCCAAGATTGTAGTGATGCACAGCCTTGCTACTCAACCATGGTAAAAGACACAATACGAAGCCTTTGTTAAGGAGTTTGCATACCCTAAATCCTTTACTACAGAGAATCCCTAACCATAGGCTTAACGAAGATCTAAATAAAAACTTTAACAAGGTTAAACATACCCAGAATGATAACTAAAATAAGGGTATGTATGAATCAGCTCACTGAGACCCTTCACTAGATGAGGTATATACTATAGTTGTAATCAACATACCATGCCTCATTGAAAATATGTCTTGCTGAGAATCTTCATACTAAAACTTGTCTGATGGTGACAAGTCCAAGGATGTTTTACCATATAAGATTAACAAGATGCGAATCTTATATTGAATCCTTATATTCAATACAGTACTCAGATGTTGGTACAAGTATAGTATAGCCTAGATATTTAACTGAATCATTGTGTTAAAGACAACATAAAGAATACAGATCAGCCAGATTGGAATAAAAGAAAAAGTCCAGACTTTGGAGTAAGATTAGAAGATTCCCTGATTTACTACAAGGATAGGTCCATGATATGATCCTCTCATGAATTGTTGGTTACTGATGATGAAGCTCTTTTAAAGCTACCTTTGGGATTTAAAGAAAATAAATAAGATACTAATGATTACATTTTGAGTAAAGTTATGTCTTATCCCTCCCTGCAAGTATAGCAAAAGACATTTATTTTTTTCGAAGTGCACTTCCAAAATCATACCATGCTTGATTGCATTAATAAATTATCTTCAAATTTAAATGGATCTCATGCTGAGCAAATTGCCAGATGGATACTTTGGGGGAAAGTCTAATCATATGAAATATTGTAGAATCATCTATGGGAAGACAAGCTTAGGATTATGGTCTCCCTGAGTAAGAGGGAGTAAGAGTAGTTAAGTATTTTCTTTACCAAGATTTGGAATCCTAAAATGTAGAAGTCCAAGGATTGCTCAGTGCTGCTAAGATATCTGCTGCTCGAATGTCGAGTTGTAAGTCGATATGTCTGTTGAAGCTTGTTAGTAATTTGTGTGCCTTCATATATACATATATATGTTGTTGGGTGGAGAAATGAGACTCTTATTGATGTACCAATCATCAATGCAATCATCAAGAACTAGTCTTGGTTTTCAGAAAGCAGTCTGGCACTATTACCTACATGAAGTGATCCTTGATTGAAGATTGAGCTCTGGGAGCTCCTGGGGGCTTGGGGTAGGTATTGAGCCATGAGCGACCATAGGGTGACTGATTCACCTTCCCCTGTGATACCCCATGGTGGTTGACATGTGTGTAGGGTGAGGGGTTCACCTTCCCCTACGATTGCGAACACATGTGTGTAGGGTGAGTGGTTCAACATCCCCTACGAGTGATGAGATATGCATAGGATGAGTGGTTCAATTTCTCCTATGGCATATGAGCAGGATGAGGATTTATAGCATAGAATTGTATGCCTCTGTGTGGTGTAGGAATTTTGGTTTATGAGTTGCCCATGTGAAGAAAGGCAGTGCTTGTTTTGGATTTGTTCATGATTTCTGAACTTTTACAACATGGTGTGTTGTCAACTCTCCCTATTGTATAAACATTTGGAAAAAATCAGTACTTTGAAAAATCAACCCAAATCTTAGAGTTGTTTGAGTGTTCCTTTGTTTGTTTGAGGCCCCATTGCACACAACATTATGGAGAGAACAAGCCATTAAAGTAGATATTTTGAAAGGTGAATTGATGCCCATTTTTTCCAAGTGGAAGCTGATGGAAAGCAGGAGACGTTGTTGAAGATGAAAGTCGGGACGTCACTTTGATATTTGCACTGCGGCGAATATGGATGCTTATAGCTCCCGATAAGATCATATTATTTGCTGCATTTTCTGCTCTACAAAAGTAGTAATGGATATCGGATTTGGCCTTCCTTCCTATTCAACCATTTCTCATGCGGGCCACATCTTGATCCACTCACAACCAATTTTAGCACAGAGAAGTTGAAAAATTTTGGGGTGCCTGCAATTGGGCTTCCACAATAATTCACAATAGTGGCTCTCAGAAGATTCCATGCTTCTTTCTCAGGATCAACCGTAGGTGATGACGCCGTAAGGACCTCCTACCAACATAGACATAGGTGTCGAAGACTTCTTTCAAATCTTTTCGGAACTGTCACCCTTGCCCGATTATGGATTTCGACGCGACAACAGAGATTTTCAGGAACTATTTAGGAGATTGGAAACCCTTGAATCCTCTAAATCGACACTAATAAGAGAGGTTGATGAACTCAGGAATAGAGTAATTGTAATGGAAGGTGAGAATGGTTCACTGAAGAAGCTATTGAGGGACAACAAGGAGCAAGCAGTTCACCACCACCCCTCTAATGACAATCTACACGCTGAACTTCTCAATCTGAAAAACAAATAGGAGGAGATCAAATCTCAGCAAGCGGCCTTTAAATAAGAAACAGAAACACACATCAGCTCATGGGCACAGGTTGCTAGAGGGAGGGATACCCCCCTCACACCCCCTCTAGCCACAGTTGAGGAGGTGGTACAATCTAAACTCATGGAAGAATGCACTAGACAAGTAAGAGAATTGAACCTCAAAGTGAGAGGGCTTCCTTTGCCTCTCACATCCTCAGACCCCATGGTGGTTGGGACCCTGTTCCTCAATGAAAAACTAGATCTTCAAGACATGACCCTTGATAGAGCTTGGCTTGGGTACGATTCCACTCTCTTTCTCCGATTCAGGTCGGCGATTGATCACCTTCAGGCTCTTAGAGCTAAGAGAAAGCTATTCTCACTTCCTAGTAATATCTTCCTTGATGAAGATCTCACTAAAACACAGGTTGCTGAGCTCAAACGCTCTAGGGAGTTGGTTACAGCAGCACGTCAGGCAGGGAAATGGGCAGTTATCAAGAATCTCAAAGCAGTGATTCGGGACACTTTTCCACCTGGATGGAAGCCCCGTTCTAGGTCCTCCAAATGACTGGCTCATTGGGGGAGGCAACAACGGACATCCATTTCCGTCAATTGTTGGAATGGGAATGGGTCATTTTGGGCATCGCCAAGTCTATTATATGATTCTCTTCGACTGTCAGATATCTTATTCATCACCGAGATGCATGAGAGCCATGTTCGACCTCTCCCAGACATTACAGGTTACCATAAGTTCTCAACTTGTGGGCAGGAGACGAGGGGTTCTGGTGGTATCAAAGGTTCTGGGGGAGTTGATTGCTTCATCAAAGATTCCTTTTGGAGTAGGATTTCTTTGGTGGTTGCGGATGAGTTTATGAGGTTAATGTGGGTTCAGGTTCGAGCATAGTGTTAAAAACCGGTCAGTTCAAACCGGGAACCGGTCAAACCATTGGCCAGTCCAAACTGGTTGAAAAACTTGGTCAGCGACTACATATAGCCTGAAAATCTGGTTAACTGGTGCTGACCGGTCGGTTCTGTCCTTAACCGACCATTCAACACCTAATTTTCTGTAGGGACCCATGGACGGCCAACAAGGATGTTTAGGGCTGATTTGGAGGGAAGGGGAGAGTTGTTTCCCTCCAAAAACACCCTCCCCAATCCTTTATAAGCAGGGGAAGCCTCTCCTTTGTCTCACACCATCTCATTTGCAGTTTGTGAGTTTGATTGAGAGCTTGGAGAGTGTTGAGTGTTTGTTGGAGCAGTGATCTTGGAGGCTTGGAGTTGGAGTTGGAGCTATCTTAGAGACCCTCTCCAATCCTTTATAAGCAGGGGCAGCCTCTCATTTGTCTCACACCATCTCATTTGGAGATTTTGTGTGTTTGATTGAGAGCTTGGAGAGTGTTTAGTTTTTGCTGGAGTAGTGGAATAGCATAAAGTTTGAAGCTTGCTGCTTGAGCTAAGTAGTAGCCATCATGCCTCCAAAAGGCAAGGATACTGCATGGGCTCATTGTGATATGATTGATAGCAAAATGATTTGCAAATATTGCCAAAAATGTATTGCAAGAGGGGGTATTTACAGGTTCAAGCAACACTTGGCTGGGATAGGAGGCCATGTAAAGCCATGTGGAGCACCAAATGAAGTAATAGGGCATATTAGGGTAGAATACCTTCAGAAGTTTGAGACTCAAGTCACAGAACCAATAGAGAAGTTTGTGACTAGAGCAATTGCAAAGTTTGGCAATTGAGAGTCGAGAGACTCAAGTTCAACCAACTGAGCTTGAAATTTGATCATGATTACAAGTTTCAACCTTCAAGTGATAATGTTGATCATTAATTAGAATTTAGTAATATCATATATGTAGATTTGTAGTAGATTGTCACTGTACTATGTAAGCCAATGGCCTCAATGCTCATAGCTTGTAGCATTGTTTTTGGACTTTATGGGTCATTTGGAGCCTCATTGCTTATGTATTTTTTCGATGATATGTATTTCACTGGGTGCCATAATGCCATTTTGATATATTCACCTTTACATGGTATATAAATGAGAAAACTTTGCATATTTTGTCTCTATTGGCTTGAAATCATGGTTGCAAATCTTAAAAATAGTTGTTTTTATTAAAAAATAATTATTTAATTTATTTTTTTAAAAACTAGTTCGTTTAGACCTGACCAGTACCGGTTAGATTGGTTCCAGTCTGGTTACCAGTTCATTAGGTCCACCTGTCCAGTCACCGGTTCCAGTTTTTAATACTATGGGTTTGAGGGGTCTCTCCTCTCCCCAGGGACATTTACATTGTTGTTTGTTACTTCCCTCCTGATTCTTCATCATATGTCATTCATAATGGACCTAACAAGGATCCCTTTGTTGATTTGTATTTCGACATAGCCCAGTATTCAGTGGTTGGGGAGCTTATTCTTCTAGGTGACTTCAACTCCCGCACTAGAGCCCTCTAGATCCCTCTTCACAATCGATTTTAGGACATGTACTGCATCCAAGAGATTGATCAAGAGTAAGTGGGATTTCACAAGATGTCTGATGATGCATTGGGGCCCCTTACTGCCTATGGTCGACATCTTTTATACTTGGATGAATTTTAGGAGCTGTGGATTCTTAATGGCCTCCCGCGTTTTCCAAACTCCCACTATTTCACATGTAGGCCTCATGGTAGAGGAGCAAACGTTGTTGATTATGTCCTCTCTAGCCAGAACCTCCTCCCCTTCATTCATCACTTTTTTGTTTCCCCCATCCCCTTAGCTAACCATGCTCTTCTTTCTTTCTCTCGTCATGCTGACAACCCCCCCATTCTCAGCCCACCTCCTCCCAAGGGCTCACCATGTACTACTTTTCGTTTTTATGAGGGTGAAGTCCTGAAGGAAGTTGATCTACTGAAGACGAATTTGTGAAATTCTCTCTATGTTGATGATATATTTCTCACAAAGGATGAGAACCTCTTTAGTGTAAGAGGGAGTTGATTGAAAGTGTTACATGAGCTTGATAAAATACTTGTTGAGAATGTGGCATGATGGATTGTGAGCCCATGGCTACTTCCTTGATGAAGAAAAAGTTGCAAGAATATGTTTTTGAGCAAAGAAATAGCATTGATAGGTTGTTGGTGTTCGCTTATGTTCAAAGCTTTGGCTAAAGCTGGATGAATAGCTAGATGTTACTAATAAAAGAAGTATTGAAATCCACCATGGCTACGTTTCTTCTTTTGGGTAGGTTGAAGATTATGTAAGAAGCCTAGAATGGCTAACGATCCCTTTGAGAGGAAGCATTGGTTTGATAACATCATCGGGTTACTGTAAGACCTATGTAGTCAAGGAATTTGGTTCTGAGGCTTGCAATCATGAGGTACAAATTTCATCTCTCCTTGAGAGGATATTGACGGTGTACAAATTTCATCTCTCCCTAAGAAGAGATTAATTGTGTACAAATTTCATCTCTCCCTAAGAGGAGATTGATGGTGTACTATTTTCATATCTCTTCAAAGGAGATTGATGGTGTACTATGTTAATCTCTCCTAAGAGGAGATTGATGGTGCATTATTTTCATCTCTTCTGAGAGTATATTGATGATGTATTGTTTTTTTTTCATCTCTCCTCTTGTGAGCCCCATGGTGTATGGTGTAATGGTGTAATAGAGATGGTGCATCGAGAGCTCCTCATCTACTACCTTTATATGCTCCAGACATAGTGGCTCTGTTGGAAATATTATATCAGACATTTTCTCATCGAGTGACAAGTACTCTTAAGAGGGAAAAGTGGTCAATATGGCCTAAGTTTCCTATCAGGACCAGATACTATGTATTTGATCGCACCAACCAAGCCATGAAAGAGGCCAGTGAAATTGAATCATATCATTTTGGAGAGATAAGATTCAGGAAACATGATCCTGAAGATTTGGTTATTAGTCACTCTGTTGCTGTCAACTAGATGTGGTCTTATACTCATGAGAGGGATACTAATGAGGAAATATTCAAGAGACTTATTTATCCATTGAGGTTAAAGAAAAGCTAAATAAAGGACCTCAGAAGAAGGCCGAACAGACCCATGCTTCACCTATTGTCAACCTCCAGGAAGAAGTTGAAAAGCTCCAGAGGGTGTTAGAACAGGTGAAGGAGATGAAAGAAGCATTGGAGAAATAAGTAGACAGACTCAAGAGGAGGACTGAAGAAGAGCAAGCAGCGAAGGAGGCAGAAGAACCAAGAAGAAAAGCAGAACAAGATGACCTGGTGAAACAATTGGCTTTGGAAAATGGACAAAGAATCAAGAAGCAGGAAAAACAAAGGAAAAGAGATGAAGAGCTTCAGAGGAAAATAGATGAGGAACTCCAAAAGAAGAAGGAATAAGCTATGTGGAAAGATAAAAGGATTGAACACCTTAGCATTCCATCATCTCCGAAGATAAACCCCACTCCTCAGTCTCCAGTTGAACCATGTAAGATTGAAGAAATGGAGAAGGAGCAATTTTTCCCCATGACCATGGCTGACCCAGTAGTAGTATTGAAAACATTCAATTATGAATACAAGAAGAAAAAAGTCAGTAGGAGAGTTTCCAAAATGATAAGGTTGGGAGAGAAATTGTCACTGAGGAGGTTCTCATTCATGAAACAACAGCTGATCCAAAGATGATTGCAGGTGCCAGTTTTACCATGGCCCAAGCAACAGGTGATAATGTTGCCATTCTGAAGAGAAAGGTCTATGTTGCTCAGTTGGAACTCAGTGTTGCTAAGCAAAGAATTACAGAGCTAGAATTCCAGCAGCAAGGTGAACTAGACTCAGTTAAAGAGTTCAAAGGGAAATCACTTGAGATCCAAGAGGAACTAAGTATGGTTAAGAAATAATTCTACAGGAGCATTCAGGCATCAAAGATAAAACTCCTAAGTTTTATGATTATATAAAGAGGATAGTGCCTGTCAAGGAAGAATTAGAGAATATTCTAAATATGCTAGATGACATCATTCAATGGAAAATATAGTATCCTGATGAGGGGGTAGACATTCCTCGGCTCCGTGACTTGGAGAAAATAATCTATTTTTCTGAAGCTTGTAAATGTCTCGACAGGGCTAGAGCCTTAGAGGAAAAGGTTGAGGAAGCTTTCAAAATTTGCTTCAAGTTTGGAGGAGAGGTTGATGCAGTCTTAAATAACTTCAAGTTTCCGATGTTCCAGTCAACCTTTGGTCTTGTACCTGTGGAGCGGTGCATATAATAAAAGGAGAGAGTGATAGACAGCGATAAGCAGGAGATCCAGGCATTAAAAGCTATCACCAGGGACAACACAATTTATATGAAGATTTTCAGAATACAATGCTGATCCAAATTAAAAGGAAGGTGTCTCTGTTTCTAACAAGGTTTGCATAGGTACGAGGCTATGGCAGTAAGCGAAGAATGTTGAGTAGTTAATATAGGACCTGGGTTAATCTAACATTTTTTTTTCCCTTTATCTCATATAATTTTATAAAAATAATTTCATATAATTTTATAAAAAAATTGGCCAGATGAGAAGTTTCTATTTCTCTCAAAGCCTAAAAGATATTAAAATTTTGGCACTGTGCTCAAATGGGTTTAAAATTCATAAGGTCACAACTCCACTAAAATTTACAAGCAACCTCATAACATAAATAAGCAAAGAGAGACGGAATAAAAAAAAAAACCATCATATACATACTTAAGTGTCTTGTCGCAGCTTCCAGTTGCAAGCAAGTTCATTGCTGGAATCCATGCAATTTCCTTAATAGGTGCATCATGCATAGCCACAGTCACTGGCTGGCCCCTAGTCAGCAATGGCCACATTTTAGCTTGCTTATCACAGCCAACAGAGAAAATAGCAGTGCCATCGTCCTTCCATGTCGAGCAAAGAACCTGCATACGAAGAATTACATAATAAAAAAACTTAGAAGCACACTCTGAAACTTTAGTAATGGTTCTTGCCATATGTAATACAGCCCTGGTTCCTACAAGCATATTACAACTTCTGAATAAAATTCAGAAGAAAAAATAACAGATACTAGAATTCCAACCACAATCTGAAGCACCTCACCGGTTGGTCATGTGACATTGCTTCTTTTAGCATGCCAGCCCCAGTTTGAAGGACCTTCCAACATCTAACATGGCAATCTGAGTTCCAAAAAATAACGGAAGATTCAAACAAAACACCAGTCAAAATTATTACAATCACTATCCCCAAAATCTCAGATGAACGAGAAATTCTTTCAGTAAATGGAGATAGTTGAGAACACGATGAAGCGCAGCAGAATGCCTAAATTCACACTTACAGCGGCCTAAATCCCTCCTTTCTGCCTGTTTAAAGGTCTCTGGAAACCATCATTGCAAAAAATCTCTGAAAGCTTTGTTTCGCAAAAATGTTTAATGGCTAAAACTGCTGAACCCTCAAATCTCCAGGAACCCTGTGATCATGCCTTAGCTTTCCCTTCAATTGATAAGCCGCCAAAGTTCAAATGTTTCACACACCCACCAAAGTTGAAATGTTATAATTTTTTGACATATGTTTTGTCATATTAAAAATAAATAGAAGTTGTAAAATTTTATTACTTAAAAATGTTAGAGCATTACTCTATATTTTTTAAGCATATTTTTTTTTCTCATTAAAAAAAAAGCTATTGAGATTAATCTAGGGTAAATAGAGCTAATATTTGTAATATGTAGTAATAATATATTTTTAAGACATTATGGAGACCTTAATTGTTTGTAGGACTTTTATTGTGATCTCATTGTTTGTAGAACTTTTATTGTGATCTTATTGTTTGTAGGACAAAGGACTTGAGTCCGCTAAACTCTACAAAGGTGTACATACTCTACCCCTTTAAATTTGAACCTATGACATCTTATGAGGAAGCACATGTTCTTAACCATAAAAAAGTTGACAATCTGCTCCAATATTCAAATATTAGGACCCATGGTGATCCAAAGGTAGAAGCTTCTACTAAAAAAAAATCCATAGATAGACCTGAGGTTTGAAGGGGATTTTATTATGAAAAAACATAAATGGAAACATAGAAAAGATATTGCAAAGAGTAGAGTAGTAGAACAAAATCCAAATTCTATTAATGGGTGAAATAGAAAATAACTATAAATTGCAAAGCGATACACACTAAGCGGAATGGAGGTAGCTTCTTTATGAAGAGAGATGTATCAACTACTCTTAATCAAAAGAAAACATTACAAGATGTCAAAACTACCTTTGAACATAAAGTATGATGTCCTAAGATCCAAAAACTCTAAAATCCAAAACCCTAGCCCTAGGAAATGGCGTGCCAAAAATAACATGGGCCCAAAGAGGCTAATTGATATATCAACTTCATGGGGCTACAATGTTTGCATGCAAACTCCATTTAGGAAATTTGTTGGACCAATACAATCCATACTATGTGTCTTTAGCCTATGAAAAATGCCAAAAATGCAAGGGAAATGCCCAAAAAAGGCACCAGAAGTTTGAGACCTAAAACATTATAATATAACTACCAAGACGTGGAATAATGTTGAATCAATGTAACAAGTGGGTGGTCACTAGAATTCTATTGAATCAATTGTCCCCCCTTATGAATAAGTGGTCCATTTTGTGTTAAGTTCCTTCGTCAAGTGGGGAAAATTTTGTTGAATATGGCTCCTAGTGAGACATGTGCACCAAAGTAGGAACATCAGGTGCCTATGAGAGGTGGAAAATATGGTTGAAGTAGCTCCACATTAAGTATAAGGTTCAATTGAAAGAAAAGGGAATTTTTTACTAAGCTAGTGGGAGATAACAAAAACACATGTTTTGGGCAGGAGAAATGTTATTTTAACTGGAGGTCTAATAAATTTATTTCAAAAATCAATTCAATTTCATTCTAATAAATTTATTTTAAAAACATTGATGACGAACCACACAATGAGTGGTTCGAAAGGCGTGTACCTTAAAAATTTTATGTGATTTATCCTGAAGAGTTTTTAAAGAAATTAATTAATTAATTATTAAAACAAAATTGAGATAAAATAGTAAATTTAGGAGAGGTTTTTGCAACCCATGGTTTTGCTCATGGTATTCCACCTTGCCAACAATGGGGAATTAACCCAATTGTAGGTCCCAACTAGACCTGTTGCTCTCTTTTGGAATGGCTAATCCCAATGGGTTTTAAGGATTATTATAAGGGTTAGGGGCATAATTAGTTATTGGTTAAGGGATTAAGGATTAGGGGCTTAGGGCTTAGGGCTTAGGGCTTAGGGGAATAGGGGCTTAGGGGTTAGAGGTTTAGGGTTTAGAGGTTAGGGGAATAATGAGATAGTGGTTAAGGGGTTAGGGACTGGGGGCTTAGGGGTTAAGGGGTTAGGGATTGGGGGCTTAGGGGTTAGGGGATTTAGGAGCATTTATAGGTTAGGGGGATAATGAGTTAGTTGTTAAATGGGTTAGGGGTTAAGGGAATATTATGCATTTAGAGGTTAAGGGGTTAATATTATGCATTTAGAGGTTTATGGTTTAGGGGGTTAAATGGGTTAGGGGTTGGGAATTAGGGTTTAATGGGTTAGGGGTTAAGGGGTTATAGGTTTAGTGTTTAGGGGGTTAAATGGGTTAGTGGTTAAGGGTTTAGGGATTAGGGGTTAAGGGTTTAGGGGTTTAGAGGTTTAGGGGGTTAAATGGGTTAGGGGTTGGGAATTAGTGTTTAAGGGGTTAGGGGTTAAGATGATAGTTTCATTGGTCCTTGTTTGTGCACAATAGTTGCTTATTCTTTGCATCTCAATGTAAAAATTTTGTAAGTATTGTTGCTTGTTGCCATGTCTTCTTTATTTATTAATTTATAGTATTTGTTAGCCATTGCTTTACATTTATAGATGAAATTGTATATTGTAATCAAACCAAATGTATGTTCAATCTCCAGTTTCAAACTCAGCCATAGTGTTGTCACACAATTTAAGTCTGGAGAATGGCCATCTAATGAAGTCTTAATAACCATACTGCACCTCATGACTACTCCAGAAAATCTTAAGTTCGAGTGTCCCACATTCATGAGAAATTTGGCTCTTATACTCTTGCTCCACCTGACTGTGTCCTGGAAATACCCTTGTTTATTGTAAAAACATCCTAATGTTGTTGACCTTGTCCCTTAACAGACCAAGGAAACATATGTGACTGAGAGGAATGGAAAGCACTACAAAGTTGAAGAGAGTACAAAATAGTAATATGGTTTAAACGATAAGCTTGAAAAATGTAGCAATGTTGAAACAACTAAAAGTTGTCCCAAACAAATAGTTGATAATGCGAAACCTTCTTCTGTACTAGTCAAGAAAGACTACATTCATGTGAGAGCAAGAAGAGGCCAAGCGACTGATAGTCATAGCCTAGAAGATAGGATATGGTTCCCCCTTTTTGATGAAATATTTGATCTACAATTTTTTATATCGAATATTAACCATTTTAACCTTGCCAACAAGGCGAAATTAACCCAATTGTAGGTCCCAATATGTCCTGATATATATTAACTCTAGATATATATGAGAAGGAATAATAAAGACATAGATTGATAGAGGTGGCGAGACAAGGGGAGTCACAAGGGAGAGATGGAGATAAACTGGAGGAGAGGGGAGAGAAGGAATGGAGAGATAGAGAGAGAGGGAGAGGAGTGAGAGAGGTAGAGAAGGGTAAGAGAGGGAGATAGTGACACAAATTAGATGGAAGGGGGGCAGAGAGAAGGATAGAGGGAGGGATATAGTGAGAGGATTGGAGGGTAGAGAGAGAGAGAGAGAGAGAGAGAGAGAGAGAGAGAGAGAGCGAGGTAGGAGAGAAAGGGAGAGAGAAGAAGGACAAAAGATAGGACTTAAGAGAGAGGAAACAATATCATAGAAGAAAGAATATGTGACCAAATTACTCTATATGGAGATGGGAGATAGGGGCACCCTACCTACCTACTAAATGTATAAACCAAATGTGGTGTAAACGTCTGTAATGGCGGTCAATTATACGAGGAGAGGATTTTATGAGGAGGCATTGGATTTTTAATGTGATGGTCTACGCAAATAGCTTGTAAGGCCCATTCATCAAGGTATTTGATGAAGTGAAATGATTATCGATGATCACCAACTAGTGGTACCTGCAGAGATTTACTCAAACAATTCTACAATTTTCCCATGCCAACAATTATACAACATTTTAACCTCATGAATTAGTCTCCTCTATTCTCTTAGCTGATTCTATAAGCACTTATTGCTGTTGCCAAAGCTTTTACTCTCTAGTTCCATTGAGCTATTTCAGTTATTTGTGGAAATTGATCTATTTTCATTTCATTTCTTCAAATTTTCTGACTGTTATGTGTTTCCTCTAGCCAATGCCTTCTTTCTTACCTATGTTTTTTCTGCTTAAGCATTCTAGTCAGCTAGAGCAACAGGGGCAACAGGAGCCACGCAGTCCAACCAGAGCCTAGCAGGGGCAGCAGGAGCCACGCAACGCTGACACGGGCCCATTCAGGGCAGCGCAGGGGCAGTGTAAGCCATTCAGGTGTGACCCAGGCCCTTACTGAGCAACGCAGAGGCCGACGCAGGCCAGTTAGGCTGATGTAAAGGGATTCATAGCAGCGTATTACTGTCGTTTTTATTTCTCTGTTGGGTGAACCAATTTTGATGCCCAGGATTGTTGTACTTAAATTTTACATAATAATGAAAACCCTCCAGAGCTAGCTGCACCGGTTTTCCCACATTGGGTTTTTTCCAAGGATAGTTGTCCAGAAAATCCGTGTGTCACTTTTTCTATGAGCATGTTATTCAGTATTTGATATGTATGTGTAGGTTTCTAGTTGTATTTACTATTCACTTCGCTAAGCTATTGAATATTTCAGAAATTAACTTGTAACTTAATTCAAGTATAAGAATTAAATCAAGATACTGCAATAGGGTTTCTTATATTAAGAAATTTTCACATTCCCTATGTCTAGCCCCACTAGGTCACCTAGGGCAACAATTTCCCAGGAATCTAGCTAGAGGAAAACTTTTATCTCCTAGAGGCAGCTGCATTGCTGGGTACCCTCACTCTCCTAAGAACTTGGGCCAATTATGACAATGGAATCTCCGGATACCTCAAGCCCTAGCTCTAGAATCATGTTTTTCCTAGGTGTTCCCAAGGATAGAACCTAGTAGGATCAATTTGACCTATCAAAGTAAAAAAACTTTTCTGATCCTTTCCCATCACCTTGTATAGGATAGGAACATCATTGGTTGCTAAATTCCATCCCCGAACCTGAGCTGGGTCCACTTGGCCTCGTGTGGTCCAATTTGGTGTCAAAGTGCTACCTTGGACAGACTTGGAGATCAAGTTCCCCGAAAGTTTTTAGGGACTGAGAACTTCCTTCCACGATACATATATAAACCCTTCAATCCCCCTCCTCTCTCCCTAGAAGATAATTCCCTTGCTTAAAAGGAAAGCAAGTACCACTCTTTATTTTATCTTAGGGAAAGGGTTTCAAGGGTCACTTCCCACCTATTCATTGACCTATACTCTACAAGTGACTTCCTAAACTACTGGGACTCCACCCATCAGTGAAAGTCCGTGAAGAGAAAGGAGCTTAGCTGTGGTGACAATGGGCTAAGCCTCCATCGTTTCCCTTGTCCTAGCAGTTGCCCTCTTAGGAACCCCTTTTAGATCCACTACTAGTTTGAGTGGTAACAGGTTGCTCACAATTCCATTTGTGAACAAATCTTTGGTATGCCCACTTTTGCCATACTACAGCTCCAAGATATGAAGTCTAGGGCTATGGAGGCTGCCCTTCTTCTCACTAAATCAATCCTCTACAATATAGTGAACTAGGGCTAGTTGGTTGGCCCACTTGACTGTTACTTTAGTCCTTCAAAGTCTGCACATATTTAGGCCCTATACACCTTCCCTCCTACCAATTTTGTTGTCCTTCACCAGAACAAGAGTCAGGGCTCTTCTTTGACAATAACCTAACAACCCTCCAATTGTACTTGGCCTACCATCAATCTGCCCAACCACAGTCAATTATTTTTACTAATCTAGGGCCCACAATATTGTCTTCATATAGGTCTCTTCAAATCTGCCACCTAACAATGGTTTGAGACCTCTCAAGATCATTGTTCTTGTGTATCGAAAATTTTATCTTTGTTGTCCAATCTATGAACAAATATGAACTACTCCTCTTATCATGCTTCTAAAAATCTATAGATGACTAAAATAGGGCCACAAATCAGCCACTAACAGTACATTTACTAATTTTTTATAGGTTTCTTTAGATCTTTGTCTAAAACTCTTTGGAAATTCCACCAAAATCAACACCTCTGCATGTCAATTCATTCTTCATATGGCACATTTCTTCTGCATGCTCAATCTTCTGCTTAGGTTCCACCCTCCTTTGGATCTGTTGTCTCCACACATACTAAATTTGCAAACCATCTTCCAAATCTGCGGTCTTTATTGCAGAAATAAACCTCGTTCTAAGGGTCACAGCCCATCTCCTTCTACGCAAATTTGTCACAGTCTTAAGGTCATACCTTATGAACTAAACATGCTAGGAAATTTTCCTAACTAGGGCATTATATTTATGTACTTCTAATTGTTGTAGAGCAAACCCTATCCACACATAGAAAAAACACGACTCTTGCCTCCATAAGAGACTCAACCTAGCGCACATGGATCCATAGATTCTAGGCATTTCTTTGACTGAATCTTGACATGAACTTTAGATCTCAATGTCGACCCTCAAACTAGGGTTAACTCAGTCAATATTACGCTTGCGTCGACTTCTGTTATGGCTCTCAATTATAGTGCAAGCCCTCCTCCATTTATGTTGGTCTTTATCACAGACCTTATGGCCTACTAATCACCACAAGGCAAGATGGCATCAACCCTCTCTTCTATTTCATGTAGAAAATCTAAACAACAGGATTCAATCTAATCTTGTAATCATGTAATAAAATAAGATATCGAATCCTTCCTACAATTTGTTGAAACAAAACACAATCGCACAATCACATATAAGTAAGAGAAACAAGTTATCAATCACACAACACAAGATGTATCTGGGGAAGAAACTGCTCAAAACCCTCTATCTATATTATGTATGAAGTCAAGGAATCATGAAACAACACAATGCTTAATCTCTCTTGAGATTCTCCAGCACTCTACCAATTGTCTCCTACTGATCTAGGAAAAATCGGTCTAGTACTTAGCCAATTCTCAGCCTTCCTTCAGCCTACCTTCCTCATGCAATTCCTATGGAATTATCTCCATATTAATTAGGAAAATCAACCTTCCTTGATTACGCAATCCATCATGGCATCCCAATGACTTTATAATCACACATGGGAAATTTTCTATAAATACAACTGATAGTTATGTTCCTCTGAATTGTGTTACAATAAGGATCAAGGGTATTTTTATTATTTAAAATAAGATAAAACCCTAAACAACCAAAACCCTGTCCTGAGGAGATGTAACACCAAGATTTTATGGGCCCCGTTGGGGTTAGTTGGGCAGCCAACTTCCCGAGGTCGTAACTTGGTCATATGATCTTCGTTTGACGCACATGGTACCTCGTTAGAAAGATCTCTCCGAGGACTACAATTGCTAATACGATGTCTATGAAATTGACAAACCTTTCATGCCCAAAAAACATCGTTTGGGGCCTCAAAATGACTTCGAAAGTTCAGGACTCGAAAAACTGACAAAAATAGTAAATTATGCTATAATTAAGGAAACTTAAAAAATGAAAGAGATAATGGCAAGGGCCCAAGTGGAATAGGCGGGTGGCCACCAATATCCACCTCGATCGCCTTAAATCGAATTTCTTGAGCTAACTCAATCATCATGACTTAGTTAATTGACACAAGTTGTTATGAGACAAAATTACAATTTATTGTCCAATTTATTTAAGGGAAAAATAAATTAGATGCCTCACATTCCTCACTCCTGGTACATCAAAAATCCTCACCAGTGTGCGTGCATTTTTTTTTGTCCTTTCTAGTCACCAATTTCACTATTTCTTGTTGCAAATTTCAACAATCCCTCTCAAAAAGAAAGGAATTCAATCTATCCCCATCCAGTACCTTTGGAATGTTCTGCATGCTACACTTCTCTAGTGTTGTTTGCACCTGCAAATCCTGAAACTGAATAGCCTCTGAATGACTGAATCAGTATAATGCATCTGTCATCAAAGTCTTCTGACTGCTGCTAGCTACTGCACATGTCTAATACTGGATTCTCTGCACTGCTGCTGACATTTGTATCTATGCCCTTTGAACTATTGCTAACTCTATTTGTGCTCCAGTATTTTACATCTGTCACTCTAATTTTTGTCTTGCTGACATATGACTACATCAATCCAATTGATCCTTCCTGCTACTAATGTACTGTGGGCTCCTCGTTGAAAGGTTTGATCCATGAGACAAGCCATATCAATGGACCTTGCCCAAATTTTTTATCTTGGGATTATGTCTACACATAACCCCACCTTACACCTCGAGGTATGGTTGTTCCCTCTTCCCATCTGGCTCGAAATTTCCCCCTCATGGAGGTCTCTACTTGAGTGGACGCTTCCACTCACTCTCCTCTCTGCTTCTCCAATTTTGGCAGTTACTCCACAACCTTCTGAGATTGCTTCTCATGAGGATGCATGTTGAGAGGTAATTTATGCTCCCTCTAAACCACCAAGTCTCTAACTTCTGCCTTTCTCCTCAAATCTTTGCATGCATCTGGTACCTCAAGTGCATATAGGTTTTTGACTCGTGCACAGTGTAATTATCCTGAAGTTAAAAAAAATTTCTACAAAAGAGTTTATTTTAAATCGATGATATCTTCCTCATTCAAGCTCCAATTTGACCGATTTTTTTTTTTCCATTTCGGTAGATTTTCGCAAGGAATCCAAATATTCTATTTGTTTTCAAAAATTTTACACCAAAATCTTTAGATATTCTCTACAAAATTGCTGCCCAAAAAATTCCTGCTATGATACCATGTATAAAATCTAACCAACGAGATTCAATTTTATCTTGTAATCTTCTAAAGCAAGATACTGAATCCTTCCTACAATTTACAAAAACAAAACACGATCACACAATCACATATAAGTAAGAGAAATAAATTATCAATCACATAACAACATGATGTATTTGGGGAAAGAAACTAATCGAAACCCCTCTATCTTTATTGTGTATTAAGTCAAGGAATCATGAAATAATACAATGCTTAATCTCTCATGAGATTCTCGAGCACTTTGTCAATTGTCTCCTATTGATCTCGACAAACTCGATCTAGTACTTAGCCAATTCTCATCCTTACTTCAGCCTGCCTTGCTCATGCAATTCCTAAGGAATTAACTCCTTATTAATTAGGAAAATTAGTCTTCCTTGATTGCGCAATCCATCATGGCATCCCAATGACTTTATAATTGCACATGGGAAATTTTCTCTGAATACAACTGATAGTTATGTTCCCTTTAACCTCTGTCTCAACTAGGTATTCCTTGAAACTGACATGCATGCAACTATTAATAATGAATTATCAGTTATCTGATTGATCACTCATTGTGAATTAAGTCTAATTTATTTCACTGGACCTCTCACTAGCTCATCACTTAATTAGAACTAGTTAAACTGATTTTAACTCATTTAATTGAGTTAATTACACTTGCACCCCACTAATGCATCAATTGAAACTAGACCCCAAAAATATTAGAATCCCTCTATATGCCTCATATTAGACCCTCAACTCGAATTTCTTGAGCTAACTTGGTCATCATGACTTAATTAACTAACAGAAGTTGTTATGAGATGAAATTACAATTTATTGTCCAATTTATTTAAGGGAAAAATAAATTAGACGCCCCACATTCCTCACTCCTGGTGCATCAAAATTCCTCACTAGTGTGGGTGCATTTTTTTTTGTCCTTTCTGGTTTCCAATCTCACTGTTTCTTGTTGCAAATTTCAACATTTCAAAATTTGATGTGGCATTCACACAAAGACACCATTGAAATCACATGCCCAGATTCTCATGAGAAACCTCTCTTAAGCTTGATCAGCCAGAAGAGAACCAATAATATGCCATCCTACTCCCTAGCGTAAAACGACCATTAAGGTATGCAATATTCTTCTGAACCCTCACATGATGATCGTGCTCTTGGAGGATGATCATGACCTCCCTTTAGCAACCCTTACTCGGCCATAGTAATCGACCTACTTTAGGACTACATCTCTCTTCACCCCCTTGATGTGCCAAATAGTGGGAATACATGTCAAACATGCTAAGATGTGCCAAGTGATAAGGCATGCCAAGATGTGCAAGGGTGTGTCAATGCATGTCAGGGACTGTCAAGACAACAAAAGGGAGAAAAAAGTTAAACTACAAGGAAATGAACACATAAGAGGGTTAATAAGTCATCAATTTACCTTTTCCAAGAGGAGCATGCTAGGCACACCAACACTAGGCGGAAATAGGTGCCAAGTGAAAAGTCTTAGTGCATTCTAAGTGCCAAGTATTCCTTTGTTGCTTCTCATCTAATTTCCAACAATTGATCATCACAAATAAATTTAATATTAAACCATGCTAAATCATACCAAGGCATCTCAACATATTCCATACATGCTAAGGCTTTCCAAGCGCCAACACGTGCTATAGAGTGATAATGCATGTTGATGAGTGTTAAGGAGTACTAGGAAAAAAAATTAAGGGAGCACTGGGTAAAAATTCATGGAAGTTGATAAATACAAGGAATGTGTACTGCCAGATACTAATGTTAATGGTCAGTGTTAGTTGTCATGCCAAGGAGGGAGTGACAAGGTATGCTAAGCATTGGTAAGGCATGCTAGGGAATATCAAGGCATGTTAATAATTCCCAAAGTGTGCTTGGGGGTTCCAAGGTGTGCTAATTATATCATGTGCCAATTAATAGTGCCAATATGTGCCAATACATGCAAGGTGCTAAGGATGTGGCACAGGGTGCCAGGGTATGTCAATATGTGTCAAGGTGATGCAGGGGCATTGGATTTTAGCCAGAAATGTGAAAGATTGTTCAGATGTTGTGGCTAGATAGGTTCAAAAAATTCATTTACTGATGGGTGCATGTCATTTTTTCTATGAGGGTTGGATCCCTCAACAATTTGTTAAAATCTATTCTGTAATAGATAGGCTTGAATTAGTATTTAGGGGAGGTTGAACAATTTTGATTTGTTTGAGCTTATTTAGGTTTAGTTAATGAAATCTAGGAAGATATGTTATAATTAGGAGTTTTTTTTAAACTAGAATAATTCGATCCTTAGAAGGAGGTCGGTTGCATTGTAACAAAACTATAAAATGTAACCTCTGGAACAGAGGAATTCAGAGCTGGCTATGGAAGAATTGATTGTGAGAATTTGATCTCTATTTTGAATAAAATTACAGAGTTTATTTATTTGGGTTACTTGGAAATTTCCCGGAGGTTCATTCCCTTTCTAAAATCCATTTAAATTCATGTTCTCTGTGTATAAATTGAGTGTATTAACCTCTTTATAAAAGACTGGGAGAATTCGAATAAGTTCTGGTTTTCTTTGTTTGTGATCAGAATCAAGAATTTGAAGAGATTCGGGGTTTTACTTGAAGATCGACATTGATCAAAGGGTCTCTGTTTATTGAGTTATACAATGAAAGAATATTTTTATGTGGAATTTAAGTTGAACGAAGAAAAGGCGAAAAATCGTGAACCAAAGCTTTGAGGTTAAGTGGTTTTGGAGAAACCACTTACACTGTTGTCACACCGCTTTTGGATGATGGGTTGTTTTATTCATTTGGAATGAGATCCAATCATAACACAACACGTCATAGGTGAAAAACCACCCATTTCACATAACTTTTGGTTGATAAAGTTATGGGGTTGTTTGAACGCAATTACCATTCGATCTTAGGCGCTGGAGATCCTACGATATTCGCATTGAGAGTTACATGGGGGATAACACAAAGGAATGGAACCGATGTTTATTCCAATAGAATTTTATTAAGATGTTTGAAGTTCGGAACCATTACGAAGGTGTTTAATGTTTGATTCCGAAGGGTTCTAAATTTTAATATTTCCGAAGGTCTTAATGTTGGTTTAGTAGAATTTTACTAAGAGCTGAGAGTTTGGAAATATATGCTGAGAGGATCTAAAGGGTTGATTTAAAATGCATTCTAATGTTATGTTCTAGAAGGCTTAAAGCACTATTTGAAAAGTAAAAATATTTACTTCCGAAGGGTCTTAACATTAGCTTGAAGTGAGTTGAATGATTCCGAAAGATTTGTAATATTGTTTACAAAGGATTGGTATTATTTAAAGAGGATCTTTTAATGTCCATTTCATTTATCAAATTTCATAAATTTGATGAATTAAACCAATCATAAGGAATAATATCAAACTCCTTCGGAGTTAGAAACAATTGTAAGCAAGTTTGAAAGGCTCTCCTTAACACTTGCACCCACACTGCCATCACAAGGCAACAAAAGGAAGAACTAATAAGAGGGT
Source organism: Pinus albicaulis (assembly GCA_034641835.2). Classification (NCBI taxonomy): domain Eukaryota; kingdom Viridiplantae; phylum Streptophyta; class Pinopsida; order Pinales; family Pinaceae; genus Pinus; species Pinus albicaulis. Next base: position 1,678,857,938 of record CM076578.1, read on the forward strand.
TAATAAGTCATGACTTTATCTTTTTGAAAAGGGGCATGCTAGGCACACTAATAATAGGTCCCAATACATGCCAAGTGGCATTGTGTGCCAAGTGCTAATGTATGTCAATGCATTCAACCAAGGTGTTCCAGGGCATGCTAGGGACTATATGCAGCATGCCAACACATGCTAGGAGAGTTCCATGTTGTGCTAGCGCATGCCACCATGTGCTTGGGCGTCGGTGTCATCACAAGATGTTCTAGGTACAATGATGTTCCAAGACATGTGGGGTGCTAAGAAATGTTAGTGTGTGCCAAAGCATTAATTTAAGGTGTGCCCAGATTGTTGAGGATTGTTAGGTCTTTCTCATTAATAGAATTGCCAGAGCTCGATTATGTATTAAATAATATATTTCCTACACACAATTGCGGAACTTTATCTAAATGGAATTTTATAGATAATAAACTTAATAGATATGAATCATGTGTTGACTCATAGGAAATCTCTATTCGACTAGTCATTACTTGAGGGAAATGATACACGCTTATTACTTCTTAAAAAATTGACTAACTCTAACCACTATGGCCTTGGACATATTATAAAAAATTCTCCACAATAATGGTATTAAATCGTTATCTTTTGACAAAAAATATATTAATAGGCACATAGCATCATCAAAAACTCATTGGAATGATCAATGATGACGGACATTTTTTGATCGTCACCAAAAGTAACAAAAAGAGAATTGGTGAGGGTCATTAAAATTTCATCACTAGAAGTGTCACCAAAGAGAGAATTAGTGATGGGCCTTTAACGACCCTCACCAAAAGTGAAATTTCTTTGGTGATGGACCATAAAGGACCATCACTATATACACTTACAGTGACGGTTTTTGGTGATCAATGATGACGGACATTTTTTGACCGTCACCAAAAGTAACAAAAAGAGCATTGGTGAGGGTCATTAAATGTTCGTCACTAGAAGTGTCACCAAAGAGAGAATTAGTGATGGGCCTTTAACGACCCTCACCAAAAGTGTCATTGAAAATGTCTTTGGTGATGGACCATAAAGGACCATCACTATATACACTTAGAGTGACATTTTTTAAATGACCGTCACCATATGTGACATTGGTGACAGACCTTAAAGGTCTGTCACAAGCATGACCCTCACCAATGTGATTTTTTCTTGTAGTGTGGCCTTTACAAACCCGTGTATGCATTGTGACATATTAAAAATAACCAATCTGCTGCATAAAACTTCTGAGAGACTGTTGAAATTATTCATACAGATAGTTTCTTCATCCTTTGTCAGAGAGTTTCCATTAAGGAAAATCAATTTAATAATATAGAACACAAGAAACATACTGCCAACATTTAGTTGTTTCTCAAAAAATTCACTATGCCATAACTTTGTCATACGATATCAGATTGGGGTGTTGTTCACGATGTTGCATTCATATCGACGGGCTCTTTGATTTGAGATAGTGTTAGCTGAATTCTAAGGACTTAAATTTTTTTTCCTTTTAGGATCCTCCTAAATCACTCATTAAGTTGGTGTCCTTTGAACATTGTTAAGCCAACACTAACTATTTCCACGATTGAGACAGAGTTACGCTCTATCCTTATCAAAAATTAAACATGCAATTGGATAGATTATAAAACACAGTAATACCATTCTATATATTTGAAAAGTGTTATTACATAGGAGGTATAATTACTTGGTTCTCGAACTCCTCTTCTCCTCTACCAGAAAAAATTCCTACACTTATCTAACTTTACAAATTCAATTTTTATTAATGGGAAAATATCTCTCCAAGACAAGAAACTGGGCACTTGTCCAAAACTACCCAACAATTAATCTAAACACTTGTCAACATTACAAATTCCTACTAGGCCAACTCCTCAAAATATACTAACAATATGGTTGTCTAGATTTATCTAGAATGAGGACAATTGTCCCTATTACAAATTCATCTAAATAAAATGAGACAATAAAAAACTCTATCTAAAATTTATACATCCCCTTTTGGGGCCTTCAAAAAAATGGTACACTTGGCACTGATACTCGTGCATCATTAGTAAGAAATGTTTTTAAATTTCATAAAGAGAATTGACAAAGGTGATAGAGAGTATTCAAATAATATAGGTACTCCTATAAACCTAGTTAGTTGAATTTTTTATTAGTCGTTAAACAATATAAACTTGATTAAATATTAGTTACATTTGGAACACAATATAAATACAATTTGTGGTATTTTAGATGTAAATAGTTTTTCTTAAAATATGTTTCTTGAATATATATATGATATCATTTCATAAAAATAGCCTAAATCCATCTTAACCCTGAAACTATCAAGTGTCTAGAGGGATCAAATAGCTCTAGGTACAAACATATTTTAAAGTGAAAAGAGATTTGATTGGTGTTTGATAGATCCAGGGTTATGATGGATCTAGAGATAGTTTTTATATATACACATAACATATCTAGGTTGGATCTATCTATCCCTCTCTCTCTCTCTCCCCTCCCACTCTACTCTCTCCCTCACCCTCTCTCCATCTCTCCCTTGTGACCCTCTTTCTCCACCTTTCTATATTTATGTATTTCTTCTTCTCACCCTATCTCTCCCCCTCCAACTCCCTTTCTCTCCCTCCATCTCTCCTCTCTCTCAAGCCCTCTCTCTTTTCCTTCCTCTCTCTCTCTTTTTCTCCCACCTCCCTCTCTCTCCCCTCCCCATCACTCTCTCTCCCTCTCTTTGTCATCCAAATATGTCATTATGTCCCTCACTATATCCTTCTCTCTCCCCCTCTATATTTGTTTCTACCTCTCTATTTCTCTCCTCTCCTCTCTCACTCACTCTCTCTCCATCTCTCCCTTGTCACTCCTTCTCTCTATCTCCACCTTTATCTCTTTATGTGTTTTTTATTCCCTCTATCTCTCCCCCCTCCAACTCCATCTCTCCCTCCCTCCCTCTCTCCTCTCTTGAGTCCTCTCTCTCTCTACCCTCAAAAAGTGGTACTATCTCCCTCCCTCTCTTATTATCTCTCTCTCCCCTCTCTCCCCTCCATCTCTATGTCTCTATCTCTCTCTCTCCTCTCCTATCTCCCTCTCTCTCCATCTCTCCCTTGTCTCTCCCTCTCTCTCTACCTCTATCTCCCAATGTATTTCTTCTTCCCTCCCTCTCTCCTCTCTCTCCCCTCGTCTCTCTCTTCATTCCTCGCACTCTCTCTCTCTCTCTCTCTCTCTTACACCTCCCTCTCTCCCTCCCTCATCACCCTATTGTTGAGGTGTAAAAGGAATCTTTTTAACACCTATTTATCTTACATTAATTATCAATCCGGGAGCAAATTTTTATTTCAAGAGTGTACTCTGTCTGAGGTAGCAATTTATCCAAGAGTAATGCCTTGAAATATATAGTACAGTGTACAAAAGTAAACAAATGCTTGGAAGAGAAATCTAATTACAGTAACATAAACTCAAATGCTCTTAAAATCTATCTATTCACTCAACAACCATCAATCGAGGATACAGTAGAAATAACTCATTCCTCTAGAAATTGATGCAATTGAAATCAAACTGGAACAAGGCAATCAATCTGGGAACTTGGAAGCAATAACCAGTGTTCTCTACAGTTGGTGATCTTAAAGCAATCGAAATGAAAGAAAACTCAATCTTCGTGCTGATGAAAATAACTGAAAGGAACAAAATATGGAAAGGAACAATAGCTTCTAATTCCTATGCATACCAATTGTAACTCATCTATTTTCTAATATGAAGCTATGAATCAGAAATAAACAATAAACAGAAATGGAACAGCAATATGAACAACAATTCTAATTCTAACGCAATCAAGCAACTAATCTCAATACTCCAATCTTGTCGACAGCCAAGACTACGAAACAGTTAATTGGAATGAATCATAAATCAATGGAACAACGACGCTTTATAAAAGATAGCAATATGAATAAAATAGTAAATACGATCCTTGCTAAAGTAGAATAGCAGTGCAATTAATTAACGTATACATCAAATCCGAATTCAATCCAACAGTAATCAAATAACTCTGTAATCGTAATAAACCTAAATGCAATTATCACATGACAGAAATAAAAAATAGAAATACAAACAGTGGATCGATCCACCAGGGTCGGGCCCTTAACCGCCGGTGAAATGCCGCTGGGCTACTGCAGAGCTTGAGAAATGGAACGAGAACGCGTATTTGTATTAATCAAACATGAATAGCTTTTATATCAACTACCCTTTGCTCACAAGAGTCAAGAAATTACAGTGTTGAAAAGGGAATTCAATAATCATCCATTATTCTCCCATACATAATACATGCTCTCCTTTTATAATCAGAAGGAAGAGAAATTAAATAGCAAATATGATTTCCCATAACAATATTGGATTGTTCCCAACAACTTGATCAACCAGAAAATACATTTCCAACAATATTTCAACAAGAGCAAGGTGAATTTGGCTTTGCAGCTGAGATTTGGAGGATGGCCGCAACAACAAATATGAGAAAATCGTGCTCAAAGAACCCTACGTTTCTGTCAATAAAGGCCGAATTTGGGCAAAATGTTCTTTACAAAAGTTAATTTGGTCCGTTCTGGACAAAATACATGTTCCAGATTTTCCAGATTCTTCTTCATTTGCCCATAATCTTAACCGCAAAACTGTCACTTCTTATTCCAGCGAATTTTTGAGTTGGAATATTTGATGATGATTTGGAGATCAAATCTACAATCTGGCAAATATCTTGGAGGCTAAAATGGTGAGTGATGTTAAAAAATATATTAATAAACCGTCATTGATAAAATTATGCATAATAATCATCAATTTATTAAAAATAAAGGAGAAGAAATAATATTCATCCATAAGAGCATAAATCATTATAAAATGGATTTATATGATAAATTATAATAAATGACATGATAAATAAGAGTAAAAATGGATGAAATAAGTGTTAAAAAGTGGTCGTATTCACGGCCCAACATACCCCCAAACTGAATATATTGCATGTCCTCATGCAACCCAGAAATAAATATATTGCATGTCCTCATCCAACCTGAAAACAAAACCCATGTGTTAACCAAGCAAAAATTGTTCATCCCAACTCATGAAATGGATGGAACAAATGAATTTTTCCTCAAATAATGAAAATTCAATTTTAAAAATCTTGATAAAGGAATATCAATTTTTACAGTTGACATTCAACTATATGTATATGAAGTTGCAGAAAAATGCGACATAAGTAACAACAAACTTCATTAACCATTTTCTCAAAAATCAGATTGTTTTGATGCATGGATCATGAGATACAAACAAAATGGTTTTAGGTGATAGTGCATAATTTTCGAAATTTTATGAACTAATTTAGTGTGAAATTATTTGGGTTTGTGTATTTTAATGATACCTCTTTGTTATCCAGAAATCACAAGAATTCAGTTCATAGTTTTAAAGATATATGCAAATCAATTTCTGCACTGTATAAAAATGAAATTGTATGCCTTAAACGAGAAAGAGAGTAGAAAACATCCATCATGTGTAGCAATTCCCCCCCCAAACTGAAGAATTAGCATGTCCTCTTACGATGCTAGAAAACAAAGAGAGGTGGTTGCTACAATCTGTTGAAATCGATGCTTGGTATAAAACAACATGGAATAAGGGAGGTGTTGAGAATGAATAAGAATATCAAATGGATGATAAAGAAGATTAATGACATGGTCATAAGAAAGAAATTAAGGAAAGCAACACTCCTCCAAATTGAAAGATGAGACGTGTCTAAAAAAAATGGGAAGTGGTAAAGATGTGGAATAATGCTCAATGGATGATCATGAAATGCTCCTAAATTCATAATAAATCAGAAAATTATGCTATTTTACCTCAAGTGTTACCTCCGAAAAAATGTGGAATGACATGTAGGGACTAGCCTTTGTTGAAGCTGATGTAGGCTGAGCAGATACTGAAAATGACGCAAAAAGGTGGAAGCCATGCAAGCACATCATGTCTGAAGAATTGTGCGCGTTCACGAGCCTTCACTGTTAATTGCAATTTTCTTGAATCCATAGTTTTAGTTTGGAATGACAACAGATAAGATGCATGCAAAAAAGTTCAAGTAGAATTTTTTTTTTGTAAAAATGCAATATCAATATTGTGGCAAATCAGCAAATTCGAAGAGCAGCGTATTGCACAGCAATTGTACAGCATGGAAAGACAAACATACTTATGATACAATCAATGAAATTATAGCATTTACTAAAATCCATGCATGTGATAAATTGTAAACAGATATAGAAGCGTTTTGTAATGATTCAAGGATAAGGAGAAGGGACAGCTTAAGATAAACATAAGTACACATGCGTTTATTACCCACTTAAAATAATGTGATCGATTTATGTTGATTTTCATGTATAATAGGTTCAAAATCAAAGGTTAAGGATTCATACTTTCATATGATATTCAAATAGAGATATAGGGAAAAGGGTTTAATATTACTTTTGATGTGTATAAATGTGACTCCAATACCATCAACAGAGCTCTGTTGTCCACAGGTGTTCATAACCTTGACAGAGTTGCTCTCTCACCCTTGAAACCATTATCCTTTATTTATGCTGAGTAAGTGCTTGTTAATTTTCATAACAGAGGCCATTGTGCTGGCTTGGTGACCAGATAAATCACAATGCCATTCACTGGGAAGAAGTGAAAAGTGGGCAGGCCGGCTCGTGATGAGACCTCCTGCTCCAAGGACTTTTTAATTTTTTCAATTGTCCATTGGACCATATCCATGGTTTGGTGGCCATGATGGAAATGGCACTTCGCTTGCTTCCTTATGAACATAGTAGGCTAGCTCTTGATGAGACCCCCTATCCTCCATCTGCCAAAATATAAAATTATTAATGAAATATGTAAATATTTTTCTTTTCATATAGCACTTTCCTATTTATTCATAAAGGATAGCTCAACACTCCTTAAGAGTAGGGATGGAGGAAGAAATCTGAACAGCTCAATAGAAAAGAATATGCCCTTATTCCTACTCCATAAGTAAAAATCAAATAAAGTTATAAAATATGGGAAAGAAACAACATGACAAAGATAATTGATCATATTAATTTAGTGGTAGTAAGACAACAAGATCATGTTATTGATTATGTCCCTTTTTTCTTTTTCTTATCATTACTAAACAACTTTTTTTTTTTTAAATGACGATTTCTTTTGATTTGCTGATTACAGTAAGCTTTAATTTGTATGATTGTGCATCCTTCCATAAATTGTATGTTTGTCTTTCAAAAAGCTATGAAAAATTCAAAAAAAAAAAAATCCTCAAAAAGTTGTTCACAGACAAGAAAAATGCACTCAAAAAGTGTTGTTCCTTTGGAAAGTAACATCAAAAACAATCTGCGAAAATGCTGTTTCTTTCGAAAAGAACAACAAAAACGTGCAACAAAAGTGTTGTTCCTTCTCAAATGAATAGCAAAGCTATTGTTCCTTTTAAAAGGAACAACAAAAATGCAGCAAAAGTGTTGTTCCTTCTAAAAGGAACAACAAAATTACTGTTCCTTTTGAAAAGAAAAGCAAAAACACGCACAACAATACTGCTGTTCATTTCGATAGGAACAACAAAAGTGTTGTTCCTTTGGAAAGGAACAACAAAAACTCGCAACAAGCAAAGTAAGAACGGTTCAAGAAAAATTCTATACAAAAAAAAAAAGCAAAGTAAAAGAAAACAAATTTTATGTGCAGGTTTCAAGAAAAAGTAATTTTTTATTTTTTATTTTTTTTTAATTTTTTTTTTACAGAATTGGTGCTGCCCGAAGAATTGCCTTCTGTAACTGAAACTTGCATGGTGGGGTCCTTATTTTTCAATTGCAAATGGAGTGGAAACTATAATTTAGAGGGATCAACACCTAAAACACAAAAACATAAAAGAAATCAGAAAAGAAACAACACTTTATTAAGTTACAACAGTTATGATGTTATTTCTTAAGGGAATATCAATCTGTTAATGGAAAATTTGATCTTTTTGAAAAATGTTTTGGCAGTAGTGGCATGAATCTTCAAATGGAAATGAATTCTTAATTTCTTATGTTATGAATCCATTAGGTAATGAACTGTATGAAATGCCCTTGTCTTACTAAAATTTCTTTCAAGAATCGCTTGTCCATAAATTGACCCTCTTTATTCTGCTAAGACCTGCAAAAAATGAGTGTCTACCTGCAATAAAACATTAAATCATGGAGAAAGAGAGGTGATCGGGCTCCCTAATCCAAAAATTATGCAAAAAACTAACAATTAGTTACTCTGTAGAACAAATCCATGGAAAAAATAAAATTAATTTATTACCTGCGGGAGAGCAGTGGACAATCATGCTAACCTCCAGTGTGTCAATCATAACTTCTTTGTTTTTCGTCTGATTCAAGTGATTCCAAAGTCAAATGAGAGCTAATTCAAATTTTTATCTCCAATAGAAATAGGTTTTAAAACTTCCATGTAATGGTATGTTAAATTTGCTTAGAACAACCTGCATAATAGAGTCATTTTCGATTTTCCAGCTCAGACCAACGGTTGGTATTTAAAGCATAAAGTATTCATTTAATAGCGGATTGAACTGATTCAAATTGGAGATTAAATTATACTCAATTATTGATCTCCAGTAGAAAAATGTTTTGAAAACAAGAATAATTGATGGGTCAAATATGTTAGGGAACAACCAAGAAAACAGAGTTTCAAGAGTGCTGATTTATGATAGACAGTCAGTATTTTGGTCATAAATTCCTCATACGATATCAAAATTGAATGATTCAAATTGTGTTGTAAGATATATTCATATAGGAATATACCATAGAAATAGGTTTTAAAAATATAGTCATTTAGGCCTCCAAAAGCTAACTGTCCCAACTCTGTTGTTGAGCTGCCTACTAGACACCCTGTCAATGTTTTGGTTCTAACTTTCTCATTTCAAATCCAAATTGAGTGATTAAAATTGGGTTAAAAAGTAGACATCAAGGGGTACTTAGTATAGATATAGGTTTTAAAAATATTACTTTTGGTCCCCCAAAACACGACTGTCCAATCTTTGTTTTCAGGAATTTCATCAAGCCCGCAAGCCAAAAAAATGATATTCAAGCAATTTTTCCATATTGATGATGAAAAATGAATATAAGTGTTTGTAGAATTTTTATTTGTAATATAATTCATATACATACATAAATAAGTTAGAATATTTATCATCAATGTTGATTTCCACAGCGTGTTGCAACAAAAACAACTATTTTTACAAAAATAAAAAAAAATGTGTTTATTTCCTTATTTATTTTATTTTCTCCACTAATCTACTATTCTTTGAAAATCAAATATGCTTATGTATAAAATTATTCCCAGTGGAGCCATTTCCAAAATAAGGCCTCTAGTATGTACATACCCAAATTTGAAAAATTCATGTTGATAAATAGTAGGGTATGAGAAGCCAACTTCCCTTCTTGTAAAAAATTGGGCGAGAATTCTCAATTTCTTGGGAATCTTGCTTAGTCTCTTCTGTTTGGCTATGTACCTCAGCAAAGGCTACAGATGGTGACTCTGTGGCCCGAAGGGAACTAGTAGGTTGTCTAGAAATAATTTTCCTAGGTTCTACTGATGGCTGAGATTCAGTTTTCTTAAGAATTTTGTCAATAAAGGTTGTTCTCCCAAGGGTCACCGGTCCCTTAGATTTTTCAGGTTTAGGAGGAATTTTTTCTTGTTTAGATTTTCTAATCATTCAAAAGAACAAACCTTCATTCCTACCTAAAGAAAGAAATTTACCCAATTCTGCTGTGAAGCGGGCAGTGAGCAAGTATGTTCCTTGCTCGGTGCACAGGTTCTTACCTTCCGTCTTTAAAACCCAATTCTTTCCGAGCAGAAAAAAGGTCAAATGTGCATCACTCCTTTTAAATGGAATACACTCTCCCTGACAACGGCACCAAAATGTTGAGGTATAAAAGGTATCTTTTTAACACCAATTTATCTCACATTAATTATTAATCCAAGAGCAACTTTTTATTTCAAGAGTGTACTCTATTTGAGGCAGCAATTTATCCAATAATAATGCCTTGCAATATGTAGTACAGTGTACAAAAGTAAACAAATGCTTGGAAGAGAAATCTAATTACATTAACATAAACTCAGATGCTCTTAAAATCTATCTATTCACTCAACAACCATCAATCGAGGATATAGTAGCAATAACTCATTCCTCTAGAAATTGATGCAATTGAAATCAAACTGGAACAAGGCAATCAATCTGGGAACTTGGAAGCAATAACCAATGTTCTCTACAGTTGGTGATCTTAAAGCAATCGAAATGAAAGCAAACTCAATCTTTGTGCTGATAAAAATAACTGAAAGGAACAAAATCTGGAAAGGAACAACAACTTGCAATTCCTATGCATACCAATTGTAACTCATATATTTGCTAATATGAAGCTATGAATTAGAAATAAACAATAAACAGAAATGGAACAACAATATGAATATCAATTCTAATTCTAATGCAATCAAGCAACTGATCTCAATACTCCAATCCTGTTGACATCCAAGACTACGAAACAGTTAATTGGAATGAATCATAAATCAATGGAACAACAATGCTTTATAAAAGATAGCAAGATGAATAAAATAGTTAATACAGTCCTTGCTAAAGTAGAATAGCAGTGCAATTCATTAACGTATACATCAAATCCAAATTCAATTCAACAGCAATCAAATAACTCTGTAATCGTAATAAATCTAAATACAATTATCACAGGACAGAAATAAAAGAATAGAAATACAAACAGTGGATCGATCCACCAGGGCCGGGCCCTCAACCGCCGGTAAAACGCCGCTGGGCTACTGTAGAGCTTGAGAAATGGAACGAGAACACATATTTGTATTAATCAAACATGAATAGCTTTTACATCAACTGCCCTTTGCTCACAAGATTCAAGGAATTACAGTGTTGCAAAGGGAATTCAATAATCATACATTATTCTCCAATACATAATACATGCTCTCCTTTTATAATCAGAAGGAAGAGAAATTAAATAGCAAATATGATTTCCCATAAAAATATTGGATTATTCCCAACAACTTTATCAACCAGAAAATACATTTCCAACAATCTTTCAACAAGAGGAAGGCGAATTTGGCTTTGCAGCTGAGATTTGGAGGACGGCCGCAACAACAAATCTGAGAAAATTGTGCTCAAAGAACCCTGCGTTTCTCTCAATGCATGCCAAATTTGGGCAAACCATTCCTCAATAAAGTTAATTTGGTCCGTTCTGGACAAAACTCATGTTCCGAATTTTCCAGATTCTTCTTCATTTGCCCGGAATCTTAACTGCAAAACTGTCACTTCTTATCCCAGCGAATTTCTTAGTTGGAATATTGGATGATGATTTGGAGATCAAATCTACAATCTGGCAAATATCTTGGAGGCTAAAATGGTGAGTGATGTTACAAAATATATTAATAAACCATCATTGATAAAATTATGCATAATAATCATCCATTTATTAAAAATAAAGGAGAAGAAATAATATTCATCCATAAGAGCATAAATCATTATAAAATGGGTTTATATGATAAATTATAATAAATGACATGATAAAGAAGAGTAAAAATGGATGAAACAAGTGTTAAAAAGTGGTCGTATTCACGGCCCAACACCTATGTAGTTAACACTATATGTAATGTCTAAACTATTTTAGATTGTTATGGTTTTTCGGCATGCAATAATGATAAGCCATGGTATTGGCCCATTGTATTGTAACAAAACCTATTTACAGTTTAATGATATCCATCGTAAAGTGTGGGAAGATATCCATGGTTAAGAAACTTGTTATATTGTAAGTTTTAAGTTTTTATATGCTTATTAATTTAAGTTAAATATGATTATGTAATCATTATTAGTTCATACTCTAACAATATATTTGTGTAGTGTTTTTTTATCGTTAAGATTTATGAAAATTCTTGTGCTTGAGTAAACAGTTTACTTATACACTTCAAATTTCAATCTATATTAGTTTCTTCTAAAGCATGACTATAGGATAATTTGTGTGTCAACCATTATTAATTTAGCTTTGACCAATGTAACTTATAAATAATTATTTACGTAATTTTCCCCAAAGAATAATTTGCAACCTAAATTGGAAGGGCTTTACAAAACAAAATTACAATATAAAAAATTGAATTTTATTATTTTTATAAGGCTTTATAATGAAAATTTAAGGATTGGGTAATCAGGAATTTGCATGGTGGATTCCGCTGACATTTGAATATTTTCAAGGTAAGGTTTTCAATTAAAAGATTTTTAGAGGCTATACCTACCCGAAATAAAGTTCCATGGATGGATCTTGTTGCCGCATTGTAATCAGGCTAAGAATCAGTTAAATCAGTCCCAGGACAATATCTTCTCAAAAATCTCATATCAGTGACGACAAATGATATTTAAATAAATTGCCTCTGTTATCAAAAAGAAAAACTGAATCGTTATTTTTCCACGGTAACCAAAAGAATTGAACTTAAATTTAAGGTCGAAAAATTCAGATTGAATCATGAAAGTAAAATCAGATGCTATTTCATTATTAGCAAGATAAGTTTAGTGCACTAACATTCAATTACTGAACGTATGACGGAGGAGTACGTTTTCAAGGTAAAGTTTGAAGATATTGTAATTGAGCACATTGTTTAGAAGGAAATTATTGAATATTAGCATTTAAAGGCGAATGCACTAAATAATAATCATTTTGGCAGCTAAATATTTATATATTTGAGATGTTTCACAAAAGAGCTCTAAATATATAGCATTTAGACAACACTTGGTAGCTCAGTGCTTGATGTCGACAAGTCTTTGTATTCTTGGATAAGTAGGTATAATTGTTTGCTTGAAATATATTTATTTTTAAATAATGTTTAATTTTTGAAATTTGGTTTTTGTGATTCATAATTTGTATAGAAATGTTTTTGGGTGATAATCACATATGAATAAATTTTGACACATTTCGCAACCAGCCATTATGGTTAATTTTTAATGTTTAATTTTTTTTTCAATGTTTAATTTTTTTTAAAAATTTTCTTCTGTAGAATATAAGCTTTATGACCAAATTAACTAATTTTGAAATAATAAACCCCAGGAGCACTCTTTACCCATGGAAATAATAAGCAAACACTTGAAAAGTTGTATGCATATTGGGTGGCTAATAATTTTACTACTTCTTCCTCAAACATTGGAGATTCTTGGAGGACAAGATAATTTAGAGAATGTATCATCCTCAATGATCACAAATGAGTTATGAAAACAATACTAGTTAAGCGTGAAATGACAACAATTTACAAGAATCAATGCTAGAAAATAGAGGAATGAACTGCAAATATAATACATGTACAAAATCAGAAAAAAAAATGTGAATGAGAAAATAAAAAATATGTATCCAAAGAAAACTGGTGACAAATTCTTATTACAACAGACACAAAGAATAGAGTAGGCATCCCTCAAGGGATCTCTTTATCCATCTAATTCAATGCATCTAATTTTTATTTCTTTTTAAACTAGTACTAGTTCGAATGGATTAAGCCAAACACATCTCCTTCGAGATTAGAAATTAAGTACTATTATATTTTATTTTTTAAAAAGTAGTTCAATTGAAACAGTGACACAATTACCTAACCCCAATCCAATCATCCTTTCAATATTGTAACAAAATCCATCATCCATGAAATTACATCTCCAATGTTAGCCCCAGAACCCAAGCAATTACATCTACAATGCTAATAAAAAACATTTGGGGATACCTATACATACCTATGCCTATGCAGGTCACCCAACTACTGAATTCATTAGATTTAATGTTAAGTTAACAAACCAATATTATGAACTAAACATGAATGAAGTTTTAATTGCAAGTCTTTACAATCATAGTGATTCAGGGATTTTTTAAGTTTTGAATTTATTTCCAAAAAAACATTTTAAGCAACAAAAAAAATTAAGATGGTTTTATATAATTTCCAACCTGCTCTAACGGACGAGCCCTGATAATAACTTGCACTTATGGGGCATCCTAAGCCCTTTCATTGTATTACAATACAAATTTTAGTCATAACATACTTAATGGTGTTACTATTTTCAATAGTCATGGCATGACGTTTATGTGCATAACCACAACAAAGCAACGTGCAAACTTTCCAAAGTAATTTTCCTTGTTCACTTCAACAATGGCATGTTGTATAATTTAATAAGTTAATTTAAGCCCACATTCCAAAGAATTTTGTATCTGAGTAGGATTATGGGAAATATTGTCTATTAACTTGACATGGTACTATAGAAGAACCAGGGTTGGAATTTGGATTTCTCTTTACACGTCAACCAGTTATTTTTTGACATTTTGGATCTTTATGCTTCCCATCAAGTAACTTTATGTTTAAAATTTTTCCCTACATTAGTGATGTTTTGAAAAGAAATTAACCCTTCACCAATAAAAGTTTGATTTAAAAATTAGTCTTCAAATGTCCTTGACTGAAAAATTTGTATATATATCAAATATGAGGAGATCTTATGGGACATATAAGATGAAAAAAGATGTAAAATTATTGAATTTATCAATAAAAACTAAAGAGTAAATTAATTAATATGGTTTATGCGAATATTTACATAATATAATATATACTATCTTATCGAAAGATAAAATATACATTTAAAACTATATATATATATATATATATATATATATATATATATATATATATATATATATATATATATATATATATATATATATATATATATATATATATATATATATATATATATATATATATATATATATATTAACATTGTTTTGAATCATGAGATATACACTAATATTAACAACGGAAATTTCAAAGGAACTTAGCTAAATGGTATGGTTCCCGATTTGTGTCCTAAGTAGTGTGGGTTCAAGTGTCCAAAGATATGTTGGATTTTGTGACATTTATGAAATATTGGTTCTACCAGGTAGAAATATCAATATAGATATATATTATTGTACATACATATATATAAACAACTAAACGCACAACATATACAAGAAAAAAATGTGTGTATTATACTAACATTGAATAAAACCATAGCAAACTCACTCTAATAGGGCTCCATATCATATCTAGCTAGTTTATTTTTTATAAAAAAAGAATTTCCTTGAAAATTGACAAACAATTTTCATTCCATCTATGATTGGGATTATTCTAATTGTTTTTTGTAACAATCGAATGTTTAAACCTGATGCAAACAAACACTGAAATATGTTTGACCCCTGAGCTTTACCATCTCAACTAAATGTGAACCTACATTCATCCCATCTCTCAATGGGATGCTTCTATCTATTCTAGTTAAGCTATCCTTTCTTTACCCAACCAAACATATGCTACAATAGCCTACCTAAATCTTACCTTAACTTAGCCTAATATAATCTAACCAAGCCACCTAACCTAATCTAGCATATCCTACCTTAACCTACGCTAGCCAACTCTATCTTAAAGCATATAAGCTAATCACTAACCTACATAGACCAATTTATCGTTTCCTACCATAAGCTTAAGTTTAAAACCCTAAGTCTTTTGATCTAATGTCTAAATACTTTATCCCAAAACTAAAACTATAGTGGATCCATATCCTAAACATGAGACAAAGCCTTTCTCATATTGTACTTGCTTAAATAAAATGATCGTAATTCAATGAACACATATATGATGTAGCAATATACATCTTTATTCAAATCCACTTTTTAGTATGGAATAAATAATCATAGACCCATAATGTGACTCCATGTAAGAATTGCATAATATAATAAAAAAATACATAGTAAAATAATTGATTTTAAAAAATGAAAATAAACGCATTACTAGTGCAGCGTGAAAAGCACCTACCACATGAGACATCTCATGTTGCTAAAATTGCAAAAATCATAAAAACTAGAAAATTTATAATTTAGTTTAAATTATTATTATTATTATTAATTATGAACAAAATTAATATATAAGTTAAACATTTATACATTTAAAAAACATGGAATAATATTTGTAGCCATCTATATTCACAATGGAGATTCTTAATATCTAAATTGACTCCGTTACAATATCATGGGCCAATAAAATAACTTATGATGACACCATCTCCAAAAAAAACATAAATCACTTCATATGATGCTTGTTTATATGATTATTTATTTTAATTAATCAATTTAATTAAAAAGGAAAACATGTCATAAAGATATAAATATTCCATAGAAGTTAAATCTATGCCATCCATCAAATAACTATTGATAATTACATTAAAATTCTAGAAAGATTGTTCTAAAATAAATGTCCATAAACTTAATCAAAAAATTTAAAATATAAAATTATATTTAAATAAAAAACTAAATATAATAAATATATAACATAAATATAATTTATTTTGAAAAATAAAAATCACAATCTTTCTCATATTTTCTCATATTTATAAATATGAGTTAAAATATAATATACAACATAAATAAAATAACTTTTCAATATTATTAATTAACTAGATAATTTTTTATTTAAAAATATTTAAATTAAATTAAAAAATACATTATATAAATTTTTTAACTAGTAAAGAAACATTACAATAAACATTAAAATATAATTTTTGGAATCTAAGCTTCTATGATCCATAATATAAATTAGTAGAAATTCTTTCGGTAAAAATCACATGTAAAAGAACGTGGTCGACACGTCGACCACGTTCTTTTACATGTGATTTTTACCGAAAGAATTTCTACTAATTAAAATATAATATTTATTTATTCCAATTTAAAATTCAAACATATTATTTATTTATTTCAAATTCGTGTTATGTACTCTTATTCACTAAACAAAACCGTGATATATTGCAATAGAGGATAAATATTCTTCCCCTCTCAAATTTTTTTTTTTAAATCTACACAACAAATGCGTCATATATAATCAGGTATATCCTAAAACTACCTAAATATAATAAATCAATGCATAAAATACGAAAAAACAGTGGGTTAAATTACTATATCTTGCATCGAGTACAGAAACAATACATTTTATTAGACAATAAGAAATTCAACTGAATATGATGCATTGAAAAACATTGTTACATCTCTAATTAATGTTTATAATTAATAAGTGAGTATTTCATATTTCAAAATTGTTACATCTATAATTAATGTTTATAATTAGTAACTGAGTATTTCATATTTCAAAATATATAGAATTGAAAAGATATTAATAACGTTTTGGCAAAAAATTCAACCATAAAAAATAAGTTATACACTTCAATGCACATTCATCAAAATATTTTAATCTTATATGGGTAAAATGAGCTATGGAAAAATTCCTGTCAAATTCCAACCCTGAGAAGAACAGAGGATTCCCAGCTAAAATGGTGTGAGGTCTCCACATATAGGCCATGCTTTTCAAGCTCCTCAAGAATCCTCCACATGTATCTCTCTTTCTTTTCAGTTGATGCGTATTTTCCTCGACCTTTCTAATGTGATTGATGGCTTCCTCAAGTAATCTGCATCTGTCACGCTAGATCATGAAACAAAATATGCAATTTAAGAAAAACCATATTATAAAGTCGAATAAGATTAATCAAGAACTGATATTACAG
Source organism: Pinus albicaulis (assembly GCA_034641835.2). Classification (NCBI taxonomy): domain Eukaryota; kingdom Viridiplantae; phylum Streptophyta; class Pinopsida; order Pinales; family Pinaceae; genus Pinus; species Pinus albicaulis. The sequence continues at coordinate 1,678,875,570 of CM076578.1, forward strand.
TTTCATGTAAAAAATACATCAATCCTGGAAGTTGTATAATTTTTTAATTACCTTGACAAGAGTAGCGGGCAACATAGGTTCTAGTTGGGTACATAAACATTTCATTCACTAATTCCTGTGCTTCAACTCTTCTAATATTTGGATTTCTTTCTTAGAAACTTTTGTCATCTGATCCACATCTCGCCATACAATTTCTTGCAGATCATTACAACCCTGCGAGTCCAAGTCTACCGGGGATAGACGCTTTCTGGAAGCAGTGACTCGGCAATCAACCTGCAGATCGACATGTGAAACAATTGAATATGCTGTCTTGCTTGCAAGATAGTAATACGACAACAGACAATCGGATCCCATAACGAATGCAGTTACAGGTTAATCAGGGACAAATCCACCACTTTTTCTGCAAAAATTATCAGGTATCTATTCGGGTGTTTATATTTGGAATTTGCAGGATTTTGGCTTATTCTTAAACGATCCAAAACATCAAATTTCTCAAAAATGAAGCGATAAAAACGAAGTAAGTAATTTCCTGAAAAAATGATGGGTTTCTCTAAATGGTATAATCAATTCTGCACATTGAGGCTGCTCGAATGTGGCAACCAATTCGCAACCAATATATTGTAAGCTATAGATAAAACCGATGATCATATCTTGATGAAATTCGTAAATCCACATCTTGAGGCCATTCGAGATTTGTGGTCTCAGCAAGTGTCATGAGTCTTGAAAGTAGATCCTCCTCACATTGGCTCAGCTATGAATTAGACAACATTGGTCTCATTTCTTCGACGTTTGATGAAATCCATGTTGAATTCATTCCCCGCCAAAATGGCCTGTGAAAATTACTTGAACACAGTAGCTGCAACAAAACATCGGTTGAGCGATCAATATAAATTCAAAATCCAAATTTACAGCGTGGATGTCAAATTCAAACTTAAAATTCAGAATGAGCGTGCAATTAATGGGTACACCCTATAGTATACCCTCGCGTTCTTATGATTCCTGAAATACCATTGTACGAAGACAATCCATGGATACATAGCATGCAGAGTTATATATGCCCATGCCATGGGTGGCCATATAGCCGGATGGGATCGGGTTATGAAATGGAGGTCTAATAAAGAATCTTAGAAGTCATTTAATAACCTGTAGCTTATGATTTATTGGTATACTCTCGGGCATTCTCACGATTCCTGAAGTACCATTGTCTGAAGACAATGCATGGATACACGGCATGTAGAGTTATATATGCCCATGCCATGGGTGGCCATATAGAAGGATGAGATCAGGTTATGAAATGGAGGTCTAATAAAGACTCTTAGAAGACTTCTTCTAATAATCTATAGCTTATGATTTATTGGTTGCCGATGGATTCCAATCTTCTCATAAGATATCTTTTTCATTTATTTCAACCAACTTTTTTTGAAACTTTATTGTATTTGTTTTCTTATTATTTAAAACTAGCATAATCACATTTTTTAAACTTTTTTGTATTTGTATTTCTCTCATTTAAAATTAGCATAATTACATTTACTAATGTGGTTGATATACTTCGATAGATTTATTTCAAACAAAGATACAACCACATCAATAATGTGATTGATATACTATTATAAGTTTATATTAACCACGTTAATAATTATTAAGTGTATATTGTAAAGGTAGATTTTAAAAAATAATCTTTAGTAATTGTTAATAATAATATAAATAATAACAACCATACAATTTTTGGTTTTTAAGTACCTATGGTTGTCATTTTTTGAAGAGTTTTTCGGATTCAGTATCAAGGAACATTTGTCGACGTTTTGAATCCCAACGGGGATCCATCTTTAGGACAATTGAATGAAGAATTGGAAAAAAGGTTTTTAGGCCATTAATAGTGAAGAAGGATATGACAAGAGCCGACCAAAGTTATTGATTTTAATTTTATATAAAATTTATATTATTTAATTTAATTCCAAAAAACAATAGATAATAATTTTATTTCAATTTTTAATAATTTTATTTCCAATTTTTAATAGTTTTTTTTCTAATTTAATTTAATAATATGAACTAATTTTAGTTTATTTTAATTTAATTTAATAATATGAACTAATTTTAATTTATTTAAATATTATGTGATAAATAACTAGTATTTAATAAATTAACTATGTATTAATATTAATTTTCTAAATAAATATTAATCAAGTAAATAGCTAATTATTTTTCTATATAGATACTAATTTAGTTAATTGATCTGTTTAATTTACTTAATTTATATAATTTATTATTTAATTTAGGATAAAATACATTTGATAAAAACATAAATTTTTTAGAGATGGTTCTTAATATCATTAATTGATATAAAAATAAACTAATTATTTACTAATTAGTATTAACATTTATTTAACGATAAATAAATATTATTTATTTAATTTATTAATTATGTGTATTTAATTAATTATGTTTATTTAATCTAATAATAAATATTATAACTAATTTATGTTAGGGAAAGAATTAGGGGATAAATTAGGGTTATAGTATTTACTAATAATAATTATTAATTACTTAATTAATTTTTATTTTTATACAAAATAAAAATTAATTAATGAGAATAATTATTAAAAGTAAGTACTTTAATTATTAAAACATCATTTAGAATTCAAAAGAAGAGAAACAAACCTGAGATCTTCTACCTGAAAAAAATATACTTGGAATGATTGCGCTTTTGATGAATAGATTTGTCAAAGAAGAGGTCGCCAAATGTTGCTGATTTCACATCCCCCATACCTATTAAGGTTATCTGGATGTTTTATAATTTCAAGGGCCTCTCTTACTTTTCTTCTTTGATAGTGATCTTCTCTCGCAATGATCCTTGCATCTTCAAGACACACTTGATGTTTAGTTTTCAAGGAGTGTTCTACAAGGGCTGAGGTGCATGCTCGCTCATACTTAATATCGGCTCCATGCTCTTTAAGTCATTTCTGAAGCGAACGCCTGGTTTCACCAATATAATTTTTCCCGCACGAACAGTTAATTTTGTACACTCCTTTAAGTTGTCCCGGGCTTATAGCATCTTTAACTGATCGCATTCTTTGTCTAATAGTCCCTATTGCTGAAAATTGCGCGAAAATATCGTTTTTTCTCAGAACTTTGGCGATTTTATCAGTAACACCCTTAATGTATGGTAGAAGAAACTCTTCCCCCATTTTCTTGAGGTTCATGGCGTTTCCGAGGTAAGATCGAACCCTCATATCTTTTTATGGACTTTTTGATATCTCTTTCTTTATAACCCAAATCCCTAAAAGCAGATGACAAGTTACTAATTTCTTCATTAAGGTGTTCAACATCAGATATCCTCATGCCTCTAATGACAAGTGTATTAAGGACGCCAAACTTTTGAGTTGGATGATGGTAGGACTCAGCATGGAGATAGCTATTAGTATGGTTTTCTTCCTAAACACCTGGTGCCCTATATATATAGTTATTATATTAATATTATATTATTTATATAATATTATATAAATAATTATATTTCAAACTATACTATAATAAACATAATAGCATATGGTTATTATTACTAATATTTACTTCTCTCTCACCATATATATATATATAAGTAATAAATTAAAATTACATTATAATAATAATATTATCCTATATTAAATATATATAGCATATTACACCCAAATACATTCTTTGAAACTTTATTGCATTTGGATTCCTCTCATTTAAAACAAGTTAACTATAGATTTTGTTTCTTTTATCATTATTTTTATGCTTATTAATAACTTTGAACAAATATACCACGATAAAACTCCTAAACTTTGTCATTTAGTGTTGGATGTATCACTGCAATGTGCTTAGAGTGGATCTTATTCATCCACAAATACTACAACTTCAATGAAATCATGCAGGTCTACTATGTAATCTACAACTTCAATGAAAGTATGCATGTGAGTGCATTCAACACAACCATAACTACTATGAACATTGAAACTTGAATGACAACATGCCTTTCTACTATGGAATCCACAACTTCAATGAAAGCATGCATGTGAGTGCAGTCAACACAAGCACATTGAGTGTCAAGTGTTTCTTGGTAAGTCACTTATCTATGATGGATTTGGACTCGGTTGAGTGAGATTAGAAGCCCTCATAAAGAGTCATAATGACATTTTTTCTATTTTTAACAATAACATCTTTTACCTTAGAGGTCCAACATATAATCTAGCTAATAGAAATAATAATTAGAGGTGAAACATATAATCTAACTAATAGACATACAAAAAATGATAATGACTAAGAGGCTTCTTAGAGTTATGTGTTCAAAAGTGCATTTTAAATAACAAGAAATCATAATCTTGCTCAAAACCCTATTTCTTAGAGTTATGCATTCAAAAGTGCATTTTAAATGACAAGAAATCATAATCTTGCTCAAAATCCTATTGTGAGATATAAGTTAGATTGTTCTTATATATACAAGTATTTCATATTTGGAATGTTAAAGCAAAAGAAGAAATTGAAAAGAAAATAATTCAATTTCGTCTTAGTAGTAAGAGTAATAAGAGGAAGACATGGAATTCCTTCAATTCCTAATATAGCATTAATATGTGGATTTAAAAATTATTAATTATAATAAAAAAATCAATATGGATCATAAGCAATATATTTCAATATATAAAGTTAAGTAATACTAATATGTATTTATCTCAAGGGGAATTTCAATTGGTAATGGAAGTGATATGAAATTATGTAAACTAAGAGATTTAATTGAGAGTGTAAGCTTCTGTGATCCATATCATATTAAAATAAATCTTCCAGGAAATCACATGAGAAATATTGCAACCAACGCGTTTTGAACTACTGACTATAGTTCATCATTAGGATGATGAACTACAGTCAGTAGTTCAAAATAGGTCGGTTCCAAAATTTCTCATGTGATTTCTCGGAAGATTTATTTTAATAAGAGATCTAATGTTTAATCCCTCTGATCTAGGGAGAGGAGGACAAGTCCTAAGCCCTAAAGTTGTAAGGGTACGAGATTGACGGAGATGCCAATTCATCTAGTTGCCAACAAAAATTCATTCTAATGTGGACAATATGGTTCATAAATAAAAATATTTTAATGCATATTTTAAGTAAATTATTTCAATGTCAATTGTAACAACCCTCTTTTTTCATGTAAATATATTTCTCTTTTTAGATTGAACTATTTTTAGATGTGAGGTTAGGAAGCCATGATGGATTCTAATTAAGGTGAAAAATAGAGTATGACAATGTAATAAGTGATTGTATTCATGAAAAGAAAGTCTGGAAATTGCTTGGGAAAGAAACACTAAAGTTAATGTAATATCTCATATTTCAGTTTCATTATGTTTTAGTTACTTGAATTCCAATTCACATGGATAGGATGAAATTCTACACTTTCCCCGAAAAGAAAATCTTCTGAAAAACCTTGGGGAGTAAAACATTATTTGATTTTTTTAGATTGGAGAAAATATCTAAGAAAACATCCCATTGAGGGGGAAACAACACTAGGAATGGGTAGGAAAAGCATAGTTGTGGGAAAAGCGGGCTTTAAGGATAAAAAAGCTATAATTTTGTAAAAAAAAACTAAAGAGATAAAAAAATATACTTTTGTTAAAAAAAAGAAAAGGAAAGCCTAGGCTATGGGGATCAGCAGCCCATAATAACAGAGCATCGTTATGGAGAAAATTTTGGGGGAAAGTGGGCATAAAAATGCCTTCACCAGAACAACAAGGGGCTGTTGGTTCTAGGGTGGGGAGGTCTCTACTCGGGGGAGAGCTTGGAGGAAAAGGATCGAGGTTAGGAGGCAAGAGTATCTTTTATAGTTAGTATGATTATTTCATTATAATTCTAGTACATGTTTTCTTATGCTATGGTTAGAATGAATTATTTCACTTTACTAGTTGGTTGTTGGTTGTAGTATTAAAATGGTAAGGAGTTGTATAAATTTCTGGCCATCAGTGCATAATTATCTATTGCTGATCAAATTCATAAATATGCATGATGAAAATTATTATATGATCCATAGAAGAAAAATAATGTAGGATGGATTTATAATTGGAGATGATAGGTTAAGGTTTAAAGTATGTAATCTGTGCATAGATGTATTGTCCCTAAGACCCAGAGGAATGAGGTATGGTTATGTGTTCCTTTACTATATTCATTTAGCCCCAAAATCCTGCCATGAAACTCAATTAGTAGGGAAAATCCTTGTTCTTTATATTTCATATAGATTTTATTATCCTCATGTAGAGTCGGTCCTATTTCACCCAATTTTCTTATGAGGGTCGAGTGAACATCATCACTAAAGGTGATCTTGTGCAATAATTAGCGAGGGGATATGCCTCAATCGATACTAATACTTTCACATTATTGTTTTGAAATTATACTCTAGTTCCATGAGTGGAGACAAAGAGAAATAAATTGTAAATTTTATCCTCGGGAAAGATGGTGCAGTCTAGAGGACTGCTGCCCTTGGGGAGGAAAATGTTAGAAGAAAACAACTAAGGGACATAATCGAATTGACGAAAAGCCTATAGTAGCACAGGCCATCAGTTTGACATGAAAATAACTGGCTATGAAGAATGATGTCGAAGGATTTAAAATGCACAGTAAATAAAAAAGACAATACAACAGAGTCTTCTTGAGAAATTACAATAGCAGGAAGCGTATTCACCATCGAAGAGTGGTGGTTATAGCAAAATCTCTTAGTGATTAAAACTTTAAGAGTAGAACGGATCGGAGCTCATGAAAACCACAATAAGAAATAAATCAACTCTTGACAAATCCTTTGCATACATATGCTTTATAAAACTGAATATCAAGAAAATTTCTAGTGGCTAGAAATCACCTATATACAATGCGAAAAATACAATGATATAACCTGAAAATCATACATAACTCATAATCTACGGAGTGCCATGCACAATAGCCAATATTTGCATCGAACCACAGTTTAAATAACAATGATAGATGAAAATATTGATATACCAAATTCTGGTTATAATAAACACAAATGGATGCAGATTCTGAGATACCAAACTCTAGTTACAATAAACCCAGATGGACGCAAATTTTGATATGTCAATTATAGTCTTGTTATAAAAATATAATTCCCAGGAGGGTAAATAATTCTCTATGTTATTAACCTGAGAAACCAGTGAAACCCCAATACAACCCTAATTTTAAAATATACACCCTTACCCTAACCGTCCAGAAGGGGCACGCTGAACCCACTAAACCAGGAAAGTAGAAAAGCCATGTCGATTGGACTAAGGACTATCCATCTCTCTAGGAATAATAAAATGTGGGGAATACCATATAATGAGGAGACTAACCTGGAAACTAATGTCAGGAGTTATATGACCAAAGAGGACCTCAACAATGGCACCAAGGGAGGAGAGAAGGCGTTAAGGCACACCTACGTCCACAAATGAACACTTGAGTTAATAGAAATATGAAGATGCAAAGGTGAATATAATAAATAATAAACATAATATGAGTTTCAAAGGGTCTCATTACCTTCTGAGCGTAAGCAAAAGAAAGCCATCCCCTGTATTCTTCTGGGAAAATATTCAACCCAACAGAACGAAGAGGAATATCCATAATACCTCTCGAACTTCTATAAAGTTATAACATGAAGCTAACAGAAAAAAGTGAAGGGGCTGCAACAATTACCTGAGGGAGAGAAAAAGGAGAAGCTCCAGGCGCACCCTTAGTGCTACTCGCACCCACAATGCGAGCAGAGCACCACTGCAAATCACCATCCACATAGCTTAGTGCGCAAGGGTTCAGGAGAAAACTTGAATAAAGAGTCAAAGCACCATGAAAATATTAAATAAATAACTTACCATCGAGGGTTTCGTGAAAACAACACCATTAGAGCGAATATCTTGCCCGAAACATAGGATACCCATTGCATTAAACCCAAAAAATTGTGGAGTGGGGCGTAACCCCACAATTGGGGTTTTTCCCATCCCCTTGGCACACCTGTGAAGGAAAAAACAAGCACAACAGTGAGTGAAATGTAACCAGTTAAAGAAACTCATAAGAAAATGATGAAATTAAGCACCTATGGATAGAGAAGAATGCATATTACCTAGAGATGGATTGCCCTACACACTGTGAGAAAAATCCTCTACACCTATGAAAGAAGTAGCAATGGAATAACGCGTGGAGAAAAACCAAGGCTAAACAAGAAATGGTCTGTCAGCAAAACCCGAACCACTGATAGGAAGCAAGGTAACACATCCATCTACCATTCCACCAATAACCCATGCTCACAATGCAACAGTGTAGAAAATGAGGAAAGGTCGAGGGAGAGGGACCTTAGGGTTTGGGTCAGAGCTTACACGTCGTAGATCAACCAGAGAAGATCACCACTGTCCAAGTGGCTCCACTTTGAAAACAGTGAAGCCCACGTGAAAGATACATGCCTTCACATGGCCATGCCATATGTGGCCCAAATATTTATTAGAAATTCAATTGGACAGTCAGCTGGAGCACGGGCCATAACACACTAGCCATAACTCAAGGGCAGATAAATGAATTACATAGAAATCGGTATGATACTATGGGAAACATGGAACTAAAGCCTAATCGCTGTGATATTAAAGGTCCACAACCAACATATATCAGATTTGAGTAAGCTAATGTAAATATTATGAGCACAAGTAATGCAATATATAATTTGAAAAATCTTACTTATGATAAAACATATAACACCTTGGAGGATTACTTAGAAGGTGTGATAGTCATAATCAAGATGTTAGATAAATTCCAAGGGAAACATAAGAATCCAGGATTGAGGGCAGGAAAATGGTGGTATTGACCCTGGGAAAACCTATATTGTGTGTTGGTTTCCAAGTGTGAATGAATATTCAAACCCTTTCCCACATTAATTATCAATCCGGGTGTGTTGGTTATTGCAAGACTAACGCACACAATATGTGCAGATACAATAACACAATTCTAATCTCAATCGTGGATTCGATAATTTAAACAAAGAAAAAATAATTGTAACAACAATAAAAGAACGACATTAATAAATTGTAAATCTTGCAATGCATTCATAACAATAAAGATACCAGCAATTGCATCTATTTTTATGGCAATTATGAAATATGCAAAATGGAAAATAGAATTAACAATGTATAGAAAGAATGCGGTACCTGATCAGGAGAGTGGGCCCAAATCTTGGATCAGGGCTGCGATGTACTCACAAACTTACAAGAGTAACACAAAGATAACTTGCATTAACTATATGAAATTTTTTATTACAGATCTCCATTCCTTGCATAGCCAACCCTATCTGCATTATCCCCTATGCATTCTATCCTCCCCCATCTCTCTGATTTGTGCCCTTTTGAATATACAAAAAACAAATGGAAATAATCTCATTACAAAATCTCAATAACCAAGATGAGATCTAAAAGATATTTCCACCATGATTCAGCTGGCACAAGTCGAATTTGGCAATTTGGAAAACGGACACAACAGAAAATCAGCAAATCTATCCTTCAAAGAACCTTGTGTTTCTCTCAATCAAGACATAATTTGGAAAAACTGCTCCAGAAAAAATAATTTGGTCCGTTCTGCACAAAACCCATGTTTCAGATTTTCAGGATTCTTCTTCATCTTCCCGAAACATTCAATGCAAAAATGTATCTTGTTATTCCAGTGAATTTTTGAGTTAGAATATTTAATTATCAGCTGAAGATCAAATCTGCAATCTGGAAGAGATATTGGAGGTTAAAATAGTGAGTGATGTTATAAAGAATTCATTAATAAACCATCATTGGCAAAAACATGCATAATAATCATTAGTTTATTAAAATAAAGGAGAACAAGTATTACTTATCTAAGGGAGCATAAATAATTATGAAATAGAATTATATAATAAATTGTGATAAATAATGTGATAAAAGAACATTAGAAATAGATGAAATGGATATTAAGAAGTGGTAATAATAATACAAATTAGTGGCCCAACATCTCCCCCAAACTGAACATGTTGCATGTCCCCATGCACCACAATGCCCTTGTATTAACCAAGTTGTAATACAATAATGAAAATGCTCACCCCAACGCATGATATTGATGGCAGAGAAGGCTTCTTCCTCAAATGCTTCCTTAAACTAATTTTCATGTACTTTCAACCATATGTATATGAATTTGCAACAAAGTATGATACAAATAAATACAAACTTCATTACAAACTAGATTTTGCTGAAATTTTGTAAGAAAATTTATACTATATCAATGTTTGTCCAATCCGAAAATCAAATCAATGCAATGAACAGATTTCAATATATCAGAAAATTGGTTATAGGTAATAATGCATGACTTTTTTTGGAATTAAAAAATTAGCTTGAAAATTTCTGGGTTTAATGATACCTCTTTTTTGTCCAAAAATCACAAGAATCCAGTTGATAGTTTTAAGGATATACACAAATCAATTTTAGGATTTTATACCTTAAAAGAGTAAATGAGAAATCATTCATCATGCATAGCAACCCTTCCCCGAAACTAGAGAATTAGCATGCCTTCATGCTACACTAGAAACAAAATTGAGGTGGTTGCTACAATCATGGCTGAAATATTTTTTTTGTGTATAACAACATGGAATAAAAGAGATTTTGAGAATGAATAAGGAGATCGATAGATGATAATGAATATTAATGGCATGTTCATGATAATGAAAGTAACACTCCCCGAAACTGAAATATTTTGTGTCTCTGAAAAATGGGAAGTGGTAAAGAAGGGGAAACAATGGTTGAAAAATATGAGTAAATAATGCTCAATGGTTTTTATGATGACATTCTCCTAAACTTTTAATAAATCAAAACCTTATGCTATTTTACCTCAAGTTTTACCTCCATAAAAACGTGGAATGGCATGTATGGATTGACATTTCTTGAAGCTGATGTAGGCTGAGTTGATGCTGAAAGTGATGTGGAATGTGGAAGCCATTCAAGCTAAAAAAAAAGTAATAAAAGAGTGTAGCATTTTTTCCTTCCAACAAATTGATTAGTTTCCTTGTCATCTTTAAAAAAAAATATCATGAGTATCCTTAATCAATATTTCTTCACCTCAATTACCCCATTACACATAAAAATGACATAATCATATTGTGAATGACATGGGATAATAATGGATAAGAAGGGAAAAGATGCTAAACTTTGGTTGTTATGAGCACATAAATTATGAGAATTGGTTATCTCAGTATTTTCTTCTCAAGGATTTTCCAATTACCTGGGATTAAAAATCAAAATTAGGCCTCTTTATTCCACCTCAAAATAGTAGTGGTGTTGTGAAGCTATGAATAAATGGTGGCTGATTGGGCAAAGAAACTATCTTTGGTTAAAGATATTATAGTTGAAGAATAAAGGAATGATGGGTTAGATGATATAAAATTTCAAATATCAAATATCCTAAAATTTTCATCCCTCACATGTAAAGTAAATATTTATAACTCAATAATAGATATAAACCATAACCACCATCATCTAAGAATTGATTAAATATTACCCCATGAACCATGAGTTCTGGAAAACCTTGTATATACAACAGTTAGCTCCATCGGAAATTAGCTTTGAGAAAACAAGGTAACCAAGTAGATTATAGTATTAAATTAACTTCTATACCATAGGCATAGCCATTGCTGCCAGCAGGCGTCCATAGCCTCGACAGGGATGCCTTTTTAATCCATTGAGATGCCAGTGTCCCATGTATTAGAAATAATTAAATAGTTACAAAATCCTTTCAATTTACTTATATGTCAACTGAAGATCATTGTTCAGGCGTGGTAACCAGTTAATAACAATGCCATTCACGGGAGCTAATAAAAGTGAAAAATTTGGCTCATGATGAGACCTCTTATCCTTCAGTTTTATGGCTTAAGGCCATTACCGTGGCTTGGTGACCAGCAGTGGTAATGTCTCTTTATTAAGACCTATGATCATGGTAGGTCGGCTCATGATGAGACCTCCTATCCTCTAGTTGACCATTTATGTTTAATATTCAACTATGGTCATTTTTAATCAATAAAGATTACTTAATAGATGGGGTGGCAGGTCAACTCCTTAAGAGTTAGGAATGGCATAAAAAGTTGTGTAGTAACTATTTTCAACTTTGATAGTTTTTCTTCTAAAAAACTAATAACCTTCAAATGACTGCTGATAAATATATTTTTCATTGTTGATATTGGAGTTGAGGAACAGTTCATTAGATAATGGAGGAAAGATTTAAATACAATTCTGTGGTCATCATCATAAATTTTACAAGATCAGGGACTTGACCAATTAGGAAAGTTGAAAGTTGGCATGATGAAATCATATTTGCATAATTATTCCTTAAAAATAAGATTATGTTTATAGATAAACAAAGATAAATTGACTACCCAATCATTATGTCAAAGAGGGCCTAGAACATTAAAAGTATTTCTCGTTCACCAAATAGAAAAAAAAAACAGACAGACCTACATATGTTGAATTCAACGTGAAAATTGGCCAACAAAAATAGTTGTGACTGACGTAAAAAAAGCCATGACTTAGGTAATAACAGGGAAAGGGGAAAAAGAACGATGTTAGGAAGGTGACATGAAGGAGGATTAGTCACTTTACAAAATAATGAGGAATTAAGAGTGAATCATTCCTGACAATACTTACCATAATAATCATCCTTTAAATACGAGACCTCCACCCAAGTAAAGTATGTCTGCCATCAGTCATAGTTGATCATGTCATAATTAAAATACCAAATAAATCCATCGAGTCGGTTGAGGATGTAACTGGCAACTTACCTTGGCCGAGTAACAACACTGGGGGAGTAACAGCACCAAGTACTTAGAAAAATATCACCATGGAGTAACACCACTGGAGGAGTAACAACATCAGAGGAGTAACAATACCGGGCACTTAGAATATTTCCTGGAGTAACAACATCGGAGGAGTAACAACACCAAAGGAGTAACAACATTGGATACTTAAAAAAAAAAATGGAGTAACAACACCGGAGGAATAACAACACCGAAGGAGTAACAGTAGTGATAGAGTCACAGCACCGACAGAGTAACAACATCCAACACTTAAAAAAAATTTATGGAGTAACAGCAGTGATGGATTCACAACACCGACGGAGTAACAACAGTGGCAAATTCACAGCACCGATGAAGTAACAGCAGTGAAGGATTCACAATGTCGATAGAGTAACAGTAGTGACGGATTCACAGCACTGATGGAGTAACAATAGTGACAGATTCACAGCACCGGTGGAGTAACAACAGTGACGGATTCACAACACCAACGGAGTAACAGCCGTGATGGAGTCACAACACCGACAAAGTAACAACAGTGATGGATTCATAGCGCCAACGGAGTAACAACAATGACAGATTCACAGCATCGATGGAGTAACATCAGTGATGGATTCACAGCATCGACGAATTAACAATAGTGACAGATTCACAACGTCGACGGAGTAACAGCAGTGACAGATTCACAACACCGACAGAGTAACAGTAGTGACAGATTCACAGCACCGGTGGAGTAACAACAGTGACGGATTCACAGCACCGACGGAGTAAAAACAGTGACGGATTCAGAGCGCTGATGGAGTAACAATAGTGATGGATTCACAGCACCGACAGAGTAACAACATCCAACATTTAGAAAAATTTCCAGAGTAACAACAGTGGCGGATTCACAACACTGACGGAGTAACAACATCAAGGAATAGCAGCATCACGAAGTAAAAAAATCACAGAGTAGCAACATCTGAGGAGTAACAACATGCTGAATAGTAGCATCCGAAGTAACAACATCCAAGGAGTAACAACAACCAAGGAGTAACATCATTATAGAGTAGCAGCATCCAAGGAGTAACATCATCATGAGTAGGAGCATCCAGAGTAACAGCATCGCAGAGTAGCAGCATCCAAGGAGTAACAACATCTTGAGTAGCAGCATCCAGAGTAACAACTCCGAGGAGTAACAACATTACGGAGTAGCACCATCCAAGTAGTAACAACATCACGAGTAGTAGCATCCGGAGTAACAGCATCAAGGAGTAGTAGCATCCAAGGAGTAACAACATCATGAGTAGCAGCATCCAAGGAGTAACTGCATCACGAGTAGCAACATTTGGAGTAACAACATCACGAGGTAGCAGCATCCAAGGAGTAACAACATCACAAGTAGCAGCATCTAAGGAGTAACAACATCGTGAAACTTATGAACTTGCTCCTTTTATTTCGAGAAAAAAAAGAAAATGTGACTTTGAAGTAAGCAATACCCGAAGCATAAAAACATAAGAGAAATTAGAAAATAAATGACTCTTTATTGAAAACCAATAAATAAATAAAAATATAAAGTTAGAATGGTTATGATTTTTGTTGCAACAATGTTGTTTGTGAATGGTGAATAAATAGAATTTTTTTTTTTCGGAAATGACTTGGATCTTCAAATAGTAATCAATTCCCCATTTCTCATGTTATAAATCCGAAAAGTATTCATGTTGTTTTCTAAGTGTGAGGAAAATTCTTTGAAATTTTTTTTATTTCATTATGATTGCCTTCAAGAATCACTTGTTCATAAATTGACCTCATTTATTCTCTTGGGACCTGCAAAAAAACGAGTGTCTACCTGCAATAAAACATGAAATCATGGAATAAAAGAGGTGATCGGGCTCTCGTAATCCAAGAAATATGCAAAAAAAACAAGTAGTTACTCTACAAAACAAATCCATGGGAAAAAAAATAACAAAGTAAAATTAATTTATTACCCGCGGGAGAGTGGTGGCCAACCATACTAACCAGCAGTGTTTCAATGATAACTTCTTTGTTTTTCATCTGATTTGAGTGATTCCAAAGCCAAATTAAAGTGAATTCAAAGATATTTCTCCAATTGAAATAGGTTTTAAAAATTCCATGTAATGGTATGTTAAATTTTCTTAGAACAACTTGCATAACAGAGTCATTTTCGATTTTCCATCTCAGACCAACAGTTGATATTTTAAGCATAAATTTTCCGTTTGATGACGGATTGAACTTATTAAAATTGTAAATTAAAACAGATCCATTTATATATCTCCAATAGAAACAGGTTTTGAGGACAAGGGTAATTGATGGGTCAAATTCGATAGTGAACAACCGGGAAAACAGAGTTTCGAGAGTGCTGATTTACGATAAACAATCGGTATTTTGGTCAAAATTCCTCATACGATATCAAAATAAAGTGATTAAAATTAGGTTGTAAACTAGATTCATAGGGGAATATACAATAGAATAGGTTTCCAAAATCTAGTCATTTAGGCCTTCAAAAACAGAGTGTCCCAACTCTATTCCTTAGCTGTCTACTAGACATCATGTCATTATTTTAGTCATCAATTTTTCATTTCAAATCCAATCGTGTGATTCAAATTGGGCTAGAAATTATACATAAAGGGCTATGTAACATAGAAACAGGTCTTGAAAATATGCCCATTTGGTCCCTCAAAACATGACTGTACCGACTAATTTTCCAGAAATTTCATCAAGCATGCAAGCCATAAGATATGATAATCAAGGAATTTTTCCAAGAAGGTGATCAAAATGAATGAGTGTTTCTAGAAATTTTATTTTCAACATAATACATCTACATACATAAATAAATTTTAATATTGATCACCGAAGTTAATTTTCATAGCGTGTTGCAAGAAAAATAATTATTTTTACATCTAAAGAAATTTATTTATTTATGTCTTTATTCATTCTATATTCTACGCTACACTACTCTAATTTGAAAAATAAAATATACTTACATATAAGAGTACTTCTAGTGAAGCCATTTTCGAAATAATGTCTCAAGTATGCAGATACCTGTATTTGAAAAGTGTATGTTAATAAATACACGGGTATAAGAGACCAACTTCCCTGTTAAGGATGGTGCCAAGAGTTGTTGAAGTGTAGAGTGATGTTACAAGCAAGCAACAGAGTGAAAGCAACCTTCAATATAGTCTTGATTTCCCATATTTTTCACATCGTGAAATTCCATGACTGAGTTCCAGGATGTGTTGATTCTTCTTCCTTGATCTCGTCCTGTGAGTTTTGGGGGTCTTTGTCTGCCCTTTTGTTTATATCTCTGTTCATAGAACTGGAGGAAGGGAAAAAAAAATCAAACAATTCTTAAAGCTCAGGACCTGGAGCAAGGTGAAACTTCCCTCCCTAGGATGAGAGATTGGGTGTTTAAACAGAAAGAAAGCAAGCAAGAAAGAAAATCAAGAAATTTTAAGCTCGGGACCTAGAGTAGGGTAGAATTTACCTCCTCAGGATGAGAGATTAGGCCCTAAGAAATCAACGGAAATAAAAGAAAAGAAAAAGGACTAACGCTCAGGACCTAGAGCAGGGTAGCATTTCCCTCCCTAGGATGAGAGATCAGTTCCTAAGAAATATATGAAAAAGAAGAAAAATAGAACAACTAAGCTCACGACCTAGAGCAGGGTAGAATTTCCCTCCCTAGGACGAGATATTGGTTCCTAATAAATCAATCAAAAAGAAAAACAGAACAACTACACTCAGGACCTAGAGCAGGCTAGCATTTCCCTCCCTAGGATGAGAGATTGATCCTTAGATCAATATGAATCATGTTCTTGCACCTTTTTTAGCCTCCCTGGCAATGGTGCCAAAATGTTGGTGTCAGGATATGAATGAATATTCAAACCCTTTCCCACATTGATTATCAATCTGGGTGCGTTGGTTAATGCAAGAATAACGCGCACAGTATGTGCAGATACAATAACACAATTCTAATATCAATCGTGGATTCGATAATTTAAACAAAGCAAAAATCACTGTAACAGCAATAAAAGAATGGCAATAATAAATTGTAAAGCTTGAAATGCATTCACAACAATAAAGATATCATAAATTACATCTAATGTTACGGAAATTACGAAATATGCAAAACAAAAAATAGAATTAACAATGTACAGAAAGAATGCAACACTTGATCAGGAGAGTGGGCCCAACTCCCTGATCAGGGCTGCGATGTACTCACAAAGTTACAAGAGTAACATGAAGATCACTTGCATTAACTCAATGAAATTTTCTATTACATATCTCCATTCCTTGCATAGCTAACCCTATCTACGTTATCCCCTATGCGTTCTATCCTCCCCCATCTCTCTGATTTGTGCCCTTTTAAATAGACAAACAACAAAGAGAAATAATCTGATTACAAAATCTCAATAACCAATATGACATATGAAAGATATTTCCATCATGATTCAGCTGGCACAAGTCAAATCTAGGAATTATAATTGGGGCAATTTGGAAAACAGCCACAACAGAAAATCTACAAATCTTTCCTTCGAAGTAACTTGCGTTTCTCTCAATCAAGACCGAATTTGGGAAAACTGCTCAATGAAAAACTAATTTGGTTTGTTCTGCACAAAACCCATGTTTTGGATTTTCAGGATTCTTCTTCATTTTCCTGAGATGTTCAATGCAAAACTGTCTCTTGTTATTCCAACGAATTTCTAAGTTGGAATATTTAATTATCAGCTGAATATCAAATCTGCAATCTGGAAGAGATATTTGAGGCTAAAATAGTGAGTGATGTTATAACAAATTCATTAATAAACCATCATTGGCAAAAACATGCATAATAATCATTAATTTATTAAAATAAAGGAGAACAAGTATTACTTATCCATGAGAGCATAAATAATTATGAAATAGAATTATATAATAAATTATGATAAATAATGTGATAAAAGAACATTATAAATAGGTGAAATGGATATTAAACAGTTCTAATAATAATACAAATTAGTGTCCCAACATCTCCCCCAAACTAAACATGTTGCATGTCTCCACGCACCCCAATGTCTTTGTATTAACTAAGTTGTAATACAATAATCAAAATGCTCACCCCAATGCATGATATTGATGGAAGAGAAGGCTTCTTCCTCAAATGCTTCCAAAAAATAATTTTCATGTATACTTTCAACCATATGTATATGAAGTTGCAACAAAGTATGATACAAAGAAATGCAAAATTCATTATAAACCATATTTTGTTGAAATTTTATAACCAAATTTATACTATATCAATGTTTTTCCAATACGAAAATCAAATCAATGCAATGAACGAATTTCAATATATCAACAAAATGGTTGTAGGTAATAATGCAAGATTTTTTTTTGGAATTAACAAATTAGCTTGAAAAATTCTGGGTTTAACGATACCTCTTTGTTGTCTAAAAATCACAAGAATCCAGTTGATAGTTTTAAGGATATACACAAATCAATTTTAGGATTGTATACCTTAAAATAATAAATGAGAAATCATTCATCATGCATAGCAACCCTTCTCCCAAAATACAGAATTAGCATGCCCTCATGCTACACTTGAAAACAAATTGAGGTGGTTGCTACAATCATGGCTGAAATATTTGTTTGGTGTATAACAACATGGAATAAAGGAGATTTTGAGAATGAATAAGGAGATCAATGGATGATAACGAATATTAATGGCATGTTCATGATAATGAAAGTAACACTCCCCCAAACTGAAATAATCTGTGTCTCTAAAAAATGGGAAGTGGTAAAGAAGGGGAAATAATGGTCGAAAAATATGAGTAAATAATGCTCAATGGTTTTTCATGACATTCTCCTAAACTTTTAATAAATCAAAACCTTATGATATTTTACCTCAAGTTTTACCTCCATAAAAACGTGGAATAGCATGTATGGATTGGCATTTCTTGAAGTTGATGTAGGCTGAGCTGATGCTCAAAGTGATGCGGAATGTGGAAGCCAGGCAAGATGAAAAAAAGTAATCAAAATGTGTAGCATTGTTTCCTTCCAACAAACAAACTATTTTCCTTGTCATCTTTAAAAAAATAAAATATCATGAGTATCCTTAATCAATAATTCATCACCTCAATTACCCCATTACATATAAAAGTGACATAATCATATTGTGAATGACATGGGATAATAATGGATAAGAAAGGAAAAGATGCTAAAATTTGGTTATTATGAGCACATAGATTATGAGAATTAATTATCTCAGTCTTTGCTTCTCAAGGTCTGTCCAGTTACCTGGGATTCAAAATCAGAATTAGGCCTCTTTATTCCACCTCAAAAAAGTAGTGGTGTTGTTAAGCTATGAATAAATAGTGACTGATTGGGCAAAGCAACTATATTTGGTTAAAGATATTATACTTGAAGAATAAAGAAATGATGGGTTAGATGATATAAAATGTCAAATATCAAATATCCTAAAAGTTTCATCCCTGACATGTAAATTAAATATTTATAATTCAATAATGGATATAAACCATAACCACCATCATCTAAGAACTGATTAAATATTACGCCATGAACCATGAGTTCTGGAAAACCTTGTATATGCAACAGTCAGCTCTATCGGAAATTAACTTTGAGAAAAGAAGGTAACCAAGTAGATTATAGTATTAAATTAACTTCTATACCATAGGCATAGCTACTGCTGCCAGCAGGCATCCATAGCCTTGACAGGGATGCCTTTTTAACCCATTGAGATGCAAGTGTCCCATCTATTAGAAATAAGTACACAGTTACAAAAGCCTTTCAATTTACCTAGAAGTCAATTGAATATTATTGTTCTAGCGTGGTAACCAGTTAATAAAAATGCCATTCACAGGAGCTAATAAAAGTGACAAAGTCGGCTCATGATGAGACCTCTTGTCCTTCAATTTTATGACTTAAGGCCATTACCGTGGCTTGGTGACCAGCAGTGGTAATGTCACTTTATTATGACCTATGAGCATGGTAGTTCAGCTCGTGATGAGACCTCCTATCCTCTAGTTGACCATGTATGTTTAATATTCAGCTATGGTTATTGTTAATCAATAAAGATTACTTAATAGATGGGGTGGAAGGTTAGCTCCTTAAAAGATAGGGATGGCATAAAAATTTGTGTAGTAACTATTTTCAACTTTGATAGTTTTTCTTCTCAAAAAATAATAACCTTCAAATGACTGCTGATAAATATATTTTTCATTGTTGAGATTGGGGTTGAGGAATAGTTCATTAGATAATGGAGGAAAAAATTAAATACAATTATGTGGTCATCATCATAAATTTTACAAGATCGGGGACTTAACCAATTAGGAAAGTTGAAAGTTGGCATGATGAAATCATCTTTGCATAATTATTCCTTAAAAATAAGATTATGTTTATAGATAAACAAAGATAAATTGACTTCCCAACCATTATTTCAAAGAGGGCCTAGACCATTAAAAGTATTTCTCATTCACCAAAGAGAAACACAAATCAGAAATACCTACATATGTTGAATTCAACGTGAAAATTGGCCAACAACAATAGTTGTGATTGAGGTAGCAACAACAATGACTTAGGTAATAACAAGGAAACGGGAAAAAGAACGATGTTAGGAAGGTGACATGAAGGAGGATTAGTCACTTTACAAAATAATGAGGAATTAAGAGTGAATCATTCCTTACAATTCTTACCATAATAATCATCCTTTAAATATGACACATCCCCCCAAGTAAAGTATGTCTGCCATCAGTCATAGTTGATCATGTCATAATTAAAATACCAAATAACTCCACGAAGTCAGTCAAGGACGTACCTGGCGATTTACCTTGGCCTAGTAAAAACATGAAAGGAGTAACAACACCAAGTACTTAGAAAAATATCACCATGGAGTAACATCACCAGACACTTAGAAAATTTCCTGGAGTAACAACATCGGAGGAGTAACAACACTGAAGGAGTAACAACATTGGATACTTAAAAAAAAAATTGGAGTAACAGAACTGAAGGAGTAACAGTAGTGACGGAGTCATAGCAGCAGCGGAGTCACAGCACCGACAGAGTAACAACATCCAACACTTGGAAAAAATTTCCAGAGTAACAGTAGTGACGGATTCACAACATCGACGGAGTAATAGCAGTGACGGTTTCACAGTACCAACAAAGTAACAGCAGTGACAGATTCACAACGTCAATGAAGTAACAGCAGTGACAGATTCACATCACTGACGAAG
The DNA here is from genome assembly GCA_034641835.2 of Pinus albicaulis. Lineage (NCBI taxonomy): Eukaryota > Viridiplantae > Streptophyta > Pinopsida > Pinales > Pinaceae > Pinus > Pinus albicaulis. The sequence continues at coordinate 1,678,896,615 of CM076578.1, forward strand.
CAACAACAGTGACAGATTCACAACACTAGTGGAGTAATAGCAATGACGAATTTACAACACTGACGGAGTAACAGCAGTGATGGATTCACAACCCCGATGGAGTAACAACAGTGATGGATTCACAGCACCGACGGAGTAATAGCAGTGACGGATTCACATCACCGATGGAGTAACAACAGTGATGGATTCACACCACTGACGAAGTAACAACAGTGACAGATTCACAATGTCGACGGAGTACCAATAGTGATGGATTCACATCACCGATGGAGTAACAGCAGTGACGGATTCACAGCACTGGTGGAGTAACAACAATGACGGATTCACAGCTCCGACGGATTAACGACAGTGACGGGTTCACAGCGCCGACGGAGTAACAACAGTGACGGATTCACAGCACCGACGGAGTAACAACATCCAACACTTAGAAAAATTTCTGGAGTAACAACAGTGGAAAATTTACAACACCGACGGAGTAACAGCATTAAGGAGTAGCAGAATCGTGAAGTAATAACATTGCAGAGTAGCAACATCTGACAAGTAATAGCATCCTGAGTAGCAGCATCTGGAGTAACAACATCCGAGGAGTAACAACAACCAAGGAGTAACAACATTACGAAGTAGCAACATCCAAGGAGTAACATCATCATGATTAGGAGCATCCGGAGTAACAACATCACAAAGTAGCAGTATCCTAGGAGTAACAACACCTTGAGTAGCAGCATCCGGAGTAACAAATCCGAGGAGTAACAGCAACCAAGGAGTAACAATATTACGGAGTAGCAGCATCCAAGGAGTAACAACATCCGGAATAATAGCATCAGGGAGTGGTAGCATCAAAGGAGTAACAACATCACGAGTAGCAACATCGAAGGAGTAACAGCATCACAAGTAGCAGCATTCAGAGTAACAGCATCACGGAGAAGCAGCATCCAAGGAGTAACAACATCACGAGTAGCAACATCCAAGGAGTAACACCATCGTGAAACTTAAGAACTTGCTCCTTTTATTTTGAGAACAAAACAAAGAAAATGTGACTTTGAAGTTAACAATAACTGAAGCATAAAAACATAAGAGAAATTAGAAAATGAATGACTCTTTATTTAAAACCAATAAATAAATAAAAATCTTAAGTTACAATGGTTATGATTTTTGTTGCAGCAATGTTGTTTGTGAACGGTGAATAAATGGAATTTTTTTTTTTCAGAAATGACTTGGATCTTCAAATAGTAATCAATTCCCCATTTATCATGTTATAAATCTGAAAAGTAATCATGTTGTTTTCTCTGTGAGAGGAAACGTATTTGAAAATGTTTATATTTCATTATCATTTCCTTCAAAAATCACTTGTTCATAAATTTACCTCATTTATTCTCTTGGGACCTACAAAAAAACGAGTGTCTACCTGCAAAAAACATGAAATCATGGAAGAAGAGAGGTGATCGGGCTCTCCTAATCCAAGAAATATGCAAAAAAAACAAGTAGTTACACTAGAAAACAAATCCATGGGAAAAAAAATAACAAAGTAAAATTAATTTATTACCTGCGAGAGAGTGGTGGCCAACCATACTAACCAGCAATGTTTCAATGATAACTTCTTTGTTTTTCGTCCGATTTGAGTGATTCCAAAGAAAAATTAAATTGAATTTAGAGAGATGTCTCCAATTGAAATAAGTTTTAAAAATTCCATGTAATGGTGTGTTAAATTTTCTTAGAACAACCTGCATAATAGAGTCATTTTCGATTTTCCAGATCAGACGAGGAGTTGATATTTTAAGCATAACTTTTTCGTTTGATGACGGATTGAACTGATTAAATTTTAAAATTAAATTAGATTCATTTATATATCTCCAATAGAAACAGGTTTTGAAGGCAAGAATAATTGATGGGTCAAATCCGACAGTGAACAACAGGGAAAATAGAGCTTCGAGAGTGTTGATTTACAATAAACAGTCAGTATTTTGGTCATCAATTCCTCATACGATATCGAAATAAATTTCTTCAAATTGCGTTGTAAACTATATTCATAAGGGAATATACCATAGAAACAAGTTTCCAAAATCTAGTCATTTAGGCCTCCAAAAACGGACTATCCCAACTCTGTTCCTTAGCATCCTACTAGACATCATGTCATTGTTTTTCTCATAACTTTTTTGTTTCAAATCCAAATCGAGTGATTCAAATTGGGATAGAAATTATACATAAAGGGCTACATAAGATACAATCATTCTTGAAAATATGCCCATTTGGTCCCTCAAAACATTACTGTCCCGACTGTTTTTCCAAAAATTTCTTCAAGCCTGTAAGCCATAAGATATGATAATCAAGGAATTTTTTCCAAGAAGGTGATCAAAATGAATGAGTGTTTTTAGATATTTTATTTTCAATATAATACATCTACATACATAAACAAATTTTAATATTGATCACCGATGTTAATTTTCACTGCGTGTTGCAAGAAAAATAACTATTTTTACATCTAAGGAAATTTATTTATTTATGTCTTTATTCATTCTATATTCTATGCTACACTACTCTAATTTGAAAAATAAAATATACTTACATATAAGAGTACTTCCAGTGAATCCATTTTCGAAATAATGCCTCAAGTATGGAGATACCCGTATTTGAAAAATGTATGTTAATAAATACACGTGTATGAGAGACCAACTTCCCTGTTAAGGATGGTGCCAAGAGTTACTAAAGTGTAGAGTGATGTTGCAATCAAACAACAGAGTGAAACCAACCTTCAATATAGTCTTGATTTCCCATATTTTTCACATCGTGAAGTTCCATGACTAAGTTCCAGATTGTGTTGATGCTTTCTTCCTTGACCTCATCCTAGGAGTTTTGGGGGTCTTCCTCTACCTTTTTTTTATATCTCTGTTCATAGAACCGGAGGAAGGAAAAAAAAATCAAACAATTCTTAAAGCTCGAGACCTAGAGCAAGGTGAAACTTCCCTCCCCAGGACGAGAGATTGGGTGTTTAAACAGAAAGAAATAAAGAAAGAAACAAAATCAAGAAATCTTAAGCTCGAGACCTGGAGTAGGGTAGCATTTCCCTCCCAGGACGAGAGATTAGGCCGTAAGAAATCATCATAAATAAAAGAAAAGAGAAAGGACTAACGCTCAGGACCTAGAGCAGGGTAGCATTTCCCTCCCTAGGATGGGAGATCAGTTCCTAAGAAATCAATCAAAAATAAGAAAAATATAACTACGCTCAGGGCCTAGTTCAAGGTAGCATTTCCCTCCCTAAGATGAGAGATTGGTTCTTAATAAATCAATCAAAAAGAAAAACAGAACAACTTCGCTGAGGACGTAGAGCAAGGTAGCATTTCCTTCCCTAGGATGAGAGAGTGATCCTTAGATCAATATAAATATTATTCTTGCACCATTCTTAGCCTCCCTAACAACGACGCCAAAATGTTGGTGTTCAGATGTGAATGAATATTCAAACCCTTTCCCACATTAATTATCAATTCGGGTGCGTTGGTTATTACAAGACCAAAGCACACAGTATGTGCAGATACAATAACACAATTCTAATATCAATCATGGATTCGATAATTTAAAAAAAGAAAAATCAATGTAACAGAAATAAAAGAATGGCAGTAATAAATTATAAAACTTTCAATGCATTCACAACAATAAAGATACTAGCAATTACATCTAATGTTACGGAAATTACGAAATATGCAAAACAGAAAATAGAATTAACAATGTACAGAAAGAATGCAACACCTGATGAGGAGAGTGGACCCAACTCTCTGATCAGGGCTGTAATGTACTCACAAACTTACAAGAGTAACATGAAGATAACTTGCATTAACTCAATGAAATGTTCTATTACATATCTCCATTCCTTGTATAGCCAACCCTGTCTGCGTTATCCCTTATGTATTCTATCCTCCCCCATCTCTCTTATTTGTGCCCTTTTAAAAATACAAAAAACAAAGGGAAATAATCTGATTACAAAATCTCAATAACCAAGATGAGATCTGAAAGATATTTCCATCATGATTCAGCTGGCACAAGTCGAATCTGGCAATTACAATTGGGGCAATTTGGAGAATGGACACAATAGAAAATCTACAAAGCTGTCCTTCGAAGAACCATTCATTTCTCTCAATCAAGACTGAGTTTGGGAAAACTACTAATAAAACAACTAATTTGGTACGTTCTACACAAAACCCATGTTTCTTATTTTTCAAGATTATTCTTCATTTGCCCGAAACGTTCAACACAAAAGTGTCTCTTGTTATTCCAGTGAATTTCTGAGTTGGAATATTTAATTATCAACTGAAGATCAAATCTGCAATCTAGAAGAGATCTTGGAGGTTAAAATAGTGAGTGATGTTATAACGAATTCATTAATAAACCATCATTGGAAAAAAGCATGCATAATAATCATTAATTTATCAAAATAAAGGAGAACAAGTATTACTTATCCAAGAGAGCATAAATAATTATGAAATAGAATTATATAATAAATTATGATAAATAATGTGATAAAATAACATTAGAAATAGATGAAATGGATATTAAGAAGTGATAATAATAATGCAAATTAGTGGCCCAACAATGTGCTTGTAAAGGTGTGTCTTATAAATGTATCTTAAACGTGGTCTAGTACGTAGGTACATGCGAACTTGTGACCATAACAATGATGGAAGGAAAAAAAATGGACCCGTGACAAGTGGTATGAGAGCCCAAGTTGAATATTGGTCCTAACGTGGATACTTTTACATACACGAGTGATAATTTTACATATAAAGATAGAGGTTATCTGAAGTTACACTATATCATGTGTCCTATTAGATCGATCCCAAGAGCCTCACATGCTAACCTAGTGTTGAACAGGTTGATAGTTGGTTGTCATTGATGTCAAGTGATGTCATGTTTATGGGTATTTTGTTGTGTTTGATGATATATTCACAATGTGCTAATTCTATGATGCCTTGGTCATTGGTGTGTAGCTTATCTTTGAAATATTTTTGTCTGGAAATGATTTTCTCAAAATGACTTCAAACATGCTTAGTTGGATATTCCTCTTGAATACCTTTCCAAAAGTATGTGGAACTTGATCTAAATCCCAAGGAATGCATTGAAAACTAAGTTTAAAGTCATTCAATTCAAGAAAGGTTCCAATTAATATTGAAAGTAAAATATACTAACATCTCAACATCTATGCTATGTCCTTTCCATATTTTCTTACAAAACTAAGGGAGTGTAACCCTTGTATCTATAACTTCAATCCCAAGCACAAATTAACACCCCTTGTCTTCAAAGAGTAGTTCCTTTGTCTCTTGGGTGATCAATGATAATTTAAATCTTAAGGGGATGGGGGATGGATATCTAAGATGGGGCATGCGGCATAAAAATATAGACCACAAAAAGTATGAATTACAAATATTAAACTTGTTATCTAGATTGTGATTACTTAATTTGTATAATTCATAAATTTATATGTATGAATTGAATCAACAAAATGTATAAGATAATGTTTAAATAAATAAAAAATTATAGATGAATTCATTTAAATTAGTCTTGAAATTTAATATTTATCTTTATTTGTCAAACACAAAATCCATAATAATGAAATATTTTCATTGAGCTTCAATATACATGCATAAAAATATAAAATGTGGATTTTAATATTCATCAAATATTTAACCGTATACATTTTATTGAATGAAACATCATTGAAAGTTTTCTAAAATAAAGTAAGGGATTTCACAAATAGTACAATTCAATAATACTAAAAATGCATCTTCACATTGTTTCAAAGTAAAAGGAAAAATAAAAGAAAAAAGAGGCATATATTAATGAGAAGTAATGTATAAAAGGTTTTTCTTGGTCTATCATATTTTGATCGAGGCAGTGTGGCAATCATAGAAATAAGGAAAAATATACTAACATTTGAGAATCTAAGCTATGTCCTTTCCATATTTTCTTACAAAACTAAGGGAGTGTAACTGTTGTATCTATAAAAGAAACTATAAAGAGATTTGTCTCCATAGATTGGACTTCCTCATTTTTTTGACATTCATAAATCCCAATAAACCCAATAAGCTAGATGCCTTTACATTAAGTTTTCCTTGTGAAAGATGTGATCAAAGGATTCAAATACATCTTCACATATTTTATGTAATATATAAATTTAATATAAGGAAATAATTCATCAATAAAAATAACCTTGAAAGATGTGATCAAAAGATTAAAATACATCTTCACATATTTTATGTAATATAGAAATTTAATATAAAGAAAAAAATTCAGCAATAAAAATAAAAATAATAAGATGAGAAATAAAAATAGAATAAAGCATCATCATCGTCATCATAAACCAAAAACAACTATAACCCAAATCTCTACTAAAATAAGATACAATTTTCTAATTAAACATTTGTTTTTTTATGTAAACTACACATTGAAAAATTTTCTTTGCAATATCATTAATGAATGGCATCCTAACAATGCAAATAAACATAAAAATATTAAAAAATCTAAAAAATAATCTAGATTTGCTATTCAACATACAAAAAGAGTATAAGACATTAGCATAATTTTCTCTCATACACGACAATACTATAATATCCTAAAATTACATATAAAAGATATTAAAAATGATTTAAATATTCACTATTCAATATACAAACACTAATACTTATTTTTTATTTTTATTCAATATTTTTATTTAAATTAAAATAAAAAAACAAAAAAAAAACCAGAAAAACAAAAAAAAAAACAAAAACAAAACAAAACAAAAAACGAAAAACAAAACTTATAACCTAAAATAAGATATAGGTTTTCTAATTAAACATTTTTTTTGGTTAAACACGTATTGAACAATTTTCTTTGCAACGTCATTAATAAATGGTATCCTAACACGACACATAAACATAAAAATATTAAAAGTTCTAAAAAATAATTTAGAATACCATTCAACATACAAAAATATTAAAAAAATAGCTTAATTTTCTCTCGTACATGACAATACTATAATATTGTAAAATTAAATATATATAAAACAACTATATTCACTATTCAAATATATACAAACACTACTATTTATTTTTAAAAAAATAAAATAAAATAAAATACTCAAGTCTACCATCATTTAAATTTAATTTACTTAACCAAAAAAAAGTCTGATTATAGTACCATCCACACATACATTTAAATTAAACATAAAACACCAAAAAAATCCTTGTATATTACCATCCATGTGTGTGTGTGTGTGTGTGTGTGTGTGTGTAACCTTAATTTTCCACAAGAGGAAAATAAAATTATCAATAAGTCCGTAATAAAGTGGTAATCTCGTACTTAAGTGATATGTATCTTTCCTCTTTTGATGTTTCTTGTTCCTTTTCTTCTCTTCACAATCTATGTAGAATAATTTCTTCTCAGCACACTTATTACCTTTGGTGTATTTTTTATCACTGTTGTAACAAAGTCCTTTCGCTCTCTTTTCTTCCAATTGTTCTGGAATCAACTTTATAGCTCGTGGAAGGCTAGGGGAAACAACACTTCCATCTTTATAATTGTGAGTGGTAGACTTCCTTATTACATAATTTTTCTTTCAAATTCTATTTCCACCTAAAATTCCTTCTTCAATGAATCAAGTTCCCAAAGGAAAACCTCACGTTGGATGTTATCCTTCAAAGTCCCTATGAAGACATCAATCCTATGATCCTTTGAAATATCATTTACCTTAATATTCAATTTTTGGAATTCCTCAATGTGCTCTGCCATTGAATCCTTTTGTTTGAGATTTATCAATTGGATAAAGAAGGTGTTTTTCTTTGTATCCTCATAATGTACTATCATTTACTCTATAAAAATTTACCAAGTGACAAGTAGTTTATGAGAAAAAAATCCATCGATACCATACAATCTCATTGGGTCCAAAATATAAAGTTGCAATGCGTACCATTTGTGTGTGTTGCATGTCATGGAGATCAAAATATTGCTCCATTTGAAGTATCCATGTTACTGGATCCTTGCCATCAAACTTCCTCATATTGATCTTTGGAATGTGGTGGTTCTTAAAACCAGCATTTGAGTATCTAAAATCATAATTCATATTCCTTTTGTCCTCATAATTTTTTTCATGGATTACCTTGTCACCATTGGGAATTCTTTCTTCTAGCAACATTGCCAAACCTTCCTTCAACAGCTCTATCTTGACATTCATCATTGCTTCCATGTCTTCTTTTAAACCATCATTCAAAACTCCCATGTACCTTTTTATAACATCTATATTAACTCCCATTTCCATTTCTATACCATTTATCTTAACATTCATCATGGCTTCCAATTTGTTTTTTGTCACTTTTTGCGAGAGCGAAATTTGTTGCAATTGGTCTCATAAATTTGATATATCATGCGGCATTTATCCCTCTTCTTCATATAGCTTTCTGGTTACTTAATAGTTGTGTCCATTATTTAGTTTCAAGGAATTTTAGAATTAAACAGTTATATATATGATTCACTATTCCCCTTGAATGACTTCAAACTTATTTTTCAAACAAACGTTATGCGAAAATTTTAAAAAACACACACATTTTTCTTTCGTTTTAGGAGCTTTATATTGAAACTATTGTATCTATGTAATTTCAGACCTCCAATATCTGAAATTTGGTCTTGTGGTAGCCTTGTAAGTCTTCTTTCCAATTCCATAATTCACACCAAATTTGGATTCTTCAAGATAATGTTATGTCCAATCTCCCACTAATGACCTCATTATGGACTAGCTCAGTAGAGATAACTTTTATGGAGTGCCACATGTTACTTTTTAGACCTTTGACCCCGAAACGATACAAAAAATACTTGGTTCAGTGCCATTTTGGTCACCTTTTTCAAAATTCAAATCCAATTCTTGTAAAGGAATTTATGAGAAATTTTCCAAGGTCACCTATTTGAGATGAAATTGTGGAGCATGCAAAAACCATAACTTCTTCGGACCATATCTCCGAAAAATATAGGGAACCAAGACTTGAAATTTTACAAGAAGTTCATCATGATTTCAGCTCCATGTGGTCAAAATTTATATTTTTTATCCTTCGTAGAAAAATATTATAGTGAAAATTCCAAGATGTTTTGTTTTCTTCTACGAACGTCGAAACCCTAGAATTGAAAGCTATGATACCAAATGCTATGTAACCATATCACAAAATATATAGATCAACGACTTCACAATTAGACACTTCGAGGGAACGACTTATTTTACGTCATATAAATGAACAATTATTGAATGATACAAATGATAAGACCTCCTTGGTATATATAGGATTCTAAGGAGTCTCAATATAATCAGATCCTACATAATAATAACAATGTAAGGGCATGACAATAAAAATATAGGGTTACAATAATAATAAAAATAAGGGGAATACACTAGTATTATAGGACCTAACAAATAGGTATCATATTCCATGCATTCTTTCCATAGATACTAGAAAAACAAAAATGTAACTACATTTTAGAATATTTTCCAAGCCTCCTCTAGATCCTCTTTGTGTAATCTTCAATATTTTTTCTATAAATAAACATCCATTTTCTCAATTAACACCATTTTTAGTCAGAGAGTAGCTTCTTTGTCTTCATCTTCGATGATTAGTAATAATATAAATCTTAAGGAGGTGGGGGTGGTTATCAAAACAAATATTAAACAAAAAAAGTTAAAGAAATTCTAGGAATGATATAACAATGTAACTTCAATTTTTTTTTCAAAGGGCTCTTAAAATTTATTGGTGTGCTATATACTAAAAAAAATAGTGTGTGTTTATCATCAATGTACAGAAATATGTAGTGAAAAAGTGAGTGGGAAGTTCCTTTTTTTTATGTTTATAAATGAAAACCATAATTCTTACTTCATTCTTTTTCCATGTTCCAAAATTTAGAGGTGACATTTGTGCAAGATATATTTGCAAGCAAAGAATTTGGAGTGGGTAAATGTTTTTGAAGAGCCAAATTTGTAAGGTATCATCATAGGTTGCATGAAAATCTATAAAGAAGAAGTTTTGAGTATGTGACTTCTTTATATTGGTCATTTCAATATTTTCTCTATTTGATTCAAATATGTTTCGGTGCATTCTAAGAAAAGTATAGTGGTTTCTTAGTTACCTTCAATATTAAAATACATAGCTTTCTTGTTGTTTATCTCGATGTCCCTCTCTATATTCAAAATAAGACATTTTTATTCAAGAAATATATTTTTGTATGTTTTTCTTACTTGTATATGTGGCATTTGGTATTTTTTGCAATATGACCACTCATTTCCTTGGTCCCTGACCTATCATCACCACTTTCCTTTAAAAAAATTATTTTCATGTTCAGTGGTGTACATTGTATAGGAATAGTGCAGTAATGCATATTTTCATGTCACCCTTTAATTTAAAATGTAAATTGCATTACTTTTAATATTCAAAATATCATACTTTAAATTTTATTCATGTGTTTAATGGTGCACAATAAATATTAATGATGCACTAGTGCATATATTACTTTATAGAGCATTGCATGAATATAACAAGTTGTAACAACATGTACTTGAATTTTTAATAGCACAATAATCATATATGAATGTGTATACATATGTATATTGAACTAGTACACTTTTTTCATATGAGCACCGAAACCTTATTTTGTAATAATTATTTCATAATTTTTATACCTAATGATTCCTAACTTCTTTTCTATGGAAGATGATCCATAGAAGTTCAAGGAAAAAGACTTATTGTGAGTGCAATGGTAGTGTTAGTTTTAACCTTTTACAGTGAATTGTTGCAAATAAATTCTTAGTAAAAAATAAAAAGGTGCAATGGGACACACAAACACTAACACAAAGATTTTACCCTAGAAACCAAAAACCAAGGAAACTAGAAAGAATTTTCAATATATTCCTTCTTTAATACAATATGCATATTGCACGACATCCATAAAATACCAATCGAGTAATATTGGATTAAAATACAATCATATTTCCTTAAACATAATTAAAAATCCATGGGATGAACCACCATGTGCCACAAAACCACTATATTCAAATATTGTGTGTTGAAAATCAACAACAATTGCAAAAAATACTAGTTGTTTTCTTTTTCGAGGGTATTCCCTCCTTGGAACACCCAATGAAATGAATCACACATGGGGATAGTCATGTAAAGAATATGACACCTACACAATAGGTATATTATCCCAAAAAGAGAAAAAATCAAGTTCTTTTTATTAACAACTTAATATCTATGAATTATTTGTAGGTTTGAATTGATGATGTGTATTGGTTAATTTGTGTCATAAAGAGAAGAAACTTGATAAGATTGTTCACGACATGAGTGCAAAAAAGTATAAAATGTTTACAAAAATGGTGTCAAAGGTGGAATTCAGTGTTCAAATCAAAAGTTAATCAACATAAATTTTTTGCTTGAAATTTTTCTGAAAGTGAAATTTTTAACATTAATCACTAATATGTTTTAAACAATCGATTTCACATTTTTAAAGTTTTTATGTAGGGAACGATATCATGAGAATATGATGTCATCCTAAGAAGATAAAAATTATGAAGGTTGTAAATGATGATCAAAATTGGTACTCAAATTCATCTAGAGTGTTTCTAGAAGTTAATGAGAGGGGTGGGGGAATTAAAAAAAAAAACTATGAGGAGTATGGTGGAAAGAATGTAAATACATACTTTCCACTTACCATTCCAAAATAAATCCAATGAATCAAATAATTTGGTTATTTATAAACTATAGGAAGCAATTCTAGATAAATGTTCAAAGAGAGCCATAAGACTTGCAATACTACAAAAATTACAATAACCAAAAACTATTAATACCAAACATGTCTTTCTATAATATGTCCTTAAAATCTAGGCTATATTAAAAAAAAATTGCTACATTTACTTTCATTTTTATTTTAAAAAATGAATTATTTTTTTTCTCTATTTTAAGAAGATAATCAAAATCCCAAAGCCCAACGAGGGTAAAACCAATACTTACTAGTAGGTATGTCCAGAAAAGTTTACAATGAGATGGTAAAAGAAATTAATATAATTGTATTTCATTACGATCGATCCCAACAATAATGAACATGAGAGGTGTGTAATCACTGATTTAATCTTTCATGTATAGCAAATTTAACTATTGCATGAAGTATAAATTTGTAATTGTTTCATTGTAAAAAAAGAAAAAAAAATGCGTCACATTTAATGCATAAGATAAAATGACAAGGAAGAAAAGGGCTCATTGCAAAGTTTGTGAGTATTGCATTTTTTCCCTTACTTAACATTTAATATTTGTTGTTATCTTTATATCTGAATAATTACTAATTTTCATTTTTCTATGGAAATGATCTCCTAATAGGTGCTAGTATACAAAGACTAGCCAATTGAACAGTGGATTTGTGTTGGATTGAGTATGGGTTGTGAACATATGTTGAAGAATCAACGATTGATTGAAGAATTTATAACTGGTTATGTTATTTAATTTTTTTCATTTTATAATTAATGGAACAAGAAGAAACCATTATATTAATTATCACTAATATTTATCATTGTGTATCAAACATGTAGGAAACAAAGTATGAAGTGAATCTAACATAAGATATTTTGAGAGACGACACAGAGCATGGATTTAAAAGAATGAGTATTGTTTATGAAACACTTGCTGCTATGATATGATTTATAATATGAAATCATGTGTATTATACTAAATGAACATAGATATACTTATTCCACTCTATTTCTATGTTTTTATATGGAACATAAAGAGGAAAAATCTCAAGAAAAAAGTTGATTAAGAAAATATTAAGATAAATAAACCATGTACAATATTACCTACAACTAATGAATAAAGTAGGCATGTAAAAAACTCAATCTATGACAAGAGTTCAAATGATAAATGAAAATCAATATAATTGAATGTTACTACAAGTTGTATGTTTTGGAATATTTGTCTATGAAAATTAGGTATTTTGTTTAATGCCCTTGACTTATTTTCAGAATTGTATGAGTACATGCTATAAATAAATGTAACAATTACATATTGACATTTTTTAAAATGTATTGGAAATATTGTCCCAATCACATATTTATAGGTTGCCAATATGTGTAAGAATTACATATTGGATACAATTTGATAACTGTGAACTTTTATATTGTCCTATTTTGTATGATTATGGGCCTTATATATATATATATATATATATATATATATATATATATATATATATATATATATATATATATATACATATAATAAAATGGGACCTTATCTATTGCAATTTTTCATGTTGTGAAAGGTTTTTTTGTAAATTAATTAACATATGGATGATTACATTATTACAAATAACGTAGGTTTAATCCATTGCATAACTCATAGTGAAATAATTATATGTATGTATGTATATGAGATACATAAGGACTCCAATAAGTGATTAAATTCTTCAGAGATAACCAATTAGAAACAATAGCTTGAACCACCAATTATCCACTTAAAAAGGAGGGTTATGAGATAATGGTGCGATGTGTGCTTCGATTACCAATCAATTGTATGCTAGAAGAAGGAAAATATTAAGATTGTCCATAACTTTTATATCTATATGTACAATCAATTAATGCATAAAAATTAATATTTGAAGTGAAGAATGAGACATGCAAGAGAGAGAATATGCACTTGAGAGCAAGATGTCTCAGAAAATTTCATTAGGGAAAGATATATGCAATGAAATAACACCCTATCAAATGTTGGAATAAAATTCTGAAGACATATAAAAATGAACTACCAAAGAGCTTGAAAAATGTATGGTGAATCCCCTTAGGGTTTCCAACATTACCACTTGAATTCTCCGATAAGAGAAATAAATGATAAGCATCTGAGTACTTAGGAGATCAATTTCACCACTATATATGTAAAGGTGGACTTGTAACAACAATCTAGAAATAAAATAGAGGCTGGGTATCGGTAAATATGAGCCTTTAAGCACCAAACCCATGCCTTAGGGTTTCTCCAAATCTATTTTTTATTATTTCTATGTAATTTTTCCATATTTAAGAAAGCCTTGTATCATTCCACAAAATATTATATAGCATGTTGAAGCAAAACTCAATAGGTATGCTTTTTACTTACTAGGGTTAGAGATAAATAATTAAGCACAAACCTTTGTTCAAACTAGTCTAAGAAATAAAATAATGATCTAATTTTTCACTAGACTAGGAAATAAATCTAGAATGTGAATGTTCGCATATGTTAGATTTATTTCTACCCAAGAAAAATATAAAATATTTACATTTTAGTTTTTTTTTTAGTCATTTGGAGAAGACAATTCTGTTGTTACCATTAGGAATTATGGAATTTTGAAGTATTCTCCTCTAAAAATGGCATTAGGATTAAGGTTAAGACAATAGAATATCTAGGGTAGAATAATATCTTGTCTAATCATTATAAGATATGAATATAAATTCCCCACAAGAAGGGAATCCAAGAGGGAAAAAACTTCACTAATAATATCAAATATAAATTGAATAAAATAATTATAACGCTTTCAAATGGACCTCGAGGAAAAAAGAGGAAAATGATTGAACACTTACCCAAGCTAACAAAGGAGGAAGGAAGGCATGAAATCATAAAGAATATTTGTTCTAAGTGGTAGAGTTACCCCTTAATGGATCAACATTGAAAGATAGCAAAACTATTGAACTGTCACAACAAATCTTTGATGCTCCATGAAATAAAGAGATCTAAGAATTAACAACAAAGCCTCCATTAAATAGATCTTCAACAAAATTTTATTCTCAAGTGATTTCTAATAACTACAATAGTTTGGAATGAGAGGAGAGCCACACTTATAGATGAGGATTCTACATACTTTCATTCTTTATTATTTTCTAATATCTCTAGATTTAGCTTGGGATATTTACAAAGGTGACTTTAAATCCATAGTTTAAAGGAAACTAATTCAATATACTTGTAAAACATGCCACATGTACAATAAACCCTCCAAGAGAGGAGTTCATCCCCCATAAGAGAAGCTAACATGGGTGAATCATCAACTCAATTATCACTTCAAATTGATAGTATAAGACTCCAATCATGGTGTAGAAGTTCTCCATAGAAGGAACAAGCTAACATGTAATATCTAAAGGTGGAATGAGTGCATGGATTAAATGAGATAGCCACACACCCCCCGAAAAGTAGATGTATCCTCCAATCATGCTCATATGTTCTCAAATTATGTCTCCAATGTAAGATCGTTTGCATATATCAAGCACGAAAGTTTCATAAATAACGGAAATTGGTCTTGAAAGTCAAAATAAATCACAAAACTCTCCAACAACTAGTATGGAATCCACATATGTGAGGAAATCCCTCATATCATTAAATAAATAGCCCCAAAATTGATGAAATGGGAGAATTCTATAGGATATTCAATGTGGCATGCTATCAGAAGACACAAGTGTGTGTAAACAACCCAAAAGTTCCTTAGATGATGTTACCATTGGCTTAGAGTACATGAACTACCTTGAGATTTGATAAAATTCCTCTAGAAATAAGAAACTGTATGATCAACTATAGAATCATCTCTAAGAATTCATGGTCGTAGTGCGATAATACATAAGATGGGGGTCGATGATCAATAGGTATGACAACCTTAATAACATGAGTGATAATTTTACATACAAAGATGTGAGATAGGTTATATGAAGTTCCCCTATATCACATGTCCTATTATATTGATATGGATCCCAAGAGCCTCACATACTAACCTAATGTTGAGCAGTTTGATATTTGGTTGTGATTGATGTCAAGTCTAGTAATTTATGTCACGTGACGTCATGTTTAGGGGTATTTTGTTGTGTTTGATGATATATTACCAATGTTCTAATTCTATGATTCCTTGGTCATTGGTGTGTAGCCTATCTTTGAAATTTTTTTGTCTGCAAGCGATTTTCTCAAAAGCACTTCAAACATGCTTAGTTGGATATTCCTCTCTAATACCTTTCCAAAAGTATGTGGAACTTGATATAAATCCAAAGGAATGCATTGCAAACTAATTTTGAAGTCATTTGATTTAAGAAAGGTTCCAATTAATATTGAAAGTAAAAATATACTAACATCTCAGCATCCAGGCTATGTCCTTTCCATATTTTCTTACAAAAATAAGGGAGTGTAACCCTTGTATCTATAACTTCAATCCAAAACACAAATTAACACCCCTTTTCATCATAGAGTAGTTCTTTTGTTTTTATCTTCGGTGATCAATAATAATTTAAATCTTAAGGGGTTGGGTATCTAAGATGGGGCATGCACCATTAAAATACAAACCACAAAATTTATGAAGTTCAAATATTAAGCTTGTTATCTAGATTGTGATTACTTAATTTGTATAATTCATAAATTTCTATGTTTATGAATTGAATCAACAATAAGTATAAAATAATGTTTATATAAGAAAAAATTTATAGAGGGATCCATTTTAATTTAAATTAGTTTTTGAATTTAATATTTATCTTTATTTGTCAAATAGAAAATCCATAACAATGAAATGTTTTCATTGCACTTCAATATACATTCATAAAAATATAAAATGTGGATTTTAATATTCATTAAAGATTTAACCTTGTACATTTTGTTGAATAAAACATTATTGAAAATTTTCTAAAATAAAGTAACAAGATTCCACAAATAGTACAATCCAATAATATTAAAAATGCATCTTCACATTGTTTCGAAGGAAAAGAAAAAGGAAAAATAAAAGAAAAAAGAGGCATATATTAATGAGAAGTAATGTATAAACAAGGAAAATACTAACAGCTCAGCATCTAAGCTATGTCCTTTCCATCTTTTCTTACAAAACTAAGGGAGTGTAACCCTTGTATCTATAACTTCTATCCAAAACACTAAACAAAATGATACACAAAAAATGAAAGAAACTAGAAAGAGAGATTTGTCTCCAAAGATTGAACCTCCTCATTGTTTCCACATTCATAAATCCCAATAGACCCAATAATCTAGGTGCCTTTACATTGAGTTCTCATTGCAGAAGATGTGATCAAAGGATTCAAATACATCTTCACTTATTTTATATAATATATAAACTTAAGATAAGGAAAATAATTCATTGATAAAATAAGTGTGAAATATGTGATCAAAGGATTCAAATACATCTTCATATATTTCAAATACATCTTCACATATTTTATGTAATATATAAACTTAAGAAGGAAAATAATTCATTGATAAAATAAGTGTGAAAGATGTGATCAAAGGATTCAAATACATCTTCAGATATTTGATGTAATATAGAAATTTAATATAAAGAAAACAATTCATGAATAAAAATAAAAATAATAAGATGAGAAATAGAAATAGATTTCATCATCATCATCATCATACAACAACAACTATAACCCAAATCTCTACTAAAATAAGATACAATTTTCTAATTAAACATTTTCCTTTTTGGTAACCACACATTGAACAATTTTCTTTGCAACATCATTAATAAAATTATATTAAAAATTCTAAAAAATAATTTAGATTTACCACTCAACATACAAAACGAGTATAAAGAATTAGCATAATTTTCTCATACATGAAAATACTATAATATCCTAAAATTACATATAAAAGATATTAAAAATGATTTATATTCACTAATCAATATACAAACACTAATATATTTTTTCCAATTTTTATTTAAATGAAAAAAAAATACCTATAACCTAAAATAAGATACAGGTTTTCTAATTAAACAATTTTTTTGGTTAAACACATATTGAACAGTTTTCTTTGCAACATCATTAATAAATGGCATCCAAACACTGCACATAAACATAAAAATATTTAAAGTTCTCAAAATTCATTTAGATTTACCATTCAACATACAAAAAGATTAAAAAAAATTAACATAATTTTCTCTCATACTTGACAATACTACAATATCCTAAAAATACATATAAAAGATATTAAAAAAGATTTATATTCACTATTCAATATACAAGTACTAATATTTTTTTCCAATTTTTATTTAAATGAAAATAAAACCTATAACCTAAAATAAGATACAAGTTTTCTAATTAAACATTTTTTTTGCAACATCATTAATAAATAGCATCCTAACACTGCACATAAACATAAAAATATTAAAATTTCTCAAAAATAATTTAGATTTTCCATTCAACCTACAAAAAGATTAAAAAAATTAGCATAATTTTCTCTTATACATGACAATACTATAATATTCTAAAATTAAATATCAATAAAATATTAATAATTATTTATATTCACTATTCAAATATATACCAACACTAATATTTTTTATTTTTTTTTAAATAGATAAATAAATAGTACTCCATTCTATCGTCATTTAAATTTAATTTAATTAACAAAAAAATACCATCATTTAAATTTAATTTAGTTAACAAAAAAATAAAATTATAGTACCATCCACACATACATTCAAATTAAACATAAACCACCAAAAAAGTCCTGTTAATAAACCTAAGAGGTTGATGTTATAAACCCAATGGATTAATACTAAAAACCCAATGGATTATAAACCCAAGGGAATAATATTAAACCCAAGGAATAAATATTATAAACCCAAGGTATAAGAACCATAAGATAAATATTATAAACAAAGTTGACCATAATATAAACCATAAAATAAAAACCTTAAGATAAATATAAGAACCCTAAGATAAACCCTACATAAAACCCTAAGATAAACACTAAGATAGAACCCTAATATGAAACCTACTATAAATATAATATGGCATAAAAACCCTAAGATAATTATTGTAAACCCTAAAATAAACATGGTCGACCATGCTTTACCATCTTTGATTTTCATACTTTGACAATCTTTGTCACATTGCGACGTTGGACCATGGTTGAGCATGTTTGATTTTCATAATTAGTCCATATTTAGGAAAATGTAAAATTGGAACATCGTTGACCATGATTGTAAACCCTATTAAACCCTAAGATTAATACTATAAAGCCTATGAAAAATATTATACATGTGATTATTGACCATGGTTTTTTACCATGGTTGACCATGATTGACCATGGTTGGCCATGGTTTATTTTCGCATTGAGATAATATTTTTCACCATGTGACGTTAGACGATGGTGGACCATGGTTGATTTTCATAATGAGACCATCTTTGCAACAATACGACGTTGGACATGTTTGACCATGGTAAATTTTCCTATTAAGACAAACTTTTCCATAATGCAACGTAAGACCATGGTTGAACATGGTTGTCATAATGTGATGTTGGACCAAGAGAAAATGTTTGTCACAATGTGACCAATGTTATTGACCGTGGTTAACCATGGTTGACTATAATTGAACATGGTTGATCATGGTTGATTTTCATATTAAGACAATCTTCGTCATAATGTCACATTAGACCATTGTTGACCATGGTTTATAATATTTATATTATGGTTTATATATCTTGGGTTTATAATATTTATCCATTATGTTTAATATTATTACCTTGGGCTTTTATTTTTAATCCCTTAGGTTTATTATTCCCTTGAGTTTATTGTTGATCATGGTTAACCATCATTGATTTTCAAATAGAGACAATCTTTCTCACAATTCAACGATGGACCACCATTGACGATAAGCCTGAATGATATTATAAACCCAAGGGAATAATGCACCGAAGGGATTAATACTAAAACCCAAAGGGATTTTAATGCCAAGGGAAAAATATTAAAGCGAATGGAATAATATTTTAAACCCAAGATATATAAACGTTATTAATTATTAATAATTATTAATAATTGTTAATTAATATTAATAAGTTTATTTAATTAATAAATTAATTAATATTAATTGGAAATCTAGATAGCTTCTTTAAGTATTTGTTTACTTTCATACTAATACAAAGGCCTATAATAGCTTTTGTGATATTACAATATATCTCTCCCCGAGTGTAACTTTCAAAAGAAGTCTGGAATAATTCTTGTCTTTGAATGTACTCAACAAACTTAGAAGGCAATGCTGCAAAATATACTTGTTTCCATAAGACATTCTGGCCTTATTTTACTTCATGGATTCTTTCTTTCTAGTCTCTATGGAAATTGTCATTTTGAGACATCTTCTTACATTTAAGGTTCATCAGGACAATCTCATGTTTATTTGCAATTTATATTGTTTCTCCACACTAGTGTTCTAGGATGAAAGAAGTTAATGCTCCAATCATATTATTTTGAGGATTACCATATTCATGATGGATAACATCTCCACCTTCATCTTTAACAAATTTTGCTTCCATTTTTGCAATTAGTGCAGGGGAATATTCTACTTCCCACCATCTTTGTAGGGTGCCTGTAAATCATTGGATGAGAGTTTTGCAGGATTCAACTTCAGATTTTCCTCTCATGCACATAAGATTATATTTTTTATACATTTGATCAATAATTTTTCTAATTTGACCAGTACTCAATCCATCAATATTCCACTCTTTATAGGAACCAGACTGAAAGGTATGGGTTTCAGGAATTTTCCCTTTTCCACTAAGTCAGGAGCTGGATACCTAGTAAATTGACTTGACAGTAATTCATATATGGGCAGAAGATGTTGTCTTGAAGATTCTGGATTTTCTTCTTTGGTCAAGGAATTTGAAATTAGAGGCCCGAATTCTCTAGGAGTTTCTTTAGGAAACATAAGTGAAATTTTTTCTACAGGTTTTGTGGCATGCTATATAGGTACATGGTGATTGAATAACATAGAAGCTAAGATATTCTTTTCTTTAGGATATATGGAGAGTTCTTCAAATTTTTTATAAAATTCTCTTATAAGGGTCTCAATGTATCCAAATGCTAAATCTACCTTTCTTTCTATGTTTTCATTATGTGTTGATTATTCTCTAACAAAACCTTTCAATACTGATACTGAGAAGTTGACATCATTCAAGGTTTTATTTACACGATGTACATCCAGTGATAATGAGTCAAAACATTCTTTTTGTTCATGGATTTTGACCATATTCAATTCTAGCCCTTTGATTGATGTATTCGTGCAGTTTATTTGTTCACTAGCTTTCTGGATCCTTCCATCTATTCCTAGGGTTGAATCATCCTTTAAGACTAAAGGAATGACTTTGGCTATATTGCTATCTTCTCCTAGAAAATTTCCCTTGTATGGTGGGGCTTGCTCCCATCAGAAGTTGTCCAAAAATGTTTCTGTGCAAATGAAGTTCCAACATCTGCAATATGTACTTCTGACTCTTCTCCTAATTTTTTCCAAACATAGAAGGAGATCCATGTGTTTGTTTCTTCCATGAACTCTTTCCATTTGAGAGAAAGAGAATATTTTTTACTATCATAGGCACTGAGATCAAATTCTCTGGACTCAAGATGTGTATAGAGATCCCAGTTTAACATATTCTTCATCCATTCAGTATCGATTTTATGTTTGGGACACATGTCCATAAGGGAGAATAATTTATACATCTTTGTATTTTATGGATTCTTATAGTCTGATGGAACAAAATTCTTGAATCTTGAAGATGGTATTAGACGGTCTAACTTTTCGAGATATCCTAGGCCATACATTAGCATACTTGGAGGGTGCATTTTACTAAACATATGAGTCGGATGGGGATATTCATTTTCCAAAGTTTTCA
Source organism: Pinus albicaulis (assembly GCA_034641835.2). Classification (NCBI taxonomy): domain Eukaryota; kingdom Viridiplantae; phylum Streptophyta; class Pinopsida; order Pinales; family Pinaceae; genus Pinus; species Pinus albicaulis. Next base: position 1,678,918,267 of record CM076578.1, read on the forward strand.
ATTGATTAATCATCAGGACGGTATCGTGAGGAAATGGAATGTCAGAACAATTTAGGTTTGGACATGAATTGACGGTAGCAGTGGGAGGGGCTTCTCCAGTCCTTGGATTATGATTATGATGGAGGACAAGGTCTGTGAGAGACTGTACGAAAACTACTAACTGGCAAGCATGTTATTTTACTTCGAGAGTGGAAAAATGAAATAACTGAGAAAGTTCAAATAAATAAGCATGTGAACAATTTAAAGATGGAATATATACAGATGATGATCTGGAAGCAGATGGCTGGCATGAAATAATATTGGGGTTGTCCTGATATTTTGAAGCTTGGCAAGCTTCTTGTATTCTTTTGCAATTTAGAGTAGATATTCTAGGGAACGACAGAGTAGCCTTAGAGGGTCCTTCTTGTATCTGAGTAGTCATGATGTTCTAGAATTTTGGAGCCTATGGCAGATTTACTACCCAATTTTCAGGAAAACTGAGGTCTTCCCATCTAATAGTCTAATGATCAATTTTTAGATTATGAGCATCTGTAATGACCAAGGTACTTGATTTTGATTCTTGGTTGGGTGTTTGGAGAATGGCTCTATATAATGTGTTGGTGTGCCTGAAGCAACCTCTAATGTGGACTGCAATATTTGTTCTCTTTTTCTTCATATCAAAACCACTGGTTTTGATCTGTAACTGGACGATGTCCTTGATATCTTCATCATGCACATAAACTGAGAAATTTGGATGGAAATCAAACCAAACATGACCATTTGATAATGGTGCAACTATGCCACCAATTAATGAATCAGTGTACTTGTTATGTGTGAGATCTCTAATAGTAGCCAACAGATATGTATTAATTCCTCGCTGTGTTAAGGAATTTATACCCACTCTAATGCATCCAAGATGTAGATAAGATGTACCATGTCTTCAGGATTCTTCTTGAAGTTTCTTAGGATCCAAAAGAGAAATGGTTTGAATAGATTCGACATTTTCTTGGATCTGAGAAACACACTCTTTCATTGTGACTCTGGTTATGGCTTTCAAATGGAAAACAGATAAATCTCTGTAGAATTTTGATGGAATAATGGAAGTGAGAGCCCATCGGGCTGAAGGCTGAATTTCTACTAATTCTATGTCTACAGAGTTAACTACTGAAGACAATGTAGAATGAAACCGATTTGCCATGTCAAGTTTATTTTCTTTTGTTTCTTCTTTTTGAAGTTCTCTGAAAGAAACAGATCTTCTTCCTGGTTCCATATTATATTTTAGAGAGGTTAAAGATAAATACCCATATGAACCAAATGTTACTGGCTCTGATACCAATTTTACTGGTAGGGGCTTCCTCCGGCGGAGAAATGAAGCTTGCAAAAAGAAAAAGATTTCTCTATCTTCTGTGATGAATACACAAACTCCTACATGAACCTGTACATGAAACTCTGTGTATTCACATATCGATTCTCTTTCCATGGCTTCTTACCTTCAACAATCAGGCGTCCCTCAACCCTCGGTGAACCTCTAATGAGCCTCTCCTCTCACAGAACATAAAAATCTTTTTTTCAAAACATACAATATAACTCAATGCATATCTGCAGAAAAAAATTATCTTTTTATTAATTCCCAAAACATGAGTTACATACTTAGAAGATATTTTAGGATTTCATCCTGAATTCATTCAGAGATAAACTGTTGAGGCATTTACCATATATGTCATTTTTTTGAAAAATGAGATCTGGAGGCTACCTGGCCTTTTGCAAACTCTGCCTTTGAATTTTAAGACAAAAACACAAACTTCAGTACCTAATGAGTTCAGCCACTTTAGGTTCTTACCAAGTTTGTTAAGCCCTGATACGCAGCCTTTTCAAACTCAACTCTAAGAGAGAATAGCTTTGTGATGCAAGCAGATCAAACAATCATTCACAAATGGAGAGCAGAAAGACTTTTCTTAGACTCAAAACAAAGCTAAGGACTCTAAGACTCAACCCTCAATTCTTAAACTCCCGATACCTTAGATGAGCCTTACTCCTCTTATTTATAGGATGAGGGGACAAGCAAAAGACAATCGAACACACAATACTTTTTCGTACTAATATTCCGAGATGTGGATCGAATCACACCAGAAGTTGGATAAGTGCTCCAAGTCTTGGAAAGTTCCAAAATTATTTTACACAATAGAGATTTTATTCAAAATCCTAAGGAAAACTATAATTAGAATTTGCATTGTGGATATTTTGTCGGAAATCCGACAAAAATGGTCTCTCTTAAAGTCAAGTGACAATACACTACTATACATTGTGGATGCTTTTTAAATAGGATCCCATGAGAACCCGTGAAATATTTTAGTTATGTTCCTAATGGATTTGTACTAGGGAATCTACCATTTTCATATTGACATAATCCACTAGTCTCCCAAGATTTCGTATATATTCTTCTAAAAATCATTGGATTTCCAAGGATAACTTGATGTTTTACCTTGGTTAGGACTAACCAATGATGATGCCTTCTCATAAAGTAACCCAATGTGTGCTCATGAGAGTACTTTTGTAGATCTACAATAGTTTTAAAGGGCTAATGAAAATAGTCAAAGCAATCTTGGCAGTCGCTTTGAAAATAATTTTCAAAGTAGTTTGGATCCATGGTAGTTTTATTTATTCCATTCCATCCCCACCATTCTTTTAACCAATCTGGTTGCAATAATAACTGTGTAATGTATACAGGGCTGGATTTCAACAATGTATAGTGGGTTTCTGATCTTTCTTGTCTACATAGGAGGTCCCACCAGAGATCTTTATAATCCTAAAAGTTATAAACAGTGTTTGGGAATAAAATCTTTGGATCCTTTTCTGGCCACATGATTCTTGCAGGATGTTTAGGATATCTAGTTTTATTTATAACATAATATTTATGAAATTTTTTTGTCATGTTGCTTCCTTCATTCCATATCATACTGATATCATAAAAACTTTCCCTTAATGCTTCATTTGCAAGATTGGATTACATCATTGAATTCTTATATACCATGTCATGTATCCATGTGCTGGACTTGGGGTAAACCTTTCTTTCTGGCATGAGGTACTGTAGATCCGTATGAGGTTGTAGATTTGCATCCATTACTTTGGTATTCCTCAATTTCCAGGTGGGTTTCCATTTTTCAATGTAGACTTACCATGGGGTGTTGTTGGGGATGTTTCTAAGTTTTTCTTATTTTGTATCAGGATCCAATTCAGTGACAATCACCATTAGATTATTTTCCTTTTTTAGATACTCTCTGCTCAAGAAATATGGTCGACAGCTTCTCTCTCCCTTTATGTGCTCGACATAAAAATCAATATTTAAAAGCAAGGCTTGCCACCTAGAAAAATTGGATTCTTTGGGATTTTTGATGTATTTTGTTAATAATTTATTTAAAGCAGAGGAATCAGTCCCAAGATGAAACATTTTATGTACGAGGTTTATGTCTTGGTTTTCAAGATTCTATGGTTTTCGATGAATGAAGAGATTTCCGGATTTTCCACAGTGTGATAAAATAATGGTCGACGTTTCAAATCCCAACGGGGATCCATCTTCAGGACACGATGAAGAATGAAGAGTGAAAGAAGGACGCAAAGGACAAGGTATTATGTCAAATTTATTTATAAAATTCGATGTAGCTTTAATCTCTTTCTCAATTGTAGAGAATTTTTGTTCCATTGGGTTCCAAGTGCCTGAAGCAAACTATATAACTTGTTCTTCTCCTTAGTTCTCTTTCTTGATAATACCTCCCCACCCAAGATTGCGGGCATCACTTTCTATAGTTTTTGGCAAGTCTTCATCTGCAAGATAGAGAATAGGAAAATTTTTTACCTTGGTTTTTATCTTTTTGATTGCATTAGTATGCTCCGTGGTCCAAGGCGTTGGATCTTTCTTCAGTATTTGATTTAGAAATTTTATATGATGGCCACATCCCTTTTAGAAGTTTTTGACATGGTTCAAACAACCTAGGAATATTTGTAGTTGTGTTTTTTCTGTGATCACATCAGGAAATTTATCAACAAATTCAAGTGCATGCTTTTGTAATGTGATCTGGCCATCTTCAATAGTATGTCCTAGGAATTTAATCTTTGTCTGAAATAATTCCATTTTCTTCATGCTTAGTACAAGCCCATTTCTTTTGACTATTTGTGTGAAGATATGTACATGTTTGAAATGCTCTTCTATAGATTTAGAAAAAACTAATACATCATCAATATATACAATAAGGCAATCAAAGTATGGCTTGAAAACCTGATCTATAACCTTTTGGAATTTAGAAGGTGCATGTTTTAAAACAAAATGCATGAAATTCCACTCATAATGGCCAATAGGAATGTTGAATGCAGTTTTAAATCTATCTTCTTCCTTTATTGCAACTTGCCAAAATCTAGATTTCATGTCAAAATTGGAAAAAACCTTAGCTCCTGCTATTCTGTTTATTATAATACCCTTATGGAGAATGGGGTATGTATCATCTGCTAGTACATAATTAATAGGCTTATAGTTTATGACCAATCTAGGAACTCCTCTAATCTATTTTGAGTGCTTGTTTACATAGAACCCATAGCAATTCCAAGGACTAATGGATTCTCTAATTAATCCCCTATTTAGAACGTTTGAAATTTATTTTTGACATGGAGTTGTATATTCACTGTTAATAGGTATGGCCCTGATTTTACATGGCCTTCCCTCATATTCTTCTTTAAAAGGTAATTCAACTTTTTGTTGTTTTCTATGCCAAAAATCATTTGGGTTTTCAGAAAACATTATTTTTCTAGTTGCTATCTGAGGTCTAAAATATTTTGTTGTATTTTTGAAGATTGTAGTTGTTCCTTTATTTTGAGAGAAGACTTGAATTTTTTCAATTCTCCCAACTTTTTTTTTGTCAGACTAACTTCCTACATAGTCTGAACGATGGTGGACATTCTTGGTACTAAAATATATGGTAAAGTGATAGTTTACAAAAAACCTTTGTTATCTAGGACAAATATAAAATAACCGGCTTTACCATTTGGTAGCCTAGCTGATCCATGTGGTTCAACAGTAGCAAGGAAAACAATACCTATAATACAGTCAATAGGAATATTTCCTACGGTAACCTTCATTTTCATACAATATCTTGAAAGACAGAGTGTTGCACTAGAGACTTCATATTTAAAGTCCTGTGTAACTACCCGAGTGAATTGCCTATGTGCAGGTGTCCAATATTTGGCTAGGATCAATTTTTTGTTTAAAGCATTAATGTCTGCACAAGAATCTATACGAATATTTCTCCTTGTATGTTAATATTCAACATTATGTTGTTGATACTGAATGGTCATGATCTTCATATTGCCAAGTCCCATGCTACTATTGTGTATGTCCTCAAAAATCTACACATTAGGATTTACAAGAATCTACATTATGTTTTTGATACTGAATGGTCATGATCTTCATATTGCCAAGTCCCATGCTACTATTGTGTATGTCCTCAAAAATCTACACATTAGGATTTATTACTAGTTCTTGCATTTTTTCTTTTTCCATCCTAGAGATTTTTTCTTTAAGTTCAATTATTTATTTCTCTAAATGATGAATCTCTTGATTGATTTCTCCTAGAGTCAAAGATTTTGGTTTTGTATGTTGCTAGTTTCTTCGAAAATATTTTGTGTTATTTTTATAAAAAGCATCAACAAACAAGGCTTTAGAAACATTACCCTAATAATTAATTCCCTATTAATTATTAATTAATATTTATTAATAATTAATAATTATTAAAATAATTAATAATTAATTAATAAATTTAATTTAATTATTAACTTAATTAATATTAATTAACCCTATTAATTATTAATAATTATTTGTCACAACAATATTCATATAAGAAGAGATTCATGTTATAGGACTCGTAGCAACCATGCATTTACATTCACATCGTCTTAATACACCAAGGAGTACTAAAACTGAAACAATAACCATTTCTTTTGTTTGTTTTAAAGTCATCCTCCTCATCACCTAGGTCTTATAAAGAGTTAAGCACAAGGATCATATACATGTAATGTAAATTATTTTTTTCTCAACATTTCGGTAATTAACTTTGTAATTTTTGTTGTGATTTTGGTCACAATAGTTGTTGTTATATTTGCAATATTTGATGACATTATTTAATTCTTCAAAAAATTATTCATAATCCCTCTAATCGAGAAGACTTCTTCCCATCCATTAATAACCATGTTATCCTATGAAGTGGGTTATGTTACGACAGTAATTGAATATCGTTGATAATACTCTATGTTGGCTTTTCAATGAATTGTTTGAGAGATATTTTGATAGTAGTTACATTTGTCATATTCAAAATATTTTAGACACATTTCCTAAATATTCATGGTTCCCTAAATATTTTTCCTATTTGTGATTGAAGATAACTATAAGGAACTCATAAACACAGTTAATATAAAACTATTCTAAATTTAACTAAGCTTAATCCAATTAAGGCTTTACATTCCACCCAGAATTCCATCTTCCATTATGCTTATAGCTTACTTTTCCTTTAGGGTAAGGACATTTTCCAGATCATAAAAGCAATAAAGGCCATGGTTGGCTTCAACCACCCAGAACTACATTTCTCTTAAATAAACAATGAGATCAAATAACTAAGGAAAAAGGAAACAATCAAACTCAAATCAAGAAGGGAAAAATGATGGAACATAAATATAATTTTTTTTGAATTGATTCTATTGAAAAATTAATTAAAAAGAAACAAAATTATGATGAACATCTCTCTTAACTTACTTAAAGGCATTGAAATAGCTGAAAAAATCGATAGTAGGAAAGGAATTTCTACAGTGAAGTTATTTGCATGCTATTAAATCACTGAATAAATGAAACGATGCATTAATAGCTTTGAGATGTTTTCCTTCTTGCTGCATATTCATATCCAAATAATAAAGAAAACTACCAAGAACCATCAAATTCTTATTCACTTGGGATTTCAATGTCCATCCCAAACCCTCAAAATATAGTATTACTCTATCTCCAGACATATCCAAATAATAAAGAAAACTACCAAGAACCATCAAATGCTTATTTACTTGGGATTTGAATGTCCATCCCAAACCCTCAAAATCTAGTATTACTCTGTCTCCAGGGTAAGGGTTTTTTCGAGAAGGATACAACTCACAAAGGAATACCATGCATAACAAAATGGTCTCCTAAATAAACAAAAAATTCAATGGCCTCTTACTATCGTGGAGGAAAGAACTAACGTCATTAATACAATGCAATGAATAATCCCAGTGATAATGGAGCATAAGACAAGAAAATTGAAACAAAAGCATATGTACATTGTATAGTGCGTACAAGTGCAAAGCTACATGGCAATAATGTTAGCATGTTGAATTTCGGAGTTGACATGTGATACTAGTTCTCTGAGATGTGGTAATATACCAAGTATTCCTCGATGATATTCACATTTTTTAATGGAGCTCACACATGAGCGGATGGTTGCAATTATATTGCATAACCTACAATTTTTATCATTTTCCACTTTGTTTTTCAAAATTCAGTATAACTTGGGTCGTCTTAAACCGACAAATATGGATGGATGGTTCTCAATCCATGTCTATTAGAACCAGCATGCACTCTGATTCCATTTTTCAAAAAACCCCAACAAAGGAGAGAATGGTGAAAACGACTGTCGTTGAGGTAATTTCTGAAGAGAGGGGGAAAAAAAAATTGACGGGAATTTCCATGGGCTAGCTGGGATTAGCTGTGGTTATAGAAGGTGTAGGAGCAACCTACATGTATGAAATAAGGGAATGGGACCCTCTATTTGAGGTGTTATTAATACATGTCAAGAGATACAAGCTCAACTTCAACACGGATTAGCCGTTGGATTTCATTAATGTCGAGCTTAGAATTTCCATTAAGGTCACTAATCCCAACTTGACGCCCATCGAGCAGAAGAGCATGGTCATGTGCATTTATTACAAGGGTTCCCTTCTTGGTCAGGCTAAGGTACGTCCTAGTCCCTCATTCCTCTCTTCCACTTAGCTTTTAGGGTTTGTTAGGGTTGTTCTTTAGGTTTTATAGTACGTCCTAGTCCCTCATTCCTTTCTTCCAGTTATCTTTTAGGGTTTTTTAGGGTTGTTCTTTAGGTTTTATAGGCACTCAAGTACTAAGTGAATCTCATTCAAACTTCAATATTGTTGGTACATATGATAATATCCTGGTGTTTCCTTATAGAGCCATGGTTTTTCCTTATAGAGCCTGTTCACTATGGTATTTGGGACATTATAAATATGTTGGTAATTTATTTTCTCAAATGTGATTGCAGAATATAATATCATACCAAGACTGCTCTTCACAAATAATGCTACCAAATACCGAAAAACCACTAATAGGAATGGCATGAAAGGATAAAACAAACTCCTTGGGACACATCCCAATGAACCACACCAACCTACCTAGATAATTGAATTGGAATGGGAACACACTTAAGATGGAGAGGGCTCTCTCACATTGCAACGGATTTGGCCCAAACCACGTCAAACATTTTCGAATGGAATCCAGTGACTAATTCCAAGATTTGTCTTCCATAAATTTCACATCTAAACTTCTAATTCTAAGATTTGTCTTCTATAAATTTCACATCTAAACTTCTTAGTAATAGGATTGAATAATATATATGCTTTAGATTGGTCACTATACCCTATAAAGATATACCTTTCGCTCCTATCATCAAGCTTCTTTCTTAATTTTTCAGAAACATGAGAGAAAGAAATACAACCAAATACTCGAAAGTGTGAAACAGTTACATTTTTTCCACTCCATGCTTCTTTAGGTACAAGACTTTGAAAACTGGAAGTTGGGGATTTATTCAAAAATATATACCGAACATGCAGCTGCTTTAGCCCATAAATCTTTAGACAAATTTCATGTTTTGAGAAAACTTCGATCCATATTCATAATTGACTGATTCTTTCTTTCCGTGACTCCATTCTGTTATGGAGTATAACTAGTTTTCTTCTTTTTAATGCCATGCTTACAAAAATCGATGAATTCATTATATTCATACTCCCTTTATCAGACCTGAGAACTTTAATAAACTTGCCACTATGTTTTTCAACCTCGGCTTTGAACTGCTTGAACTTGGAAAATGTTTTAGATTTGTATTTGATGAAATACACCCAAATTTTCCTGCTAAAGTCATCAATAAATGTAAGAAAATAGAAACTTCCACCTACTGTTTGTGTTTTCATAGGACCACACAAGTTTTCATGCACTAAATCTTGTTGTTCTTTGGCTCTATAAGAGGCTGATGAAAAACTATCTCGCTTATGTTTACCCATTATACAACTTCTACAGGAAGACATATATTCAGACAAAGTAGGCAAACCTTTCAACGTAGACTGTCTTTGCAACAAACTCATACTTTTAAAAGGTAAATGACCATATCGCAAATGCCACAAGTCAGTGTCATTTGATGTTGAAAAATTATGTAAATATAACTTCTCACTTCTCATTTGTAATTGATACAACTTGTTCTTTGTCATAGGAATCTTTAAAACAAGAGATTTATGTTGATTATAAATCGTGCAAGTAGTGTTGCGAAAGTTAGCATCATAACCATGTGCATCTAACTGACCAACACTCAACAAATTGTGCTTGAAATTGGGTACATAGTAAACATCCTAGATATTCTTCACCGCATTTTGTTTGGTTAAGACAGGCACAACACCCTTTCCTAAAGCTTTGACTTGACGATCATCAACCAAACCAATAGAGGAACTGAAAGAAGCATCAAGGTATGAAAACAAATCACTATGACCATTCATATGATTTATACATCTGTTGTCTACCAAATAAATATCCTTATTAGGTCCTTGCACAATCACTTGGCATGCCAGAAATAAAGCATCGGATGTTTCACACTCAGTTGTGACATTGGCTTTATTTTTACTTAAAACAAACTGTAATTTTCGACATTCAGACTTATAATGGCCATATTTTTTACAGTAGTGACATTGAATTTTTTATTTATCTATCCACCTACGACCATGATCAGTTTGAGACTACTCTGAATGTGAATGTGTTTGTGTTACCTGTGATCTATCATCTGACGAAAACCGTCCTCTTCCTTTTCCTTTCCTACCACGAAAAACTCTGCCTCTACCTCTGTCCATAGAAACTTTAGATTTGAAAGAATGCAATAAAGTATTGACATCTTAATTTCATGAGCCAATAAAGATCCTGTTAATTCTTCCACAAAAAAAATTGTTAATTCTTTCGATTCAAAAACAGTAACTATCATGTCAAATTTTTTTGGAAAACTTCTAAGAACCTTTTCAACAATTCTTTGATCTTCTAGTTCCTTTCCATTCATCTGAAGCTGATTAACAACACCCATAACTTTATTCATGAACTGGTCAATTTTTTCTCATTCAATGATTTTAAGTGTTTCAAATTAAGTTCTGAGAGTTCGTAATTTTACCATCTTTACTTTCTCATTACCTTGAAAAGCAACTTTTAGTATATCCCATATTTCTTTACCTGTTTTTTCTCCAGTGATTTTAGAAAAAATAGAGTCATCCAAAGAATTTAAAAATGTAGGACTTAGCTCTCCCTTATTTCTGTTTAAGTTCATCAAATTGTCTTCTTTGAGCAGAAGGCATAGCAACTAAAACATTTGCATCAGGTTCTATGAACATTGATTCTACAATTTCCCAAAAACCTAAACCTTGTAAGTATGCTTGCATTTTAATACTCAAAAAATCATAATTCTTCCCACTAAATAGTGGCGTAGGGAATGCAAACTGAATTTTCAAAGACATATTTAAAGAAATCAGAAATCTGACTCAAAACAACACCTTTTTAAAAACTTCAAAATAAATAGGAATCAAGAATCATTTCCAACTGCGATCAAATTTTGACAGCATTCCTTTCTAGTGACCAACGCAAATCACAATCTGAGACTTCAAGAAAAAATCAAATTTTCAAAATCCACGACCATATTTCAATTCCCCATCTAAATTCGAGGAAAAAAAACCCCATTAACACTTTAAAAATAAACACAAGATTGAACCCTCAAATAACAAAAAATTCCAAGAAACTCATGAAATGGAAAAACCTTCAAACCATTTAAATAACACCTCCTGAAACCTCCTCACTCTTTTCTATAACTTCATTTTTTTCATTAAGCAGATGATGCTCGCCTTTCTCGTCTAAATTGACTCTTTGTAAAACCCAAAACAAAACAGAAAACAGATTGAGAACGCAAAGAAAATATCACAGAGGAAGCCTGTGAGCTCTCTTTGAATAACCGAAGGCAGAATGGGAGATCCACTTGAACACCACAAAGACAGGTTTGAATGCCCAACAGTGAACAGTAGTAGAATGTACAGCATTGAAGGTTGCTCCAACAGTGAAGGGGCAACAGAATGGAGAAGAAGTTGTCAAGTGTTATGGCTACGGGTTTGAAATCCCTCTACAATGGTCAACCTCCATCCATGATTATCAACCTCCACAGTGTTGTGGTTGTGGGTTTCAAAACCCTCATAGAGTCTCAAACAGTAATGGGGACGATGGAATCAAAAACACCCTGCACGCTACACCATAGATGATGCACAACGACCTTCACACTAGACTCTTCCCTAGGCTCTGATACCATGACAAATTTGCTACAAAGATAGAGAGAAGAGAAACATTAAACAGATGAGAACACATACAACACAAATGTTTCATTATGGAGAAGTAAATATATACATTGATCGACAATTAAACTATTCAACTAACTTCTAACTAATTCACTAGAAACTAACTCTTAACTCATGATTAATCTTTAACATGCACCCCTCCAAGAAGCGGAGAGTTGTAGAAGCAATTGTTCATATGAGTCTAATGGCGAGATAGCTCTTCAAGTGTGTTATCCTCCACAATGTCCCAAGGTTGAAAGGATATCGATGGAGGTAACCTCAAACCAAGCTTTTAATTTGGTAGCTAGCCCTACCAAACCAGAGACGTTTATCTATATGAAAATCACAGCCAAGGGTTTGACTGATACAAAAATGGATTTTAGGCTAGAGAGTTCAGCTCTAGGGTTTGAAATATTTTAAGGTTTTTTGTTGGATCAGCAGTGAAAATCAGGGAACTAGGTCAAAATATCAAAGGTTTCAGTTGCAAGAAATATAGAGGAGTAGGGTAGGTATGCTTTTGTGATAGCTTGGAGGATTGGTTGATGTAGTGTAGGATTGAATGAAGAAGAAGATCAAAATGAGCATGTATGCCATGAATTCATTTCTCAAGAAGACAAAATACACAAAATTTGAATTTCCTAATAAAACAGAGCTTAATCAAAATAATTATGTTTACAACCTCTTAGGAAAATCACTGAAGATCAAAGATATGGTAAGGAGACTAATATATCATTAATATAAATCTATAATAGAGAGAAAACATTATCACAAACTCACAACACAAGAATTCCTGAATAATAGCTACAATTGTCCTTTGATTTCATGTAAAAAGTGATGGAGTACAAGCTACAAGACTTTTACCCTCTGATGTCCAACCATCAAAATGACTAAAACCCACATACATATAGGAAAAAAACAACTTCCCCTCTCTCACGGGTCGAATCCCCCAGTGTAGGAACAACTTACAAGAATCTCTCAACAAAACCCTAATTACTAGGGAGGTTAAAACAAATCCTCCAAATAGAGTTTCACTGACCTGCTCCTCATAAATGACATCAAAAATTACATCAAAATGACCATAATAAGCCCATTCACCCTCCATTAGATCAAATCAACTTTAAAGTAAAGAAATTACATCATCAAACTAATATTGACTAAGAAAAACCTCGAAATTTGCACTAACACGCAAAAGCACAATGCCTCTCTGCAAAAGTGCAGCGCCAAACTTGTAAGGAACTTTGGAAGGCCTTCCCCGACTCCAAATCTAGTTTTGAAAGATGAAATGTAAAGCTTAGGATGTATAGTTTTCATTAGACACCTAAAGCAAAAAAAATGGACACTCCACGACAGAGAAAAATGCATTCTCCCTCAATTACTCACAAAAGTGTAGCGCCTAGTCCAAAATAGCGACAGAAAGTGACTGTTTTGCATGTTTTTCAGCATTTTCTCCCAACCAATTTGCTGAAAAGGCTAAAAACGTTGATATATGACATGTATGAGTGATTATCTATCCAACAATGTAATTTTTTTTTTAAATTGAGGTCTGAGGAAAAAGTGCAGCACCAAGGCGTTGCGCTTTTAGCTGTACTGAGATTTTCAATTTAGCCAAAAGCCATAAAAAATGAAATATTTCACAAAAAATCTTCAAAACTTGCCCAAAATTTCTCCATGAAACCATGTGATGATGTGTCATGCTATGAGGGAGGCTTCAACAAGCAAAACAAGCTTATCCTTCTCTTTTTGCCTGATTAGGGTTTGTTTGAGCTTCTTCTTCAACTGCTTGATTCTAACTTGGGAGACCTGGTTCCTTGCATAATAATGCATAGCCATATGTATTTGTAGGTTATTGTTCCTATTTGCCTTCTTGAGGAGCTTCTCCAAGTGGAAATTCACCCTATCAAACCAATATTCCATATCTTTCTCAATTTCTGCCAAAATGAGTTCATCAACAATCATTTGAGTTTTTGGTGGAGATGATTATTTTTACTGCTCAAGTTCCCTCTTGAGGCCTTTCGTCCTTGGTCTTATTTTTTCACCTGCTCTCCTTGATCCTCTGAATCATCAATATCAACAACTTCCTTACCTTTGGCATCATCCTTGCTCAAATCTACTTTGGGCCTGTTTAAGAGTAGTTGATTTACCTTTAGTTGCATGTTCTCCTGTTGCAAGATGAGACCAAGAAATTTTCCTTTGACAAACTACCCTTGAGCTCTCTAATCTCAGCCTCCTCCATAATGATATGCTCCATGTTTTGTCATTTTCATGCTCCAAATATTCCATAACAGTGTCAATATGGAATTTTTCCTCACCCTGCAATGGTGCCTCATGATGTGATCATGCGTCCTCCTCACCTGATGTAGGCTTGGCCCTTTCAACAATGTCTGTAGAAAACAAAAGCCTCTTATCTATAACATATGTTTGAGTCACTTCTGCCCTAGTAGTTCTGGTTATAGGTCTACTTGTGGAAGCAACTTCTTGATCTGTTGTTGAAATCAAGGGTGTAGTGTGACTGCTAAACTAAGATGGAGAAGACAAAAGAGAAGCTGAATATATAAAACCATCCCATGATAAATTGATTTTTTCCAACTGATGGAAAACTAGAACCTTGACCAAGCCATACCTTCTCTTCCATTTTTACCATGCTTTTGTTAAGGTAATGAGGCAAGTTAAGTGCTCTTACACCGGTGAAATGCATCAAGAGTCTCATATGATACTAATATAACATTGAGTACCTTCCCTCACATCTAAAATATCTCATGATAAATTTCATAAGAGGGGCATACTTGTCTAGCAATTGTCTAAATGGAAAAAGGTGTGTTGGAGCAGCTTTGTATGCTGGCTTCAAATACATTTTGTAACTTTCAAGGTCAAGGTATCTACTATTGAACCAATTTTCTCCATTGTTTGGAATCCCTGTAGTTGTAGAAATGGTCTTTGTTGAAATAATGAAAACCACCCCTGCAATATTCAACTTATCTCTCCTCAATCTGGTGGCAAAAATGCAGGTAAGTTTTTCATGAAATCCAAGCTCCTCAACCTTTTGGCAAAAGGCAAGGCAACTAGCATCCTGAAATGATTTATTAAGGAAGGGTGAAGACATGAAATCATGTGTTGAAGTAGACTCATACCTGTTGATTTTACCTCCCTTGTGCCTCTTCTACTGAGTGGTTTCAAAAACCGTTGCAAACCCTAGCTCAATGGGGAGGGGAATTAGGGTTTGGTGTAGGGTGAAAGAGGGGATTTGGGAAGTTTTTAGAAATGAAGGGAGATGAAGGGGTTTTGGGTCTCCTAAATTCTTGGGAAAATTTAGGGTGGTAGGGAGAGATCTTAGCGAGTAGGGGAAAGTGGAATTTGAAGGAATGAGTGAGGGAAAGGGGTCCAAAAGGGGAAAAAACAATCCTAGCCTAGGAAAGTGTAGTCTAGGCTAGGTTTTGTCATAAAATAGTGTAAATGAGGGATAGGGGTGAGGGAAAATGATTAGGAAAGTGTATGAAAGGTGGGGGAAGGTGAATGAGCCTCAATATTAGGGTTTTACTCAGCAATTTGTCAATGAGATAATGAAACCAAGAAATACAACCAGAAACCCTAGAAGAGGGAATTGATCCTTCCAAGCACAAAATGAAGAAAAAAGAGGAAATTTGAGGGCCCACTTACTAGTATCTGATACACTGGAACCTATGGTTAATGAGGAATTCCTCTGAAATTATGATTTGGCTCCTTTGAAAAATGTGCAACACCTTCTGGAAAAAGCATTGCAAAAGTGCAGCGAAGCAAATGCGTAGCGCAAGAGAGAGATGAGAACTTTAGGTAGCAAGAAATTGTTGTTTTGAGGGTGCAAGAACTCTTTGAAGGAGGAGAGAGGTTTCTTGAAGATTAAATGAGAAAATGACAAGCTCATTAGTCTTTTATAGCTTTGGAAATTGATTTTCTCCTTTGGTGGTGTAGTGGTCCCACCATGTCCTTTTTACATTTTGATTTGAAACTGCAGTTTTATATTACATCAAGATTAAAATGAAATTACACTTTTGTAACCTTTATTGAACATTTTAACTATTACTACTCCTTCAATGTTGAATTAAATTGTGAAATGACATTTTTTTATGATTTTGACCCTGTAACCTAATGATCACACTACATGAAATGAGTTGAATGATGACCATGGTGATGAAGACCGGCACATCACAATGTCTGATGGCAATGACCAAAACATGGACTTGAAAGGAGTAGTAACACACCTAGACACACTAACCGGTGACCAATTTTTTATTTGAAGACCTACTGAAACCATAAAAAATTGAAGTAAGACCCTAACAAAATCTTGTAAGAGCACATTTGATCACTCGTGACTAGCAGGACTGGAATACACTAACAAAGTGGTGTTAGGGAAATATTGTGCACCCTGAAAGTGCACTTTAACCATTCAATTATGAACTTAGAAATTTATTTCCTGGAACGAGGTTATAACTTTCTTAATTAGTCTAGAGGTGGTCCCAGAGAAAGATTGTGCATTTTGAAAGTGCACTTTACCCATTCAATACCACCTTAGAATCACCAAAAACTTGTATATTTTTTTAACATTCATGTCAATGACCAAAGGCATGAAGCTATGCTCAAGCTCTCCAAAATTGTTATAACTGAGAAAAGGGACTGAAAAATACTAGTGTAGATTAATATTTTTCTGATTTAGGAAAGGGGTTTTGAGAGCAAAAAATAATCGATACCTAGAGAAAACCCATGCAACGCAATTCAATCATTGAAATAAAGAAGTAATGCGCCATTGGATTTGAATTCTGTTTTTTCCTTGATGCATACTCAGACTCTTCCTGAGCTCTAAATAAGAAGAATGGCAGGATTCCCTTCTATTCTCTGCACCACTTTCTTTTCTGCAGGAATACATATTCATATTCAAGTCAATTGAATTTCTGCGAGAATGATAAAATTGAAAACTATAAATGTGATCATGTAACCCACTCCACACAACTGAAATTGAAATGGTGACCATCATGTTGAACGTGCGACTAGACTGAAAGTGACTGTAATATTTCTCATAGCTATCTAGCATTCCCCGCAAACCTAATTTCTTGGGGTTTCATTTTCCTTCAACTCGATGCTTGCATACCAATGGTGGGCAGGTAAAATGAAACGCCTTAGTCAATCTAATTGAAAATGCATATAGTAGCAAATTTGAAACCTAAAACGTGATTCAAATCTGTAAAGTTGCTAGATTGGTAACATGGCTAATTCAAATTTGTTTTATTAATTACAAATTTATTAAACGACATTAATAAATGGAGGGGAATTGAGTTTGTAACATGTCTGTCACTATTGAAACTCCATATGATCCGCACGACCGGAGAGAATGGTAACGCTTCAGCTCCGACCAATTTCATTTTGAATTCGCTCAGCTCCACCGCTTCGAGCTCCCATCACCACAGCCGTAGATAGTCGATAAATGATTCAGGCGAAGCATATTCATTTTAAAGTTAATTGGTTTATATATTAAAAAAATAAATGTCAACATCGGTACATCCATATGGTCGAAATAGAGAAGCCTAAATAAAGAAGCCTATGGGCAAAAAAACTCCAAAACTTACACTATACGTTTACAATTTAACATGCATTTGGTGTATCTCTACAATGTGTTTAGGGTGGTTGTTTTTGCTAGATTCGTGTTGGTACCCCGAATCCTCTCAGTATCTTTTCAACTGTGCCCAACCTTCCATTCTAAATATTTATTTTTAGGAAATCTTAGATGGGATGTTGGCTCAGGATTTTCTAGGCAAATTGGCCTGGACTCCTACTCTGAACTAACAGGTCCACATTTACTCTCTCTTTCTCTTATTACTTTCGTGCATAATGATGGTTATTTTGTTATTAAGGATATTTCTTTTGCTCATCTTTCACTCATTGGAAAGACGCCTTCGAGCTTGAAATTTCTGGAGCAATGACTTTGGAATGGCAATCATACCTAAAAAATCTCAAGCTTGCTTGGATTGTCCTTTCATAAAAAACAGACAGATTCATTTGGTTCAGTGGCCCACAACTCGGGAAGGTCATTGTTCATGAGGCATTTGACATAATCTACTAGCCTACTAAACATATACCTTTCTTTCCTTGACTTAGGATCTTCTGGGGAGATTGGCCTGGACTCCCTCTCTGGCCTAACAAGTCCACATTTACTCTCTCCTCTTCTTATTACTTTCCTGCACAATGATGGTTACTTTGTAATTAAGGATATTGCTTCTGCTTATATTTCCTCTCCATCTTTCACTCATTTGAAAGACACCTTTGAGCTTGAAATTTCTAGAGCAATGACTTCAGAATGGAAATTATACTTAAAAAATCTCAAGCTTTCTTGGATTTTCCTTTCATCAAAAGCAGATAGATTCATTGGGTTCGGTGGCCCACAACTGGGGAAGTTCATTGTTCATGAGGCATTTCAGATAATCTACTAGCCTACTAAACATATACCTTTCTTTCCTTGGCTGGCTAGATCATGGAAATGAAATTTCCCACTCAAAATCAAATTCTTCTTATGGTTGGTGGTGCACAATCGGATCTTGACTTGGGAAATCCTTTGTAGGACAGACTATCGGGGCACAGGCCGATGTTGCCTTTGCTCTTCTGCTGGCAAGGATACAAACCATCTTTTTCTACATTGTCCCTTTGCCTCCTCTATCTATACTTGTGTGATTCAATTGATTAACTCCCTTGTTGATTGGGACCGCTCTCATATAGTCACTTGTCTTGGAAGTTGGACAACGGACCATCAAACTTATAGTACATTGGCCTACTTCATCATCTGG
The DNA here is from genome assembly GCA_034641835.2 of Pinus albicaulis. Classification (NCBI taxonomy): domain Eukaryota; kingdom Viridiplantae; phylum Streptophyta; class Pinopsida; order Pinales; family Pinaceae; genus Pinus; species Pinus albicaulis. The sequence goes on from CM076578.1 coordinate 1,678,936,746, forward strand.
GGCATTTGGTGGGCTAGGAATGCCCTCATCTTTGATCAAATAGTGCCCGATATTTGGCACACTAGTTGTAGAACTATATTTTTTTATCTTGAACACTCTTCCTTGTAGCCATATGCTCCCAAGAGCCCTCCTCCTCCTCGTAATATCTGGTTTTCCTTCATGGTCGGTTTCTTTGATGGGGCCTCCTCCTTTGGTCTATGTGGATGTGGAATGGTCATCCATCTTGGGCCCAGGAATTTTTCCTCCTTTGGTCTATGTGGATGTGGAATGGTCATCCATATTGGGCCCAGGAATTTTTACAGATTCCACTAGCATTGTGGCATGGGCACCAACACACGAGCAGAATTACTTGCCCTCTATGCTAAAATACTTGGACTTAGGGATCTCACTGTTTTTGGAGACTCCAAGTTAGTCATAGACTGGTCAAATGACAAAGGCTCCCTTAATTCCCTTAATCTGGATCCCTGGAAATGTAAAATTCAGACCTTGATCGCAGAGCTTCATTCTGTCTCCATTTTCCACATCTATAGTATCCAAAATGGCGAAGGGGATCCTCTATCTAAAGAAGGATGTTTTTAGAAGGTTGAGAGGATTTTTTTCCAATTCGATGCTTTTGGCACATTGAAAGGAAAGGGACATTTCATGATCTAATGTTGAATGCCTGATAGCAATGTCTTTCCTCCGTAAATTGTTTCATAGCTTCTTGCATCTTTTATTTTGTCATTTGTTTGCCTGAATGTGTTTTTTTCTCCTGGTTTACACAGTAATGCTCTGCACTCTACACTGTAAAGTTGGTTTACACAGTATGCTATGCACTCTACACTATAAAGTCTATTATTTTTTTTAGTATGTCATGGAGGCTACAATACCGATTTTTTCTTTTTGCATATGTGACTTTGAATTGATCTAATCCATAGATAAAAATTTCTATGGAATATGTAATATCTGAACTATATACTTTCGTTATTTATAAATGGAAAAAAATAAAAATCTGCTTGGAAAAAAAGGGTGGTAGTTTTTCATCTACAACCACTGCCCAAACTTCAATGAAAACATGCATTTTATGGTGGTTATTATTAGTCTACAATTACTATGAAATGTACAACTTCAATGAAAACATTCACGTATATTTAGCACAAGCACAATAGGTGCAGGGATAGAATTTGATGGGTAAGTTGTTCATCATGGATTGATTAGTTAAAAAATTTGCAAAACAATTAAGATTCTTTGTTGAAAATGTGAAATATGTAAGGAAGTGTGAAAACTATCGTCAAATTTATGAGTAGATCTGTATTGAAATTTCAAAGAATTAAATTCCAACCCTAGATGCCGAGTGTACCCATGATACGAGTAGATGGTAAGCGAATTATCTATAATGGATTTGGATTCGGTAGGGGCGTCAAGGGTTTCTAATAATGGATTTGAATTCTGTTGGAGTTTAATTCTCTCCGGATAATTTGTAAAAATAAAATATAAAATATATACATTATTATCAAAAGAACTTGAAATCAAAATATAAATCCTTTAATCCTAAAATGTTAGGAAAAACAAATAAAAGTATCAAGAATAATTATATTAACAAATTATCATGTAAACCGAGATTGCATTTTCAAGATAATGGTACCACGATCGGATTACATGAATTAAAAATGGAAAATTGAAGAAGAAAATGGGTTGGGTTATTTCATTATGGGTTGTTGGTGATGGTTCGTGAAGGTTAGTACTCATCAAAACACTCTAAAATGGAATCTACTTCAAGATCAGTTTTTTTCCGAGAGTTAGTAGATAAAAAATCAACTCAAGAAAATCCCCTTGGGGATATGTTTGCATCTGTTTCTAGTCGTGTGTTAAAAAAAAAAGGAAACTTACTTGGTAAAGTTTCAATGTTGATTTTTTAAAATTTTAAATATAAAATTTCAATTATGTAATGTAATTTATGGTTAGATTGTAATTTTTTAGTTTTTAATTATGAATTAAGTAATAGAGATAGTGTAAATGTTAATTTTTTAAAATTTTAAAGTAAAAATTTTGACTATGTAATTGATCATTAAATTGGAATTTTTTAGTTTTCATATGGTTTATCTTAAATATATACATAGATTTTATGTTTTAAAAAACCTTATTATGAAATCTATATATATGTGTGTGAATTAATGATTGGTTAGAATGTATTTTTATTAAGTTCTTGTCAAACTAAGTAGCTATCTTTATAACTCAAGATAACTCATAAGCTATATATCGACATTTGAAGACACACCTGCTTATTATGGATCCCACTTGCTACAGGTGCCTATCTTTCTGACTTTATTACACCCAACCTAGATCCATCTACTTCTAATCTATCATGAGCCTAGAGAGATCAAATTCCTCCAGATGCAAACCTTTCCTCAAATTATTAATCCAAAATTATTAAATCTAATAATATTAATATTATAATATATTGGCATTAATATTATATTTAATAATAATAATAGATTTAATGATGTTTTTACATTGATAATAAAATATTATTGTTAAGTTACATCAAATTCATTTTTTTAAATATTACAACTTTGACTTGGAAATATTTAAGTCTTTAAAGAATTTAATATATTCTTAGGATATGGTTTTTCCTTTTAAAAATTCATTTTAAAAGATTTTGAAAATAAATATTAAAATATTTTGAAGTGGTATTTTTATGTTGAATTTGATTGTGGTTTTTTTTTATATGGTTATTTTCATTTTTGTTTTGGATTGACATTAATTTTTTTATTTGTATTAGTATTTTATTGGAGACAGTGACATACTTACACATCCCGTCATACTAGGTTGTAGAATGTGCCTCTCGACGCAATGAACCACACCGACCTTTTGAGGATTTCACACACAAGGTGTGCCTATCCTTCCAACCTTAACACAATGTGACAAATTTCATTGGGAATATAAAATTGGATAGGGAGAGTGCAAGACCCACTTTCCCATCACTTCAATTATTAGCCTTTATCTAACGACAAAATCACTATTAAAAATCAATGACATTGTTAATAATGGGCATTATTTATATTAATGTAAAATTGATAAGGTTAGTGGTATTTTATAAACTTTTATGTGGGTGTAACTTGATTGAGGTTGGTGGTTAGGTTAAATTATAGGTGACAATTATTTATGATGCTTTCATTTTGCTAAAGAATGCATTTAATTTATTCGCATTGGAGAAAAAATTGGTCTAAAATATTACACTCAAATATTATTAAGTTATAAAATTTATAAAATTTAGAATTAATTAAATCATAAATTTTCTAAATTTTATTTTGGAAGTCAAATATCGAGGAAATGTTGTTTGTAGACATCATCATAGATGCACTCATTCTCTTGATATTATTGCTCTATTATGTCATTCCTAATATTATCGGTTTGTTTTTCTTACTCTGATATGTCCATTCCATATGCCAATATGCATGTTCCATATACTGTTACTCTAATATGCCCATTCCATATGCAAATATGCATGATTCTAAAGATTTATAGGATCAGACCCTTTGCATACAAGACACAGAGGCATATAGTAGATTGATATCTAGCCTATAACATGCATTTTAAAACTATTTAAAACCATTTTATGTTATTGAACCATAAATCGAACCAATATACTCTTATTTTCCTTCCCATGGGCAACAATGTGCTTCCAATTCTCATGGAGTTATTTTGAATTTGTCTAATGGATTTGAGCTAGATCTCACCATGGCATAGGAATAAATCGAGAGAGTGTTTTCTCCTAGAGACAACCTACTCAAACTATCCAGATGATTTTTCAATAAATGTGTGTAATGCATGGAGGTGGGTTTTCATATTTGCCACATTGCTAACTCTATCAACATGAATATTGGTCATGTGTTGCCACCATATTTGAAGATACCAGAAACATCATTTCATTTTTATATAGGTCCTACAACATATTTTATACTTTTCCTCAAATTTGGGCATATACACTCGACTAAATAGATTCCCTTCATGTCCTAGAAAGACCCCTATTCTACTACACCAATATTTTAAGAGATGTTGAGTTAAAATATAGAGCATAAAAGAGTCCCATTTCAAGTTCCAGAGATGCCAACAACAACAAGAAAATCTTGCTTCTTTAAATTCTTGAGTTTGAGGTACTTCTGTAGATTATGACCAGTTATTGGTCTGGTAATTTTCTATGAAAATATTCAATCTAATGCTTCTATCTACTTAGGAGTATAGTGGCATTGATAATGGTTTTTTATGGCCTAGATAAACATTTGGTTGTCATGGCCTTAGAATTTGTTACAAATTACTATAATAAAATTTGTAATACATTTATTTATGACTGTATAATTATTAGTTTAGCTTGTAATATATTTAGTTATGGCTATAGGATTATGCTTATCATTCTCAATTTTTTTCAAATATAAAAATTCTTCTTAATTTAAACTTTACATCTCCATCTTTTAAGTGAAAAAAAAAGAAAAAATTACTCTAAATTGATAAATTCTATGTCATTTATACAAATTTTGTGTAGCATAATCATGTTTATAGCTAAAGAAATTAGCATTTGCCACACTACTTTCCTAATTCATCATCACATATGTCAATTATGATAATCACTATGGGTATTAACAAGGAAGTCTACTTTGATAGATTCTTTGGTGAAAGCAACCAGTAGAATTGCTCAAGAATTTGTACGTGATGTTGGGATGATTGATACTCATGCAAATGAATTTGAACATGGTATCACCATTAGGTCAACTGGGGTGTCCTAATTGTATTATCATATGACAAGGGGGTCTCTAAAAAAATTCAAGGGGTGGAAAATGGTGCATTAGTTGCAAACCTGATCCGGATTTATGCAGGAGCACAATGAAATACAGAAATACACATAAAAACAGAGATGCGGCAGAAATAAAACTTCATTTCATTAATAAAAAATAACTGAAATATGCTTACAGACAAAATGGAAATAAACTAGCTAGGGTGCTAGTAGCTTATCTCTGAGAAGAGATGTGGTGGCTACAAGCCTCTGAACTATGTTACAATGAGGCTCGAGGGCCTATTTATTATTGAGAAATAATGGAAAATCTTAAACATCCAAAAACCTAACCCTAGGAGATGAAGCACCAAAACTATGGGCCTTGTTTGGGTAAATTGGTACATCAATCTTCTCGGGGACTCAACTTTGGCATACGATCTTTGTTTGATGCGCACAAAACCTCGTTAGGAAGATCTATCCGAGGAATACAAATTTTTATGTGAGAAACATTGAAGGCACTTGCATGTTGCTCCCAGTGTTTCTAAAAAACGTCATTTAGGGCCTCAAAACGGCTCCAGAAGTTTAGGACTCAAAAAACTACTAAAAATAGTAAATTGTGCTACAATTAAGGAAACTGAAAAAATTAAAGAAGAAATGGCGGGGCCCCAAGTGGAATAGGCGGGTGGCCACCAATATCCACCTAGATCAAAACCATATTGTGGGAGTTTTTGTTTGGACTGAAATTGTTGTACACCAAGCTCCCAGAGAATAATAAACATATGAAATGTCAACACTCAAGGCTATTGGTATTTTTGACAAGGAAGTAAGACAAGCATATGAATTTGAATTGTGCTAAGTTTTAGGTTTATTTATCTTCTAGCATGATGGCTATGATCTAATAACTATATCACCCATAAATAAGTGAAAATAGTGAATTTATTGTAAACTAGAAAGGATAATTCTTATTCACAATCCTCACAATAAATAAAAAAATCTCCAAGTGTTTCAACAATGAGAATTACCAATGACTAAAGCATAGTGACATGTACAATCAGTAATCCAGGTGGATATTGGTGGCCACCTTTCTATTCCACTTGGGGCCCCACCATTATTTCTTTCATTTTTTTCAATTTCCTTAATTGTAGAATAGTTTACTATTTTTAGCATTTTTTTGGGTCCTGAACTTCCGGAGCCATTATGAGGCCCTAAATGATGTTTTTTGGGAAAACCGGGAGCAACATGGGAGGAACTTCGATGTTGCTCACATCAAAATTTTTAGTCCTCGAATAGATATTTCTAACGAGATATTGTGTGCATCAAAAGGAGATCGTATGCCAAAGTTATGTCCTGGGGAAGTTGATGTACCAATTTACCCAAATAGGGCCCATAGTTTTGGCACTTCATCTCCTAGGGTTAGGTTTTTGGATGTTTAGGGTTTTCCATTGTTTCTCAATAATAAGTAGGGATTTAATCTTCATTGTAAAATAGTTCAGTGGCATGTAGCCTCCACATCTCTTCTCAGAGATAAGCTACCAGCACCCTAACTAGTTTATTTCCATTCTGTCTGTAAACAAATTTCAGTTATTTGATATTAATGAAATGAAGTGTTATTTCCACTTAATCTTTGTATTTATGGCTATATGTATATTCTGCTACGTTCCTGTATAAATCTGGATCAGTGGTATCAGAGAGATTTTCTCTTTCTCGATCCTTCTTTGCATTTCCCCAACGAGGTCGGGGTATAAGGAGTTAGGGCTCGATCTGGTTGAACTTTTGCAAGATCAGCCTTGCAAACCCTAACGACCACCCATGGGGGACGAAAATAAAGATGAGGGAGTAGTAGATCCTATCAAAATATTTCTTGAGGAGGCCCTTGAAAAACAAAGGAACACGATGATGGATAACTTTTCTCATATCCTTGAATGACTGCCCATTGGTGGCACATCTACATCCAGTAGCCACTCTGGAGGCGTAACTCCTTTTAAGGTACAATTAAACTTTGTCATTCCCATATTTGAGGGGGACAAATAGATGTAGACATTTTCGATATATGGTTGAACCTATTAGAAGGATATTTCTCAGTTCATGACTTTTCCGACTGGGAGAAGATTATTTTTTCACTCCTCAAAGCTAGCCCCCATGTCAAGGATTGGTGGGAAACCAACTGTGAGAAAAAGGATGAGGGGGAACCCTCCCTGTTCTCAGCCGTATCCACTTGGAATTATTTCCGAGATGCCATCAAGGAATAATATTATCCCGTGGGGAGCTATGAGGACAAGTACATATAATGCACTACGTTGCGGCAGCAAAGGGATCAAAATATTCATGAGATGACGAATTTTTTCAATACCATGCGCACAAAGTTGGGTATCAAAGATTCAGAGAAATATTTGGTGCTAAAGTACCACAGTTTTCTGCACAAATACATTCAGGAGGAAATGGATTTCCTCGACATCTCCTCACTTGGTACAGAATATTGGTATGCTTCCAAGATTGAGAATAAATTTAAAGAGAATAAGCGAGACTTTGGAAATGTGAATCAAAAGAAAGGGAAAGGTGCCCCTAAACCACAGAAAAAAGGACAAAGCCAAGGCATGGTAGCCCAAGACAACCTAGAAAATCCACAAGCAAATAAAAACACTGCGAAGCTGAAGGACACGGGAAAGTGGTACGAGTACCAAAAGAGCTCCAATCACAATACAAGTGAGTGTTGGGCCAAGCAGTCATTGGTGACCGAGATGAGGGCTTCTGAATCAGATGCATGCTTCGACTCTGAATTAGAACCTAACAAGGGGAATGACAAAGGGAAGCAGATTATTGATGCAGAGCCCAACACCACTGTTGCCACCATGAAGATCTAGAAGGAGGAACCGAAACATCCAGAGGAGGAGGAGCATCTCTTCCACTCCCAGATGTGGGTAAAGGGTTCCCCACTATAGTCAATTATTGATAGTGGGAGAAAAAATAACCTCATTTCAGCAGAGGTCATGAAGCGGTTGGGCTTGCCGACCACAACACACCCACAGTCGTATGCCATCGGGTGGCTTCACCAAGGACGGGATCTCTGCGTCAACCAACAGTGTTTCCTTCCCTGCAGCATCAAGCCCTTCGCGGATGAGGTATTATGTGACATTGCTCCTCTTGATGTTTGTGATGTATTATTAAGCCAACCATACTTGTGGAAGCGACATGTTGTGTATGAATCCTGGCCTCGAACTATTAATGTTACTTTGGGAAATAAGTTGTACAGGATACCAGAAGTACCACAGCCTACCGCTATCTCTTTGGTTACTGCAAAACAATTCAATAAGCTCATTTCCAAAATCAGGAAATTTGTTTTCCTGATGATCCGCCCTAAGAGAAAGAAGAAGATTATGGCCACGACCTCCAGGCAGGACTCCTCTACATGAAAAAAACAAATGGACAAGGTCATGGAGGATTACGGGACATCTTCACCTCACTCGCAGGGGTGCCTCTGCATTGTCAAGTCAAGCACCCCATAAATCTGACCCCAGGTGCGTCACTACCCAATTGACCAATATATTGATGCTCTATTCTAGAGAACGATGAAATCAAGAGGCAGATTCAGGATTTGTTGCAGAAAGGTCACATTCGGTTGAGTTCATTGCTCTATGGGAGCCCAATCATGTTGGTTCAAAAGAAGGATGGGACTTGGAGACTTCGTATTGACTATCGGCGCTGAAAAAAATCATTGTCCGAAATAGGTTCCTGATCACACAGATTGATGCCCTTCTGGACCAACTCAAAGGGGATAAATATTTAAGCAAAATCAAATTGAAGTCTGTGTATCACCAGGTACCAATCGAACCCTCTGATGTGTGGGAGATTACCTTCAAAGCCAAGGACGACCTTTTCGAATGGCTAGTCATGCCTTTCGGGTTGACGAATGCTCCTACAACCTTCATGAGGCTGATGTATGACATGTTGCGGCCATTCAACAACTAGTTTGTAGTAGTGTACTTCGATGACATCCTAATCTTCAGCTAGACTTGGGAAGATCACCTCCACCACATCCGACAGGTCCCATAAACACTGTGGCAACACAAGTTGTGTGCCAATTTGGAGAAGTGCACTTTTGGCATGACCTAGGTTCACTATCTGGGATACAATTTTGATGAACGGAGGGTGCATGTGGATCCAACCAAGATCCAAGTCGTTCGGGATTGGCCAGCCCCAACCACACTAACAAAGTTTCACATCTTTCTGGGTCTTGCTAATTTATACCACAGGTTCGTGTTGGGATTCTCTCATATCACTTGGCCCTTGAGTCAAGCCACCAAGGGAGGAGCGAAAGAAAAATTCTTTTGGTCGGAATATCAATGGAAGGTGTTCGTAGAATTAAAACATCGCCTCTAGTCTACCCTAGTTCTCACATTACCAGACTTGCAACAACCATTTGAGATCGAGAGAGATGCCTCTGACTATGCTATTGTGGTAGTTCTTAATCAACAGGGGTATCCAGTGGCATATCACAGTGAGACATTGTCCAACACAGTCTGAAAGTATCAAACTTATTACAAAGAAATGTATTCCATTGTGCAAGCTTTCCAACAGTGGAAGAATTACATTTTAGGGAAGGAAACGGTCATCCACATAGAACATCAACCCTTGTAGTTCATACAAACACAAGGGAAGTTGCAGAATGATAGCCATCAGAAGTGGTCCACATATCTGCAACAGTTTCATTTGAACATCAAGTACAAGAAGGGTAGCACCAACAATTTTTCAGACTACCTCAGCTGACCACCGATTGTGGTGCTAACCACCATTCTCAACTCTTATGGGCACGAGACTTCTAATTGGCCGCTTCTCTATTAGAGCAATCCAAAATTTAGCCACACATACAAGACACTTTTTGAGGGTACGCAAGTTCCAAATTTTCACCTCCAGTATGCACTGCTATGTCACCTGGGACACCTTTGGGTTCCTTCAAGTGAGCGTGCAAATATGATTTGGAAAGCACACTACAGTTGATTCGCTGGGCATTTCAGGGTTGAGAAAATAGTGGTAGTACTGAATAAGTATTTCTATTGGCCAAACCTTCGTTAGGATGTCGGGAAGTACATCAGATCCTGCACTTCTTGCACCATTGCCAAACCAACCATTAAGAAGCAAGGCCTCTATACTTCGCTACCTACCCCTAGTCGACCTTGGGAATCCATCTCCATGGATTACATGATAGACCTTCCTTATAATAAGAATGGAAACAACTTTGTTTTCGTGGTTGTCGACAGATTCTTGAAGATCGCCATTATGGCGACCTGCAAGAATAATATCAGAGGAGAATCCACTGCTAAACTCTTCTTTGAACGAGTGTGGGTGTACTTTGGGATCCCATAGTCTATCATCTTAGATTGAGACAGTAGGTTCATCATCACATTTTGGTCCAACCTCTATTCAATGCTAGACACCAAACTCACCAAGTCCACAACTTTCCATCCACAAACTGATTGCCAGACAGAGGTCCTCAATAGAATGATAGTACACATTTTGCGCATGTACAATTCAAAGCATCCATGCACATGATATAAGAACCTTCCCTATGTACAACACAGTTATAACCAGGCTCTCCACAGCTCAACCGGCCACAACCACCTTTCAGGTGGGCTTGGGATTCCAGCCACTATGTCCCATTGACATAGCCATTCCATTTGCAGCTACTCAGGCCAATTTTGCTCATGTCTAGTCTGAAAATGACAAAGAGAACAACTTCATTGAGCGTATTCAGCACATCCGCCAACATGTTCATGAAATATTGGACAGAGCCAATGCGAAGTATAAGAAACAACAGATCAACGTCGGGTTACATAATCAAAACATAGTCATTAGTTTATATTGACCATTAATCCAAAAACTTACATACATCAAAATTTTAACATTAAATTGTACATGTACATATTTTCAGTTAATGATGTGTTTAGGATCACACATATATATAGTGAAACGTGAAACACATTATGGACTCGCATATGACTAGGTAGTGCAAGTTGATATGCTACGGGTCCAATTCTTTCCAAAATATGGAAATTTCCACAATACAGGGGTACTATCTTTGCAGAACCACCCTGCCTCAAGTTACTTTTCTTAGGTTTAACCCACACATATACATGGTCTCCCAATTTGAATTCTCTGTATGTCCTTTTATTTTTTGCATAATCATTTTGTTTCTTGGTTATTTTGAATAACTTGGATGATGCCTCGAAACTCATTATGTGATTTAAAATTGGATGATGGACTAATGGATTAGTTTATATTTTAGTGTTAAATTCTATGCCAACAATAACTCTCATATGAATTGAGTTGTTGAATGATCCATGCGCATCCACTTACTCAAATGTGTACCCTTAGAAAACCTTAAAAAATCCTATAAAATAACTTGCAACATGTTTCAAAAATATGCTTCCTCCATCTATGTTTTAATGTGTAACATAATCAATTCACAAAATTCTAAAGAGTTGTTAATCTTATTTCAACAAGAATTGAACTTTCAAAATTGTTTTAGGTAATCCTTATAATGCATATTATCTTAGAATTTACAAAATTAATAACATGCTTGTACAAACATTGACATTTCCATATAACTTTATAGTTTAATATGTTTATCAATTCCAATAGTATTGATGTATACAATTTATAATATGTATATATATGCCTTATTCTCTAGAATTTACGTATACTCAATTAACTAAATATTACAACCTTGGATTCCAAATCTTAAGGTAATTTCATTTTGAATGATTTGGACATGCTTTTCCTTATTCACTTTAGAAATTTGAAATAAAGCATAAATATCCATAATTTAATATGGTACTAGTGTCAATTAAATTTATTATATTACGGTGTTCTGGAAAATAGAGCATGCAATGGGATCCACTGAGTCACGAATCTTGCCAACTATTGAGGTGATGACCTTCTTTTTCACTTTGGACTATCGAACTCAAATGAACCACTGATTTTAAACCTTTAATTTAATTATACTAGTGATCCACAAAAATGTTTTAATACATAATAATGAAACTTCCACCACCAAGGTTCAAGGTTAAATTCTCATCGTAGCAATGCCCACTAATATTTTTGTCTTTGAATAATTTATTTTCTGACACATAGGTTGCTTGGTGTTCATTTGAATATACGGTTTCATATCTCTATTTAAATTGTAATTTCGACCCTTGAAAATGTCACAATACATTATGCTACTCTATTTCCTTGTACTCCAATAGTCATTAAGATTCTCTTTAAAAATCACCATATTATTGTTCTTGAGAGCTCCATTAGAAACACTAATTTGGGTTGACTTACTCAAGAATGAGTAACTCAAGAACTCTTGCATTACATCCTTCCATCGTATGTTCATTCAAATTTACCCTCCCTAAAATGATTTTTGAAGATTCATTTCTCTCAAAAAAAATTACTTAAATATTTAAATAAGGTAACTATTTGGCGTTCCATTCCCCTGCTTCAGGATATGCTAGTTATTATGACTCCTCTTGGAAAATTTAGGTTGTGTGTGGTGGGAAGTATAAAAGGATTTTTCTGGGGGTGGGCGGTTAATTAATTTTAATTTAAATGTGTGTGGGGATGGTAGTATGAAAGGATTTTTTTGGTTAACTAAGTTTGATTTAAATGGTTATAGAATGGAGTATTATATTTTCTATTTAAATTTGATTGTAACGTTTATTATCACAACTAAATATTAAAAAAAACAAACAAAATATTATTAACCATTCATTATTTATTATAATGGATTATTTTTTTGGTCAATTTAGTTTCTTATTTGTAATCGATCATTATTGATATGCACATGTTAGCATATATGTATATATTAAAGTTTAACTTATGATTAATGATTTTAAATTTTATTTCTCAATTTGGCTTGAGACTATACTTGCACTAGGGATGAGTAGTGTTAAGGGGTTGGAAACCTTTGACCTATCGCAAAAATGAGATTCTATAGGTTTCTATGGCAGGTGGCGGTTTGTTTTGCAAACAAATGACTATAAATCCACAGTTGAAATATGATTACATGATTTGACAACTGACGGGATCTGAGGGTAGTTTTGGGTAACCTACCCCACACCCTCAGCGGTCCTCTAGCTCATTCGAAACACTTGCTCCACTGGAGTGGCTCTGTAGCACCCTATAATACTAACCCTCATCCCAATAAGATAATCACTTTACTTTCCCAACGGTAGGTACTTTATCTTTCAGGTTATAGGGTTATTTTCTATTAAGTCTAATATGTCGAGATTACTCACTTTTCTGCTAATTTTTAGGGTTTTGACATGGAACAAGAAGTACGTTATAACAATGATGGTGTCTAACTCTATCAACTTCCATGTCGCAATAGCTGATAACTAGTAAGCTTGTATCAGGTGTTTATCTAGAAGTTTTATTTTTTCTTTTAAGTCTTTCACAATTCCTTACTTTGAACATATATACTATGACGTATTGTGCAAGTTTTGGGTTATTGTCAAGAGGTTTCTTTAGGTGATACTACCCTAAGACATTCACTTAAGAAGAGAGTTTCCTTCCTTTAATTTATCAAAGGAACTAAATCTCTTTTCTTGACTTTTCGTTGATGTAGGTGAGGATTCCTTTCCACAATGAGGAACTTGTGGTTACAACAAGAAATCCAGGGTTTGTTTCTTGCAATTTGGGTCTTGGGTTACTCACATATAAAACTCTTCAATTTTTCAAGTGTTCCTTTTTAACCTTTACTGTTTATTCTTCGTTGAAAAGGTTACTAGCACCAGAGCTCCATCAAGATTCTCCTGGGGTTGCATGATATTTTATGATAGTCCTTAGGGTTTTGAGGAAACTCCTCATTTTTCTAGAATGATTCTTTAGGGATTCTTGGTAAATGTAGAGGGATATATTTGTTAAGTTGTGCATTATTGCACCGATGAACCAAATTTAATGGAAGGGTTCTTCTTGAAATTTACCTCTAGTTTAATGTATTGAAAATTTTATGTTATTCCAAAAACAACAAACCCTCCTGTGACTCATTATTTACTTACGCAGGTTATTTATTCAATAAAAGGGTTTTCTTGTTACTGTAAATTTATGCAAGATAATCGAGTTCTTTGTTATTATGATTATAATTAGAATGGTATTTGTTACAAAATCATCTTTGAATTTTTTTTGCGGCTTTGTTAGTTATACCTGATGTTCATTAACAAGTTTTTATTTATTATGAAATGGCATATTCATCTTGTTATAGAGCTAGTTGATTCACAAAAAAATTTGTGCTATGAATTATTTTACCCAAGACCCTGAGACTACTCATTAACCTATTAGGTTTTTCCAGCTGGACCATATGACTAACTTGGGTCTTGTTTAAATTATTATACCAACAATTCCATTCAGGATTTTTTACAAGTATCTATATGTGTATGTATGTTTTTTGTTTCTTACAGAAGATGTTCATGCTCCAAATTTACACTGGGTTTTCCATCATAGTATCATTATTAGAAAAATAAGTATCCTATTAAGTACTCATTTAATCATGACTAGGATACTTTCGCCTGAGCTGAGAGAATAGATGGAATTTGGACTCCCTTTCAGAGCCTATTGACTTTGTGCTCTCTAGAACTAAATAATTCCATTACAGGAATTTAGAGTGTTCCTCGGTGGAATCCAGTTTCCTATAGGAGCTAAGATTGCCCACCTTTCTCCTCTAATATTCATAAGTTGGTTTAATTTAGAAATATAGGGTCTTGGCTAGACTACTTACATATAAACTGAATTGTTCTGAGTGAATACTACATATATAACTCTAATATTTTGGTTGGCGGATTTTACAACTCTTGTTACTTTATACTCATATTTTAACAAGACCTCAACGTCTCAGCAATTTTCTTTTTATTATTATTCTTTTTGTTTTATTTTACTAGAACATGTCATAAATTTAGGAAACATGTCATAAAAATATTTTCTTGCTACAAAAAGAAAGAAATTATCCATAAGAGATAAATTAACATTTATCATTCATTATTGTCCATATATACATGGATAATTCCTAAAAGAAACCCTTATCCTACAAAACTTATAGAAGTCACTCAAATTCTGATAAATATATGCATTTATCTATTTCAATCTAGATTGTCATCGAATTCAACTAGGAGGATGACCAATCCTCCCAACTAACGAGAATGGAAATTACATCTGAATCTCCTCCTGATCCTTCAATTCGAGAACAATAATTAGACAATAAATTGGAAATATTTTTCTTTGGCATCAAGACTTCCTAGTCCAAACAAGAACCTTCTTGTCCTGCAAATATTTCTTAATATTTCCATTGGCTCATAGTCCATCTCAAGAAATATCCTATATGGTAGCGTCCTTACCACCTTAACAACATATTGTTCAAGGTTTCTTGTAATTTACTTCTTCCTTTAGGATTCCTTTGGCTCTCTTCTCCCTTCTCTAGCCTTCCTTGGATTTTTCCTATTGAGATGTCTTATCTCTATGGAAAGAAATAAGTAACTGTCTATAACTATCTGGTAATTGTAATTTTCTTTTAGGGTCTTTTCCTGTGAGTTCCCAAACTACCATGATTTTCTTTTAAACAAAAATAAAATAATTAAAATAGACTTTTAAATTTTTAAATTTTCCCTATGATTTTCATTAAGCCCATGAGTTATTGGGTATAATGCAGTAAAACTAAATGACAACTAGTAAACATATATTTACGGTAATTGCAGAGTTGCATCTCCCCTCCCCAGTGAAAAACATCATCCTTGGTGTTTATTCTTGCCCTTGGAACATATCAGTATATGCTTTCCACATGAAGCTTGCATCCTCGCAAGTGCCCTCTTTCGGGCTAAAGTGCCTCCACTCCACTATAACCCAGGTGACAACTCGCCTCCATAACATTGTTTCTCTCTGGTCGAGAATATGTAGAGGCTCTACCAGGTACTCTTTGTCTAGTTCGACCTATTACATAATCATAACATAGTCATTAATTTATATTGATCATCAATCCAAAAACTTACATACATCAAAATTCTTTCCACAATACCAGGGTACTAGCTTTGCAGAACCACCCCACCTCAAGTTACATTTCTTGGGTTTAACCCACACATATACATGGTCTCCCACTTTGAATTCTCTGTATGTCCTTTTATTTTTTTCATAAGCCTTTTGTTTATCTTGAACATCTTTTAAATTATGTCGAACCCTTTTCACTATATGCTGCATTTCTGCTAGCATATCGGGTCCTAGTATTAACTTATCTTCAATGATTATCTAATTAGTAGATTTTCTACACCTTCTTCCATAAGATACCTCAAAAGGACTAATTTTCAATGATTCCTAGTAGCTATTATTATATGCAAACTCAACCAAGTGAAGGTATTATTCCCACTTGGTTGGTTGTTGAATTACATACATTATTAACATATCTTTTTATACTTGATTCACTTGTTCAATTTTCCCATATGTTTTCAGGTGATATATGATACTAAATTAAATCTGGGTACCCATGCTAGTAAAAATGCCCTTCTAAAATGTAGAAGTGAGCTTCACATCACTATCAAAAATCACCACTCTTGGCATAAAATGTAACCAGAATATTTCTTTAATAAATATATTTGCAATTTGAGCAGTCTTATATGTGGACTGGACATGGATGAAATAGGTTGTTTTTCTTAATGTATGCACCACCACCAGAATTGAATCATTTTGTTTATTGGATCTAGTTATTGGATCTTACATATATGCATATCTATCATACATGCACATACTTTTCGTATGCGTGAAACTTTCATACATTCACATCTACCATATATGCACATCTACCATATATATGTGCAACTTCCATATATGCAAATATACATAAGATATGCACCTATATGGAAGTTGTGCATATAAAGTAAATTCACATAGACAAATGATGTGCATATACATAATTTATGTGCAACTTCAGCCATTGTATATGCTCAGCATATGTATATGTGAAATTTCTATATATGTGCAACTTCCATATATGCTCATATCCATTTGTGCATATACATAAGATATGCACATATATAGAAGATCTGCCTATACAGTGATGGAAGTTATACATGAATTTTGTATATGCATATATCTTATGTATATGCACATATCTTCCATATATGTGCATATCTTTCATATATGCACAACTTCTATACATGTGCATATATTCTATCTATGAGAAAATTTTGTATATGTGCATATATTCCATATATGCACATATACAAAATTTGTGCATATACAAAAGTAGTGCACAAATTCAGTAAGACAACCTCCATATATGCACATCTTACGTATATGCGAACATCTTCTATATATGCACAACTTTTGCACATGTGCCTATACAATAGGTGCACATATGCAAAAGTTGTGATATATGGAAGATGTGGATATACATAATTTATGCTCAAATTTAGCCATTGTATATGCATAACCTCCGTATATGTGTAATTTTCATATATGTGCAACTTTCATATATATACATATATAGATGATGCACCTATACAGAGACTAAAGTTCTATATAGCTTCCTTATATGCGCATATCTTTCGTATATGCACAACTTTCGTATATTCACATATCTTCCATATATGCGCAACTTTTGTATATGCGAATTTATTGTATATGTGCATATTGTCTGCAATATATGAGAAAATTATGTATATGTACATGTACCGTATATGTGCATCTATTGTATATGTGCAACTTTCAGATATGCACATATATAGAAGATATACATATATACAAAAGAATCAAATATATGGAAGACATGCGTATATACAGAAGTCCCAGGATTTTTATATATGCACATATTTTGTATCACATATTCTCCATATATGTGCAACTTCCATACATGTACATATGTTTAATATATACACAACTTTCATATATGTTCATATATGAAAGTTGTTCATATACGGAGGCTACATATATGAAGGTTGAAGTTTGGCACAACTTTTATATATTTGTAGCTTCCATATATAGAAGTTGTGTATATACATAATTTATACACAACTTCAACTATTGTATATGTGTAGCCTCCGTATATGTGCAATTTCTATATATTCAAAAATTTCGTATATGTGCATATATAGAGGATATGCACATAGAAGATACACATATACAGAAGTTGCGCCTAAACATAGGCTGAAGCTTTGCATAACTTTCATATATGCGCATATCTTCCATATATGCACAACTTTCGTATATGCACAACTCATGTATATGCACATATATTCTGTATATGTGCAACTTTTGTATATGTGTGTATCTTCCATATATGTGAAAATTTTGTATATGCACATATACGAAAGTTGTGCATATACAGAAGCAATGTGTAACTTTCATACTATGCATATACGATAACCTCCATATATGCACATCTTCTGTATATGTGCATATATTTTGTATATGTACAACTTCCATATATGCACATATCTTCCATATATGTGTAACTTAATATTATGTATTAAATATTCCTCTCCCTATATTCATTATAAGTATCTATATTAAATATTGTTCACCCTATATGTATTTAATATTTACAATGCTATAGAGTATTTAATACCCCCTAAGAGTACCTTTTTTCTATGCATGGTTATCATGAAGTACACCTCTACCTCCAAAGAAATTTTTGAATCATCATGCATGGGCATGAGCAGGGTAATTGTCCCATTTCCTTATACCTGAAAATTGGTTTGTGTTATGTGGATGTCATTGTGGATTTGATTATGACGTCATTATCAAGTCACCACATAATTAATGATTATTCTCTTGCAAAGTTTGAATTTTGTAATGGCACTCTACATAGCATTCAAATTTCTATTATGAATTTATGAACATGCCCTGTCATAATTTTTTTTATTACAAATTTGAATTAGGAAGTTGGGCCTTGGCATGTCAAAGATTGAGCAGGTGGATTATGCATTTCAGTTAAGCTCTAAACATTTTTTCTACAAATTATAGCTTTACCTTCAAATAATCTGAAATTTTCATGGGAGGAAGGTTAATAATGATGGGATGCAATATTGTAATGGACTTACTTCTATGCTCCTTCACATAAGTATTTTTTATCTCATTCATGGGTTTACCCATCACTACAGAAGCTCAGATGCTTGGGCCTTCTTCTTAGTTTGTCATTTATGACAATAATAATTTTCATCCATAGATAAGTATCATGGTATTCACTTTAATTTCAAAATCGAATTAGTTTTCTTAATGCATCTTTCATTGTCTCTTCATAATGAATTTTACTTGCAAAAGAGGAATTAAATGAGAAACGAATAGGAAGGCTTCTGAGGCATACACCACCTATGTCAAGCCTTCCAATGGAAAACTATCATACACCATATAGATAGGGAGGGAGGCTTTCATCGCCCCCAATGATATAGATATAGTCAAACAATCTTCAAATATGATTGCAACATTTTTTGTTTTTCCTATGACTTCTATTATATGTGTTAATAAGAAAAACATGACGATTTCTATGGTATGATGTGTACATAGTCATGCATGTCATGCCCATGATTCACAATGGGAGAAAATAATGATGATTGGTAGATTTTTTGAAGATTCAATTTTGTGATTGGGTTGATAATTGAAATTTGAGTTTGATACTCCAACAAACATTGTTCTATGCAATAGGTTTATGAAATTTCAAGCCTCGACTTATCTGTGCACTGTGTTTGGAGGCGATGCAGTTGTACCTGAAGGTTATCGTGGCAACCATCGGGGATAAACCCTCATGCGAGTATGAGAACCAGTAAGTTAGCGATTCCACTAATTATATATATAACTTACACTATATCCCAAAACCAATATCCTAACTTACCTGGATTTATGTCTCTGTGTATAAGAAATTGTATTTTATTTGGTTTCGACATATCGAGAGACAACAATAATTTTATGGAATTTATTGTAAGTAATACATCTATGTATCATAAGCCTTCTCAAACCTAAGTTATTGAGAAACCTTCTAGATCCAATGTATAAGGGCGTAGGATTGTGTATACTTTGCATTACTGGTATATTTAGTCTCATTAATCTCATTAAATTTCGTTAATGTGATGTGATGGTTGAACAAATAGTATCTCTTTGAAATTCAGAGTGAAGTCATGTTTTTTCAAACTCTCTGTCAAATAATGAGTTTTAAATATTAAGCTCAACTTTATTAGAGAAAAGTCTCACAATTTAATCTGAACACTTTATAATAAACAAGTGTAATATGCAAAATTGTTGCTTTGTACCTACCTCTTATGCAAAAAGTAATTTCTAGCAAAATAATTAGCAAGGTGTGTTTATAGGATATTTCTTAATTATAAGGCTTATATTATTAATTTAATTGTTATTAAAAAATGTTTTAAATTTAAATAAATTATAAAATAACATTATATATAATTATTATAAAGTTTCTATTATAATTATTATATTATTTGCACCTCAAACGATTTGATCCCTCTTACCACACTTGAGGAAAGGTTTGAACCTCAAACATTTGATCCCTCTAGCCACACTTACGAAAGCTTTGCACGTCAAGGGATTTTGTCCCTCTAGATATATAATATAGTTGGTGCTAAGATGGATATAGTATTAAAAAATCTATCATATAGTGAATGCTTTTTGTATATAACCATTCTCATGTATAACATTTTTGTGGAAAAAATTAAAGTTGTTAATATTCTTATTGAATTTCAAAAATAATGTTTAAATTTGTGTAAAATAATATGTTTGTGTTAATTATTATGACATATGCATATTAATTTAAAAATATATATCCCATGAAGAGAGATTTTTTTAAGTGCAAATAAATAAATAAATTTAATTTTTTTGAACTTTAAAATTAATTACATAATCAAACATGATCAAATGCTTAAATTAATTAAGAATGCAAGAATGCACACCTGAGGAACATTATCTATCCATCAAGAACAACCACCACCAACTAATATTTTTTGGAAGCACTTGAGAAAAATAGTTTATCATCGTATTTTAAACTTTTCAAACACCCTTGCTTATATCCACAAGATTAAATGAACAAACAATAAAGGAAGGAAAAATGGATTTAATTTTTTTTTTTTATTCATCAAAAACAACCACCACCAACGAACATATTTTGGAAGGACAATTCATTCTTTCAAAAAGATAGGTTATCATTGTGTTTTAAACTTTTCAAACACTAGTGTTTATATCCAAAATGTTAAATGAAAAAACAATAAAGGAAAATGGATTTAAAATGATTTTCATAATAAAATTTTGAAGTGACAAATAAAGAATTAAATAATTTATAAATATTAAGATTCATAAATATTTATATTTGATATGTGCATTTTCATGACACTCGTTTGTTATAGAGAAACTTTTCTATTTTATTTTATTTTTTTAATAAATTTATTTGTCATAACTAGTAAGATTTGAATTGTTTGCTTCATGATACTCATTTTCTATGGAGATTTTTTTATTTTTAAGTTTTTAAATAATTTTTATTTTATTTATCACAAATATTAAGATTTGATTTGATAGGTGTACTTTTGTGACACTTGTTTTCTATGGAATTTTTTTTACTTTTAAATTTTTAGATAAATTTTATTTATGACAAATCTATTAAAAACCTCATAAAATTAGTCATTTATGTTATGGAGAATTTTTTTATTTTTAAATTTCTAAATAAATTTTATTTATAGAAAATCTATTAAAAACCTCGTAAAATTAGTCATTTCATTAATCAAAGAGAAATCAATTATCAATCACAGAATGTGCAAGTTTCACTTTCCTGTCATCTCTTATCCTCTCACGAATTCAAGTGTATACTTCAAGGGTGACATTTAAATATTTTTTTAAGCACCTCATCATAAATGTGTGTACATTTCAACCACCATATATCTTGGTACGAAGATTTTATATATATATTTTATCGTTTACACTACATCAATAAAATTTAGTCTAAACAAAAAATAATAATAAACAAAATCCACATACATTTTGTATAATTTATTTCACAATTAATTTAATGAAATGAGATTTTATTGCTATCATCAAGATTTTGTAAATCTCAATGGAACTTGGACATCTTTTAGATAACTCAATAGCAAAAATGTTTCCATGCCCAAGCCCTAACTATAAGATTTGAATCTAAAATCAAAACTCAACATAAACAAAATAATATATATTTTACCCTATTAATATATTTTTCATACAGCCCCGGGTGCGTTGCTTCCTCGCAAGTGAACGCACTGCTAAGGTGTTTATGTCGATGTGCATGTGTGTTTTTTAATTCAAATTTTCTTTTTAAATTTTAAAGTTTTTTCTTTTAATTTAAATTTTTATTGTTTTACAGTTTTTATTTTAATGTTCTTTTATTTTTATTTTTTAATTTAAATTTCTGAATTTTAATTATTTTGTATTTTAGCATTTTGATTATTTTAATCTTTTTATTATTTTAATTAATTTATTATTTTTAATTTTAATTATTTTACTTTATCATTTTCTTTAATTATGCTGTTTTTTTTTAACTTAAAAAAATTATTTTTTTTGGGTTAATTTTTATTTATTTTTCTTTAAAATGTGAGTTTTTTTTCCCTTTTTTATTTATTTTTTTAATTTATTTTTGTTTATTTATTTATTTATTTATATTTATTTTTAATTTCTTTGTTTAAATTTTTTATTTTTACAATTTTTTTTGTATTTTTTTACACTTTTATTAATTTTTTTTCATATTTTTTTATATTTTTTTATATTTGATTTTTTTGTCACATTTTTTTTTTTTTTATTATTACCAAGATGAAAATCACCACTCTAAACAAAAAAGATTGATGTTGCATCAACACTTTTCAAAATTAGCATGAAAATCACTAACATTTTAAAACAAATGTTCATATTTCATAAATAAAAAATTTAAAGTGCCAAAAAAATCACCATTTTTCTAAATCAACATGACATTTAAAAAACAAAAATAAAAGAAAATTTAAATTTCCAAAAATATGCTCCAAAAAAAAAAAACAGGTTATTCTACATCACCACTTTTCAAAATTGACATGAAAATCATGACATTTAAAAAAAAAAAAAAAACCAATAGAAAATTTAAAGTGCCAAAATTTAACTTAAAGTTCAAGCCTCGACTTATTCGTGGATTGTGCTTGGGGGCGGTGCAGTTGTACCTGAAGGTTATAATGGCAACCATCAGGGTTAGACCCTCACGCGAGTATGGGAGCCAGTGAGTTATTGATTTCGCTAATTATATATATAACTTACACTATATCCCAATACCAATATCCTAACTTACCTGGATTTGTGTCTCTATATATAAGAAATCATATTTTCTTTTGTTACAACATATCAAAAGAAAACAATAACTTTATGGAATTTATTGTAAGTAATACATGTATGTATTATAAGCCTTCTCAGACCTAAGTTAATGAGAAACCTTCAAGATCCAATTTATAAGGGAATAGGATTGTGTATACTTTGCATTATTGGTATCTTTACTCTCGTTAATCTCATTAACTTTCATTAATGTGATGTGATGGTTGGACAAATAATATCTCTTGGAAATAAGTCAATTGTTTTCAAACCCTCTATGAGTTTTAAATATTAAGCCCAACTTTATTAGAGAAAACTCTCACAGTTTACTTTGAATAGTTTATAATAAACAAGTATAATATGCAACATTTTTGCTTAGTACCTGGCTCTTTTACAAAAAGTAATTTCTATCAAAATAATTGGCAAAGTGTGTTTATAGGATTTTTCTTAATTGTAAAACTTATTATTATTAATTTAATTATTATTAAAAAATATTTTAAATTTAAAGAAATCATAAAATAACATCATATATAATTATTATAAAGTTTCTATTATAATTATTATAATATTTTCACCTCAAGCAATTTGATCCTTCTTTCCACACCTGAGGAAAGTTTTGAACCTCAAACATTTGATCCCTCTCGCAACACTTACTAAAGCTTTGCACCTCAAGGGATTTTTTTCCCTCTAGATATTTAATATGTTTGGAGGTAAGATGGATATAGTATTAAAAAATATATCATATAGTGAATGATTTTGTATATAACCATCCTCATGTATAATATTTTTGTGGAAATAATTAAATTTGATAATATTCTTATTAAATTTCAAAAATAATTCCATGGATGTGGGTGACGGTAGCAGCACGCATGAACACAGTTTCTCACACGCTTGAGATGATGAAGATCTGTAGCGCAGGCCTTCACTTGATGTAGATCCTCACTCCTGCAATCATTCGCATGAGATGACAAAGACCCGGCATCATGAAGACATGTAAAGACAGAAACATCCCCTCAGGGGCACCTCTCTGCTACAATCTCTTGAATGATCTCCTGGAAAGATATGACATGCGGCCATAACTCTACGCACATGCCTACTCATGAAATCAGTTACATCATGTAGCTGCAAGCGAGGCATAATAATGCTCATCTTCTTCGCATGTGTCACATCCCTACAAAAGGGAAGGACCTACAAAACAGAGCTACTCACAATCTGATCCTTCTGGTATTTTTTATTCAATCCCAGCCTTCCTGCATGCCCAGTCTATTGCGCAGCCTCCCCCTCAGTGTTGTGCTTCGTAGAATCCCTCGGGTTGCATACTCCCCTGAATGTGCACCTCACCTTGGCTCCACTTGCCCTGCTAGTTTCACCAGCTTGTGTGCTCCCATTATCCTGCACCCCTTAATGCACATCCTCCATCATCGTACATCCCTGTCCAATAACACCTCACTACGCACCTCCCATCTCGGGTCAAACCTACTCCTCACCTCCTCCCAGACACCCATCAATCCCACGCTACAACTTATCATGGCACCTAGACTACGCCAATTAACCATCAGAGGTGGCCAGAGAGGTGCACACCCTGGTCACTACCATCGGGGGCCAGATAATCGCTTGGAATCTGTTGAAGGCTCCTCCTCAAGCAGTCATGTTAGAGAGGCCCCCTAGAGTCCCGAACTTGACCAGGAGGAGGAGGTCCCCACTCATGTATTGCAGAGAAGCAGAAGCCAACCACGGAAATCCACCATAGCGCACCAAGAACACCCCTTGCCCCACGAGACTAAGCCTCTTCCTGCACAGGAGGATAAAGGGGATGGCACAGCAGTCTAGATAATGGACTCGAAGGGAACCTAGACACGAGTCCTGGATGTCGAGTACCTAGTGGCTCCCATCCTCTGCGCACCTGCTTCCAGGCCTCCACATCAACCTACTGCTAAAGAGGATGCCGTTGCGCAGGAGTACGCCTGTCCCATCGTGGAGGAAGATCTAGATAGTGATGATAATGCAGAAGACTCATGACTGCGCAGCAACTCAACTCTTCTTAGTTATTTTTCATGCTTTTTATTATCACATAACCTCTACTTTCACTGGTGCTACGGCACACTTTGTAATTTTATGTTTGATGTCTTTTTCAGGTTGGTTTCCTCCAAGGAGGCAGCCCCATACTTGTGCAACAAAGGCTGGGATTGGCTAAGCATAGCTTACCAACCCAGCCTGTAGCATATGTACTATTTTAATTTTGAATTAATACAGTATAGTCTCAATTACCAAAAATAATAATAATAATAATAATAATGTTTAAAATTTGTGTAAAATAATATGTCCGTGTTAATTATTATGACATATCCATATTAATTTCAAAATATATATCCCATGAGGAGATATTTTTTTAAAGTGTTTTGTGTTAATTATTATGACATATCCATATTAATTTCAAAATATATATCCCATTAAGAGATATTTTTTTAAAGATCAAATAAATAAATAAATTTGGACTTTAAAATTAATTACGTAATCAAATGTGATAAGAATGTTTAAATTAATTAATTTAAACTTTTGAATTTATATAATTTTGATCAATTAATTTTTTTTTAAACATTAAACTCATTTATCTATTTAATTTTGATCCCTGGAGAATCAGAATCATTTATATATTTATAAATATAATTAAAAAAAGAAAAAAAAAATACAATTTCATCTTTATAATATTATAATCAAATTTAGGAGTAAATTTATTCATACACCCAAAAATATAAATAGAAAAAAGAATCAAATAAATTATTGGACCCAAACTAACCGTCCTAAAATTAGAAATTTCCATATTTATTATAAACAAGTAGACTACTTAAACAAATGCAAAAAAACATGTTCCCACGTCTAAGTTTAAGCCTTGATTGGTAAATTTACTAAGTTCGTATCAGGTTGAGTAAAATGGTCTTAGAGATAGTGGTTTATAATTGAGAAGCTAGATGTTCCTATCTCCCCTGTGCGATGATACTACACACTAAAATTCAAATTGAACATGGTAAGCTTAACCAAAAAAAAAATGTTAAAAGAAAAAAACAAAATAAAAATATTGATCTTTCAACATAATGATACATATGGAACAAAATCCAATATTTCAATATCGTGCAGGAGGACTTGAAAACCTCCATCCAAAATGTCATTCAGTGGGGACAATCTTCCCCCAAAACATGATCGTTTCCATTTTCAAAGGAAAAATGTAAAACCAGTTCTTTAAATCTAGAAAAAACCTCTAAATGAGATTGACATACTAAAAAAAAGGAGTGTGAAACGAAGTGAGAGCTACTGTAAATGCTTCGCATGATTTAATATCACAAAAAGAAACATTAGAGTTTAACATGCTAAGGCCACCAAATATTGTTTACTTCAAACATATGCATGGAAATACCAGAGACAAAACAATCTCATAAATTGGCTACTTCAGCCATCATTTTTATCTGCAACATTTTCGCTTCCTCTCTCCAAGCTGCAACGCTGCTCGTGAGTGCTACAAATTCTAAAACACAACCATGTTCAAATGTTAATTTCAACTGAAGGAATGTACATCTGCAGCAGAGGTTGTGCAGAAGTAATTTACTACTCTGCAACAGCTGCTCTCTACTTTGATTTCGTGGTTTAACAACGGTACTGCACGCTTTCTATTTCAATGAATTTTTGTTTCGGGCTTTAAAGCCATTACAATCCTAATAGGGTTGTCTGTTTTTGTTAACACGACAACCAAAGTTTTGTTGTACGCGCCAATTTTTAAACGTTTGAATTGAGCCATCGCAGCAGTGGTCCCACCTGCCAGCACACCAGCACGTGGACCAATAAGAATTTTTCGCGTAAGTTTGAAGCTGAGTCAGCACAATGGAGAACCAGACCCGAAAGTTTTATAAAACCAATTTCATAAAGCTTTCGCATAACAATTTTCCCCGACGTCATCATCAAATCTTTTTACGCGAAGATTTTATTAAATATGGTTCAGTTTTGTTTTGAAGTCCAATGGGGCCCAGCACTGGCCAATCACATTTCGTTCGCGCGGAGTTTGGGAGAGCTGACGTCATGCGGGTTTGTGACGCGAATCCGCAATGCAATATGGTTTAATCAGTTTGAAGTCTGGCGGGTCCACCATACCAAAGTTAATGCTTGTATTGACTTCGCATCGGAGGAAAGGTCTTCGACCTGTTTTTGTTGTGTTTCATTTGAAAGCGCTGATGCGATGGGAATATGCTTAGCATATATATTATAAACTTTCCAAAAGTTTATAATATATATATCAGTCAATATTTTTGTTTTATGTTATAAAATGCCGCGCGATAAAAGTATTTTGACTTTGGCTTTGTAATATTTATATATGGATATAAATATATATTATAAAATATTTAGTTTATAATATATATGTTCTATAGTTTGTTTTTATGCAGTGCAATATATAAAAGAAAAGCCTGTTGGCTTATTTGTAAGCAGAGAGATAGTAGAGTGCATTGTTGTGTAGTGTGAGCCTGAAGGCTAAAAAGAAAAACGGAGAGCATTGTATGTGCGATTTTTGAGAGACATAGAAGTGCTTTTAGCATTGCGTGTGAAGCAGTCTTTGACATATTTTGTAAATCCCTTAGAGAATGAAGAACTACAATTTTGTAATACTATTTTATGTCTTTGAAATATAAAGTATTTTGTGTGCCATCTCTGTCTATCAACGAGCAATTTTTTTTGAATCTTTGTGTTGTAGAGGAGACTCTTTATTCTCCTTATTTGTTTGGAATAAATCAGAAATTCCAACATGGTACCAAAGCCGGTCTAGGCTCTTTGAAGGTGCCAAAGAAGCTGAAGGAAGGATTTTTTGTTGCAGTAGTTTCTCTAGCAATGTGAAGGCTCAACTAAAATCCAAGGTATTTCTCAAAACAGAGTTTGTGTTACTGTTTGAAGATAGTTAGTTTATTTAAAAAACACAGTCAAGTTATTTGAACATAGTTCAGAGTGCTAGCCATGGCAGGAGCTAGCACAAGCATGAGTATTAGAAATACTCAGCTCCCATAGTTTAATGGGAAGAACTATGATTATTGGGCAATCACCATGAGAGCCTTGTTTGCCTCTCAAGACTTATCAGAGCTTGTTGAAGATGGTTTTGAAGAACCAGCAGATGAAAATTCTTTTAATGCCTTGACACAAGTAGAGAAGGATTTTTTGAAGAGCAATAGGAAGAATGACTCAAAAGCCCTCTTCTATCTCTATCAAGTAGTACATGAGAGCATATTTCCAAGGATAGCAGTAGCTAAGAGGTCCAAGGATGCATGGGATACTCTCAAGAAAACTTATTAAGGTATGGAGAAGGTGAAGACAACAAAACTACAATTGCTGAGGAGAGATTTTGAAACTCTCTGCATGAAAAAGTCTGATAACATAGACTCATTCTTCACACATGTGATTGGGATGGTCACACAGATAAGATCTCATGGAGAAAAACTTGAAGAATGAAGGATAGTGGAGAATTTTTTTTAAGAGCTTACCCTCAAGGTTTGATGTTATAGTCAAAACCATTGAAGAGACAAAGGATCTCTCAAATTTTTCAGTTGATGAGCTTCATGCATCACTTATAACACATGAAAAAATATTTGGTAGAAATGAAAACTCATCTTTGGAGCATGCCTTCAAGACCCAAATGTCCTTTGGAAGAGGAAGAGGTCAAGGCAAAGGAAACAATAGAGGAAAAGGTAGAGGCAAAAGCCAAAATAAAAGAGGAATAAACAACCCTGCAAATACTCAAGGAAGGGGCAGCAATCAAAATCAGAACCAAGACCAAGGCAACAGCCAGCATGGTGGAAAAAATCAAGCACATGGACAAAGGTATGATAAATCCCATGTCCAATGTCATTACTATAAGAAATATGGCCATTATGCCAATGAATGTAGGAAGAAGTAGAATGACATGGGTAATATACCCAGTGCTAATTTTACTAGAGAAAATATCAGCCAAAATAAATTGTTTTTAGCATGTAATATGGCTAAGGAAAAGAGTGAAGATTTATGGTTTCTAGATTCGGGATGTAGCAAACATATGACAGGAAAGATTGCTATGTTTTCTATGTTAGATGAAAATGTCAAGTCTCAAGTCACATTGGGGACAGATAGTAAGGTTTCTATCATAGGAAAAGGCATAGTAAATGTCTTGACAAAGAAAGGAGAAAAGAAGAGCATATCTTATGTATATTATGTACCAGGTATGAAATGTAATTTGTTAAGCATTGGGAAGCTCATCCAAAATGGCTACAATGTTTTCTTTGAAGATGATGTATGCACCATCATGGATAAACCACCAAGAGAACAATGTATTACTGAAGTAGGGATGACAAGGAACAAAATGGTCCCTCTCAAAATGAAAGTAGATTTGAAGAAAGAAGAATAAATGGCAGCAGTAACACGAGACATTCCAAAGAGAAGCAAAGGATGAAAACTGGTTATGGCATTTGGTATTTGGATATCTCAACTTTGGAGGTCTGAACTTGTTGCATAGAAAAGGAATGGTAAGGGGATTACCATTGATTGAGAAACCAAACAGCCTATGTGAAGGTTGTATCTTGGGTAAACAACACATAGAAAGTTTTCCATCAGGAAAAAACATAAGGGCAAAGGCACCCTTAGAAATTGTCCATTCAGATTTTTGTGGACCAATGTAAACACCATCATTTGCAAGTAGCCATTATATGTTGACTTTTATTGATGATTACACAATGAAAACCTGGGTTTATCTCTTGAAATATAAAGGTGAAGTGTTTGATAAATTCTGCCACTTTAAAGCACTTGTTGACAACCAAATTGGGTAGCATATTAAAGTTCTTAGAATTGATAGAGGAGGTGAGTATATCTCTAAAGAATTTCTGCGTTTTTGCAGAGAAAATGACATACACAAACAATTTATAGCAAGGTATACATTGCAACAAAATGGAGTTGCTGAAAGGAAAAATAGAACAATCATGGATATGGTAAGGAGTATGTTGAAGGCAAAACATTTGCCAAATGAATATTGGGCTAAAGTTATTCATTGTGTAGCATAAATCTTGAATATATGCCCAACCAAAATAGTAATGAATAGAGTTCTGGAAGAAGCATGGAGTGGGACAAAACAAGGTGTCACCCACATGAAATTTTTTGGTTGTGTGGCTTATGAACACATTCCAGATCAGCTAAGAAAGAAGTTGGACAGCAAGGGGGAGAAGTGTATTTTTATTGGATACGGTGAGGAATCCAAAGCTTATAGATTATATAACCCATCCACCAAGAAATTTATTGTGAGCAGAGATGTTCAGTTTATTGAAGAATAAGCTTGGTATGGAAGCATTGATAAAATAGTCAATGTAAAGAGTTGTTTGTCTCATGATGAAAATGAGGATGAGATGGCTAAAATACATCCATCATTAGCACCACTACCTCCACCAACACAAGGACAACAAGGGACACCACAAGCTGGAGTAAGAACACCCTTGAGAAGAAATTAGAGTGCTCCTCCATGCACACCACAAGGAGCAGATTTGAGTGCTGCTTCAAGCACATGTACACCAAATGAAAGAGGAACCAGATTCAGAAATTTAAGTGACATTTATGAGCAAGAGGCAGCAAATGAAGGTATGAACTCTTTATTTGCTTTATATTGTCATGTAGATGATCCTATTAATTTTGAGGAAGCTATAAAAGATAAGAAATTGATATATGCTATGGATGAAGAAATGAATGCCATAGAGAGAAATAAGACATGGGAACTAGTAGAACTCCCAAAAGGTAAAGAATTCATTGGATTAAAATCGGTCTACAAGACCAAAAGCAATTTTGAAGGTAAGATTGAAAGGCGCAAGGGCAGACTTGTTGTCAAAGGATATAAGCAGCAACATGGAAGATATTATGAAGAAACTTTTGCAATGTTTGCAAGAATGGAAACAGTGAGAGCAGTGTTGTCCATAGCAACACAAAACAAATGGAAGGTTTACCAAATGGATGTAAAATCAACATTCCTAAATGGAGTATTGATGGAAGAGGTTTATGTTGAATAACCTCTAGGCTATGAGAAAAAGGGCCAAGAACACAAATTTTGCATATTGAAGAAAGCTCTTTATGGGCTGAAACAAGCACCAAGAGCATGGTACAGTAGGATAGATTCTTATCTACTGGAAAATGGGTTTGAAAAATGTGAAGGAGAACCCACATTGTACATCAAGGAGAAAGATGGTAAGATGTTGATTGTTGTTTTATATGTTGATGATGTGATCTTTACAGGTAATGATGATTACCTCATTGAAAATTTCAAAACAGTCATGAAATATGAATTTGAGATGACTGATATGGGATTGTTGAAATACTTCTTAGGAATAGAAGTAGAGCAAAATGAAAATAAAATTTTTATCTCTCAAGCTAAATATGTGAATGAAGTTTTGGAAAGATTTAACATGCAGGATTGCAAGGCAGCAATTACTCCCATAGTAATGGGATTGAAACTCAGCAAAGAGGACAACAGCAAGGATTTTGATCCTAGTTTGTACAAGAGCATAGTTGGCAGCCTTATGTATTTGACTCTAACTGGGCCTGATATTAGGAATGTTGTTAGTTTAATTTCTAGATTTATGGAAAGGCCAAAGGAGGCACATTGGCAAGCAGCAAAAATAATTCTGAGGTATGTGAAAGGAACTAAAAGGTATGGATTGATTGGATATACTGACATTGATTGGGTTGGAAGTATTGATGACAGGAAAAGTACATCTGGTTATGTTTTTCATATGGGTTTAGGAGCTATTTCATGGGCTTCTAAAAAACAACCTATTGTAGCATTGTCTACAACAGAGGCAGAGTATGTGGCAGCTACAGCAGTAGTATTTCAAGCAGTATGGATAAGAAGAATGTTGAGGAGTTTATGTCAAGAACAGGTAAAAGGCACAATGATTTATTGTGACAGTAGCTTAGCTATAGCATTGTCAAATAATTTTGTGTTTCACAAATGAACAAAACACATAGATGCCAAGTTTCACTACATCAGGGAGCTAGTGAACAATGGAGAAATAATTTTGAAACATTGCAGAACTCAGGAGCAGTTCGTTGATATACTGACAAAGCCATTGGGGAAGAGAAGTTTTAAATATTTGAGGAAATGCATGGGTATGACAGATAACCCAGCAATTGAACCTAAGGGGGGGTGTTGAAATGTTAATTTCAACTGTAGGAATGTACATCTGCAACAGAGGTTGTGCAAAAGCAATTTACTGCTCTGCAACAACCGCTTTCTACTTTGATTTCGTAGTTTAACCATGGTACCACACACTTTCTATTTTGATGAATTGTTGTTTCAGGCTTTAAAGCCCTTACAGTCCTAACAGGGTTGTCTGTTTTTTTTAACATGGCAACCAAAGTTTTGTTGTATGCGCCAATATTTAAATGTTTGAATTGAGCCATCGTAGCAGTGGTCCCATCTGCCAACACACCAGCACGTGGAGCAATAATAATTTTTCGCGTAAGTTTGAAGCCAAGTCAACAAAATGGAGAACTGGACCCGAAAGTTTTATAAAACCAATTTCATAAAGTTTTCGCATAAAAATTTTCCCTGACGTCATCATCAACTTTTGTTACACGAATATTTTATTAAATATGGTTCAGTTTTGGTCTGAAATCCGATGGGTCCCAGCACTGGCCAATTAGATTCCGTTCGCGCGGAGTTTGGGAGAGCTAACGTCATGCGGGTTTGTGACGTGAATCCCCAATGGAATATGGTTTAATCAGTTTGAAGTATGGCGGGTCCACCATACCAAAGTTAATGCTTTGTATTGACTTTGCATCGGAGGAAAGGTCTTCGACCTGTTTTTGTTGTGTTTCATTTGACAACGCCGATGCGATGGGAATATGCTCAGTATATATATTATAAAATTTCAAAAATTTTATAATATATATATAAGTCAATAGTTTTGTTTTATGTTATCAAACATCGCGCGATAAAAGTCTTTTGACTTTGGCTTTGTAATATTTATATACGAATATAAATATATATTATAAACTATTTAGTTTATAATATATATGTTCTATAGTTTGTTTTTATGCAGTGCAATATATAAAATAAAATCCTGTTGGCTTATTTGTAAGCAGAGAGACAACAGAGTGTATTGCTGTGTAGTGTGAGCCCGAAGGCTAAACAGAAAAATAGAGAGCACTGTATGTGCGATTTTTGAGAGACAAAGAAGTGTTTTTAGCACCGCGTGTGAAGCAGTCTTTAACATATTTTGTAAATCCCTTAGGGAAGGAAGAACTACAATTTTGTAATATTGTTTTATGTCTTTGAAATAGAAAGTATTTTGTGTGCCATCTCTGTCTATCAACGAGCAATTTTTTTTGAATCTCTCTATTGTAGAGGAGACTCTTTATTCTCCTTATTTGTTTGGAATAAATCGGAAATTCCAATAAACCACTCCCATTGATTGCATCGTCTATATCAGATGCCACAAGTCTCAAATGGTGCTTTGTAACCCATGCTTGTACTGCAACCCATTTCTATCTTTTTACATCATCTGTAGTGAGTATCCATAAGGAATAATTCCTCTCCAATATAATCTACACTCAAAGAAAACTAATAAAATCTACAATCAAATAAAAATTCTAATATAATCCATAATTCTACCATTAATGGAAGAAATTCTAAAATAACTCTTAAAATAGGAAAACCATTCCATAATTGTTTACTATTAAGAGAGTGTAAATACATATTATCGCAGAAAAAATCTACGATAATCCATCATCTCACAACTCATCCTATGATAATGAGAAAACATGTGTTCAAACCTGTGATAATGACGACAAGCGAAAAAACCTGTGTTCAAACCTGTGATAATGACTGTGAGGCTAATATTTCAGTTTTTGTTTCTCCTGCTTGCATCAAATCATTGATTACACAATTTCTATTCCTTTCAAATAAAAACATTGGGTGGGACGAATTCAAAAAATTTGAGCGAGCTTGAAATCCAAAAAATATTGGGCTAGGAAAATTCAAAAATTTCGATCCAGTTTGAAAGCCAAAAAATATTGGGCAGGACAAATTCAAAAATTTCACGCAAGTTTGAAATCCAAGTTTGAAATGTTGTACGTCGAGGTGACAAATGACATTGAATTATGGAGTTGCTGAAGTCGAGTTGTGAACCCTGCCAGAGATGCCATGGTAATGAATGGTCATGTATGCTAAAGTGCCATGCACTAAGCCAATGATTGGCTTAGTGATTTGTTTGTAATACTTTCAATCCTTGTATGGTTGTTTTTCATGACACTGTCCCTTACAACGAAATGTGAAAATTCAATGAAAAGCATGCATGTTACAGTTAACTAAATTGCAGTACAGCATTATATGTTGCATCTAGGTCACCCACCGCCCCCAACACACGCTATTTAGTATTTGATGTCTCCCTACAACGTGTTTAGAGGGTGGGTATTATTAGTCTACCACTACTACGGAGGCCTAAAATTCAATAAATTCCTCCATGTTTAGGTGGTTATTATTCGTCTATCACTGCTGGAATTTTAATGAAATTATGCATGTGAACACAACAAAATGGTTTGAAGTATTTACTAGCAATTGCATCAAATGTTGCAAAGGAAATGACATAAATACCAAAATGGTATTGCAAGTTCCAATAGAAAATATTTGATATATTTTGAAAAAATGCAAATGTAGATGACATTAGATAAGATAAATAAAATAATATTAATTCATGAAGAATATGATGGCAATCTTTCCAAATCTAAATTTGCATCGCAACCTCACAAATTTTAGACATCACCACTTATTAGATGAAAATGAGTTATACATCAGCTCCCAATTATTCATAATTTTTTGTATAAAATATGCAACTTTTATGGGAAACTCTAGTGCAGTGCAGTGGATGATGTTCAATATCTCCATTGTTTCCTCTAAGAACATCATCTCTGAAATTGTAAAGAAACATTTTGAATTTCACTGACACTAACAATAATGTTCAATATGTCTAATGCTTCCTCTAAGAACATCATCTCTTAAATTGTAAAGAAACATTTTGAATTGCAGTGACACTAACAATAGACTATTTTAGTATTTTTCATTTCTCCCTAAACAATACAAGGTTTACATCTCCCTATGGCCAAAATTATAATCTATAGTATAACTTCTTCTATATCACATTGATTTATATTAACAATTGCAACAAACCATTGCAACAATTTACATGGTTGAATACATTGATTATTCACAAAATCCATTAAACGACCAAGGACCTATAACTTGACCTCCTCAAAACTACCCAAAAAAAATTAATTAAAAAAAAAACAATAATGTAAAATTTTTATTTTAACATAAGATTATTATTTTTTTTTTCAAATTTGCCTTAACTACTAAAAAAAAAATGATAAAAGAAAACATAAAATTTTTATTTTAACATAGGGTTAGTTTTTTTACTTTATTTTATGATCGTCTCTCATAGATTTTGAATTTATGACAACTTCTACTACAAATTTGTTTCTTTCTACTCCGCCTTTTCCCACAATTTTATAAATTATTTTATAGTGATGGGGAGAATTTTCATCTATGTAACATTCACAACTCTTTGATTTTAAAATACCTTTTTATCATAATTTATTTAATAAATAATACCCTTTTCTATGCAATATAAAGCCTTATTATTTTTTTCACCCTCACTAATCCACACATAGCTACTTTTAAGGTGCCATCTATTATCTCTGTTAGGAAGATCATATCTCTCTTATTCTAGTTCTCTAAGAGTGGTTAGTAAATCCTTCGAGAAGACCCCATTGGAATTAAGATACGATGATTTTATGTTATGTTCCACTTCTTAAATAGGCTTATTAAATTTCTTTATGATGTTGAGATCATCCTTTTACAACCTATTTTTCTATTGAAATGTTTTTTGAAAATTAAACCATATAGGAGTTCAATCATGAGGGATGTAAGTATGACCATGTGTCCTTGACCATCTTTTTAAAATCCTCTTTAGAAAACCAAGACTTAAGCTTTACAAAATACATTTTATTATATTTTTCCTCTTCATTACATAAAATCATAACTACTAGTCGTTATGAAGACTGAACCTAGTCACACTTTTCAACACATATGCAATTAAACTATCAGAAGGGGGGATAATTCAAAACAAATATACAAAGAATACAGTCACTTGCAACATGTTGATGCATGACCTTATAATCCATAATTCTATCATTTGAATTCCTAGTAACTGCATTAGTGGAAACTCATCTATAGGGGAGTAAATATCACTCCATGTGAAAGAGAATGTACACTTTTCTCAAACTACACCCATTGTATGAATAGGAAATTGATTCATCTAATCTATTGTAACACCCTCTTCCCAAATATACCTAAGTAATCAGCCAACCAGGGTAAACTTGTGACAAGAGGCTACTAATATGAGATTAAACCTCCTAGACGACTTTGAGGAAGTGGAACCAATGGAAACACGACAAAAAGACCTTACACTGCATCATTGACATCTCCAGGAGGTAACCCAAACTTCCAAGACCCTGTTCCCTGAGGGGGAAATGATTTTAAACCTATTTGAGGCTTAGACGCGGGAATTTAAGGGCAAGTGAGCCGTTATAGACCCTTAGCCACAGGATTTCCTTGTCAAGGTTGTGGTTATGGCCCCAAAATTTCAACATTGTGCTTGCAACTCTGGGATTCGTGCCACGTTTTCAACCCCTAAGCCCAGGTCACTACCCAGAACTTCCTGTCACTTCAAGAGAGGGTAAATAAAATTAAAAATAATACATGGAATCAATCACATCATCGGGAACTCATCAGACCCCACCCAACCATGGCAAACATTTCGTCAAACATGTCACAATCATTGCATCTACATGTATAAACAATAGATTTAAACATGGTGGTATTTTACAACTCTAAGAATAGCTAGGAATCATTGCTCCCCTACATCATAAGCTAAAATATATTCCATTTTACCATATACATTTTGTATTCATTTCCAAGAAATAACATAGGTAGAGACATCCATCATCATTGATCAAATGCATGATTATAACTAGCATATAAACAACATAAATACAATGGATATAATAGAAAATAAATCCATACATAAAACAATACATTTGCATACTGAATACCATAGGAATGAGCTTTTCATTACTTAATGTAAAAAACAACTAGATATGGGACTTCCACGTTCCACCCGACCATAGATTGGTTGATCCAAATCTTGCTTCGGCCAATCACCCCCATTCCATATTCCAAGCATGAATGTGTGGCTCATAACCAACTGAAAAAAGAACCAAAAAAGAAAGGATGCTACCAGACCTCTTCGCCTATACCGTAAGGAATTTGAGTGCCTCCTAGCCTCTAAGGATTTACCATAATCCACAGTCTAATCTAAGGGTCACTAGGCCCTATACCGAGACCATCTCTCCAGGATTTACCATACATCGCATCTTGGGACTAATAGGACCACGAGAGAGAAATCCACCTCTTGTATTTATCATATATCCTTCCATTCACTGACAAGGATTCCTAGGCCCACAAAGGCATACAATCTGGATTTACCGCAACCCACAATCTGGCTCAAGGGTTACTAGGCCATTGGATTTACCATGATCCATGGTCTGGTTTAGGGACCACTAGGCCATGTTCTTATCATTTTAGAGATCCACCCCACTTTGCTTCGAATCCATCTGGAAATCCAACTCAACCGAATTATGAGAAACCCATCTCATCAATGTTATATGGAAATGCTAATGCTAGGCTAAAACCATTTTCACACCTGGAAAAACCCATGCCAAGGTAGCAAGAAACCACATGTAATACCATGCATGCTAGATCTAGCAAGGAAATCACATATGGAAATCAATACTTGCACAAAATCATGTTGTAGTTTTTTGATCCTATTATTCCTTTCTTGCTTTTCCTTTCTTGCTCCAAGTCCCAACTTCTCCAAGAAAACTCTAAGTGTCCAAGAGCGAGAGAGAGAGAGAGAATAATGAGAGAGATCCAAAAAATGCACTAACAAAAGTTACCAACTGATCTCCATAAGCCTTTTTATCAATCAGGCCTCTATTTTCTTTATTTTCCATTATTTTCCTTCAATTTCCTCCTCACATGCAACTTGTGACCTTTTATCTCCATTTTCTCATATTTTCCATTATTTTAATAAATAAATGTGCCAAAAAATGCCATTTTGGCTTTCCAAAGCCTTTGCCTTTGTCACTTTCCTTAGCCATAATAAACCAAATCAACACTCCCTAGGATGTTTTTCCCAACATTCATCTTGGAATATGTGTCCCATCGACCATGATTATTGTATATTTTTACATGGATTTTTATCGGGTTTGTTATAGAACCCTCTCCCTTGGGGGAAAATCGTCCTCAGTGTTCAGTGACACTTGCAAACCAGAAAACCATTGAAAAACCAAAACATAATTCCTATGGAGATTTATAACATAGCTCGTTGCAGTATTTACAATGACCATCTCCTAAAACATGATAAACATATCTTTTACTGGAGATTTATAACACAGTTCATTACGGTATTTATAAAAACAACCACATTTTCTTCAACTAGCAAATAATCATACTATCTATGGAGCTTTATAGATCCATCTCAATACAATATTTACAATAATATATACATATACACATATGCACATTTTCTCAACCAGAAAATAGAAGGATACGATGCTTGTATCAGCAACAAGGGAATCCATAGGCTCACACCTCCACCCTCAAATTAGTACTAGGATTCACCTCCTTCCCAGGAAGTCCATAATCAAATTCCAAAGTAAAAGTTGCATCCAAGGTCTAGCGCTACAATCCTGTGCAAATTTACCCTCAGTGAATAGTTACTGACTCATTGTTCCATGGCACACTCCCAATGTGCATCTAATTCCATCTGGAAATTCTAATGAACAAAACGA
Organism: Pinus albicaulis; assembly: GCA_034641835.2. Classification (NCBI taxonomy): domain Eukaryota; kingdom Viridiplantae; phylum Streptophyta; class Pinopsida; order Pinales; family Pinaceae; genus Pinus; species Pinus albicaulis. Next base: position 1,678,975,753 of record CM076578.1, read on the forward strand.
ATCCATCATCATCCTTCCCTTCTCTGCTACAAAGTCCCTCGGGAAATCTGGTCACCCCTTCTGTGCAGTCACTCACCTTCCAAGTTCAGATGGCACCCCCATCTCAGACATTTCATCCTTTTGAAAGGCTTCCTCGCATCAGAAGATACAAAAACCAAGGTACATCCCTGCCTCAAAACCATCATATCGGTCATAGTATGCACATGGAAATCAATGGACACTATTGGGTACCAGTGTCGCAGAATAGCCCTGCTCCTGAAGTTCTTTACCAACATACAACTGCATGTTCAAATTCCTTTTGTTGTTGTTGCTACTACTTCCAATCAATTTCAACCACCCAACCGGGCATTTCCATGCTTCATGTACCAAAAACATAACTTCCATTAGATTCAAAATAAATCGCATGAAATCTCCATAAACCATAATCATAAATCATATGTAACCATCATAAGTCAGAATCACAAATCACACACATAACAAGGCTGGAATAAAATACCAATACTTATATGCCCGTACTTCTTCCTTTTATATTTTTGTACACACATCATATCAGTTGCCACACCCGATAAACACCGGTGCCTTTGATTTAACCATGTACACATACACGCAGTGTACAACACGTACATCCACACAAGGCGCACAACATCACACAATACATACACCCACATATGGCACACAAAATAACATATACACCTACAGCTAGTGTACAAAAAAAAAATTACAACACAACACAATACATCTATTCCTAGTGTACAACACAAAACATGTACGTACACATACATCCGATGTACAACACAAAAAAGTACATATTCCTACACAGACATATAACGTATACACCTACACCCAGTGTATGTTACAACACAATACACACACCTATACCGACATACAACACATAACCTACACCCGGTGTAAAATACAACACAATACATATACATATACACAGTACAACATAATTAATACACATGTCACGATACCATGACGATACCGTGCACATAGATAGTACCTCATGCTAGCAAAACAACATGTACGACATGCACAAAATACCATATGTATACCAGTACCATATGCACAATATGCAGACAGTAGCATCTATACACAACATTACCTGCACAACGTGCGCACAACATCACATGTATATGACACTAGCTACACAACGTGTACACATCACCAAATGTAAACCACACCACATGTAGAATGTGTACACAATACCATATGTACACAGCACCACATGCATGACATGTACACGACACCACACGTACACAATGCCACATGCACGACATGTACACGGTACCACCTGCACACAACACCACTTGTATAACATGTACACAACACCACATGCACACATCACCACATTTACAATCATGCAAACAACACCATATGTACAACATGCATACAACATCATATGTACACAATACTACATATGCAACATTACACATCACCATAGGTACAGTAACTGAATATACAACATGTGCAACATATACACAATAGTAGTATAACATATCCATAGACCAAACATTAACCCCACAAAAAACATTGCTTCTAGTTCCTCTCCACTATTCATGCATGCTTCAGCATGCCGCAGATCACACTGCTTTCATTTCGCTGATGTACCCCTAAGCATTACCTTCCATAACATAGACATATACTTAGTATGATCACATAATATCAAATAATACCCACATGATACTGACCTTGTAGATTTGTCAGAGTTATTCTTCCCACTTGATTACTCGTAATACCAAGAACCTCTTCAAGCTATTCACTTGCATAATAAATCATTCATCCACCAAAATTATCCTTAACAACCCTGTCAGACAGTGACATAGATACATATATATAACCATTAGCATATAAAAATCATCGTCCTGTCAGACAATAGACATACATACAAACATATATATAATGTAAACATTATCATTAAACAATCATGATCCATGACGACCATGTTAGACACAACATACATACATACATGTATTCATATATAAACACCATCATAATCATGATCACAACGCAATTGCTAGATATCATATGGTATAGGTTAAGAGAAATTCCTTTATTCATGCACAACATGTGCAACGTTTAGAGCAATAGTTCCCAACATAGCCATGCCATCTAACACATTATATCCATTTTATTTACATTTTATGTTGTCCTTCTCATGTATGTACTGCCACCATCCAATTACCAAAATGTACCCAATCAGTCCAACTGACTATCATATTCTTACCTTTCGTTGTGCTTACTCACGCACCAAGCTTCATCTATGTCTTTCATTACATGTTGGGTACCACACAGATCTCCCCAAGCTCCATTAATTTTCCTCTTTCCCAACAAATTCCCGAGAAAATCAAAATATAAAAGGTAATAACAAGAGCAAACAGGAGAAATACCATGAAAAAACAAAAGCAATACGACACCGCAAAAAAGTGGCATGATCATGCACTAGACACAATCAAGACCACAAATCAAGCGCAAACAAATCAAAAAGAACAAAATCAAAAGACTTAGCAACAAGCACCATGACTCAATTCCCCATGGTTTCCAATACTTCCAAAGGAAATATCAACCCGGTCATTCTTCAAGATTTCATGGAAAACTCTTGACGTGTAATTCCTGCATCATCCTACCATAAACACATAATTGTCAATGCATAAATAAATATAACAATACACAAGTTATTTTACCTTGCCATAAATTTGTCATGATAATAGACACAATCCCCTCAAATTTTTCCAAAACCTAACCTGGTCGACACCCAAACAGTCCCAACGGAACCTCGTCGGTCCAGACATCTTTTGGACCTCCCCCCATTATCGGGAGGGGTTACAAGTATTTTTCCATTTAGGCGTCAAAGACGGAACATTGCCACAATTTTTGGTTCATCCTTTCTTGGAGAAACCTTAGTTGGGAACCCTAGCCGGTCTCCTAATACCACATCACACACCACTCCCCCCTCGTCCCCTAGGGGGTAGAGGAGTACATCCCATACAGGAAGCGAGCTGAATTCACAACTGGGTACGTCACAAACTAACCCTCATTCTAACCAGAACTTTGTGTCTTCACACGTTTCCATGGCGTCAACCTCCCAGTCACCCTTCTTAGCGGCGTTGAATCTACCCGATTTAACCAAGCTCACAAATGACCCCATCAAACATGACCCCAATTGGCCTCGCATGCCAACGAAGCTCCCTTCAGACATACCACAGTTTGAAGGTAAGCAAGCAGAAGAACCAAGTAAACATATAATGACCTTTCACCTGTGGTGCTCATCGAATAGCGTCATTGACAATACTATTCGGTCGAGGCTATTTCAACGCACTCTTACAAGAGTAGCCACGAAATGGTACGTGGAGCAACCTCCTGCTTCACATGGAACCTTTAGCGTCCTCGCTACTGTGTTCCTCACATAATTTTAGTTGCCAATTCACCACGATTTGGCAATGGAATTACTAACTCATTTCAGAAAATCCCCCTCCATCCATATCTCAGAGCATCTCCATGAATGGAGGCGGCGTCGTAGTTTATGCAAAGCTAAACTTGATGACCCAGTCCTTTTAGATTTATTTTTGAGAACTATGACAACAAATATTTCAAAGGATGTGGCGCAGCGCAACCCCACATCCGAAGAGGACACAATCAGTAAATCCCTGTAGCTTGAATTGATCTATACGCAGTCATGATACATCTACAATATCCTGCCTAACGCCCTGTGCCTGCAATCCTATCAAGAATTTCCAGGCACGTCTAACTCTGTAGACAAAATAATTGGGTCAATGACCCAAGGGTACCTAGGAAACATTAGTCAAAATCCCGGTTACACACATAGCTCTACCCAGAACATGTCTCAACCCAGATTTCAAAGTCATCATATGCCGCAACAAAATTTGGCTAATAGGGCGCAAGCATATCACCAAGTAGGACCTTATCTTCCGGCTAAGGGGACCCAGTACGCAGGAAGAAAGACTGACAGAAGAGCTCCCCACCAACAACCAGGTCTAAACACGAAAAAAATTATGCCCAGTCCCAACCACACAACCCACCTACCCAAAACAATGCACAGGTGAACTTTGTGCAGCTATCCCAAAATCAACCACACCAATATGATCAGGAGAACTACCCTCCTAACGTGGTTAAGAAAAAGACAAAAAACAAGCCCAAAGGGAACCTTGGATAGGGGGGCAACAACCAACAGTGCCCATCGCGATCCCAGGCTGGAGGTAACTCCAACCAGAATCATAACCAGTAGCCAAGAAATGCCCAAAGGCAAGGGAAAAGGCCACCTCTACGAACAAACCATTCTTGTTCAATATGTGGTGAGTACGTGCACTATACTCACCACTGTCCCGAACTCCCTGAGCTTAAAAAGCTACAAAGTAACCGAGGACAAGGAGGTTCTTCCCAACAAATTGCGGTGATGCAAGAACCTTTCCCCCATCAAGGGACGTTCAACACTCAGCAGCAAAACCCAGAAGATTCCAGGAAAAGCAACCATGAAATTTACATGGCTCAGGAAGAAATGTTTTTCCAAACTCATGATCGCAGCTACAACACCCCACCAGACACTAATACGTCAGGGGCTAGTATGAGCAGACCGACTGCACCTTTAACCATTCCAAAGATTCCTACGGAACTATTGCCAAAAATGGTAAAAGGGTCTAATAGGCGAGCAGGTAACTACTCCAAAGTGGCCCATAATTATAGCATCGTGGATGATTTAGCTCAATCAGCAGTTGCTATGTCCGCATTAGAAGTACCGCAGTCGTGCCCAAAACAACAGAAAGCCCTACTTTTCGCATCAGGCACTATCGACCCTGCCGATATGCACACGATGGCTTTTGACTTAGACAAAGCCACCCCCAGGCTTCCCTCCATGGTTGCCTTCCAAATACCAGTATCAGTACAGAATATCACTATTCACCGATGTGTCATAGACGAGGGTGCATCCACATGCATCATGTCAAGAAATGTGTGTCAGAAGTTAGGGTCCCCCAAACTCAAACCTTTTGTCATCACACTCAGAGCGTACGACGGTCGTCCCTCGACTCTCGTCGGCCTCTACCAAAATGCACCGGTCTTCTTAGCCGGAAAAATGGTCGACATAGACATCAAAGTCTTGGATGCTCACTTGGATTACAATATACTTCTTGGGCGGAGTTACATGTACGCCATGTCTGCCATAGCATCCTCTGTGTTCCGCATCATGATGTGCCCCCACGAGGATTGAATCATTACGGTAGACCAGCTAACGCACAGTGAAAAGTGTCCCCTGACCAACATGGATGTAATTCTACCCTACGTAGATACAGTCGCAGATGGTCTTCCACTGTATCAAGAATACGACCCTGGCCAATTCAAACCATCGTCCATCCTAGGGTCATTCCTAGGAGATCCTCCCATTATCCCTGACGTATCACCTGATGCCACAGCGGCCCCGATGTGCATGATGTCCACATCAAGCACCGAGGTTAGTTAATACACTGACTTAAGCAGTAACAACACCGAGGCATCGGCCACGACAGCCTCTCTAGCCTATGCTGCCTCCCAAACCCCTTTACTCTACCCTCCAGCTAGCTTCGTCTCCCAGCAGGTTTTGGCAACACTGGTGTTACCCAACATATCGTTGGCATTCCCAGTTTGGTACCTCGTTCCTGTAAGGACCTTAATTTCACAATTTAACCATCATTAACAAAATTCATAAGTGTAAATCCCTTAATTTTCAAAATTAACAATCATTCACAAAATTCATACTACCGAATTCAGAGTGGGATTTTGAAATAGAATATATATCAATTGACTAATTAATACTTACCTAAAACCTTGTTTGAAGATGTTCCTGATCCGCCATGGCTCCAGCTCCCGTCACCAAACCGTCGTTTTCCTCTCAGCCTTTATGAGTTCAACCTCTCCGGTCCTCAGATCCAGAAGACAAGTCTTCTGGCCCCCGTGCCCAACAATCCAATAACAATCGAGATCACTCCATTACTCTGTTAGAACTCACTGCTCATGAATCACGCAGTTAGAACTCCTCTGACAGCATCCGGGTTAGATTACCCATTCACTACCCATCCCCATCAAGTTTACCCCTCTTCTCCTTTTATACACAAACTCCATTCCAAATATTTATTAAAATATCATCTTTTAATAAATATCTTTGATTTCTAAAATATCTTAAAAATATTATTATTTAATAAATATCTTGGATTTATTAAAATATTATTATTTAACAAATATCTTGGATTTATCAAAATATTATTATTTAATAAATATCTTGGTTTTATTAAACTATTATTATTTAATAAATATCTTAGATTTATTAAAATATTATCATTTAATAAATATCTTGGTTTTATTAAAATATCATCATTTATTTGCATAAGTCAATATTTTTTTATTTTTTTTGAATAAAGTATTACTTTATATTATGATAATGGTAGATATAACCAATACATTCATTATATTATGGTGAGTTAGGGAGTTACTCAATACTTCAATAATTCACTCATTACTCTACACCGAGTTTCTTTTCATAATTGATTAGTGCATGTACTAGTGTCGTACACGTGATACATGCATATGTAGATATCATATGCAGGTCTCATATGCATGCTAATATTTCTATGTTCCATATAATTCGAGTTGGGTCGTTACATACACCCACCCTTCAGAAAACTTTGTCCCGAAGTTAAGTTTTATGTCGTATATCATTAATTATATCATGATTAGTATAATCATATGAGATTGGTGTATCATAGTTGAATTTTCGTTTAATTTTTCAGAACACTTTTAACATTTATGTTTTGATCATTTATTGGTTTACTAATTTAGTAGTCACGTCTTGCCCCGACAGTGTTCCCAAGCTATTCTAGAATCATCCTATCCTCCCTAATCTCTTCCACTCCCATCCTATTCAACCTCTACAAGAATATGTCATGGCATCAATTTTACTGATCCAACCATCCATAAACCTTAGGGTGTCAGCGTTGATTACGTCGACTTGATGGGCCAGTAGGCATCCGGTAGCCATCATCACACATCTAGGGGAGCGTGACTTGCACAACCCTCCCATGACTCTAGGTTTTCGAGGATAAACGGTGGGCAACACCTCCACTCCTCCTAGTAGGACCGGGGTTAACACTCTATCATGGAATCAGTGCATCTCAATTGTTCTTGGAGTTTTGTCATCATGCGATCAGTTTGGTAACGATATCATCTGCGATGTAAAACACTTGTCCAAAAATTATAACATACGTATCAGTATGTTCAAAGCAAATTGTTACCCATATAACAATTTATACACATTCTAAATATGTTGCTATCTACGATATTGATCCTTGAGTTCATATAACATACTTGGTAAAACACTTGTATAATAGACGGGATTATTCTGCAATGTAAAACAGTTGTCCACAAATTATAACATATGTATCAATATGTTCAAAGAAAATTGTTACCCATATAACAATTTCTACAAATTCAAAACTTGTTGCTATCTATCATATTGATCCTTGGGTTCATATAACCTACTTGGTTATGTTTATCCAATAGGTCTGTAAATTCATTTTCACCTTGAATAATCAAGTGCAATCACTCTTTTATTTATATCTCATCATTTATGTTTATATGTAAAATTATAGCTACCATATCCACACCATAATTCGTAATTTATATTAGTATCCCTATACGAACAATGTTTAAGAAAAACTTTCTTCATATTGGTATCCATGTACTAGCAATGTTTACGTAATTAATATATTCTCATATGTCATAGTACAATATGACAATCTTAAGTATCGACCCAAAATAAGGTAATATTATAAAAAATAAGTTTTCAAATGCTTATAAATATAACCCACAGTTATAAATGTCACATAGAATAATCGAACACGGACATACAACTAAGGGTGTAGCTACTGCCTTCTATACTATATTAACCGATTAATCTTATAAAAGTCACAGGTTGAGACTCAAAAAAAAATGGAGGGATGCTCCAACCTTTATTATTGCATATATATAAATGAAATTAATTGAAACAAGAGCACAAAATACTTACTATTTAGTCAAAGCCTGATCTAATTTCTTGATATAGGTTGATTAAGAACTCTAAAACACAAAACTACATATGGATCCAACCAATATTTTAATTCTTGTTACTTATTTGTCTTCTAAGTCTAATTATCTTTGATCTGTAATCTGGATCCCCAAGAGATAATAATAAAATTAACTTCTTTATCATGTTATTTCAGTTCATCTTCAGCCTAAAATCTAGAAGCCAAGGAGTAGGGTTTTGCACGGCTAATCATTAGGATTATGCTAGAGATGGAGGAAGCGTTAATTGACTACTCTAAAGATACCTTAGTGAGATGTTTATTTTCATAGAAAGAATTTGTCACTGCTTGAAAATGCATTATTCACTTTGCATTATACTTGGTCTACTAAGAGTTCATGTTTTAAACAAGACGTGAATTGTTGATAAATAATAATTTCCTCCTATTTTAATAAGAAATTCACAATTTACAAGAGATGCATAGTCACAATATTAGTATGTTACAGTTTTGATATAGTCTCTTTACTTTCAAAGCTCACCCTTTAGAGTCTTAACTCTAGCTAGGATATTACTAGCTTTACTATCACTCCTTAAACCATTGTTTCATTTCTATTATGTTGACTCATTTAATCCAAATACATAACACATCACTGCTATACCCTCTCCTTATTATTCACATTAATCATTTTCTCATTAGTCCTTAGGTCTCATCTTATCACCGAGTGTATCTTCTTTTCTAATGGTGTATAATTATTATCTTTAATATTTACTTAAAAACATTTTCCCAATTTATCACTTGCCACTCTTAACAAATTAGGAGTGTTCACAACTCCTTATAGGTCATTGCTTTAACCTTTACCAATCCTGTTGCTTGTCTCCTTAAGAAAATTCTTCTCGATAGAAAACATCCTTTCATTTCCTTATACCGGATATTCTTAATATTCCATGTCTACTTCAATTTGAAAAGGAACATATTTATCAAATTGACTTTGTTTTCTCACCCCTAGTCATCATGGTTTTCTTTTCTTCTATTAATGCATACACTTATTTCACTTGGAAATTTCATTACTATTTCCCAAATTGGGGAAGATCCTATAAGTAAGTTCAGTAATGTGGATATCAAATGCAATCTACTTATTATTTCAGGTTTTAAGACATTACGAAATAGGATTTCCTACTCATACTCCATGATGTCCATAATCCATGGATATAGTTAGTCACTTAAAGAAAAATTTATAATGTGACTCTTCCATTAGAGGGAGAAACTATTATAGATGTCGCCTATGCACATAAATTATCCTATAATTGATCAACGTTATTGTAGATTCACTCTTTAATCTAATTTCATTAACTTCTTATATTGCTTTGTGAAACTTCCACTCACTCATATTTGGTGCTATTTTGTCAATCTCAATATTCTAAGTTGATTACAATAACTAACATTTATTACCATCATTAGAAGTTTTTCATTCCATTCTTTTCTCATCCTCCTTAAGTACTATATTGATTATAATATGGTAACAATGGAGATCAAACTTTGAAATTTTCCACTGCACTCTCTTGGTAACTATACCATTTTGTTCTAATAGTGTGTTTACTACCTTATAGGATGGTTTCTTACCCTCTTAACATATGTTTCATCCATTAATTTACCTCAAACTAGCTTAGCCATTTATGTGGATGTATCTTACTTTACATCTAACGGTCTTGTCATAAAGTCCCTAGTCATGCTTTCATTACCATTCTTCCTTCCTTCAAGAGTTAACTTCTTTGGAGCAATTCTGCCAACTAATCCTTATATATGCCTAAATTATTACCATAAATCATCTCATATAGTGTCATAATGTACCTAATTTATCTTTCCTAAACCACATTGTTTTCCTGTCCACGAAAATACTATGTTTCCATTTTATTTGTTTTAGACATCGATATATCCTTACAGTTGTAAATGGCTAATTATCTATCATAACAATGACATAATGGTTGAATCTCCAAATGTACAATTTAGTGAATATTCAGCTATACTAATTTAAACCTTCACTCTCCTCCTTAAACCACTTACACATATACTCGGATAGTAATTAAAGTATTAACATAAGAAAACGGTATAAAAGATATTTGCATAAATTCATATAATCAATGATTATAGTTATTAGCTAGTAAGATATCTATATAGAAAACTCAACATCACATGAAGAATGGAATGTTTCAATTGCATAAAACAATTAGGATAGTTTCCATTCTAATGTTAAAAAGTTACAGAAAAAGTTTAATGTCTAAAGTGATGTTAATGTGCTTATTTTAATATAATAACTTGAATGTACTTCAAAATTTACTTATACTATATACAAAATCTCAAACTTTATTATGAAAAAATTTTCAGCTGATACCCATGAGTTATCTCAACTCCTTTGTCGGATGGAGTGTAAAGTAAAAATAATGGATTAGGAATTAAGCGGGATTGAGCTTGATATGTCTTTGACACATACATTAGCATTAAACATCCCATCTCTTCTAATAAAATGTATCATTCTAGGGTTCATAGCTTTCAAATATCAAATTATATAAAATTTCATTTTATCGTTGTTAAAAGCTTCAATTTCTTCCAAAAGTTGAAAACCACTATTATTGTCATTGAATACTACACTGAATACTTTGGGTAAACGATCAAGGATGAATCGGAGTATTACACCTCGGGTTATATCAGGATTGATGCTTATAATTATGAAAATGAGGTGGTGATATCCAAGAATCAATGCAAGATCTTGGGAAACGGTTAAGAAACTAAGATATTTCCCATTGTGATCATTCGTCCTAGTACTTTCAACCTAGTCTAGTAGACCCCTAGACCAACTTTTCATTTCTCAACACTTAAATATCTGGACTGAATTTCTCCTGAAGACATTTCTACCTGTCTGAAATCATTTTATTTATAAGATGCCAAACCATGTCTATTTAATACATATGACAAAATAGAACTATCAGTAGCTCCAGTATCAATTAAAATTTTAAGTTTTATTCCATTGATAGTACTTGAAGATTCCAAAACAATGGAATGATGCACTGCCTGATGATTGTTGACTACATTAAGGGTTATATGATTGCCTTCAGAATTTGATAATGGTTACCACATTATAACGATAGTCCTGATTCGAGGATTAATCCATACACAAAACACTCGGCTTGACGTTTGTAAGTATCTAGATAAGGAACATATTTTACCAGCCCCATAAACCTTATCTCATATTCTTCCACTATTTTATTACCCTAGATTAAACACGGCCTCCCTATCCTAAAGCAGGATGTTCTATGCGTAATATTCTTAAAATGCATGAATGTTCATAGACCATAATATTACTTTGTAATATTTGTCTAACATTTTCTAATCCTAAAATAATAAACTACCAATTCCTACTTATTAACATAGGCTGGTCTAAATATATATTTTATACTTAACTTTTTTATCAAATTAAAATTTAATGTTAATAGATTCATACCAAGTTTTATAAAGATAATTAATAAATATTGTGAATAACAATTTGTGATATATATAATAACATTAATATTTAAATCCTCAAATTATTTTTAATCCACTCAACCATCATCTATTTATGCATATCTTTTGAGGAAATAAAGTTTATTTTATATAATGGAGAGCCATTGAGCGTATATTTACTAATTGGAATATACAATAAGATTCCCTTCACCTTAATTATTAATAAATATATTAATAAATACATTAAAGTCTCTAATAACTTGATCTTCCCCTTTTCTCCTTTTCTGATAGTTTACAAACTCGCCCAAAGCAATTACCTAATTGCAATGCACTGATCACTTCCTCTGCTACATAAGGTTATGAAAGATTCAATTACAGAAAACTCAAAGTTGTGGATAAAAAATCAGCAAATGAGGAAGAGAATTCTTCGGATTGATTTATAATTCTAGGGTTCAAGGCCTGGCACCTTGGTAATATGTGATGTTTCCGTAGTTTGACAGGGCTATTCCTTCTTCGTTGTAGTTCATAATGTCACACAAAATATAGGCGCCAATGCTTGTCTCTAAATAGCTGCCACAAATGTGTTTGATTCTCGAGTCTGGTCACCAACTTACCGAGGATAAGCTAGAATGAGAAATCATAGTGAGTGGCAACTTGTCTTCATAGATATTTAAGTAATAATGTCAAATTTTCCTAGATCATCAACTCAAGACAAGACAAAACAAAATTAAATTTAATATTTATGATAATTTAAATTTTCAATTTATTCAAAACATATATTCATAGTCCAAGGGGTGACTGTGATGAGGTGCTCGATCAAAGCACTCCTTGATGTGAAGTCACATGTTCAATTTTCCACCCTGATCTTGATAATATATTGGATATGATGAAGATGTAGTCCCACCAAGCTTAAAAAAATACACATTCACAAACCTTTTTTGTAATTTAAAATTGTAATATATTCAAAATATAAATACACATTCATAAGGATACTTTAGTCACCTTTTCCCTTTATAAAATAAAATTTATCCAAATTTTTGAAATATTCAAAATATATATATATATATATATATATATATATATATATATATATATATATATATATATATATATATATATATATATATATATGTTAGGATTCAGTATTATTATGATTTTTGTACATATTAAATATTTTCTCGTTTATTCAAAAGAGTTTTTTATTTTTATTTTTTATTTATCATCTTAATCGCTCTATACCAATGTTCATTTATCCTATCCTCTACTAACATTTTTCAATATTAATGTTTCTTTTAAAGATTTATAATTATGAATATAATTACTTAATTATTAATTAAGGATAGAAATTTATATTAGCATACTATAAAATTTCAGTTAGCTAATCATTTTCAAAAAAAAAAAACTTAAAAATTCTTTACTTGCTAATATTAATCTCTAAAATTTTCATTGTTTTTACTAAGACCTCTTTCACCTGATCTCAATCTCACACTATTTTTATAATCTGCCTAGACAAGGGTAACTAACGCCCAGATTAGTCGAACATGTTAGTGTTTCATTTCACCATGGATTAAGAAAGAAATATTTTTATCATTAACCTTTATTTCTAATTATAATTGTTTTCAAATCCTAATATAGTCCAATCCGTTATTATTATTATTATTATTATTATTATTTCATCTTGAAAATGAACCTCAATTTAATGTGATTGATCAAGAAAGCCATTTAAAACAATATTTATATCATTAACACTTATTTCTGATTATGTTTGGGACGATGATTTCAAGTTTTATGCTGCTGAAGTGGTTTTAGCTTTGGAGCACCTTCACGGGCAGGGGATTGCTTACAGAGATCATAAGCCAGAGAACATCCTTGTTCAGAGCAGAGGGCACATCATGCTCAACTACTTTGATCTCTCTACGAGGCTTCCGCTTCCCTACAAGCAATTTTGCACATCTATCTCTCAAGAAAAGGATCAATGCAATCTCCCACACCCACCGCGAGCGTGGCTAACCCTAAGTTCTGTGCTACGCTCCAAGAAAAAACCTATTCTTCACCCCAGCGTTCGAAAAAAACACAAGATGTGATGAGCATGAAAAGCACAATTTCCGGAAGGTCCAACTCCTTTCTTGGAACCGAAGAGTATGTTGCTCCAGAGATAGTAAATGGCAGCGAGCACGAGTTTGCAGTGGATTGGTGGGCTGTGGGGATTTTGAAATGGTGCAGGTGAAGGGTGTGGAGACTGAGAGCTCCTGGAGAAGCCCTGCCCGAATCCCAAAATCCCTGCGTGGCCTGAGCTACGATTTCTGGACTTACGATTTTATCAAATTCATTTTTGAGGAGCTTCTATACGAGGCTATGGTCCCAGCCGCAACTGTCCTTGGGTGAGCCAAGGGTTCTTTTCCTATAACCCTATTCCATTACCTTGTAACGAGGTTCCATCCCAAAACATTGCGAGCTTGTAAATATTGTGAGCGAGGGTTGCGACAAGGCTTGTGCTCCCAGGCGAGAGAACATATTTCTTGTAAAAATTTCGAGGAACCGCTGGAAAAACGTCTTAAACCAAACTAAAAAAACCTAAGCACAGAAAAGCAATTCAGGTGTCTTAGGAAGTAACGAGCTTAAAAGATTCTTGTACAAGCGCTGGAGCCGAGGCGGCTGTATCGTTTTACTTGTGTCCGGAGGTTCATGAGCTCCCTTCACGTCCTCTTCCTTTCAAGTTTGGAGAGTTTATTTGTGGTATTATTTATATTTTCTTTACAATATACATAATTTTATATGATAAGAAAGTATTCAAGAGAGTGATAAGGATAGTCTTTGACAAATATTTAAACTTATAGCAATGTTAAAAGGGAGTTGAAAACAACTGGAAAATTCAACGATTAGTTTTATTTATTCAAAAAAATTATGACAAGCAATGAATCCTATGCTAGAAAAAATATAAATATGTGATATAGCATATTTTATCAAGTTACCTATAGAATGAAAAAAATAAAGCACACACGCCTATCATGGTTTATGCAAATTTAGGAAATACAAATAATAAATTAAACAATTTCTTATAATAGGAGTGATATGTTGAAGACTCTATTTTTAAAATTTTAATGCCCGAAGGTCTTGAAGGTTCAACCATGCTTCGATACCATGTGTAAGGACCTTAATTTCACAATTTAACCATCATTAAAAAAATTTATAAGTGTAAAGCCCTTAATTTTCAAAATTAACAATCATTCACAAAATTCATACTACCGAATTCAGAGTGGGATTTTGAAATAGAATATATATCAATTGACTAATTAATACTTACCTGGAAACGTGTTTGAAGATGTTCCTAGTCTGCCATGGCTCCAGCTCCCATCACTAAACTTTCGTTTTCCTCCCAGCCTATCTGAAGTCAACCTCTCTGGTCCCCAGATCCAGAAGACAAGTCTTTTGGGCCCCACGCCCAAAACTCCAATAACAATTGAGATCACTCCATGACTCTGTTAGAACTCACTCCTCATGAATCACACAGTTAGAACTCCTCTGATAGCATCCGGGTCAGTTTACCCATTCACTACCCATGCCCATCAAGTTTACCCCTCTTCTCCTTTTATACACAAACTCCATTCTAGATATTTTTTAAAATATCATCTTTTATGATATTTTAATAAATATCTTTGATTTCTAAAATATCTTAAAATATTGTTATTTAATAAATATCTTGGATTTATTAAAATATTATTATTGTTGCATAAGTCAATGCTTTTAATTTTCTTTGAACAAAGTATTAGTTTATATTATGATAATGGTAGATATAACTAATATATTCATTATATTATGGTGAGTTAGGGAGTTATTCAATACTTCAATATTTCACTCATTACTCTATACTAAGTTTCTTTTCATAAATGATTAATACATGTACTAGTGTCGTACACGTGATACATGCATATGTAGCTATCACATGCAGGTCTCATATGCATGCTAATATTTCTATGTTCTTGTCTAATATGCATATGTAGCGAGAGGAGATGAGCGGGTCTATCATGTTCTTGTCAGTTGAAGAATGGACTAATAGGGAACCCTTAGTTACCCCCAACAGCACCTTGCAGCAACAGTCAGCGTGTATGTTATGCAAAAAGACAGACCATATTGTTGTCCACTGCCCTGACTTAACAGCGTTTCGGCGTTGGTTCCCCATCAGACCTCAAACTGAACCAGATGGAACCTTTATATCAAGGATATTTTTCCTGATATGTCAGGGTAGTAATTACGAGCGACATTGTACTTATGCCTCATAGATCTGTCCCACTATTGACATGATTAATGCCATAGAGAAGAGACAGGACGATCTCCGAGAATGGCATAAAAGATACATCGCCGGCTCAACGTCCCCACCTCCGCAATGGTGTGTCCAACCTAGTAAGGTCGCACACCAACCACGTGTACCCCAGGAAAAGCCTAGGATAATGTGTGGCTTATGCAATATGAACGATCACTGAGTCAACCAATGTAGAGAAATCAAGCCCCTTGCAAACAGTCTCCGCATAGCCTCTTTTCTCCCTCAGAAACTTCTCTCCAATCAAGAGAAAATCACACGCACTTATTGCCAACTTTTCTCACACTTTCATCATACATTTAAATGTGCACATCTCCCCAAGCTAAGAGTAGCTAGAGTGGCATTAAGTTAACCATCCACCAAAGAGGGAGACTAGGCTAAACCAATAATGCAAAAATGGAAGCAGAAGATGACCTCTTATATGACTGACCCTTTCCAAGCATCCAGATCAGGGACAAATAGTAGCATAGAATCTCACACTATCTACTCTGTCAACACTATGGTACCATGCACCGTTTACACTGGTCAAGATCACACACCAGAGGTATGCCCGCTGATGAAAGCATTCAGGCACCTCTATGATAAGAACAAATTCCACTTACTGGAAATTGACTATCCTAGCGGGAAAACTGACCTTATCCTCATACAGGACTCCATTACTGAGATCCTTCCCCCGCCGCATACCAGTGACACAATTCACGACGTACGACTTGTATCATCACACGCCCAAGATAGGATTCCAACCACCCCCTCGTCCCAGGATTTCTACATTATTCCTGTCGCAAAATACCAAGTTACCTTACGCTTTTGCATTGATTTCCACAAGATCCCAAACTTGCACACCACCATCGAACTTCTTAATGACACCCAGCCTCTAAAACAATGCCTAGTACAACTAGAGCTAGTTGACTAAAGTGGGCGACAATTGCTGCAACACAATGAAGCCCATAAGAAAAGGCTGAAAGCATCATTCGACCACCACATCACCCCTCGCTCATTTACTGAGGGTGAGTTATTCCTTCGCTACGATGTCGCAAAAGAGGCCTTAGGGCTAGGAAAATTTGAAATTTTGTGGAAAGGGCCCTATATCATCAAACATTGTCTCCAACAGGGGGCATACATATTGATGGAACCGGATGAAACCTACCTCACTAACCCCATCAATGGCCTTTACCTCAAGAAGTTCTACCCATAAGGGCCCCAGCATCCCTTATCCCCTAGAGTTAGAGTACGCAAAAACCCCAACACCAAAATATTTTTGACTTAAAGACTGATGTAAAAAAACACGCTCAAAGTGCCACCATGCATCACCAACTCGAACCCTATTTCGGATTTGCTGATGGAGCATTGTGATGGTCTCAAAACTCAGCTGCAGTTGCCTGGGTTATCTACCACCCTTACCGATCACCACTGTGTTCAAATGACGTGTGCATCGGATCAACAACCAAAAATAAGGGAGAATATGATGCTGTTATCAGACTCATGTGTGAGGCCCTCCATTAGGGCATCCACCATATGCATGTGTACCTCGATTCCTAGTTGGTAGTATCGCAGTTAAACCAAACATTTGAGACCAGAGACATGCACATGTTTAGAAAATATTTGTGTGCCAAAAGATTAAGTAGACAATTTGACTACATTAAATTTTCACATGTATCAAGGAATCAAAACCAAGCAGCTGATCACATAGCTAACAATATCCTAGACTGGAATGCATCATGAATAACCCATCATACATAAAAAACCAAAAACATAGATATCCATCAACATAATGCAAAATATATAAACCGAAGTAGATAACACACCGTGTAGAGCTGCAAAAATATCTCTCATATATATATCTAAAAATATGTGTATCTGTGTACAAAAAAATAGTATTGCTGGCCCATTAGCCAACCCAAAGATACAAAGGTCGTTAAAAATAAGGGAAGCATCCTCATAACGGGTGCTTTCCCTATGTACAAAGCTACTCTAGGGGGGTACCCCTCAAGAGGAGCACCTAGGCCAACCACTGCTCCTGGTGCCACCACCGGAGCTATTGTCGCCACTGCAATAGCTACCCATCGTATAGTGGGCCGATAATCCCTCTCGTAGGCCATCACTGTCTCTAGCCAAACCTCCTCGAATTCGTCCATGAAACCTCGAGAAGACATACCTTGGGTCAAGCAGTCCACTTGACCCCAGAAGTCCTCTAGAGTGGCTACCTGAGCCGTAAGTACTGTAATGCACGCCTCAGCCGCATCTGCACAAGCTCTCTCAGCCACAACCTCAGCTGCAGCCGAGCTGCTGCCCTCACCAGAAGGGCCAGCACCGTCCCCGCCAGTTCCACCAGCACCACCACCCAGTCCACCTGCGCGACCTCCTCCATTACCACCTCGAGGTCGTCAAACGGGCCACTAGGCGACCTACCTCGCCAACATCTGCATGAGTAACCAAAAGAATGTTAGTGTCAATAAAAAAACACATAAGTACATAAAAACTTGAACAAATGCAGAAGAATATAGCACATACCTGCAGGACCCCAAACATAATCGAAAGGGAGACCAATATCTGGATCACCCTGTAAGTCCATCCTCACATACTGGCATGGAAAAAACATCTATGGGTTGGCCTCAAACCAGGCCTCTATCATGTCGTTCCAATAACGACCCACCATGCCATCACCACTGTGCGGCATCACCGGAGCCCACCTCCTCATGCGTGGCTCCCGCGGACCCCCAATAGGCACTGCCACGACGGGCCTCAGCAGCACCACCCTCTCATAATTAATGTTGCACAAGATTCTATCGTACGCAAAAGACCTGGATAGATGTTGGACCATGTTTAGTTGCAACACCATACCATCAAAACAGAAGCGGGCAAAATCGAAAAAATGCCCGCCCCTCAAACGGCGTAAAACTCCCACCTGTGGGCTCGATGCCTGATGTGGAGAAAACGACCCCGCCATTCACGCAATAATGGCTAGAGCACACTGCTCGGCCACATCTGTCACTAATGCAATATTGATGGGCCCCTCAATAAGAGGTGCACCATTGAAATGCCTCCTTCGGAACCTGTCTAGGTTCACTCTCCCAGCAGGGAGTGGATACCTCAGTGCCTCACTCTAAGGCAGTAACCCCGTCACGAAGTATATATCCGTCTTTGAACGGATAATCAAGTTTTCTCCCCTCAGTACGAACATATTGCGCCTCCTACACCAATTTTGTATAATATAACGTAACAATCGATCCTGAGACCGAAGAAACACGTTCTTAGTAAATTTGAAAAGGCTCGACGCAGCCAACTGACAACGCGCCCCAGCATCAGCAGCTAGAGTGGTCCGGATCTCGGGCCAATCTCGCTCTTTCCACACCAACCTGCCAAGCAACACAGGCACCCATTAGTACAAATAAAAACATCAAAACAGACAAAAAACTCAAGTTTTTCTGTCACCCTTCCCTTTGCGTGCCTGTCTCTCAGACAGGCATGCCCTTACGCTCTTGTTTCCTACATAGGCACGCCCTTGCGCACAAAAAGGAGGGAACAACATGGCCTCGTGCGTCTGTCCCTCAGAAATGTCTGCAAGGGGGGCGCCTCATTGCCTAGATCACCCACACAATCTAGGGAAAAAAGTCCCTTTAAGGTCGTACAAACCCAATTTGTACGGCCCCCGACACCATCAAAATGAAAAAATTGAAATGCAGGACGTCAAGAAATTTACCTCGGCATAATATCACTAATACCTGGTACATAAGCTGACCGCAATGGCAATAAAGGCTCTACAATCACCTCTGATCTCCCAAAACTGAGCAAGTAAAAATGAATAGGATTAAGTCCATAATCCCATATTTTTCACCCTTTTTCAGAACTTTGGAGGTAAATAACAGGAGATCAAGAGGTCCATTCCACAAATCGTAAGTTGCACCATCATCAGTATGCCATGACGAACGAAAGCAATGCCAGACATTCGCTTTCCGGAAAAATAAAATTTTCAGTGCCGACAGGTATGCACCCTCCCATCTTCCTTTCCAAAGATCATGTCTTTCAATAATATTTGATGAAAAGAAGATGATTTCACTTAAGGTAGTTGTTTTTGCAGGAAGAACTTGCAAACCATTCACAACACCATCCACTGAAAGTTTCAGAGCAGGTATCATTCTACCCTCATCATGATAGAGTCCCAAAAAACTTTGCATATCTTGAAATCATTTCTCCATCAGATATAAACCATAGGGTCCTCATACCCGACCACGCTTATCATCACCCCACCCTGCATATGATAAACGTCCGTGTTAGTCGGTAGAGTCTCCCCTCCATAGTGCTCGTCACCCAAAGTAGACCATATATCACCACACAAGTGACGCCATGGCCATACCATTTTAGTCTGGGAAGCACCCCATGCCCATCCATCTAGCATGCATAAGGTCAAGTTTACCATTCAAACTCAAAACCCCCTTCCCAGACAACCAGGTTGTACAAGCAGATTGAAAGCACACCTCCGCGCATCGCATTTGGCCCACCATACCTCCATCAACATAATCCCATCTGCGACATCTTCCGCTTCATCAACCCCACACATGAGACCAACCAATGGGACCCCTACCCCCAACAAAACACCGTCCTCACACCTTTAGTGAGTGACCCCCTTTCATGTTTTTGGGTACCCATCTCTGTGTTTTGTATAAACCAAACCCCGTGATTTTATTCTTTTGGTAAGTGTACAAAAACATAAAATGATGCCCTTCGCCACTTCGCCCTCATATTTCACCTTTTCTCCCATGGTAGTAGTCCCCCATTTCCCTTGGTCGAATTATTTTAACCCCCATGCACGCACCATCATGACATTCATAGCTAGTTCACACCCACCCTGGAAGTCCTACCGACTCCAGGGACTTTCCCTTTAGGTAATAACTCTGACTGCCGCCAAGTTGCTCAAGTATACATCGACCTCGGGCCACTGAATCCCCATCATCGATTTTCAGTCACCTCTCACCAACATGCCTATGTTAAACCCATCACATCTAGGTCCTCGACCCCTCAAGTCGGTAACCCATGGTTCGGTTAAGGCTTCCCTTTTGTCGACTGCGACACCGCTTTTCCAAAAAGGAAGTGGTACCTTAGATGACCCCTGCCCATGGAAAGGGGTATCCTCGGGTGGCACTGTGGGAGACATCATTGTCCACAAATGTCATCGATCCTCCTGACATTCAACCACAACAAAAGCTTTCATGTCACGATGGTATCGTACCTTACAACCATTGCACTTTGATCAGATCCATCGAATACCCGTGCCTCCATAAGCGTCTCTGACAACAATGCTTACATGGGAAGGTCCCAGCCAGTACATATGTGTACATTGCGCAATGATATTCCATACTAATATTACGCATATGGGTACCACATTCCACCTATCGCCAAAGAAAAACCACCCCATAGGGCATCAACAGTCGTCGTCAACAACCACCAGCATCACTACCACAGTAGTGGCACAGACAACACATGTATCTGTCAATTTTGTTTAACTAGCCATAGCATCACAAGCATGGGACATGCCCGCTTCATTGAAATTTTGTAAATATGTTGTATATTTTGTCTACTTACAGGGGGTCCCTTAGGCCATGGTTATCTCGGAAATGGTGCAAGGTGTTGTCAATTCCAAAATTCACGCAGGCCTCTCTCTCTCTCTCTCTCTCTCTCTCTCTCTCTCTGCGTATGATACAAAAAAGAAACTATAATGTATTTCGGCTATACTGTTCTTCCTATACCTCACACATTAGGGGGAAACTGTTAACACTGGAAAATCGTACAGCAGAAGACGACATCAATTAATGTCAAGCCTAAGGATTTACAGGGCAGGAACACATTATGAAATCAAGAAGTATTTAAAATCTCTAAGGTTTTGAGAAAATCATATTTGAACTAGTCATAAATGTTGAATTGTGCGCTTTATCCTTCGAGAAGAGCCCCTTCTGCACACCTTTTTGCCTGATAAGTGCGCATTCCTAGAAATGAAAAAAATTCACTTTCCGGGACCACACCAAACAAAGGAAAGTTACTCCTTATGTGAAAGTCGCCTAAGGACAGCCACCAGTGCCTCCTTAGACACTATGTGAGCGCACAAAAGAATATTTGAGCACATAATGGAATCATACCTCTCCCTTGGGTCACTATCCATCATGTACCAAGGGAGGGAAGCAGGATATGAAGAAATGGTGATCACATTGTTATGCTGGCCAAAGTCTCCCAAGCAACACCAGCAGTGTGTGACCTGGAGCTAGAGCTAAAGAGGACTTGATAATTGGCCACCCAACATCTTAGTCCACCACAACAGAGAGAGAGAGGGAGACTGCATCAGAGGCAGAACTTGGAAGGCAACATCCTTGCATCGGGACCTAGAGCCATTGCCTAGGGGCCCTTTGGCAAGTGGGTAAAATTTCTTCTCCATTTCAAACGTTCAATAAGAAGAGGCCATCGAGCCATCGTTTGCATTATTATTGTTTTGACTCTCTTTATAGCTTCTGTGTATTTGTGTTTTAGTTTTAGTTTAACCAGAGCATATGTTAGCATACTGTTTTTCATTAAATGTTATGCTTTTGAGTTCCCCCATTTTTTGCCTGTTACCAATAGTTTAAAGAGTAGACCACACTCTTTAAGTTGGTGCCATTTCGTACACCCATGCGACAAATCTACCACAACAGTTGGTATCTGTAATTTTCTTCTCACCGCCAAGAAATTGGTGTAGGCCACTATTCTGAGGGAAGTATTCTTTCACATTTTTAGCTATGCGCCATTAAAAGGGGGAATAGTTCCCCTCCCTGGACTCGATTGTGGTGTGAGGGTAGCAAAACGAGTAGAATATGGAGGGTTGGAAGTTAAATGAAATGAAAATGGCATAGAAATGTTTCTATTAGCAAGAACCACACTCTGACCAAATCTAGGAAGAATGGAGGTATGTTGTTGGGAAACAACCTATTTGGCCATATCATCCACAAACATAATATCATCTATCCAAGTAATGATGCTAAATTCCAAACTCTCGAGCACCCTTGAATAAATTTCCAAAATAAAAAATTATTATTCTACCTACCAAAGTTTATATGACCTAATGGAAAAAACATATGATATATTATATTAAATCTCTTATGTTTAAGTTGTCATGTACTACAACTTTTATTAACAATGTTGTTCATCTATAAATCTATTTGATAAAGAGAATTTTTGTTACTTCATAAATATGCAATTTCATAGCTCTAACCATCATATGATGTAATATGTGCTACGTGGACTACATAAATTCATGAAAATTTGACAATCTTGAATGTGGGATATAAATAATGTAATAATGACTTGATTTACAGAGAGTATAAAAAAATAATATTCCATGTGATTCAATATGTAATTTTGTAAAATTGAGTTTGACTATCATGAAAAAAAATTTAAAAACATCATGGTTAAATGTGCTTGAACCACACCACCCTTGGGTTAGATATCTTTCCTATGAAGTCCTAATGAATTCACATGAGAGTTATTGATTATCCCATGGAGTTATAAAAATACCCCCTCTCATTGATGAATTACACCAATACAAAAAGTTAGAATTCCCATGTATCCATAATGTTAATCAATTTTTTGACAATTTTGACCAATTCAAAGTTAAGTAAACCCACTATGTTATGAATATTGCTATTCCAAGTGCAATGTTGGATCACAATAAAACTATACTCATGTTTAAAACAAATAAATAAAATATTGTGGTTGGATGAATTACTTCAAAATTCAATTACTCCATTATTCACAACTATGAGGGATAGGGGGAAGGGGTGAATACTAGTTAAAATTTACTTTGAGAATATATTAGGGAAAATCATTTTTATATGGTGAGGGAAGATAGAGATATTAGGAAAATCATTTTTAAAGGACATATTAATGAGAACTTATTTTATATCATAATGAGAGCGAGAGTGAAATATTAGGAAAACTTATTTTATAAGGTGAGAATGGAAATAGGAAAAGATATTATGGAAAATTTATTTTATAAATAAGTTTTCTTTAGAATATCTCAACCTCTCATTAGCATTTATTTAGAGTATATGCGTTTTCCCTATTGTCTCCATTGAAAAATTTTCTCTAATATCACCCTTTACCTCAAATGATTTTGCATAACATATGCCTCCACCCCATTACCCAATGAGTATGAGGGTGAGCGTGAGTGTATAGATGTGGTTAGAGACATTGAGGAAAAAATATTTAGCAGAGATATTAGGGAAAAAATATATTTTAAACAAGTTTTCTTATATTTAAAGAAAAATATTGAAAAATCTGATCACTCAATATTTTTTTTATATATAATTTTTCTTTAATATCTTTCTCAATCTTTCATGATAAATGATAAATAACAACTTCGAAATTTATTATTAAGAAGTGAAAAATACACAACGCAATGACTACTAATGTAGTCAAATTAATGAGAAAATTGGGCATATCACTAAAGTAATGAATGCTCATAAGAAATCTTTAGTAGTTTGATTAGTTCATATTGGAATATGAGTGGTAGTTTGATTACTTCATATTGGAAATAAAAATCCAAAAAGACATGTGAACTCTATTTATAATAAATGTTAAAATAAATTTATGTTTTAGTTTAAATGTTTTAAATTTTAATATTTTTCATGTTTGAAATTAATTTTAATTTTAAAAAATTAATTATTTCAAAATTTTAAATTCATTTATATATTTAAAATATAACTAAATAATAATAAAAAACACAAATTTCCAATTAAAAACATCAACTCCACCAAAATTCATAGTTCAACCACATGAGTCACCATTGTTTGATCGATCCAAAGGAAATTTCCAAAAGAGGGACACACTTGGATTTATTGGACTTTGGACGAAATTTCCTTTGTTGGATTTTGACGCCTAAATTACATGGAAGGCCCATATTTGTCTCCTCGTCAATGAAAATCACTCGATCTCCGTACGTGGAACAAAAATAGTTTCCATGAATTTTATACAAAAATAGTGTTGCAAGCATTTACGATACTTCTAGGTATTGGTCTCCATCGTAGGCAAAGGAAATAAGCTCGTCGTATAACATAAGTTGACGTTCCATCCCTACAACGCCTAGCTGGAATCCACGCACTGTACATTCAGATTGACTATGCATGATGTCATATTCTAGTATGGCATGAATTAATGCCATTGAATAAATGACAATGAGAGAGCTTGTAACAAAATGTCATACAGTTTTTGGATCGGGGCATGCTTTAGCCATTTGTTCAGGATCTGCTGAGGACCGGCACGTTAGGAACCCTAGTTTGGTTGTGATCATCTGCGACCTCCACTGCAAATTCATGAGCTAGAGGTTCAATCCTTTCTCAACTTCATTTTCACGTATTTGCATATTTAGCGAGAATTGTCTTTGACTAATATCTCATTGTGTTCATTTTCACAGCACAGTTAAATGACAAAAAAAAAACCACTATGAAGAATACTGTATTTTCAAAATTACAGTGTTAAGGGGATCTGATTACCTAATTTTGTTGGATCTTGTTCATGTCCAAAATGTGGCAAGCCACGAAACCTCTACTTAAAGGCTAGTAGAATACTTTCTGCTCAATCAACAAGAAGTTATCTCCTTTTCGCATCTCCTACGAAGTCTTTCATCTTTCCCCAAGAAGACTTCCCATTGGGTTTGTTAGCTTTTCCATGTGTGTGTTTTGAATGAATTTTTTTCTTCCACACATGCATTGTAGTTTTAATGCGATTTGAAATATCTAAAGTGTGAGTTTTAGATGCCAAAGTCTAGGCAGTCTAGAAGACAATATGGGGAGCAAGGGAAAAATAATTGATCAGTAGATTTCCAAGCATCTACAAGGAAACTGCCATACTTTAAATTTAAAAAGAGCATACCTTTGGAAGATATTTTAAATGACTGCTAGGAATATCCATCGCTAACCATATTTGGTTGTTGATAGCCGTCGTTTCCTTAAGGATCTAGTTGGTACATTCTCGATGATATTATAACTTCTTCCTTGCACCACCTAACATATCACATCATTTGTAGGAACTTTAGGAGTAAGTAACTAACATTTAGGAAAATACCATTTATCTTCTTTCTTGACGCTGAGAAGGGGCTTGAGAGGAACATAGACATCATCATTTACATCTCCCAGCAAAATTTCTCGGTCCACATACCAAAATTCACACTACTTTAAAAAAAAACCTATTTAAACCTTCCTATTGCTCTTCTTTAGACTCCACCTTGGCACGAAAATGCCTCTTTGCCAACCCCTAGCTTAGTAGGAATGCAGTTTTTGAGCCGGACCAGCTCCATTTTGGTGAAATGATATCATGATAATATACTTCAAAAACCTTTAGGTAGATAATAGAATAGGGAACCTCTTGGGGAGTGATAATCTCTGATTAGTGTTTGGGATCTGGTGATGGCAACTTTTAGATTGTAAAAAAAATCTCATTGAAACTATCCAATGTTTCATGGAAAAAGTTGATCTAAGCTGAGAAAGCAGAATGAAGGAAAGAATAATTCATGAAAAATACTAAATTTTAAATCCAAAAATAGCTTACAAAATAACAATAGAATGTAGACCATGGGATGGAGACGAAAGGGGGATTAGTGACCTGTTCAAATTGGTCAAAAGAGTGTGGGCGTTGTATCACATTATTTGATCTCTTGTGCCATTTTTCACATTTCAAATCCTAGTGAACTGAGTGCTTGATTTTCCTCATGTTTAACCAAATGGGACCCAAACGAAGAGTTTCACGTTTGTCCCCTACAATGTGGAGCCCCGAGCCCCGTACTCGTATAGTGTAGTTGGTCAAATCAAATTCTTTGTTGAAACTTTTTATGGACAGATGTTCATGGGTTATAATTATTTTAAAGATTAATAAGTTAAATGGTTATAAAAATCATGATTTGGTTGACAATTAAAACATTAGAATTTAAGGGTGGAAGAATTCTCAATCATCCAACCATAAATATGATGGTGCATAGGAACACAAAGTGGCAACCGGGGGAGTTCTTCTCAAATGGAAACGATTTATGGAGTAAAAAGCCTAACAATATTGATAAATGTGATTGATATATCTCATAAGTTTATGCCAACCACATGCACAATCACATTAGTAAATGGGTTGATATATCCCTATTCATTTGGTTGATATATTTCATAGGTTTATATCAACCACATGCACAATCACATTACTAAATGGGATTGGTGTTTGTATCAACCACATGCACAATCACGTTAATAAATGGGTTGATATATGCCCATACATTAATAATTATTAAGCGTATGGTAGACTTATATCAACCACATACAAAACCACGTCACTAAATGGAGTTGGTTTTTATATAAACCACATTAATAATTATTAAGTGTATAATATAGTTTTAATATTAATATTAATATTAATAGTAATTAATATATAAGTATAATAATTATGTTTTAGTATTAATATATTATAGTTATAATATATTAATGTTATAATATTAATATTAATTACTATAAAATTATAATAATTACAATATAGTATTAAGTTTTAATATTGGGTTTTAGTATGTCAAGTTTGACTAGCACAACTGATTGAGGATGGGCCTCGTTAGAAGGGCGACCCAAGATCAAACCTCACAGAGGTTATTGTGCCTATGCTAGGGGGAGGAAACAAGTTAAACCCACATAGCTTAGTGTTGGTGTAGCCCAGGACAAGTGCGATCCCTCGGTGATTTTGACCGCTTAGATGCCCCTAGGTCGTGGTTTCTTAAGCCACTGATCAAGCCTATTGTAATCTCTCATGAACTTAGACCACTTGATAAACAAAAAACATTGGGTTTTAGTATATGGTTTAAGTAAGGCTAATTTAGGTATTCAACTAAGTGACTAAGTTTCATTTAACAATTTAAACCCTAATATTAAACCCAATATTATAAACCCTAATATTAAATCCAATATTACAAACTCTACATATTAAACCAAGTATTATAAACACTAATATTAAACGTATATTATAAACCATAATGTTGAACTGAATATTATAAAACCTAATATTAAACTGTAATATTATAAACGTAAATGTTAAATATGGTGATTGAGTTTCACTATTGTTAAATATGGTAAACATAACATTGGCCAAGTTTCATCATGGTCAAATATTAAAACATTAACTATAGAGGGTGACATTGTTTGACTAATGTTGCTGAATATGTTTCATTAAGAATATTAATCAACAATATTAATAATTGATTATGTTTTACTAAAACTGAAGAGCCATAACATTAGTAAAAGTGATTGACTAATTTTTTAACGTTGTAATGCGAGGTTGGATAAATTTTAATATGGTTGTGTATGTGGTTGATATTATAAATTATAATATTATAAACCCTAATATTAAAATCCCATATTTTAAACCTAACATTATAAAACAAAATATTTTAAACCCGATATTATAAAATCTAATATTTTGAACATAATTTTGTAAAGTCATAATGAGACATTGGATAAATTGCAATGTAATGTAACATTGCCACAAAGTTTGATCATGCTCAACAATTTAAACAATGCTTATAAAGGTTGATTTTGTTGACTGAATTGGTTGAATATACTTTGCT
The DNA here is from genome assembly GCA_034641835.2 of Pinus albicaulis. Lineage (NCBI taxonomy): Eukaryota > Viridiplantae > Streptophyta > Pinopsida > Pinales > Pinaceae > Pinus > Pinus albicaulis. The sequence continues at coordinate 1,679,004,218 of CM076578.1, forward strand.
ATTAATACTATAATAGTAGGAAATTATGTTTGACTAAAGTTGAAGAGTGCGAACTGTCAAAACTAGTCAACAAACATAGTGTTCGCTTGTAGTGAAATCACTATTGTAATTCATTAGTAGTTGTGTGTCATGACACTGATTGCTACTACGGATTGTGGAAATTCAATGAAAAACATACATGCTATAGTTAACAGAATTGTGGTGTGGTATTAGATGTTGCATTTATGCCACGACACTCAACATTTTATATTTAGCATTTGATGTCTCTCTGCAATGTGTTTAAGGTGGGTATTGTTCGTCTATAACTACTACAGAGGTTGAAACTTCAATGAAATACTCCATGTTTAGGGTGGTTATTATTCATCTATCATTAATATAGAATTTGGTACTTCAATTAAAGTAGTAATCTATGTAGATGGAATCTATCTCTAGTTTTGGGTCTTCCTAAAATTGTTCTAACTATTGGTCCAATGAAGTCTATCCTCAAATCCAAGAAGTAGGCCAATCCATTGAGGTGTTTGGGAGGAGATACAAGGTTCCATTTATAAAGATGAACATGTGTATGTCTCCTACTACCTTTACTTGACTACTCAACAAGGAAAAAATAGGATCCCCTTGAAAGACTTTGGACGAGAAGGAGTTGAGACATATCAAGAAATCCAAAAAAATATCAACTGTAAGTCTATGTTTCTAGTATTAACAAGTTTTGCGAGCCAAATTGGAGTTTTGTGAAATTTTTAGACGAGTGCTAGAAAAGGAGTCACGGCAAGGGAATTGATGCCAATCAACTTTTCCTTCAATGATGTGTGCTTCCACTACTTGTTTTTAGAGTACTAAAAAAGTGATGTGATTTGAACCTTAGATCCATTGACTTATTAATGTTTTCAGATCAATGTGTTTTAATTCCTTGTAAACATCAAAATACAATTTTAATAATACTTTCAGTTTCAGTTTTTTTTTTTTTTTTTTTTTTTTTTTTTTTTTTTTTATTCCTCAATTTATTAGATCAAATTTCTGGACTACCTATTGATAAAGGTAGAAAAAGAAGCAATTTCATGCAGAAATTCAATGTGAACATGCAAAAAGTGGTTTGAGGAATTTTAACAGTAACCGCTTAAGCAAAGTAGGAAACAATTCTAATAACCTGACAGTAACCACTAATAGGAACAGTGAAAATTTAATAACCTGGAGCCCAACATTAAATGTTATGTCCATGTCACCCTCGGCAGTGTTAAATGTGGTATTGCAAGGCACTCAGAGTATTCATCTTGTGACATCACTAGTATGATGCGTGTGTGGTTGTATCTGGTGGTATCACCATTGTAATGCCTTTGTGGACATCTATCGTGACACTAACAACTAGGGGAAATTGTGAAACTTCAACCAAAATCATGCATGTTGCAGTTCACAAAATTGTAGCGTGGCATTAAATGTTGCATCTACGCCACCCACCACCCTCAACAATTGTTATTGGCTTGTTCTCTACTTATTAAAATTTTTGTGGTTGTAAATTGGTCAAATAATTATTCTATTGCCCTATTGTGTTGTCTAATTAATTATTATTTTATGGGGTTGGAATTGAGTCAAATATTTTTTTGGTTAATTTATGATTTTTGTTTCTGAGAATGTGGTTTTGATTACATATATGCATTCAACACCAAAAAAAAATCTCTTGATCACATATATGGATTCAACATTCTAAAAAAATATCCCCTCTCTATACTGAAATTGATTCTAACAGATCCACAAACTTTAAACAAATTCAAATAGAAAATATACCCAAAAACCTTCAAAACATAAACTAGGCCTTTTCCATTTAACCTTTCATGTCGCAGTGATTGTTATTACACTAAAACCACTACAGACCCTAATACTTCAATTAAAGCATGCATGTATACAATGGAATATACAACTTCAATGAAAGTGTGCATTCAATACAAGCACAATCGGTCTCAATTGTTTCTTGGTAAGTGGCTTATATATGATGGATTGGGATTGAGTTGATTGAGATTAAATATCCTATTTAGGTGGTTTCCTCAAATTTAATAATATCATCATAATTTCTTTTGGAGATGAAACATATCTTTTAACTAATAGATGAAATGATTGTTTTCTAGTCAAACATTGTTTAATTAGAAAAGATAAAATGGCTTAGGGGTTTCCTAGGGTCTTGAATCTATTTATACATTCAAAAGTGCATTTTAAATAATAATAAAAAGTCACAATCTTAGTCAATATTATATTGCCAAATTCTAAACAAAAATTCCAATATATATATATATATATATATGGATGGAATTCTAAGATAGAAGAAGCAATTAAAAATAAAACAATTCCTAATATAAATTTAATGTGGTATTTAAAAATATTAATAATAATAATAAATTCAATATGAATCATCAATAAAATATTTCAATATATAATTTAAGTAATACTAACATGCATTTTTCGTAGAGCATCTAAGTGATACGAAATCATGTAAACTAAATGGTTCAAGGTTTAATTCTCTAGAAATAACTTGATGTAGGGAGAGGAAGATAGGTCCTACGCATGAGAGTTATAGTGATAGCGAGTATGAGATTGACCCCGTTGCATATATATATATATATATATATATATATAGAAGATAGGTCCTACGCACGAGAGTTATAGTGATAGCAAGTATGAGATTGACCCCATTGCATATATATATATATATATACACACACACACACACACACACACACATATATATACCTTTTAACATGGATAATATGGTTGATAAATAAAATATTTTTAATTCCTATGTTAAGTAAATTATTTCAATGTCAAGTATGTATTATAATGGTTCCAAAAAACTATTTATATATTAGTTAAAACAATTTAAAAAAAATCTTATGGTTAAAATATTTCAAATAATCTCATATTTTACATTTTCTTCTTTTTTTAGGTATATTTTTTTGGTGAATTTGTCAAAAATCTAGCAAAGATTTGTTGGAATTTTTAGATTGATATATGCAATTGACTCAATACAAGTGCGGAGAAGTGAAAATATATAGAACCAATATATATCCTTCTTAACTAGGATTTGTCAAGCACAAAGGGATCAAATTTATCAAGGTGCAAGTCTTTTTTTCAGGTTTTTCACTCTAAAAGAGGTTTGCACCTCAAAATTTTGATCCTTATAGGAGCTTCATAGATTAGTGATTAAGATGAATCTATACTTGTAAATATTATTACATGATACATAAAATTTAGATCACAGTAAAATTCAAATTATGTCCATAATTTTTGGAAGTTGTTCATATTACATTTGTGACTAAAATTACAAAATTACAAGATTTATTTATTGTGGATATGTGTAACTCCTTCCCTCATGTCAATTTTAAAATAAAAATAAATTATTCTATAAATAATACAATGTCTTCCATTAAAAAAAGTGAATATACATGTGTTTGGTTATTTTTAGTTAAAATAATTATAATACATCAGAAACTCTACTTAGTGTGTTCATTTGGTTTATTGTTGACATTACAAACTAGTATGAAAGAGGTAAAAATATTTCACACTCACTCTCAACCATAATTAAAATGTTTAGGTGTCGATGTAAAGTAACACAATTTCATATCAACTTTAAAAATATATAAAGTAATTATAAGTTAAAAATATTGGTTATATTACAATTTACAATGTAGTATGAAAGAGGTAAAAATATTTCACACTCACTCTTACCCATAAATAAAATATCACAATTTCATATAAACTTTGAAAATATATAAAGTAATTATAAGTTAAAAAATAAAAAAATAAACAAAAAATATTTATATTTGAAGATGTATAATTTTTATCATTTTTTAAAATTATTTTGATACATGACTTAAATATTTTTTATTTATATCTATATTAACTAATTTATTTCAATATCATTTTTTTATAAATATAAAAGAAGAAAATTGTGTGAGCATTCACCATATAAATATTTCAAATGATAAAACAAGAAAGTATTTAAAAGTAAAAAAAATCAATTACTTATTAGTAAAAGTAATAAAAGAGAGACATGTATTCATTCAATTCTTAATTATTAATATAAAATTAATATATGGTACTTAAAAAATATTAATTCTAATAAAAATTCAATATGGATCATACATAAATATTTTAATATATAAAATTAATTAATCATAATTTGCATTTAAAATGTTATTGATAACAAAAAACCATTTTAATGTGGACAATAAGGTTCAAAAATAAATTATTTTAATGCTTATTTTAAGTAAAATATTTCAATATCAACTATGTATATTTTATAAATGGTTTTAAAAAACTATAAGGTAAAATTGGTTAAAACATTTCAAATAGTCTCAGTATTTTTACAATTTGGTCCTTTTTCAGGGATAAATTTTGCTCAATTTTGTCTAAAATATACAAAAAGATTTGTTGGAATTCAAATTTTAACTTATGCAATTAATGCAATCCAAGTGCCCAAAAGTGAGAATATATAGAACCAATATATATCCTTCTTAACTAGGATCTAAAGCATCCAAGGATCAAGTCTCTAGAGGTTGAACTCTAAAAAAGGTTTTCACCACAAAAAAATTAAGCCCTATCTCAGCTTCATTCATCCATGGTTATGGATCTATATTTGTAAATATTATTTCAACATACATAAAACTTAGATCATGGTGAAATTCGAATTATGCCTATAATTTTTTGCAATAGTTCACATTACATTTGTGACTAAAAATACAACATTAAAAAATTAATTTTTTGTGAATATGTGTAATACCTTTCATGCTCAACCTCGAGTTGACACTTGTCTCTTTTAAAATAAACATAAATAGCTTATAAATAAAACAATGTTGGCTATAATAAAAAAAACAAAATAAATATACATGCTTTTTTAGTTTTAATTAAAAATATTATAAGATATCAATAATTCCACTCAACGTATATTGCAGTCTATCATGTCCCCGATCGAGGTGTGAGACTGAACAATATCCTCCTTGGGATCTGGTGAATGGTTGACATGATGTGTGGCAGGGCCATTGGGTGGTAGCAAAGCCCTGCGCGCGTGTAAACGATGGGGTGGTAAGGTAGCGGGCATGCGAGAGTTTAATGCTCATCGTGTGGGACACCAAGCGTATAATCTTTGGGAGGAAATGCATGGTAACATTCTGTGTGCAGGAATTTGGATTTTGTATTGGGTTTTCTTGCCTGTGTCACCGCGAATCGAGTGGTGGAACAAGCCTCGGGACACATCCTCGCTTACCATGTTGATGGAGCTTGACATCGGGTATGTATTCCTCCTTCAAATGCCTCTCAGTCCATGGCATGCATGCTATAGCTCTGTCTGTATCCTGCATGTGGGCTAGAATGGAATTTGGGGCTCTGAAAGAAGAATATTATATGTAATGTCGAAGATTGCATATGATGTGGAGTGTGATGTTTCTATTTTGTTGTCTGTTATCTATGGCATCTTTCTATCCCGCATGGGAATGTTTTCCATCTCTGGTATAGACTGGGTAGCATCAAATTCTGTATGCTCAACAAAGGAAATATTTCTAATTAGTTTCTTTTCCTGAACATGGATATGTATTTGAAATCTTTGTCTATGAATTTTCTATTAAGCTGTTTTTTCTATCTAAAATATCCAAGTTTTCGTTTTAACATGAAGACGTCTAAGAAATATTATACACAATTTTTTACTTACTTGAATTGCCAATCACATGGTCAAACTATATTTTTTAGTATCAAAATCATTTTATGAAAATCAATGAAATTTACTTCTTCATTTTTCAAGGCCATTGGGCAGCTTCAGAAACCTAAAATATTGAATGTGAATTCTGTTTTGAGGATAGAAAAAAACTTCGTGGATAGAGAAAATAGTTTAGACGATGAGTTCTCTAGGTAGTATTTCTCTTTGAACAACACCACTAGTTGCAGTGGATTGTCAATATTTATAGTTTTTTACCAAGATTCAACAAAAAACTTATCATTTTTTGATTGATTATTAATTGATGGATTTATTATTTATACTTGTTGCTCTTTCTTGAGGTTTTTGTGCTAACTATTTTGAACTAATTGAAGATTAAACATTGGTGGTACTGTTGTAATATGTCAAATTATTGTTTGTATTGAATCAAGTATTTTCTGTAGAATATCAATTAATGTGTTATATCTTGGAAATTACAAGTATTGTAAATATGGAAAAACTATTGTTGCTTTTCATGTAAATTTTCAAAACATATCAAAACTAGTCGTATTTTATCTTTTCATTATAATGATCACTGATGTTTTGAGTTTTAGTGATTGAGGATGGCCACAGGTGTTCCCTCAAATTGGAATTTTGGTGTTGGACTTGAGTGTGGATTTTCCATTCAAGAATCATATAGCAAGTGGAATCTGAAAGATACATTCCAAAATAATCCTTTTTGGGGGATTACTACTGCTGATTGCTGCATATTTTTTATGTTGAAAATTTTCTCCAAATCACAGCTAATATATTGTACCAGAGGTGAGGAACACAATGGAAAGGGAATTGTCTTTGAAATTTATCCACTTATATTGTAGTGATCCATAAAAATAAGAAAAACATTAATAATTTGATATAGACTAGTTCGCTTATTCATATGTGATAATGGAACCAAATATTAGATCTTATCTGAAGAAATGTTCATCATACTTGGGCATTCTCGACATCATTGACCTCTAGCCCTGTACTTATTCACTTAGTCTTCTACATTATCTGGTTATATACATGTATACGAGGCTATCCTATTATTGTATCATTTTAATTCATTTTATTCTAGACTTAGCGCTAGCATTTTTTAGGAGTTTTGTTTACACTCCCACATTGTATAAGTAATCTACAACTTGATATTTTTAGCATGCAACTTAGTTTGCAAGAGTGTGCCTAATTTCCTTGAAGTTTGAATACTAATTTTACTAAGGTGTTACTTTCTATGGTGACATTTAATTTTATTTGTTTATATAGGTCATCTAGCCACATAGAAGCCACTATTGCCCAACTGAAGAAAATTTGTTCGAGTTTCTTGGTTTTAGGGGGGAAAATGACATTGACAATATTGTTGATGTTGAGGTATATTGTATAAATCCTTTACAGTCTACTTTATTTTATATTCTAGTGTTCATCGTATATCATGTATTATAATATGCATTGTATCTTCTTTATTTTTCAGAAAAGGAACTCAGTATTGATGGTAAGAAGCATGAATTGAAGAAAGAGGAGAACAATAACAATGGAGAGACAAAATGAAAATTAAAGAGAGAGAGAGAGAAGAGAACTAGTCTAGTGGTACTTGTACAGCCAATATCCTGCATAAGACAAACACATAGAGATTGATTTTCAACTCTTGAGAGTTGGTGAATTCACCAGCAATGCCTTAGCAACACAATGATAATGTTCTGAAGTGATGAACAAATATTTCATGTGTAAATAGTACTCCAACAAATATTAAGTTGGAAACTCATATTATAATACTTGATATTTTATATAATATAATTTATGTGGTTGAAATTATTTATAGTTTCACTTGATATTACTTAGTATTGTAATTAACATATGTAACTTTGTGTTTTCATATTAGATGAAGATGTACATTTTATGCTATTTTTTTTAAAATTTAGTTTCAAAATCATACTAATTAATTTATGTTGATTAATAATGAACACGTAAGATCAATCTATAACTACTAAATTATTATTTTATGTCTTTTAATGATGAACACAAATAAATGAATATACGACTAAATTAGTTGCTTATAATGATTGTTAATGAAAGTGAATGAAATGAATATAAACTACTAAAGTATTCATTTATATAATGAATATGAAACTACCAAAAAAAAAAATTACTACAAATGATAAATTTGTGATTACAAATGACGACTAAATTTTACATATATACGACTATTAGTAGCTAATTTACAATATCTTACACTAGTAAAAAATGATGAAATTAATGACTAGGTGACTAAAAACGTTAGTCACCGCAATTATTTCAAGTGAATTACTACTAAATTTGCGCAATTTTAAGTGACCGAGGAAAAAATGACTAATTTAGTCTAGGAATAAAATATATGACTAGATAATAAGTGACTAAACTAAAAGTGACTAACTTAAATGACTAATTTAGTCTAGGAATAAAATATATGACTAGATAATAAGTGACTAAACTAAAAGTGACTAACTTAAATGACTAATTTAGTCTAGTATTAAAATATATGACTAGATAATAAGTGACAACATTAATAATCATTAATGTAAATGACTATTATAGTAGAAGAATAAAAATATGACCAAATAACAAGTACAACAAGTATATGAAAGTCATTTATGTCAGTAATTTTTAAATTGTGTCACTCCATAAATGCAAAATTGCAATTTTGATACTGAAGTTTTACATTTCACTATAGGAGTCTTTGAATCTGTATGCATGTTAAAATTGTCTCAACTGTGTCCACTCTTTCCATCAGGCTATTTATAAGTACATGAAATTTCTCTAAGCAACAATTTTGGATACCTAACCCTCACTTACCTTAGAGCGATTATACCCTAGCAGATTACCCTTGCCACCATGGGATCCTCTACCCCGATAACTTATTTTGAACCCTCAAACCCCCACCCCTGATATCCCCCTACTTACCTCCTCCACGACCCCCATGCACACCCACACTAGAGATCCACGCACGCCTCGCAGTATTCCCACCCTGACGTGGAGCCACCATGATTATTACTGAGTCTGCCACCCCCATAGGACCATGGATGATAAGGGAGGGAAAACGCCCACACCGCACTGGGGACTTCATAATTCGCCAAGGTTAAGGAGCCTCACTGCATGCAGAGTCCAAAGACCAGACCCCCCACCAAAGAAAACAACCACCACCATAAAAGGAGCCAAATTTTGTCACCCACCACCGCAAGGAAGCACAAAGCCACCTCCCACTACCAGATAAAGAACGCCACCACCAGGAAAACCAAATACCACCACCCACCAAACCAACAAAGGAAATTGAAAAAAGAATGATGACAAAGTAGTCGATGCCTCAACGTAACTTACCTCAGGGCAGCGACCAACCTCCAAATTCTTTGCACAAAGACCACACACTGATCCACCATACAACATCGCACCCATGCCGAAGGCCACAAAATTTTGAAAATAAACTATTTTTATTCCACCACCCTCGAGGTTTCCTAGACTGCAGATTCTAGCTTCCTCTCTTAGCACGAAAAAACAATCTCACAGAAATCCAAGAAAAATGGAAACGGGTGAGCTCACTTCCCTTCAACTTCCTATTCTTGACCTAGACATAGAAAATGGATAAGAAACTGAGCAACATGGATCTGTTGAACACATCGCGCGAAGAAGTTCCCATGACAAGCACACAGAAGCCACTCCCTATGTAAACCTTCCTGTGACGTTTACACTTCCTCCCTGGAGGCCACCGCTAGGACCAATAGCCAACCGAAGTGAGGAGTGAAATGTCGAGCTACCTCATATTCCCTCGACTTAACCTTTCACCACGCCCGAACTCCAACGGACAGTTATTTTTCACACGAATTTCCAATGTAAAGCCAGTACCTCTCCCGCTTCTTGTGTTATCGTGAAGGGATTGGGAGGACCCTCCCTCACCCTCGCTCCACATGTATTTACTCATGCGAGATGCCTTCCATGTGTCGCTCATACCTCACTCCCATCGAGAGTGTATGAACCTTTGTTAATATAAATATGAACCTTAATTAAATTTTTAATGGTGTATGAAATTTTATAATTATTTGATATGAACCTCGGTTGTTTGATATGAACCACACACAAAATTTTCTGGCCCATTAATTCAAAAAATGGTAGATAAAATTTGACAGACCAACCGTTCGGGCTCGAGATCTTATCCTTTTTGAACCATTTAAGGACTGCTTCTAATTCAACCATGGAGACATGAAAATTTAATTCCTCTTTTGTTTCATCATCCACAAACATGGGGAAGAGTCTGACAATCCTTATAATTTCAGCCAAAGAGGCTTCATGAGGTGCTCTATAGAGACGACTGAAGTGAGAGATACCCAAAGAGGCTAGTTGATTAAAATATGAGACAACTTTCCCTTCCTCACTGTCAAAATACCAAATAGTGTTGATGGTCTTCAATCCCCTAGCAAATTGTTGATAAAATTTGGTATTGTCATCCGCTGCAAGTAACCATGTCGCTCGGCTCTTGAGCCTCCAAGTCGATTCCCTGTCCTTAAGAATCCAAAGTCTATCTACTTCCAACTTGATGACATGATCATTTGATGCAGCAGATGGGAAACAACCATTATTAGGGTCATCAAACTGGGAAAGCTCCTCTTCAATATGTTTTAAATAATTGTCATCCTATATCTGTTTTTCATTTTCCCATTCAATTGATTTCTTTTTAATCTAAAGATGCTTGCTAGCAAAGGAGGAGGTGCCGGACTAATCAGGTGGAATTGACAGAGTCATCCAAGCATCATTGACTAATTTAATATAAGCTTCATCCTAGAGCTAGGTTGAGTTGAATTTGAATGGGGCAAGAGGCTTTGGGGAAATACCAGATAGTTTAAGATAAATCATGGAGTGATAAGAAATTCCCTCAAATCCAACCCATTGCTTGTATAAAGCCAATATATTTAGTAATCCTTCCTTGATGAGAAAACGATCCAACCTCGTGGAAAGCATTGCTTCACCGGTTCTCTTATTGCACTAGGTAGGTTGTAAATGAGGCATCAGAATGTAAATCAGGTGGAATTGATCTAAATATTATCCAAAGAGATCATAGAGAGGATCTAATCAAGCATGTGAGCCCTAGGGTTCAACAAGTCCCAAGGAAAAATTAAAATCACCCCCAAATATAATATTGTTAGATTGCATAAAAGAAGAATTCATGAGATAGTTCCATAATTATTGTCTATTGAGGCAAGGGCCATAGATGTTAACCAATAAAAGCTTGATTGCATGTTGTTTAGAGAATAAGTCTACTACCATGGTTCCTTCCCTGGCCCAAATATTTTTAATTCTGAGGACCCTAGGATTGATGCCAATAGTAATGCCTCATGATCGACCACGAGCATCTAAAGAATGAAAATCCCATCCAGGTAAAAGGGTAGTCAGTGCAACGATAATTTGGTCAGAGGTTCCCAGTGTCTCTTGAAGAAGTATCACTTCCACGCAGTATCAAAGAGTCTCTTTATGGATAAATGTTTTGTAGGGCTAGCCATCCCACGACAATTACAAGAGAGGAATTTCATTGGGAAGCCATTGGGTGGGGGGGGGGGTGTTTCTTGCTCTAAGAACCCCTTCAATGGATATTTCACTTGCAACATCAATATTATATTTTAGGATGGCTTTAGATATGTTTGAGTGTCTGCCATGAGATGATTTTGGCAGGTTAGGTGGAGCATTAGTTCCTAACCCACATCCAAATTATGATATCTTAATGCAAGAGAGAAGATTATAGTTATGACCAAATATAGTATTAGAGGAAGACTCCCATAAAACTGAGGAGACATGATGGGGAGGCGGGATAAAGGGTTGGGGAGAACAAAAAACATCTGGGGAGGGTAGAGCATGACAAGTAATTGAAGAAAGGTGATGTCTAGAAACATTTACATCTAAAATGTAAGATAGAGCATCAAATGTCACAAAAGAAACAATGGGAGAAGGAGGATAAGGACAGGTATGTGAACCCAGAGGAGGACCGAAAGTTGGTAATCGAGATCCAGTAATCCTTGAAGAGGAAAGAAAGGAAATAGAATTTGTAGGCATCTATGGAGAGGTACTGAGAGCAGGAGAGTGTGAGGTTGCCTTCTTCTTCTAACGATTCAATGATACAATGACCCCATCATTATCAAAATCTTCCCCTAGATTATTCGGAGGAGGAACGACATGAGAGTGTAAAGGGAAGTCCTTGAATACATGACCGACCTTATGGAATCGACTACAGCAGAAGGGTACCGCTTCATAATACAAAATTTGTACCCGAGTGGTATTCCTCCATTGAATCTTCATATTTTCTGCCAAGCCTTCACGATGTCAAGGTGAACCAATATGCAAGAATATGCCATCTTCTATGTCTCTGTAAAGGATTAGTCATGTTTAAGATAGGTACCAAGAATGTTACCAAAATTTTTAAAAATATCATCAGACCATAGATGCATAGGTAAACTAGGAAATTTGACCCAAATGGGATCGACTCCCAAATGTTCTCTGTCAGGATCAAATAGGGGGCTTCAATGCTTGAGAAGGAAAATCACCATTTCAATGTACCAAAACTGAGAAAGGACCCAATATGCATGTTATTTTGATTTAAACTGAATGTAAAACCAACCATTGGACATAGTAAAAAAAAAAAGGATGGATTCCATGGTCTATCCCAAAATTTATGATACCCACAACCTCAGCCTTGATTCAGTGTAATTTCACCCACTAACCTTTCCAACCAAAACTCTATCCATCATGCCGATAACATTGACCATGCGGATACCCTCCCTGAAAATAAGTTGAATACCTTTATTGTTAACCAAGAAACACTTGGATTTTTTTCCTCCTTTCTTTAAAGAACCCGATGAAGAGGTGCCAACATCCATTCGGTCTTGCAAATGAGATAACCCTAGCAGCAAAGTTAGAGGAGTTAGGAAGGGGAGTAGGGCACCGCCAAAGCAACTGGATGAAGGAGAAGAGGTAATGGGGGAGAACCGTGAAGTGGAAGTTGAAGGACCGACCATTACAAACGAGAAAGGTGGTAAATCCCTAGTTGATTCTAGATCTATAAGGGTTTTTGATGGCACTACCAATTCACGAGAGTGATGGATTAAGACAATGGAGGACTCCCTTGACGCTTATATATTTTATGTGTTTTTTTTCTCCACATCCATCATGTGTGTCCTTTATATATATGCGACTTCACCCCTTTTAGTTAGCTTATGCCTTGTGACCCTTCCATTTAGTTGGGTCATCTTATCTCTACGAGTGTCTCTTCCACAACGCTACTTTGGTTTTGTGGGGATCTCCAATGTTCAACTCATTCCATGTTCTTCCAACCTTTTTAGTCTAACCACACCAAATTCACCTTGCATTAGATCCATTGGCACTTCGATCAACTTGTTCAAACTCGTTGTTTAGGGTGTGCTCCTTAGTCGTGCCATGGATTTGTGGCGCCCATGCCACCAAGATCATGTTTGTTCTCACCCACCTTGGTTCTTCCCTGTTTGGGGAAGTTGGGATGGTTGGTCATGTCCCACCCTTCATGGCACCCATTCACCAATCCATCCTTGTGCACAACCAATGCGCCCACATGGAAACTCTAAATCTTGGTTTTTTCCCATCATCTTGGTGTCATTGAATCCTTGGACCACTGCTCAACCCTTTACTATATCCTCCATCACTGTATTATTTGTGATATAAACATCACAAATGGTGCAATGATTTTGCCACCTTGCCTCGATTAAAGGCACTCCCAACTTAGTCCCTAACAACAACCCCAAATGAAATTAAACATTATTCAATGATGGAAATTTCCTTAACATTTTATCATTAAATCAAAACTTTTGTATAGTAATAAACTTCTCGCTTTTACTTTTAAATATATCCCTTTAATTAAATTTACATTAACATTAATCTAGTATTAAACATTTATAAAAGTAAAATTCATCTAAATTCCCACATGAATTATATTTCTATATTATTATTTTTTACCATATAATTTACATTAAGTAAATAAAGATGTTCAAAATATGTCTTTCATTCTCACTGAAAGAATATAAATAGATAAATACAAATCAAATACCAAAGTTCATCTAAAAGAAATTCCATCCATGAGATAAATTTTCACTGGCCATGAGATCAATTTTCACTCGCCAAAACTATCAAACCGGTTCTAATTTTTCAAGCTGCTAGATTGGTTTTATACCCATGTCAATATGATCGGTTGTGTTTTTAAATCCCCAATTCAATTTTTTATGCTTTTCCAAACCCAAAAATATTATTTTTATGTGTTTTGTTATGATAAACATTACATTAAAAATCCAGATATCCACATTGTCGTGGAAAATCCATGGTGGAACTGCTAATGAATGATATTTAATATGATTACATATTCTAGAATTTATAAATGCATTAGGTTTTTATCGAAAAAAGAACTTATTGTTTTTAATATTTGTAATTTTTATTGGACAATACTAGATTTTCTTATGGAAATGAGGCTATGTGGTGCATTTTATCTCTATGGAAAGATACAAAAAAAAATAAAAAAAATAAAATAATCACAATTTCATTACAAGTATATAATCTACTTTTAGATTTACGGTACTCATTATGAGGAGGATAGTTTTTTTCTATTAAATATATTGTGACCTATATACCTTTAACCTATGCAATATAAACATTTTAAATCTCGAGGAAATTAGAATGGATGTGGATTGTACTATGTAATTGTATTCAATGTTGATTTGAGATATTATACTAGCATAATTATGATGATTTAAATTCCTCTGAGGTTTCATCAACAATCCTTTTGTGACTTGGTATCGACTTCACTTTTTATTAAAGTGAAGGGAAGGGTCCCAAAGTCATTTCGTGTTTCTCCAAGCCTCATGAATTCAATCTCAAAATCAAGGGGTCATCCCTGTGAAAACAAAAACTGGTCAAGGATAAAAATAACACAACTTCAATTGAACTTTTATGAATTCAATAAATAAAGCAACTCCCATACTAGGTGTAGTGTAGTAATATCTCCCGATTAGATAGATTTTCAAGTCATTTTTTTATGAAATTGTGTTTATATTAGGTAATTTATTCAATGTTTATTTCATCCATATTATAGGCAATCATGAGAAAAACCATTATCATTCAATTCAAACAATAATTTTAACAAGGGTTCGACTACTTCCTTACATACGGTTGATGGTGACAATGAGACACAATCTAGCTTGCACAAATCCAATAATGAGACCATGTCACAAGTTTATATGAAAATTTCTATAGGTAGTGGGAAGGAATTGAGGAATCCCACAAATGCACAAGCTATCCCATCTGGCAATGTTCACTATCAATCAAAAATTTCAGAACTCAAAGCTGCAATGCCTAAAATATTCGGGTTGTTACACATGCTTAAAATGTTTAGTATGAGAAGAAGTGTTGGAACTCATCCACTGAGCGTTGAAGTGAAAGATGAGAAACATCCAAATAAGAGGATTCATTATTGAAAGAGAATCAACAATAGATATTCGATTGTGAAAAAGAGGGAAACATCTAGCATAGTGTCATCTAATGGAAATTCACATAATATGAAGAATAAAGGAAAATATTGAAGTAAAAAAATCAAGCTTAGAATAACACAATCTCTCCTACCTAGAGCAATAGGAAAAATTCAAGCATTGTTTCATCCAATACAGTCGAAGAGAAGATACAAAAATATAGTGATGATAGAGTTTCAACAGAAATAGTATGTTTTAAAAGAGGTTTTGGAAGATTTATTATTATTGTTGTTGTTGGAGGTATTATTAGTCTTTTTATTTTTATTTTTATTGTTAGGGGAATTGTTTAGTGAAAATATTATTAGTGAGGAGATTATTATTAATTAAATTATACTTTTTATTAAGGGTATTATTAGTCAAATTATTATTAATGTTAGAAGTTGTTGGAACGGGGTCCCCTAGCTATGTTTTGGATATATATTTTAGCTGTGTTTTTGGTATATTTTTGTAGTAATTAGTCTAGCGTATGGGATTTGGGGTGGGTCAAAGCCCCCAATATATTGTAACGGGTCAAAGGGTAGACCTAGGGTCCGCAAACCATAGTTTGCAGACCACAGGATAACGGAGACTATGATGATATAAATATATGGATAGTTTGAGTTTAAAAGTAGGTAAGAGAGATTGATGCTACATATGAAATGTTGAAATATGTTTTGGGTAGTTTTGGGTAAGGAATCCTTCTAGCTGTGTGCATGGAGATCCTCAGTTTTTCTATGTGCAGACCCCACTGGCTGTGTGCGCGGGCTGTGACTTGGGTTTGTAACTAGGTTTTGGATGTTAATGAACACGAAATCTATTAAAGTATCTGTATGTTATCGGAACTGGTGGTCTTAACTGTTGATAACCTATGTCTTATTTAAATAAGCTATGATTGTATCTGTGATATATGAATGAGCTGCGATTGTTTTACTGCATGATGATAATTGTTGATGCGCATGTGGATGCGAAGGTGTTGATAAGATATGCTTAATAATAGTAGTTGTGTTTTTGTTTACATGTTGGTTATACTGTTAAGGGCTCAATAATAAGCTTGTATTTGTGCGAACCTGATAGAACTCAACAAAATCTGCCTTAATTACCCTCTTTATCCCAGGGTGTGGAAACTTGGTTCCAACACCCACCTATACTACTTCAAGTGAGAACTTGGCCTGCGAAAGTAGGTCATTGCTGAAAGGGCCATTAGTATAGGCGTTTATTGGTAAACCTTAAATCTGAACCTAGGTCAGGACCCCTCAAGCCAACAAATGGTTCTGTTGTTGGGCCTAGGAGCATTTTGAGAGAAAGATCGGGTAATGCCACAAGGCCATTGGAGGCCTGAGAAATTGGAGCTCGAAGACTGGTTTGAAAAATAGATTCAGGAATTTTCCATAAAATAGAATCAGAGCACAAAGGTAACAGCTAAGAACTGGAAGAAAAAATATATTTTCACAGAAGTACATGAAATTTTCTTTGTAACTTTTGGCCACAAGCTCCAAGAGTAGTTAGCAAGGCTAGTAGAACTTCAGACATGCTGGAAAGATGATCAGGTTACGCGGTGGACTCCAGAATTGATTCAAAAGTTGGAGAAGGCTGACAACACAATCACTCGGACTGTAGATCACTAGGTGGATAGTGTGATAGCAGGATTTGTAACAGAATTCGTAGTCGATCAGTTTTTATGCAATTCTAAAGCAGAGCGAAGGTTCTTCAAAGGATTCTCGGGTAATTTCTTGCGAACATTTCTGCTACTAATTAAAATATTACTATGTGAAAAGGGAATTTTGTGCAGCCACACCGAATGAATAACCTTTGATCAAGGTGAAAGTACAACACGAAGTGGTAATTACTACCAAGTCAACAAAGAAGGGGATATATCTATATACAACCCCTTAAGAGAGCCATCGGTGCATGCAGGAACTAGTCCTCCAGTTATAGCATCGTCAAATAAATGTAAGGGAAAAAAATCACCTACCCCTCCGCCACCACCAGAAGAAGATATGGCCGCACACATGAAGCTGCCCACCTTTAAGGGTGTGGTAGATGAAGACATGGATCGATTTTGGTTGGTCGAATAATTAGTATGGACTACGCAGAATGTTGCTAGCGACACTGTGAAAAGGGTGCAACTATCTCTAGCCTTTGAGGGGAGGGCCTTGGATTGGTTCATGGGGTACGTAGGCCAGCATGCAGATCCATCAATACAAAAAATTAAAGACGCCTTAAAATAGAAATTTCAGAAGCCTAAGTCCTACTCTCAACTGGTGGCTGACTTAAAAGATTTTAAACAGGGACCCACTAAGTCTGTATGGGAGGTTGATCAATGGGTAAAGAAGGTTATCAGGGATGGGGAATTTAAGTATGAGGATAATTAGCACAAGGAATGGTTCATTTCCATGCTATTACATCATCTACATGGGCCTAGGGGTTAGCAATCAATTGACACATAAGAAAAAACCTTGGAGATTTCCATGAAGCTAGAAGCTATGCCAAGAGATGATACCCAGTTTGGAGTACAATAGATCTAGGGACAACTAGAGGAAATGCACCTCAAAATCTAGAATTTGAGAAAGGAGTGAGGAAAAGAAGCTAGTCCATTGCATAAGATGCAGGGTGGCAGGCCATACCAAGGATCAATGCCCTCTGTTGGTAGACTACATGCAAGTTGGGGGGGGCAACCCATTGCACTCTAAAGAGGCTGTGGGACCAAGTGGTCCTACATTATGGTTTGTTGACTATCGCATAGCTGGACTACATGATACCAACCATTTCCCCCGTCTTGGTGCCTATGTTCCAGAGTTGAAACAACAATGGTCTTGATTCTTCTGATCTGTGGGGTATGACGAACACAACTATCAGACATATGACTTAATGATAGATTGAGGAAACCTGTACAGGGTACATGATGACCCTTCATCAATTCTATCTCCTTCGAGATGAGGAGGCTCCCCTTCCAGAGGCCCCGGGGGGGGAGGCAGAAGCACAAGTCAGGGAAGAGGGCAGTTGATTTGTTATAATTGTGGGGAAGTAGGGCACTTTGCAAGTGACTATATGAATCATGCACGACAATCTTGTAGATATTGTAGACAATTGGATCATGTGATCGAATATTTTCTGGTACTAATAGAAAATATGGAGGAAAAATAGCAAAATCCAATGTAGAATGTACAAAGGGTTAAGGCAGAACCACGTGATGAGGGACCCAGTATTAATGTCATTATGCACAACGACATGGCTACTGGAGGAGCTGAGGAGAGAGCTGCGGCTGAACCCCTTATCTGAAAAGCCACTATCAAGAAGGAAATATTGGACCTACAGAAAGAGAAAGAAACCTTCCTAGAATCTCGCAAAGGATTTACCAAGGATGAGGCATCTACTTCCAAGGCTCCAACAAACTTAAAAGTGGATGAAGAAGTCAAACCATTCCTGCAAGCATGTATGAAGCTGCTGTGTAACCAGAAGGGAGTAGAAAATATTCAAGAATTGATAGACAGCTATGTAGAAAAAACTAATCCTCCAACAGAAGTTAAAGATGTTCACAAACTTTACAAGCATAAGAAATGCACTGGTCGGGAAATGCAGCTCACTGCGCAAATTGGTGATTATGAAATGGATCAAGTCATTCTGGATCTAGGATCCGATGCGAATGTCCTACCCAAGCAAACATGGCAGAGGATGGGAGAACCAAAGCTTTAATGGTCTACTATACAGCTCTGCATGGCTAACCAGCAGAAGATCATACTGCTGGGGAGACCTTCCAAGATTATGGTAGATATCGCTAAAGTTAAGGTATACATGGATTTTGAGGTATTTCAAATTGTAGAGGATGTAGACCCTTATCATGCGCTCCTGGGACTAGATTGGGCTATAGACATGGGAGGCATTATCAACTTGAAGAAAAGGAGCATGGTTTTTTAGAATGAGGGTATGAGAGTAATAGTCCCTCTAGACCCAGTAGAAGGAGAATGGTATATGGAACCCGTGCGCGAGGAAGATGACGTGGATAATATCTATAAATTAGCTACCTAGGATGAGGATTGGATTAATCGTACGACTGATGGCGTGCTTTGCTAGGAGAAAGATAGTGAATGCCTCTCTGACTCTGATGGGGAAATTGAAAATTGGCAGAACCGCTTGCATGACGTATCTACGCTATGATGTCTTAAGATCACAAAAAGCTTCCGGTGTATCTCCTCAGAGGTAAGAGAGCTACCTTACTTTGATGATTTTGGTAGTATTATGGATTTTATTATAGAATTTGAAGCAGAAGTCCCAAGGGAATTACAAATGTGGGCGCTTAATGTAGCCATGCGTGTGACCCCTGCGTGGTGGTGGGAAACTCATAAGGGGACTTTTGAGGATTGGGAGGAATGTCGCCGGATGATGATCCTATGGTTTGAGCCCCCGGTTCACCTACGCATGGATACTTTCCTTGTCCAAGAAGTTTATCCGCGTGGATGGAGGTGTGGTGCGAAAGGACTAGGGACAAATGGGTCCACCTATTCATTCATGCCTTGGGGCTAATCCCCACCGCATGGTATTTTGATGTAGAGCTACATCAGTGCACCCACCACTAGGAGACCATGAGGGATGATTTTGTGGGGAAGTTCAGATTGATAGACAGAATTGAGGAATTGGATGAAGCTTTGTAAGACATAGAAGCCCTAGTATTTAATAAATCATGCCCTTGTGTGTAGTATGGGGAACCAACTTGGGATACACAAATGCAGAATATTGCTAACTATTCAATCTATCAATGGATAAATGTGACAAAGACCTATGAAATATCACCATCCAAGAATCAAAGGGTGAACGAGCAGTTGCTGGACCCCCACTGCAGACTGTCGATGTGACAAAGCCTCTTAAGCTAGGGGAAGTCAACATTGGAACAAAATAACAACCTAAGATATCTATAATTTTGGACTACAGGGATGAAGATACTATTGGGGAAGTCATAGAACTCCTCATGGAGTACCAGGACCCATTTCCTATGAAATTCCCAAAACTCAAAGGTATTACAGGGGACCTGCGGGTCATGCGAATCACTCTAAAACTAGATGCACCCCCTTTCAAGCAGCACCCTTATTGATTGAACCCCAAGTATAAGCAGAAGGTTAGGGAAGAGATTAACAAAATTCTAGCCGCAGGTATCATCAAACTAATAGAACAGTCAGATTGGGTAAGCCCTATGGTGGTCCAAGATAAAAGACTAAAGGAGAAATAAGAATTTGCGTTGACTTGCATAAGCTAAATGATGCATGTGTACATGATCCCTTCCCTATGCCATTCTCTAATGAAATCCTTGATAGTGTGGGAGGGCAAGAGCCATAGCTGTTCACTGATGGATTTTCGGGCTACCATCAGATCAGGATCACACTTGAAGATCGCATCAAAACTATTTTATCCACCGAATGGGGATCCTTCCAATACACCGTCATGCCATTTGGGCTCAAGAATGCCCCTGCCATCTTTTCGTGGGTAGTGGTCACAGCATTCAAGGAGTTCATTCACAAGTTATTTGAGGTATAATTTGACGATGGAAAAAATTTGGATTGGTAAAGAGCACGTCTCGAACATGCGCATGATGTTTGACACCTGTAGAAAGCACCAGATTTCCCTAAATATTAAGAAGTGCATATTCTGTGTACCTTTATGGATCTTGTTAGGCCACATAGTCTATCGGTAGGGACTAATGGTTGACCCCTCCAAGTTGGAAATTATCATCAACTTAGCAGCCCCTATGAATGAGAAACAATTGCGCTCCATCCTCGAGCACATGGGCTACTATAGGAAGTTTATTCAAGGGTACACACTGATCACGACACCCATGGAAAAGTTGCTAAAGAAGGAAATTTCATTTTTTTTGGACGCAGAATATAAGAAGAGCTTTGAGCTACTCAAGGAAAAGATGGTCTCTGCACCTATCCTCATATTTCCTGATTGGGTGAAGGTTTTCCATGTCCATGTAGATGCTTTAGGGTTCACCCTAGGAGTTATCCTTACACAACCAGGGGAGGGGGACATTGACCATCCGGTTACGTTCTCTAGTAGAAAAATCTCTAGCACGGAGCGTAACTACTCCACTATTGAACTCGAGGGGCTGGAAATGGTATATGCTCTGTAGAAATACCAGCATTGTCTGCTGGGAGGGCACTTCAAGATGTTCACAGATCACTCATCTTTGAAGTACCTAGTTGAAAAGCCTGTGTTGGGTGGAAAGATTAGCCGATGGTTACTGCTATTTCAAGAATATGACATTGAGATAATTGTGAAACTGGGGAAGCTAAATGTTGGACTAGACCACTTGTCCCGAATCGAGAATGGTGAAGAGCCAACCAACCTAGAGGAAGGATTTCCCGATGCGTAGGTATTTCCTATTATGGTGGTTGATGCACACTTTTCCGATATTATTCGATTCTTAAGTATGGGGATGACACCTACAAAATATTCGGTACAACATGAAAAAGATTTCATAACCTGCACAACGGACTTTACCATCATCGCGGGCCACTTGTATAAGCTGGGAGTTGATGATGTATTGTGATGATACGTTCTGGAGCATGAAAGAAAAACCATTTTAGCAGAAGCCCACGAAGGCATAGCAGGAGGTCACTATGCAAATGCAGGGAAATCAACGGAGTAGAATATCTTAAGAGCTGAGTTGTGGTGGCCCATACTAGATAATGACTCTTACGACAATTGCAAAGCTTGCAACACATGCCAAAGGACAGGAAGACCGTTGTGTAGGGATGAAATTCCCTTGCAAACACCGATGGCCTTGCAGGCATTTGATAAATGGGCCATAGACTTCGTCGGGCCGATTAACCCACTAGGGAAGAAGACACGTGCCCGCTACATCATCACTACGACTGATTATGTAACCATATGGGCCGAAGCGCAAGCTGTGAAGGATTGTACTGCAGATACCACTGTGCATTTTATTTTTGAGAATATTCTAACCAGGTTTGGCTATCCAAAGATCTTGATGAGTGATAGAGGTACGCATTTTATTAATGACAAAATACAAGCTTTGACTGAAGGGTTTCAAATCCACCATGCAAAAAGTACCCCATATCACCCGCAGGAAAATGGAGCAATAGAAGCTTTTAATAAAATTCTGGAACAGGTGCTTACCAAGGTTTGTAATGTCGATCGAAGGGATTGGGATGTGCACATGTCGTCAGTCCTTTGGGCCTAGCAGACCACGTGGAAGAAATGGACTGGGAAAACATCATTTAGGATGGTTTATGGAAAGGATGCCATTATGCCTATGGATTATATCATTCCTAGCAGCCTTTATGAACATGGCGGAGCCCAATGTCATGGAGGAATACTTAGTGTAGCTAGTCGCCTTGGAAGAAGACCGATTCATTTCTAAATTTCATCAGCAAGTTCAGAAGGCCTGAGAAAAATCCTGGCATGATAGGCATATCCGGTAGAAGTCATTTCAAGAAAATGAGCTAGTATTATTATATGATAGCTAGTTTGTGCGCCACCTAGGGAAATTCTGCCAACATTGGTTAGGACCTTATATTGTAACATAAATTATGAATGGCAGTGCGGTGATATTGGCTACACTCCGTGGAGATCTCTTGCCCGGTTATGTTAATGGCAGCCATCTCAAACCATACCGGACCAAATGACTATATTTTCAGAGTAGCTGTCTTGGGAGGGATACGTGCAGGCAAGAGGAGAAGCGCAAGAAGGCCCATTATATGCGCAGGGGTCGACCATAGGTCAGGAAGCCTGGGGAGGTGCTCTGGGAGCGTAGCGGTCAACCGTAGGTCAGGAATCCCAGGGAGGTGCGCCGGGAGCACATGGGTCGCCTGCAGGCCAGGGAGCATGGGAAGCTGTGCTGGGAGCGTAGGGGTAATACACAGCTGCAAAAACTAGCTGTTGGAATAGTGTCGCTGGGTAAAAATATGAATTTACCATTGAAAGGAGCGGGTAGTAGGCAATTAATGTGGCGATTTCCAAAGATTTTTTTACCGTTTCTTTGATGGTATGTTTCAACTATGTTTTATCCGACCATTTCTTGCTATCCAAAGATATAAATGGAGGAGGGCAGCTTAGAATTTCGTTTCGCATGTCCTGAAAGTATTCTTCCTTGCGAAATTCAGTAACTATTGTACTCTGTTTATGTCCATGCATGCTACCCCCTCTGATAGTAGCAATCCTGAGTTCATCTTCCGAGTGATAATTACTGCAACCAATCCCACTGAATCATCGTAGACCATGGCTTCTACTGAGATCATCCGATGAAGTATTGGAGGTCACCCTTGAAGTCGAAGAGGTCGTGTCCACACTAACCAAGGGGAAGTAGGTGGAGAAAAAAAAGAGTAAGGGGAAAGGCCAGGAGAAAGGGTAGGGGAGGACTATGGAATGACCTGGGGGGAAGGCACGCACCTCCCCTCGAAATGTGCAATCCCCCCAGATGGTGCCTAAAGCATGCTCCCCTAACCCGGTGAAGCAACCTCTGTCTGCTCATGAAGAAGCTCAGTTTTATGAAACAATAACATGGCTACCGCCCTATGTTCGGCCTCGCAGGCCATCATTTCACATGCCCAAGAATCTCGAAGGTATGCACGCCTATCTGCAAATGCCACTAATTCCGGGTGAATTCCCCATAATTGGAGAAGCATATGGAAAACTCCCCTTAATTAATTTCAATGACCACGACCTTGCCAACCTAGAGGCCTTCCCAGAATTAGCACCTGATCTATATCTCGAACGAGTACTAGAGGACGATGTGCTAAGGGTCATACCAATGTCATGGGCATGTAGGTTAGCAGGTTTAGGATTACTAAACGTGCTATGGATACCTCACTTTGGTTGATACAGTATAACCGACCGAGTTGTGTGACAGCTGCTAGCTCTGATCCATGACAATAGCTCTTGGATCCAAGACCGCATTCGCATTGATGCCACCCTAATTCACTGCATTACTGGTCTCCCCATGGAGGGGATGAATCCCATGGAGTGCGTCAGCAAGAAGTATGAGCAACAGATCACCGACAAGGTGCGAGAAGACTACCATGTCGAGAGAAACACTAGGGGGTTCCTGATCAACACCATTTCCGACCTTGGAGTGCGCACGTGTACCCTGCTTCTAGCTTGTAAAATGATGCACAATTGCTAGGGAACGACTATCCCCTCCTATGTAATTCAGCTTGTCGGCTGCTTCGAAAAGGGGGTTTTCTTTAACTGGTCGCAATTCCTTTGTAACGATTTTTTGGAAAACGTGTGTGAGGCCCAGGATTACGGGAAGAATTTATGTTGCTCCTAGCTGCTTCTCCTAATTGCTTTGGTCGGATGGGAAGCCCCTGAAGACTTGGTCCTCCCTGAACTTGAATCAGACATGTGTGAAGGGGTGTGATATGCAAACTTTTGGGATTCAAAGGATGAGCAGCGTATTAAGGATAACAAAGTATTTTGGGTAATATTTCAGACCACGCTCGTAGCAGCAATTCATTCCCGGCCATGCTTGTCGCCATTGGTCTACAAACAATATAAGAGCATCGCAGCATTCCAGGTCACAATGCACAACATGCAGATTTGGGGATGCAAGGATCTAGCTTGGATTTCGTTGCATTACATGGTCACCGATGAGGAAATCGATTGGCTCATCACCACTTGGACACCGCACTGGAAATTGGGATTCAAATCGACCACGGTGGACACTACTGGTACAGGCACAGTCCCGAAGGCCAGAGGGCATGGAGTAGGAATTTCAATAGGACATGGATACTGAGGGTCTAGATGCGCAGGGCACTAGCTCCCCGAGTGGCACGAAATGGACAGCTGAACCTCTTAGAGGCCAGCGACTGAAACAACGGGCTATGAGGCCCGGTAGGGAAATTGAGAGTACCTTAACCAAGGAATATTTGGAGCAAATTGCAGATGCAGTCACCCTCGCTTAAGAAGACATATGGCTTGCCTTGGAAGAGCAGCATAAGACCACAGTTTCCGCGTTACAGTCTGAGCTCCAAGCTTTGCAGATCAAGGCTAATACTCTATAGACGAGCGTTGTTCAAGCGAGGCTACCTCAACCAACCAACACTGAGTTGATATCCATGACTGAGAGACATATTTTCCCACTACCAGGCGCAACAATTACTCTGGGTCCGCCTGCTTTATGTGTGCAAATCTAGGCCTACGTAGAAGTACATCTGGACTTGGCCTGGCTTCCGCATGAGCCGCTGCAGGTTCTCCACACATCCCTCTTTGAGGAAATCCAACATAGAGATCACCGGGTGTAGCAACAGCTAAGTACAACCAAGTAGACAATCATAGAAAATACTACTGAGGCATATCAAGCACAGGTCGCGTGCATCCTTGCCGCCACGTAGCAGACTGAGTTGGAGTGCCTGATCAATAGACTTTGCATCGATGTGACTGAAGACATTCCAACCTCTGCCACCCCCCAGGATAATATTGAGGGGCTTTTCATAGCCCTGAAGGCTTCTCGGATAGATATCTAGAATGTCAAGACCAAGATGGAGCAACAGATTGTTGCGTTGCAAGTTAAGTTGCAGCCGGAAACTCCTCCTGAGGTACGCACCCAGAGAGTTGCGCTAGTCACAGAAGCCACGAATACCATTGCAGCTCAGATAGCTCAGGGCTCCAAATTGCTTGAGAAAGCTATGCAGCTATGGTCTAAGGTGTAGCGCGACCCTCTCCTACATGAATTTACCCAAGAACTATGCCAGAAGGAAGAAGAATTCGAGCAAATGGAGGCTACAATGGCCACTCTGATCCCAGCTCAATGCCTGGCACGTTTGCGATCCAACCATGCACTTAGAGATGACCTAGAAGGGCTTCGCCACAAGAAGAAGTTTCTGAGTGACCACCTCAAGCCATGGGCTGATGAAGTCTTCAAGATATCGCAGGACTTGGATGTTGCAGTCAAATAGTTGAATCAGACACTGGAGAGTGTCACTGCTGCCACTAAAGGCCCAACTTCGCAGAATTTGGTGGACATTGTACAGAATGTTGCCACACAGAGGGAAGGAGTGTTGCCCGCTCTAGTCGATGCCATTAAGCATCTCCAGGAAAAGATACGAACTCCACTACCGTTGTGACCCAGGATGAGTCACAAGATCGTGTTGGGGGCCTGTTGGAACGGGGTCCCCGAGCTGCGTTTTGGATATATATTTTAGCTATGTTTTTGGTATATTTTTGTAGTGATTGGTTTAACGTAGGGGATTTGGGGTGGTTCAAAGCCCCCAATGTATTGTAAGGGGTCAAAGGATAGACCTAGAGTCCGCAAACCATGGTTTGTGGACCACAGGATAGCGCAGGCTATGATGATATAAATAGAAGGATAGTTTGAGTCTAAAAGTAGGTAAGAAATATTGATGCTACGTATGAACTGTTGAGATCTGTTTTGGGTAGTTTTGGGTAAGGAATCCTACTGGCTGTGTGCGCAGAGATCCTCAGTCCTGTTGTGTGCGGACCCCACTAGTTGTGTGCGAGGGCTGTGACTTGGGTTTGTAACTGGGTTTTGGATGTTAATGAACACAAAATCTATTGAAGTATATTTATGTTATCGGAAATGGTTGTGTTTACTGCTGAGTACCTCTGTGTTATTTAAATAAGCTGCAATTTTATCTGCGATATATGAATTAGCTACAATTTTTTTACTCCGTGATGATAATTGTTGATGCGCACATGGATGATAAGGTGTTGATAATATGTGCTTAATAATAGTAGCTGTGTTTATTTTTACATGCTGGTTATACTATTAAGGGCTCGATAATAAGCTTGTATCTGTGTGAACCTGATAGAACTCAACAAAATCTGCCTTAATTACCCTCTTTCTCTCAGAGTGCGGAAACCTGGTTCCAACACCCACCCATACTACTTCGGATGAGACCTTGGCCTGCGAAAGTAGGTCATTGCCGAAAGGGCCAGTACTATAGGGGTTTGTTGGCAAACATTAAATCTGAACCTGGGTCAGGACCCCTCAAGCAAACAAGAGTCTTCTTATTTTTGTTAGGGATGTTATTAGAGAGATGATTATTAATGGGGGCATTATTCTTGATTAAATTATAATTATAATTTTATGATAATTATATTGGTTGGGGTTGCTATTAAAAATGGAAATATGGCGGGAAGGGAAAAATGAAATGGGATCAAGAAGATTATGAACATAAGGCGAGGAATTAATTAAACTAATGGGGTTATTTTTAAAACAACTTTTATAGGTGAAGGGGTCAATCAAAATTTAAGATTTAAGGTTATAAATGAAGACTAGTTTATGGATTGAGGAGGAAAAAGGCTGGGGATGGAGCCGAGGGGATTAAAATTAGAAGGGGAGTTCGAACCAGTAGGGGAGGAAGGGGGGGTTTTAAGGAGGGGCAAGGAGGATGAATTAATGGAGGACTCATTAGGGACAAAAGTGGAAGAGGAAGACTGATTGGATGGGGTGTCGTTTGTGCACGTAGGAGGGTTGAGTAGGAGAGGGAGGGAAGAGGGAGACTGATTGGAGGGGGTTTCGTTTGTGCAGGAGAGTGGTTGATGATTGATAAGGGAGGGATAGATCGATTGTAGGAAAGTTTCTTGTGGAGGTCAAGGAATGCCCAAAAGCTGAGCAACGAACACGCTCAGAAGAAACATCAGAATGGTAAGAAGAAATCACCCAAACTTTAGTATTTCAATATTGATATATTAATCATATATATAAATATAAACTGAGTGATGATTACTGCAGATTTTTCTCTAGATTCTATCTCTGCAATCCTCCAAAAAGAAAACCTATTAAAAATAAAAACCTCCTATAAAATCCGTTTCCAAAAAATGCATCTAAATTCTAATTGTAAACTCCGAAATAGGATGGTTCAATTTTCATTTCCCCTTTCTAGAAATACTTTTTTTCATTTATAGATCAAGAATCCATTCAGTCCCTGGTCCCCAGCAATAAATAATGGAGAAATATCATCCCGCACGGAAAGGGCTACCACAAGTTGCTTATTTTTGGCGTAATATCCAGGGTGTCAACTCTTGGAAATGATTTCTTGATCCCATGAATCCAATTCTGAAAGCTGAGATTCTCGGATACGGAGAATTCTCTGAGCTTTGCTATGATGCCTTTGATAACAGAGACTATTCTAAATATTATGGAACTTGTAAGCACAATAAACGCTCTTTTTTCCAGAAAATTGTTTTTTCTCATTCCGGTTTTCATGTAACCAAATATATATACGCAAATTTTGGTTCTTTATGATCCTCTTCTAGCAAAAAATCAATCGACAAAGGTGTTTGGATTTGGATTGGTTTTATTGTCGTTTGCATAGATCCAAATGAGATAGAGAGGCTAGGAAGATGAGACATAGTGATTGTTTGACGAGATCATTGATATATATATATACTGTGTAACGATTGCTTCATCTTTTTCTCTCAAATTCTCATTGTTGACACGAGGTTGTAGTGTTGACAGAATAAATTTGTTAGATATGACTTTCGAGGAATTTATAAGTGTTAATACAACAAATTCTTCATAATAACGACCATGGGAGGACCACCACCACAAAGATGTTGAATTTATATTGATTA
This sequence comes from Pinus albicaulis, assembly GCA_034641835.2. Taxonomy (NCBI): domain Eukaryota; kingdom Viridiplantae; phylum Streptophyta; class Pinopsida; order Pinales; family Pinaceae; genus Pinus; species Pinus albicaulis. The sequence goes on from CM076578.1 coordinate 1,679,033,012, forward strand.
TAGATTCTAAAAAATATCTTGAAATTAGATGATGAAGAAAAAGGTCCATTATGACTACAAAATCCAAGCAGCCCCATCAACTGTAGAGAGAAACTACCTCCACCTAATAATGGGCCCCACAAGAAACTACCAAAGACCTCCTCAGTTAATAATCCATTAAACTCTATCTTTTGTTTATTGTTTTTATTAATTTCATTCTTTGGTAAAATATGTTAAGAGTTATTAAAGCGGTAGCTTTTAAAAATTTTGCGATGTAATTTTATATACGCTTTTTTATCTACCCAACTTATATTGCATAGTTTTTATAGCTTTGGTGAGTTGTTAGTAGGTACCCACACAAAACGTTTTGAGGTGCTCTTATCCACCCAATTGTGATTGAGTTGATTGCTTTATATAAATATATTATTCATTGTTGTTTCTTTACGATCCTCTTTTGGCGAAAAATCAATCGACAAAGGTGTTTTGATTTTCTTTATTGCGGTTTGCATGGATCAAAATGACATAGAAAGGCCAGTAAGATGAGACATAGTTATTTTGTCATGAGGAACACGAACAACCCAAGAATGGATGCAAAATTTCAAAGACATTAGTTCCACTCCCCCCTACATTGGCTCATATAGATGTACAAAACATTGGGCTTTATAGATCAAGAATCCATTCAGTCCCTGGTCCCCAAAAATAAATAATGGAGATGGTGATCATCCCGCACATACGGGGCTACTACAAGTTTCTTATTTGTGGAGAGATATCCAGGGTGTCAAATCTTGGAAAGGATTTTTGGATCCCACGAATCGAATTCTAAAAGTTGAGATTCTTAGATACGGAGAATGTCCAAACGCTGAGCAATGAATAAGGCGAGAAGATAAATTAGAATGGTTAGAATAAATCGCAAGGTTCACTGAACAAACACCATCCTTTCTGGTTGAATTTTGAGAGCAAAATTCTAGATTTACCATAGAAAAACTAGAATTTCATGAAACCAATTTAGATGTAATTCTGAAAGAGATCGAAGAGCTAAACTTGGAGCTCTAGCTACTAACCCAAGACTTAAGAGCTTAAATATGATCTTCTCTAATCCGGCTCCTGTTTCTTGGAATCAATGATGCTGAGGGAGGAACAATACCTTGTAGTTGATGAAATTTGGTAGATTTATTCATACTTGAAAACTCTTCTAAGTGTTGAGCTTTGGTGGCCACACAACCATTGATCGTTCTCAAAATATTGCTAGAGATATTTTTTTCCAAATCCAGGTGGAGGTTGAGTAATGATCTTAATAAAAAAATTGAAATCCTTCCTTACCATGCAGATTAATGTCATTTGTGTTGTGAAATTATTGGCCTTGTTTTTAAGGAATTCAAGCTTAATCCAAATGAAAAGATCCATACCCCATGTTTCTCTACACCTATACTAACAAAATCTCCAGTGGTTTAGGGTCCTATTTATGTTACAAGAAGTATTCCTCCTATGACACCCATACAAAGCATACAAGTAGGGCTTGGAGTAAGCTCTTTAGCACAAAACGTTTCTCAACCTCCCAATTTTTCTTAGTACAATAATTATGTGACTGCGTCTGGAGTGATTGTTGCATATCCAACCTTTATCCACCTTTGTGCCACATATGTTAGGATTTGTTGTACCGACAACTTTGACTCAGTAGCCAACAGTCAAAATCCATGCTCTAGGACAACAGGCATGTTTTTTGTACCTGTAGATAGAGAATGCAAGTTGTCTGTTGAGATATATTTTATAAATATGATCTAGTAGAGAAAGATAACTTATTTTATCAAGATTACATTTTTATTTTCTTGAAGAAGTTGAATGTTTACTTTCATATAGTATATTAGTACGCTACATAACATGCATTAAGATACTAATACCTGAATAACTCTGAAATTTTCCAAATTAAAGAATCAAAACATGCATTTTCTTTTGAGGAATATTTAATCCATAGTATCTTTGTCTGTGAATTTTGAAATTATAGAAGGACCAAAAGTTTGCAAATTTTTTACGTAGAAAATTACAAAATGTTTGAAATATTGCATAGTAAAATTTTAAATAAAATATTCAAGATGATCATACTTGATCTCTTTCTAATACTTTATAGTGAGCATATTAAGATTTTTTCAAGATAAACATATTTCCTTGGTCACATGTTATTTCAAAATATATTTTCAAGTAAATATTGCTGCAAAAGACCAACCAAATACCTCCTTTACAACCAAATGGGGATCTTATTTCTACACAATCATGTCATTTGGTCTAAACCAACACATCTGTTGTTTTCAGTAGGATCATGTTTGACATATTCAAATATTTCATTCACATGTTCCTGGAAATTTAGTTGGATAACTAGCTTTTGTACAGGTTCGTCTCTCACCATGTCAACTGTCTAATAAATGTTATAATGTTGTCATGATTGTGGTGTTTCTATCAATTCATAGAATTTATTTCCACTCTCTCCTTTTGGTAATGTACTAGGACATGTCATATTACATGGAGGACTTTTCCTCGGTCCAAATAAGATAAATTTATTAGTGCTCTTCCACCACCCACTGATAGCTCATGTATACAAACTTTCTAGGAGTCACAAGGTACCAGTATCATTGCACGTTAGTATGTGTTTATAAATTTATACACCCATATCACCCAACCCTTGGAGGAACAACTGGTAAAAGATGCTAAGTTTGAATGGACAAATTAATTTCAGAAAAATTTGGATACGTTGAAGAAGAAAGCTGCAAAGGCACCCATCTAGCTAATACCTCAATGGGATAATAACTTTCAAATCCATATGGTTTCCTCCACCCTTGTTGCCAGTGCCACCCTGTATTTGTTATGGCTTGAACTTAACTTTTAGATCATTTTGGATAGAATTGAAATTGACAAATGATGGCTTGAACTTAGCTTTTAGGTAATTTTTTTAGGTCGTGGCATTAAAAGGGAAGGTTAAACTAGCCATCAAATATGTTATAGTTTAGTAATTCATAGCATTGTAAGGGGACATTTTAACACTATTAATTTTGTTTATTCTTCACTTGAAATTTGCAAGCTTCCCTCCAAAGTCCCAAGCCTTGTATACGACCTTCCAAAAAAGAAACTTTCAATGTATGCATGTCCAAGCACTCTTTGTAGAAATTATACAAACATTATGTATATCAATGGATTAAATCCAATCATGTGATCTACTAAAGCAAGATATTGAATCCTTCTACAAATAAATTGTGGAAAATAAACACGATCGCCAATCACAAAAAGTAAAGAAACAAGAAAATGAAACCACAACACAGATATTTTCCCGGGAAATCTTATTGCTCAAAGCCCCTTTATCTTCTATTGTATACTCACCATGGAATAATGAAAAAGTTACAATGCACTCTTCTCACAAGAGTCTCCTGCACTCTCACAACTGTCTCACACTAACCTGGAAAAAAATCGACAAACACTTCACCAATTTTTTGCCTTCAATCAACCTGCCTTGCTTTTGCAATTCATGTGGAATGCAATCCCTATTCTCTAGGAATTTCAGTCTTCCAAAGCTGCACAATTCTCATGGGAAATCCAATGGTTTTCTTGCTGCATGTCAGCATCCTACTAATGATACAACTAATAGTTAACATCCCTTTAACCTTTGTCTCAATTGGGTCTCCACTGGAACTAAAATGCATGCAGCTATTAATAGTAAATCTTCAGTTGCATGGTAGATCATTGCATGTGAATTAAATTTTATTTAATTATCTTGATCTCTCAGTTATTAATAGTAAATATTTAGTTTCATGGTAGATCATTTCATGTGAATTAAATTTGATTTAATTCTCTTGATCTCTCACTAGTGCAACAAACAGTCACAACTAGTTCAACTGACTTTAACTCAATAAATTGAGTTAACTGATTTCTCATGCATTAAACCAGTGCACTAACTGCAACTCGAACTCCATAACTAATAGAATCACTCTGCATGCCTCACCAACCACCCTCAACTCAAAATTCATGATCTAACTGAGTTTATCACACTCAGTTAACTATTACAAGTGATTATGAGATAAGATTACATTTTATTGTCCAATTTAATTCAGGGAAAATTAAATTAGACACACATTTCTTGTTTACTTTTCAACACTCCCTCTCAACAATAAAGGGATTATCTACCACCCCGATCCTCCCTCTCTGGTATTCGAATTTTCTCCTGGTGAGTGCCTTCGTCAGAATATCTGCATCCTGATCTTCCGTGGGAATGTACTAAAGTAACATAATGTGCCTCTGAACACAATCTCTGAGACGGTGGTACTAGATGTCTATGTGCTTGGACCTATCATGGAATACCGTATTAACCGAGAGTTTAATGCAATTTTGGGTATCACAATGTATCACCGTTGGATCCATATGAGAACCAACCAGAATCTTTCTCATCCAAATGGCCTCACATGCAGCCTGACCTGTTGCCATGTACTCTACCTCGGCTGAACTGAGTGCCACAGATCATTGCTTCCTGCTATACCAAGAAACTATTTTCGATCCTATGCTGAAGATTCTTCATGATGTGCTCTTTCTGTTTGATGAAATTCTTGGCCAATCTGCACCAGTGAAGCCTTGAATGTTCACTCCCAGTTTCCTTCTATACCATAATCTGTAGTGCCCCTGAGATATCTCAAGACATGCTTCCCTTCCTTCCAAAAGAGTTTGGTTGGCTTAACCATAACTTGACTCGGCTGGTTAACTATGTAGCAAATGTCTGTTTTGGTGTTCACTAAGTACATCAGTCAATCCATTAGCTACCTATAAACATTAGCATCCACTACCTCACCTGAAGTAGCATCCTCCTTCCTCTAGTTTCCTGGAAGAGGAGTCTCCCTGGGTTTATAGCTCTCCATGTGAAACTTACCTAGAATCTCTTTGGCATGCTTTCCTTGAGAAAAAAATATCTCACCATCCCACTGCAATATTTCCAAACCAAGGAAATAGTGAAGGAGTCCCATGTGCTTCATTTTGAACTCTCTTGCAAGATCCTCTTTGCAAGAAATTATGAACGACTCATCAACTGTTAAAATTAGATCATCAACATAAATTACGATAATCAAGAGCTTACCATCAACCACAATCTAGTACAGGTTCACATCCGCTTCACTTTTGGTGAAGCCCAACCCAGTGAAATATTTTTCAATTCTAGTGTACCAAGCATGAGGTGCTTGCTTTAGCCCATACAATGCTCTCTTTAGTTGGCACACATGTGATTCACTGTCAAAGACATTGAAACCTTCTAGCTACTTTATGTACACTTCTTCCTCAATAAATCCATTCAGGAACACAGTTTTCACATCCATCTGATGTATCTGCCATCCCATCTGCGCTGAGTGTGCAAGGATAGATCTAATAGATGAGTATCTCACAACCAGTGCAAAAGTATCCTCATAGTCAATCCCTTCAACTTGTGAGAATCCCTGGGCTACAAATCTAGCCTTATACTTATCCACACTCCCATATTCCACCTGCTTCACCTTATTCATCCATCTAGATCCAACCAATGATTTTCCGACTGGTCTTGGGAAAAATTCCCATGCACTGTTCTTGACGATGGAGTCATACTCCTCAACCATAACGTCAACCCAAATTGATTGTTGCACTAATTCCTTAAAGGAATGTGGTTCTGTCACAATACACTTGCTCATAAGAGACATCTATCCAGTAAACCTGTCTGGAGACTTTCTTTGTCTGCACAGTTAATTAGGTGCTCCAAAATGCTCTATCACATAAATTCTCAATATATCAACTTTAGCAGTGCACCTTCTACCAAGTCTAGTGGATGGCTCTGCATGAGTGTTTTTTGCCACTACATGATCCTCCGCATGCAGCTGATCCACACCCTGAGGTTCATTCTTTGGTACCAAGAGTTACTCATTTGCACGCAAATCCATCTCCCTCTCAAGGGAAAATCACATGGATTTCTCCTCATCAAATTTTATATCCTTTCTCACAACAGTCATCCTATTGTTTGGAAAATACACTCGATAGTTATGGGGAATATAGTGTACCCCACAAATATCCCAATCTCAGTTATTGGTTCGAGCTTCTTCCTGGAATATTTGGTCACATGGAAATAAACAAATGAGCAAAAATTTTAAAATATGAAACATCAGGTTTCTTACCAAAAAAAGCCTCCTCTGGTGTACTCATGCCAAGTATCTGATGAGGAATAAGGTTTTGCAAAAATACTATTGTGCTGCATGCTTCCACCCATAGATGCAACAGTAGGCCCTGATCATGCAACATCTCTCGTGTTTCACCCACAATTGTTCTATTCTTTCTTTCTGCAACCACATTCTATTGTGGGTTATGAGGCGCAATCAAATCTCTCTGAATTCCTTCTTTGCTACAGAATTTATTGAGTTCATTGGAGATGTAATCACCACCATTGTCACTCATAAGAGCCTTCACATGCTTCCCCATGTCTTTCTCCACTAGTGATTTGAACTCATAGAATTTTGAGAACATTTGATCTTTCTTCTTCATGAAGTAGATCCAACACTTTCTAGAAAAATCATCAACAAATATCACATAATACCTGTGCTTTCTTGTTGAAGTTGTAGAGAGTGGTCCACACATGTCTGAGTGAACTCTCTCAAGGATTTCCAAAGCTCGTTTCTCCTTCTCGTGAAAAGTAGCCTTTGCATACTTCCCCATAGTACATACCTTGCATGTGTCTATCAACGCAAGAGTACCCTTGGGAAGTCTTGTATAAATCTATTGCATGACCTTCAAGGCTCCATGGTGTAGATGGACCAATCTCATGTGCAATAACTCACCATCATCCCAACTCACCACTTTGTCTGTCTTACCCATCAATGTTGCGCAACCACCTACATGAAGTTTATAGAGATTATTCACATGAATCCAAATCTTCTTGGCTTGTCATGTGGCTTTGTGTCGAAGGAAATCTTTCCCTTCACTAAAAACCACATCATAGCCTCTATCCTCCGACATTGCGACTGAAACTAAATTCATTTTCAAGCCTGGTACATGCATTACATATTTTAATAAGAAGGGATTACCTGACAGTCTCTAGAAGGTAACTGTACCAATCCTGGTAGCATTGTACCACCCGTCATCACCCATTTCAATATGCATCTGGAGGTCCTTCTCCTCCAAGCTACTGAAAATTTCTGTCTCCCATCACGTGGAAGGATGCACCACTATCCAAGTACCACACTAATCCCATCGCACTCGAAAAAATGCATGTGATGAGCGAGAAGTCCAACTCAAATTTCGAGGCCAAAGCCTCAGTAGTTGTAGATCCTTAATCCTTCTTGTTCTTCTTCTTTTATAGACAATTAGTGGCATAATGTCCATGCTCGTGACAGTGAAAACACTTCACTCTAGACATGTCATGCTTCTTGCCTTATTTGTCGGACTCAGATTTTGAATAGGATTTATTTCCTTTCCCCTTATTCACCTTAGCAGCCAAAGCGCAATTTTCTTCATCATCTATCTTAGATGAAGATCCATACCTGGTATTTTGCCTGAATTATTCTTGCACTAAATCTGACCAAAGTCATTCCCAGTCTAGAAGCTTCTCCCTACCATTGACAAAGTCCTAATAAATATGATAACTCTTGAGAAGGACTAGAAGAGATAGGCTCACTAATTCATCATCCACGATAGTAATTTTGATGCTCCCAAGATCATCTCAACATTGGAAAAACTTAGTTAAATATTTCGGAATAGTGCCACCATTCTCCATTTTGATTTTTCCTGAGCCTGTCCTTCAGTGCCAATTTTCTATGATCACTTCTGCTCTGAAACAGATATGTGAAAGCCTTCCACATTGCATATGGAGTCACTTTTCAATGGATATTTGAGACAATGTGGTCTCGTACTCCCTCCACTAAGATCCTCCTCGCCTTTGCCACCTTCTTTTGCAAAGCATCAAGATTTGCGGCATCTACTGCAGCGGGTTTGGGAATGTCAGTATCAATGAATTATTTCAACACATTGTCCTCCAGAACTGCTTCCATCCTATAATTCCACGCAATATAATTGGAACCTCCCTCGATTTCATACTCAAATCTCAAGCCGTTGAAAGCCATATTGATCTTGATCCGTGTGTTCCACCAAGATTACTTTTAAAAATTCAAATGCTATTCTGTCACAAAATAAATTTCTTCTCCACTATAGTGATTTCCTGCGCTCTGATACCATGTATAAATTATTCAAACATTATGTATATCAATGGATTCAATCCAATCATGCGATCTAATAAAGAAATATACTGAATCCTTCTACAAATTAATTGTGGAAAATAAACATGATCGCTAATCACAACAAGTAAAGAAAGAAGCAAATCAAACCACAACACAATAATTTTCCCGAGGAAAGCTTACTGCTCAAAACCCCTCTATCTTCTATTTCATATTCACCATGGAATCATGAAAAAATTACAATGAACTCTTCTCACAAGAGTCTCCTGCACTCTCACAACTGTCTCACAATGACCCAGACAAAAATCGACAAAACATTAGTAAATTTCTTGCCTCTAACCAGCCTACCTTGCTTGTGCAATTCATGTGGAATGAAATCCCTATTCTATAGGAATTTCAGCCTTCCCAAGCTGCAAAATTCTCATGGGAAATCCAATGGTTGTCTTGATGCATGCGGTCAGCCTACTAATGATACAACTTATAGTTAACATTCCTTTACCCTTGGTCTGAACTGGGTCTCCACTGGAACTGACATGCATGCAACTATTAATAGTAAATCATCAGTTGCATGGTAGATCACTGCATGTGAATTAACTCTGATTTAATTCACTTGATCTCTCACTAGTGCAACAAACAATTACAACTAGTTCAACTGACTTTATCTCAATAAATTGAGTTAACTGATTTCTCATGAATTAAACTAATGCACTAACTGCAACTCGAACTCCAAAACTAACAGAATCACTCTGCATGCCTCACCAACCACCCTCAACTCAAAATTCATGAGCTAAATGAGTTTATCACACTCAGTTAACTATTACAAGTGATTATGAGATAAAATTACATTTTATTGTCCTATTTAATTAAGGGAAAATTAAATTAGACACACATTTCTTGTTGAATTTTCAACACTCTTATTTGGGATAGATTTTCCTTTGTTTGAGTAAGAAAAAATTCCCCTTTTTCTTGAACTGCTGCACCTAAAGCTTTTTCGATGTTTCTTTTTCAGATTCAATTTTTTTCTTAAGCTAGACAAACATCTCTTTCCAAATCACTCACATGACACTCTAGTTGAATTCTTCTTTCCTATCTTTGTAGATGGATGAACAAAGACCTTTTCATGTGTCGATGGTAAAAAAAACAATACTCGAGGTCGCATCAAGGTTAAGATTAGAAAACTTTATTTTCCATTCCAGATATGAATCTTGTAACTCTGGTGAAAGGCATGCTTTCACGTATTCTAATTTAGCCAAAATAGTATCAATGCTAGTGGAAGTAAGAAAATTTTTCATTTCATAAATATCAAAAATCTTTACTTGGTTGAAAGTGTCATCACTCGTGAGGAAAGTGAACATAAGTTGTTTTTCAATCAAATATATTTGTGTTAAAAAGTTTCTCAATATATAATAGGTTGACCAAAGCTCTTCATTTTCTCCAAAATTCCATTTCTTTGAGGATAGCCTGAAAAACAATGTTTGTGAAGTTCATACAACTAAACCAATATTTTATGTTATTTAAAATTTAGAATCGAGCCAGAGAGGGGGTGGCCTATGATGGAGTGGAACCATAATATTTCTTTCTTTCCATCCATATGAAGCATGAAATATGGTCCTTTATTAGGGGGTGAATATATTTACTTTTTTTTTTATAGAAGTTAGACCTAGGGGTGTGATCCACTGAAGATAATATGATTCTTTTAGGCAAAAATTTTCTAGGATGATATTTTTCCAAAGGGAGAATTTAATAGTTACCATATTCTAAGTCATCTTGGCCCCAAGATATTTTTCCAGTCGGTTATGTTTTTCAACGTCAAAGATCCCACACATTACAAGTTTGCATATTTTCTCCTAATTGATCATAGGGAGAATTATGTAGTGTTTCCATTACCACCATTCCAAAAGAAGAACCTGATGATTTTCTCTAATTTTTCCAAAACCATACTAGGTGCAAGATTTAAAAATCAATAATAAATTAGCGAGGCAGGGAGGAAATACTTGGAAAGAATCATATCATTATTTATTAAGAAGAAATTATACAGTGAATCAGGGGTGTTAGAGAGCATAAAATTTGATGGTAGAAAGTATACATCAAGGAAATGAGTACATAATGTTACCAAATTGTCTTGGAAACAAGATGAAAACTTTACAAGAGTAAGGTACGTGATCCAAAACAACGATGGAAAAACTTGGATGCAAAACATTCTACAACAAACTACCTAACTACTTGGGATAATTAAATTGGCCTCCATATTCTATATCATGGCTTTGACATTATCTGTTTCTAACTTTGTTTTAGATGTTTGATCCAGGAGGATCTTGTTCAGTGCAGATCGACAGAGCTCCAGTTTTTCCGATGTCCAGTTTAGTCTTCGGTATCGTCAATTTCACCAGTGAAGAAGTCCTCAAGTTGATCATGGTTTGAATTTGGTGAATGGTGTTTGTAATTGTCATGTGTTGTCATGACATAAGTGTGGCCTTTGTCTGTGGTATTTTTCATTATGTAATGGTGAAGTGGGTAAAATGGCTAAGGTGAAGAAAAACTATGTAAAGGACCTAAGTCCTATTCCTAAAGTGCTAAACCTAAGTCTAAAACCTAGAACTAAAGACCTAACACCTTAAACCTAAAGCCCTAACATAAAACCTATGGTGATAAAACCCTAGCGCAATGTAAACTATGTTAAAACTCACTTTCAGACTTTATGTTAAAACAAATACACCATACAGTCCTAACCACGATCTATAAATCACGTCGGAAGAGCCTAACCATGTGAACAGATGAACGGTTACCATAAACAGTTGGTAAAATGTATCAGAACTGTCGGGTTTTAAAACCGTAACTGAAATCGTCAGATATTTTCATGTGAACGGATAAGCCGTGACCGCAACCGCTGGATCCAACCACAAATGTAGCCACCAGAAAGACTATTCACATGCCAACTGTTTCTCCTCCGCATGGTTATGCTGACCGTTGGGGTTAAATTCTTATCCAAATTCTATTTTGGGTTTTAAAATTAATTTGTGCTAAGGATCTAATTAACACACCTTATCCCTATACACTATATGTCACTTCATGAGAAGACCGAGCCCTATCCAAACCATATTTTCTCAACAACCTGCCTAAATTGGAATAAAGGATTTTGAGTTAAACTTTATAAAGCCATGCCATTTTCCTTGCGAGAGACATGATTGATTTTGAGTTCAATTTCTGAGGGTTAGAGGTAGTTTTTTTTTAGTGTTTGTTAGTTTTCCGAAGGCAAAATTGAGCGCAGAGTCAGGTGATGAAAACTAGGAGAGGGAGCTTCCTGTTGCCAATGACTAGAACTGCCTGCAAGCACGATCACTCTGGTGTTTTTTCTGTGTAAAGACTTCCTCGAATCAATCCTAATAAAGCAGATGCCCAACTTGAAAGCGGACACAAAGATGTAGTCCACCAGGGGCGAACTCCGTAATCAATGTTTGTTGTCTCTTCTGGCTATTCTTTTCTACATTTTCATTCTTAATATGTTGGTGGTTTAAGTTGTAAATTATTTCCTTCAATATTCCACGTTAAGAAGTTCAGTTAAAAATAAATTCACTAATGGAAATTAATCAAAACTAACTCAGCACTTAATAACGATCACATTTAGATTATATATTTTGGTATCAGAGCGGGTTGTTCTTTGTAGAAATTTTTTGAGTGGGTTTTAATCATGTTAGGTTTTCAATGTGGAGAAGGAAAGCTTGTGTTGTTCGATCTAGAAATTGGAAAGATGAAATTCATTCATTAATTGACGATGACAAGAACTGAAACTGGTGAAACTCCTGAAGTGAAGCCCATGGATGAGAATCAAGTTCAAAAAATATTTTTGAACATGTAGCAGATTTTGGGAGAACTCTACAAAGATAAGAAGGCAACAGATGCAGCTTCTTCTCCAAATTCATCGAAGAAGGACAAGGGGAAAGGAAAATCATATCAACCTCATTCTCCTCCATCATCTCCATCATCACCTTCTTCTTCTTCTTCTTCTTCTTCTAGCTCAGAATATGAAACAAAAAAGAAACCTCAGAAGTCTCTTTTGAAACTTGATGTAAAGTTTGAATTACCTGTTTATGATGGCGAAATGAACCCAGAGAAACTAGATAACTGGGTTAGACATATAGAAGTGTATTGTAGGATTCCAAGCATTTCTGATGATAAGACAAAAATCCAGTTAGTTACTGTGAGGATGGGGGGAACTTCTTTAATCTGGTGGGAGAGTAAAACACAGATATATTTAACGCATAAAGGTAGATTCATATCCTCATGGTCTAAGTTTTTGAAAGCTCTAAAGAAACAATTATATTAGGTGGGATACACACAACAAGTTTTTATTGATTGACATCATTTGCGACAAGGTAAGGGACAAAATGTTCAAGATTTTACTCTTGAGTTTAGGAAGAAAACGTCAGTTCTTGGTATTCCTTTGGATACACGTGAAACTTTATTAAAGTACCTTGGAATTTTTCATTCATATTTACAGCATACATTATTGATGTTCAATCCTAATGACTTTGATGAAGTATGTGTTCAAGCCATACATTTTTAATCAGGTGGCAATCCATTCAAGTTTTCACCGAAGGCATCCAAATAGTTGGAGTCTAAAGAAAGCAAGAGGAAGAGCAGTTCAAAGGGAAAGAAGACAACGACAGCTTAGAAGGAACGTGAAGACCGACCTGTACTCACTGCCAAAGGGCCATACATGATGAAGCTAGATGTTGGAAACTTCACCCAGAACTCAAACCAGATAAGTTCCAAAAGAGGAAAGGTGAAAATAATGGTGTGAAAAAAATCCACCAAGATCTAGAATTTGATTCAGGTGATGAAGGGAAAATAACCACAATGATTGCGACAGGTAAAAATTATGACGCTAGTTCAAGTTCAAGTAATTTTACTTCTTCAAACATTAATCATCTAGATGAAGATACAAGAGTTGAGTTATTTCATATAAGGGTAACTTCTAAGCACACAAAAATAGATACATTTTTTGACAATTAGTCAGAGGAAAATTTAATATCTGAATCATTAGTTAAGAAATTGGGTTTGGAGACACAAAAACATCTAAGACCATACCCATTAGGTTGGCTAAAGGAATAGACTTAGATTAATTTCACAAAGCAGTGTCGTTTAAAATTTTCCATCACAACTAATGACATTGATGAAGTGGATTTAGATGTGATACCAGTAGACATATGTGGAATAGTGATAGGGAGTCCTTATCTCTATGATCGTGATGCAGTATTTCAGAGGAAAGATCATAAGTATCATCTTAAGAAATATGGGATTGAATACATTATACAGGGTACATAAAATAAAAACTCACTTGGATTTAGTTAATGCTAATCATATGAAGCTCTTAATAAGTTCAAATAAGAGATATATACTCATGGTTGTAAAATAACAACATAAGGATCTTCATGATGCTTTTTTAGGTTGTGAATATTAGTTTCAAGATAGTTTGGTTAAAGTGGTAGATTCATTTCAAAGTATATTTAAAGAACCAAAACATCTACTTCACAAACAGGAAATACAACATGAGATACAGTTGATGTATGATGCCCCTCTTTCTAATATCGGAATGTATCACAAGTCAGTCACAGAGCATGAAGAAATAAATAAACAAATCCAAGGGATGGTTGGAAAAGACTTCATTTGACCCAGTTCATCTCCATGTGGTTCACCCACAATTTTGGTTCCTAAGCAAAACGAGACATGGGGAATATGTGTCGACTTTAAATTTTTTTCACTTAAGAAGAAAATTTTCATAGCACCAATATTAGATTTATTAGATCTTCAACAGCCATTTAAAATTAAAACAGGTGATAGTGGTTATGCAATGGGTAAGGAAACAATGATTCGCACAGGTCATAAGCCACTTCCATACCTCCATTCACAGAATAAGTTGCAAAAATCTCTCCACTACATATGGATGGGATATCTTCAGCAATTTCACTTAGTAATTAAGTACAAGAAAGGTGTAACAAAAAAAGTAGATGATATGATGTCTAGACCGTCTTTGAATACTTTAGTAGTACTTCAAAATAGTTCATTCAAACATGGAAGTTATGTAGAACAATATAATAGTGATGCTTATTTCAAATATATTTATGAATCACTAGCTCATGGTACTCAGATAGAAGAAGTCAATTTTTATATTCATGATAGGTTATTATATTATCTGGGTAAGCTGTGCATACCACAGACAAAAAGCACACATGTTATTTTGGAAGCTCATTCTTCTCGAATTATAGGGCATTTTGGTGTAAGAAATATTATGGTGCAAATTCAAAGGTATTATTACTAGCCTCTCATATATGAAACAGTTGTTAAGTACATTAAAAGATGTGTGATGTGTTCGATAAGAAAGCCAAGAAATCCAAATATTGGTTTGTACATGCCACTTTCAGTTCCTTTGCAACCATGGGACAACATTTCCATGGATTTTGTTGAAGGACAGACAGAAATGGTGAACAAGAATATTATACATATTCTTCGAGGTTACTACAGTAAGCATCCTAAGTTGTGAGATAAATATTTACCTTATGTGCAACATGCTTACAATCGAGCCTTACACTCTTCGACTCCTCGGTCACCATTTGAAACATGTTTTGGGTATCTACGAAAGTTACCGATGGACTTTATGTTCGGTGAAGAAGATAAAGTGGATGGACGTGAAGATTCAAACAAAGCAGTTAATTTCATTCAATGGATACAACATATACATGAAGCAGTGCAGGATCAGTCAAAGAAGAGTTAGGCCAAGTACAAAATGTGCCACGATAAGCATCAAGTTGATCATCATTTTCAGGTCGGCGATTAGGTATGGTTTTATATCAGTAAAGATAGGTTTAAAGGAGAAGGTAAGAAACTGAAATCTATCAGGTATGGTCCTTTCAAGATTGTTGAAAAGGTTGGAAATAATGCATTCTAATTAGATTTACTGCCTTACATGTGTATTTATTCAGTTCTGAATGTAGAAAGTATGAAGTTGTATGAACCTCTGATGACCATTGAGTCCGAGGAAGATACACAGATTCCTACTATTGATGATTTAGCACCTGAGTATATGAATGAGTTTCAGGAATATACCATCTTAGACAGGAGAGTTCGTACTGCCAAGTGAGGAGATGTTGAATATCTTCGAGTGGGACTCAAGGGCATGAATCCGAGCAAGGCGAGATTGATAGAGATCAGAAAAGTGAGGGAGCTGTAACCTCACCTGATGTCTGCTTAAAATCAAAATTTTGTGGTCTAAAATATTTCAAGTGGAGAGGATTGATCTAGGAGGATCTTGTTTAGTGTAGATCGACAGAGCTGCAGTTTATCCGATGTCTGGTTCAGTCTTCAGTATCGTCAGTTTTTCCACTGAAGAAGTCCTCAAGTTGATCCTGGTTTGAATTTGGTGAATGGTGTTTGTAATTTTCATGTGTTTTCATGATATAATTGTGGTCTTTGTGTGGGGCATTTTTAATTATGTAATGGTGAAGTGAGTCAAATGGCTAAGGTGACGAAAAACTATGTAAAGGACCTAAGTCCTATTCCTAAATTGCTAAACCTAGGTCTAAAACCTAGATGTAAAGACCTAACACCTTAAACCTAAAGCCATAGCGCAAAACCTATGGTGATAAAACCCTAGCACAATGTAAACTATGTTAAAACCCACTTTTGAACTTTATAATAAAATAAATACACCATACAGTCCTAACCGCGACCTGTAAACCACATTGGAAGAGCCTAACCATGTGAACTAATGAATGGTTACCACAAACAGTTTGTCAAATGTATCGGAACCGTCAGGTTTTAAAACCATAACCGAAACCGTCAAAGATTTTCATGTGAATGGATAAGCCGTGACCACGACCAACAGATGCAACCACAAATGTAGCTGCCGGAAAGACTGTTCACGTGCAGACCATTTCTACTCCATGAAATTATGCTGACCGTCGTGGTTAAATGCTTATCCAAAGTCTATTTTGGGTTTTAAAATTAATTTTCCCTAAGGATATAATTAACACACCTAATCCTTGTTATGTACCATTCCTCTAAGGCTCTTATAATTGGTTTAGAAGATAAACATTTCTTTTGAATTTATCTGCTTCAATATTTCCATAGTACTAATATTGGTTGCAAAAATTATTTGACTCTACAGGTAGGCTGCAGCTGGAAATGATCCTTTCCTAAAGTCATATAATGACACATCTATTTTTTACCCTTCCTATGCTTCAAAATATTCAGAAAGCTCTCAACAAGGTAGGTTTAGGAGACCAGATCAAAGCGGATATGCCCCTCAATGCAAATGTGTAAAAATCCCCACAAACCAACTCAGTGGCATCAACTTGGGAATTCATGCCAGAATTTCATGATCTCATGATACATATTATTCAATTTCCAAATGAAAATGAAGCACATTTTACTGCCAATATATACCCATTTCCGAGTTTAAATGATAACTAGTATTTCCCTTTGGAATTTTCCTTCTTTGATGGTACCAACCAACTAGTAATTGATGGGACAATGCAAAATTGCAATGTGTTTGATGCAAATATTGATACTTTGATTTGGGCTCTCAAGAAAGCAGGCTTCCCTAATATTCCCATTATTGTGGGAGAAGTGGGTTGGTCCATTGATGGTGATAAAAATGTAAATCTAAGGTATGCACAAAGTTTCAATCAGAGCCATCTAAAACAAGTGATGCATGGAAAGGGCACTCCAATGTACGGTGGAGATATCAAAGTATATTTGTTTAGCCTTCTTGATGAAGGTGATAAGATCATATCACTCGTTAACTTCAAATCCATTGGGGCATTTTCCATTATGATGGACAACCCAAATATCCACTTGATCTTGCAGGTCTAGGTTGGTAGAATATGGCATTGATGGATGCAAGTGGTGTTAAATACCTGCCTAAAACGGTGGTGTGTTCTCAATCCAAAAGCTCCAAACCTGACTCTCGTGTGTCTTTAATCCTTAAGCTCCAGAATTCAAATCAAATATAGAATTTTACCTTTTTTTTATTACACCACATGTCCAAAGCAGAGCATCATTTCCAATGTGAAGCTTCTCTACAGAGAAAAGAGAGTCAAATCCAAAATTTTCATTCACAACAAAATTAAGAACTTCCTCTTCCATCAGAACAACATGTTGTTGGACAACATCAAGTTTATCTGTTTCCATATTAGGAACTCCATACATCATCAGACCTCCAATTCTATCAAAAAATTCATAAGCGGTGACATATTTCCCATCTTTATTAAGTTAATCAACAACATCCAAACCAACTATCCCACTGCTCACTATAGCAACTTTATTACTCCACCGAATGAACAATCCATATCAATTTCTAGTTCACCACATCATAGATAACCGAAAATTTATTTTCAAAATTATAAGCATCATAAGAATGGAATTAAGAATTATAAATGAAAGATAGATACCATGTCCTCTTCTGAGGTGGACATGGAACAATCCACCCTTCCTCAAAAGATTTATCAAATATGGCACATTTAATATTTTGAATTGGTATTATATTTTCAATGATTCCTAGTAAATATGCACCTTCACAAGGGGTAGGCATACATATCTAGTGAATTTAGGAAAATTATTTGTTTCCAACAGGTGGTCAAATTCTTCTCACCAATGACCTTGGTGTACTAATTCATTCCACTTAGGTATTTTGTTCCCAAGAGGACATATACTGTTATACTGCATGGAGGAAAAGGTTTCACATGTTTAGAATACATACAAGTGTACAAAATAGAAAGATACAAAAGAAAATTGAGGTGCCATATCAAGAAAAAGGACTGGAAAACCACATTTTCACTCCTCTAATTACATTATCATGGATTTCAAACATCAACGTCATAGACAATGTACATAGGTAGAAAATGGGATATAAATTCAAAGGATTAAATGTCTCATGGGACTAAAATGTCTCGTATAGACCATTTTTCCATCACAAAGGCCTTCAACCAGGTAATTCATGGTTCCAAAATACCCTCATTTTTAATATTAATAAAATAAAGTGTGAAACACTGAAAGAAGAAAAATATCCCTTTGATTCCTTTCACAAATTCAATAACAACGCCTTTTAGTGGCTTGTTTGGCATGTTTTTTCCATTTTTCCTAGGATTACAACTTTCTACAACAAGTTTCCCAGGGGACACTTTGGTGAAGTTAGAAGAGTCGGGGGCGGGGCGGGGGGGGCATTTCAAAGAAAGGATACGAGAGATTTGGGGCATTGATGTTGTTTTTCATGTTGTTCTGAATTTATTTTTTTTGGATATCTTCCCTTGATAACAATTGTTGAGAAAAGCCAAGTAATTTGTATTATATTGTTTCATGTCTCATTTTATATGTTTTCTTATAAATTTTGTAGTGCTTTAGAGCTCATTTGTTTCTACTCTTGCAATTTTCACCCATGCCTTATCACTTTATCTATTTGTTCATTTTTCTTAAATTATTTTTTGATGTATTGTACTTCAAATCATTGTAATTTTACAAAAATAAGCTATTTATCTCTCTAGCCTGGTGTTTACGTCTAACTTTTGTCTACCTGGTGAGATCCTCCAAGGAAAAATTTATGCATAGAATTGTCATTAATATGAAATAAAATGTAGGAAATTTGTTTGCAGATTCTATGTTTATTTAATAGCATTGGCTTCTACTTTACATGTTTCTAAACTAATGCTTCATTTTTTTCTAGATACCATGATGAAGGTTTTTAATTGAAAAGTGGAGATGATCAGGCATATAAAAAAATTTCAATTTATAAAATCCCTAACAATGTTTGTGTTCATGAGGCTCTAGAGGCCTAAGGCTCGAATGTTGTTCTCAAATCACCCATAACAACTAAAATGGATGAGAGTGTGCATTTATTACTTAAGTGCATGAAGGTGATGGAAAATGATACTTTCTTAAGTGAGTAGAATCAGGTAAAAATTTTATGATGAGTGTGGTGCAATGATATTTTCTTGTTAAAATGGATCCAATGCATTTTATTGAAGTTAATAGCTTAAGTAAAGATTCAAGAACTAGTGCAACTCAAGACAATTTACTTATTCTTTATGATAACTTATTTTGTTTGTTATTAACATAAACATTTGTTGGAGATGAATTTAAAGTTAAAATGTGAAGGACTGTAACTCTCATTTATTTCCCTTGTGATTAAGTTTATGAAGGCTCTCGGCTCTCTCTAGTAAGTGGGGATTTTCTCTGCATTGATTTTGTGAATAGTGTCAATATATAAAATATCCTGAAAAGTTTTGTTATATAATAATTTCTTCTGTTTTGAAGGCTTCAATATTGCATTCAAATAGTTTCTTATTTTCAAATTTTTGTTATGCAATCTTCTTAAGAACTTGAGAGTGATTGATTTTTTCAGGACTTCCTTTGAGGAAAAACTCTAAGGGTTCAATTTTTGGGAGACATGAAAAGGTTGCATGAAGTTGGAGCCCTTGATGAACATCTACAACCTCTTACTAAATAATTTTTAGAAGAGGAGGAAATAATAAATTTATAAGGGGAACATAGTACCAATGCAAGTATAGTTTTACTCAAGCATCACATTAAGCAATTTTCCAGTTTACTTGCAATTCATCAGACAAGTGAAAATTCCATTAGCATATCATTGTAGATTAATATTAGTGTCAAATGAGATTATTTTTTGCAACTAGTATGGTAAGGAAATATTATTGGAATCAAATTTTTACGTCTCCTGCAAAGCTTCACAAGAATTGAAAGACACTATATATATTCACCCAAATTATCCAAACTATAAAAATCCAAAACAAGATAGTAACCAATGTTTTCATCTTCCACATTTTTTTCCTCTGACTCAGTTAGAACTATTAGTTTAGAATCCTTTTGAAGTCCAAAACAAACATGCTTGGAAGTATTTTTTGAGAGAGAGATTCAAAACATGGCATTTATTTGTTAAAAGGTTGAGGTTGATACTTGTATCTTCCACATATCTATTTGTATCGATCAAACTATGGCTTCCAAATTGCACGAAGTTTAATAATCTCATGTGCCTTTTCTAATATGTAATGATTCCTCCCTATGGTATCTACTTTTTTATTAGATGGTCAAATGTTTCCATAGTGTATATCATCTCCATGGACCTTATAATCACCATGCCTGGAAACATTTTTTTTTATCTTTGTATGTGCACTCACTTCCTATTGGTTTTCCTATCCAACTAGAACTTGATCCTAAAGAAGTGTAAGCTATTGTGTGTAAACACCAACAAAGTTATTTTTCATTGTTTAATCCAAACTACCAGCAACTGAGGAGCTACAAGAATCAACACCATATTTGATTTGAACCTAAATAGTATTATTATCTTCGCATATTTCCCTAATCAAAATGATCAGTAGACGTTCCTAATGGATTATTTCTCTCATTATATATATTCGTAAAATACGCAAAATCTATATCTACCTTTGAACCTTGGGAAAAAAAATATGATTTTTATTATTGGACACCTAATCCTCTAAGGGTTGGTGTGGAAGGCGAAGAGTCAAAAGGAATCCAAGGGACCCTGTATTATGAAATCCAAGGGTCACTCCATTGTATGATAAATATGTTTCATTGTCAGTAATAGAGCATCTAATGTTTTATCTTTCTCATGTATTGTCTGTTTATCGTGTTCACCATGGTTGACTTTAACATGGTATCAGAGCCATGATGTGTGGCCTTTATAAACCATTGCTCTCCTCATTGTGGATTTTATTCCATTTTGAGCATTTTTCAGAATAGAGTTTGTTACCTCTGTCAATTTTTCCATTCCCTTGATGTGAGATGACCAACAAGTGTGACTGCAAAGAGGAATATTGTTTGACCAGTCAGAGCTGCATTTAAGCACTCTTCCCTTTCTCCATACCTTTCCTCTGTTCGACACCTCTACTAAAAATTATGCACCAGTCAAACCTATAGAAATTTATTAATACTAATGTATTACTCGATTCTCCTGATCTAACAATATTTATCTTCTTGCTAAATATAGAATCCTTCCACTGTTAAACTTGCGGAAATTTAAAACTCAATTGCAAACACATGTGAATAAATGCAATCGCACATAACACAGTTGTTTAACAGGAAAGCTTAAAGCTAAAAACCCCAACTATCATATATTATGTATATCAATGGAATAATGTAATAATCTCATACAAATCTTAGTACATCAAGCTATCAGTACAATCAACAATCATTACACACTTTCATGCAAAAATTTGTATCTCTATGTACCAATTTCTTGCCTCCTCATAGCCTGCCTCCACTGCGCAATCCCTGCTGAAGAAGACCCTTGAATGAATTCGAA
Source organism: Pinus albicaulis (assembly GCA_034641835.2). NCBI lineage: Eukaryota > Viridiplantae > Streptophyta > Pinopsida > Pinales > Pinaceae > Pinus > Pinus albicaulis. The sequence goes on from CM076578.1 coordinate 1,679,054,534, forward strand.
TTGGCCTTGCCTTGACTACACAATCCTCATTGGAAACTCCAATGTGTGTCAGATGCATTGAATGCATCACTATAGTCATAACAAATAGTCCATCTCACCCTTTCACCTATCTGTCCACTGGCTCTCCACTGGAACTGAAATGCAAGTAGTTAATTGCTGTATTTGTTCAGTTTTTAGTGAGTTATTAGTTGTGAATTAATTAAATAATTAATTCACTAAAATCTCACTAGTGTATCTTTCAGTTAGACTAGATACAACTAGCTCAACTGAGTTTAACTCACTTAATTGAGCTAAACTAAATAAAAACTCCTGTAACTACTCTTCCAACTTTGTCATAACTTTGCCACTTCAGTTCTAACTGAGTCCTCCATGCATGAGCCACCAATAACCCTAGGAATTGCGTAATTCCTTCAGCCCACAAATTTTCCAAATATGTTCACTGAAGTAAAGTGCTCCAAGAGAATAAATTGATGTTTATTGTCGGATTATTATTAAGGGTTAATAACAATCGACATGCACCTATTTTTAGATTGACGATCTATAAATAGACTTCGTCCAATATTCTAAAAATAGAATTTCATCTATTTTCCACATTTGACCAACCATCTACAAATAGCATCCTGCAACTTATAGAATATGCTCACCATGTCTAAAATAGACATACACCTAAAAATAGCCTGTGGGCCCCACTTAGTGAAGGTGCTTAATTTTCACTAAGCTCATCATCTTGTTGAATATCAACACTCCCTCTCAACAAGATAGGGATTATCCTTCACCCCGATCCTGCCTCTATGGTATTCGAATTTTCTCTTGGTGAGCGCCTTTGTCAGAATATCTACATCCTGATCCTCCGTAGGAATGTACTGAAGCAACATGATCTTCCATTGCACAAAATCTCTAATATAATGATACCAGATATCAATATGTTTAGATCTATCATGAAACATAGGATTAACCGAGAGTTTAATGAAACTATGATTATCACAATGTATCATTGTAGGATCTAAATGTGAACCGAACAAACCGACCAGGATCTTCCTCATCCAGATAGCCTCACATGTATCTTGACTTGTTTCCATGTATTCTGCTTCCACTAAACTGAGTGCCACGGATCTTTGTTTCCTACTGTACCAAGAAACTATTGTAGATCTGATACTAAAAACCCCTCCTGATGTGCTCTTTCTGTTCATTGGGCTGCCTGCCCAATCTGCATCTGTGAAGCCATGCAACTTCACTTCATCCGTATGTCTGTACCATAAGCCATACTCAGATGTGCCCCTGAGATACCTCAGGACATGATTTCCCGCCTTCCAAAAGAGCTTGGTAGGCTTAACCATCGCTTGTGAAAGTTGTTTCACTGCATATCATATATTTGGTCTTGTATTAACTAAATACATGAGTGAACCCACCAACTGTCGATAAACAATGGAATCCACTACCTCTGCCGATGTAGCATCCTATTTCCTCCAATTTCCTGGAAGAGGAGTATCCATGGGCTTGAATTCCTCCATGTGAAACTTACCAAGTATCTCCTAAGCATACTTGCCTTGAGACACAAACAGTTCACCTCTCGCTACCATATTTCCAATCTAAGGAAATAATGAAGGAGGCTCAAATCCTTCATCTCAAACTCCTTTGCAAGAAATGCCTTGCATGAGTGTATCAACTTCTCAACACCCATTAGTATTAAATCATCAACATAAAGAACAATGATTAAAAGCTTACCCTCCACCACAATTTGGTATAGGTTTGCATCCGCCTTACTCTTGGTGAAGCCAAGTGCAGTTGAATAGTTGTCGATCCATGTGTACCAAGCACGGGGTGCTTGCTTCAACCCATACAATGCTCTTTTGAGTTTGCACACATGCGACTCGCTGCTGAAGATCTCAAATCCTTCAGGCTGCTCAATGTACACCTCTTCCTCAATGATCCCATTAAGGAACGCAGTCTTCACATCCATCTGATGAATGTGCCAACCCATCTGCGCTGAGAGAGCAAGGATGGTCCTTATGGAAGAATACCGTGTGACAGGTGCAAAGGTTTCTTCATAATCAATCCCCTCAATCTGTGAGAAGCCCCAGGCAACAAATCTTGCCTTATACTTCTCGATGCTCCCATCAGCAGCTTGCTTTACCTTGTAGATCCATTTTGAATCTACGACTGATTTACCCAACGGCTTGGAACAATATCCTAAGCATTGTTTCTGATAATGGAGTCAAAATCCTCCACCATGGCATCTACCTATGTGGGCTCCTGTGCTGCTTCTTCAAAATAAGATGGCTCTATCATGACACACTTTCTCATAAGAGCTATGTGTCCAGTAAATCGGTCAGGTGACTGTCTCTGTCTGCGCTGTGATGTAGGGACTCCTACATTCTCTGCTGCATCAAGCTTCAGTCTCTCAGCTTCTATGGTACACTTTCTGCTAGTTCTGATGTTTGTTTCTGCATGAGCGAACTCCTCCACTCCATGAATCTCCTCCTGTGGCTGATCCACATCTAGAGGCTCATCTTTGGGAATAAGAAGTTCCTCCTCTGCATGCAAGTGTAGCTCCCTCTCAAGCGACAACTTCATGGCTTTCACCTCATTGAATTTTATATCCCGTCGCACCACATTCATTCGATTGTTTGGAAAATACACACAATAATTATGGGGTGTTTCTGTGTACCCCACAAATATCCCAACTTCTGTAGTCGGCTCCAGCTTCTTCCTGGTGTCCTTTGTCACATGAATGTAAATAGATGAGCCAAAAATCTTCAAATGAGAAATATCAGGCTTCTTACCAGTAAAAGCTTCTCCAGGTGTACTCATGCCAAGTACTCTATGAGGACAATGGTTTTGCACATAAATTGCAAGAGCAAAGGCCGCCATTGGTGCATCGATAGGCTCAAGTCATGCAAGATAGTCGTGCAGCACCCATACACTCATTCTCGTCCTTCCTCTCCGTGACCCCATTCTATCGTGGGTTATGAGGCGCTATGAGTTCTCTTCAAATTATTTCTTTTGCCACATAAGTCTTTGAATTCTGTTCGAGATATATTCATCATCACATTATTACTCCGCAAAGCCTTCACTACTTATTCCTCGACTCCTTCTCCACCAATGCTTTAAACTCGTCGTAACTTTGAGAATGTTTCGCTCTTCCTCTCGCATGAAGAAGATCCAAAGATCTACAAGAATAGTCATAAAAAAATATAACATAATACTTGTGTTTTGTTGTTGAAGCAACCAAGAAAGGTCCACACACGTCTATGTGAATTCTCTCCAGGATCACCAAATCACGGTTCTCCTTCTCATGAAAGGTGGTCTTCATAAAATTACCCATATTACATCCCTTGTGCTGAAATGACTACGTAAGAGTACCCTTTGGAAGTCTAGTAGAAATCTGCTGCAAAATCTTTAAAGTTCCATGGTGAAGATGGCCCAATCTCCTGTGCTATAATTCGCCCTCATCCTGGCTCACCACTTCTTCTACTTTGCCCATCATTGTAGTGCAACCATCTACCTCGAGCTTGTAGATATTCTTAACTCAAATCCCTATCCTCTTGGTTTGAGTCATTTTTTTATGTCGCAGGAAAGCTTTTCCATCGCTAAAAACAACGTCATAACCTTTGTCTTACAACATTGTGACCGAGACCAAGTTTTTCTTCGGACCTGGAACATGCATAACATCTTTCAACGTAAAATGGTTTAATTCGACTCCCTCTCAAACGTAATGGTTCCAATTCCAAAGCACATCAGATCTACCATCGTCTCCCATCTCTATATGCATTTGGAGATCCCTCTCCTCCAAGTCACTAAACAACTCCTTGTCTCCCGTCATATGGAAAGACGTGCCACTATCATGATACCACACTGATCGCATTGAGCTTGAAACCAAGAATGCGATCAAAGAGAAATCAAGTTCAAATTGCGAGGCTAAGGCCTCTCCAGCTACAGCTCGAGAATCCTTCTTGTTCTTCCCTTTTTGTGGGCAGTTTGTGGTGAGATGCCCATGTTCGTGACAGTGAAAACACTTCACTTTGGACAAATCTAGCTTCTTGCCTTTAGCCTCAGATTTTAGATGGGATTTCTTCCCCTTTCCTTTCCTTTCTTTGGCTGCCAAAGCACAATTATCTTCATTATCATTCTTCGATAAAGAGCCATCCCTGGTATTTTTCCTTATCTCCTCCTGCACAAGATCCGACCAAAGTTGCTCCCAATCCGGAAATTTCTCCCATCCATTAACAAATTCTTCATAGCTATTGCAACTCTTCGGAAGCCTAAGGAGAGCCAATCTCACCAAGTCGTCATCCGCAACTGTAATTCCCACACTTCCCAGCTCATCCCTACATCGGACAAACTTCGTGAGATATTTTGGAATACTATCGCCCTTCTCCATTTTGATTTTTTTGAGCTTATCTTTTAGCACCAACTTCCTATGGTCGATGCTGCTTTCGAAAAGATCTATCAAAGCCTTCCACATTGCAAATGGAGTGGCTTTCCCATGAATGCTTGATACAATATGGTCTTTCACACCTTCAAATAGAATTCTTCTTGTCTTTGCTACCTTATTTTTCCATGCGTCAAGTATTGCAGCATCGCTAGAAGTAGGCTTAGGAACATCACTATCGACGAAATCCTTCAGTCCATTATCTTCAAGCACCACCTCCATCCTATCCTTAGAGGCTATGTAATTCAAGCTACCCTCAAGGGCATACTCCAATCGCAACCCATTGAAAGACATTTCAATGAATACTCAACTGTCGCACCAAGAAATTTCTGCAACAAATTCGAATTGTCCACCAGCACAAAACTCAACACTTATTCACAATTGCAATCTCCAATGATCAATACTTCTCCGATAACATGTATAAATTTATTAATATTGATGTATTACCAGATTCTCCTGATCTAAAAATATTTATATTCTTGCTAAATACAGAATCCTCCCACTGTTAAACTTGCGGATATTTAAAACTCAATTGCAAACACATGTGAATAAATTCAATCGCATATAACACAGTTGTTTAACGGGAAAGATTAAAGATAAAAACCCAAACTATCATATATTATGTATATCAATGGAATCATGTAATAATCTCATACAAATCTTAGTACATCAAGCTCTCAATACAATCAACCAATCATTACAATCTGTCATGTAGAAATTTGCAACTCTATGCACCAATTTCTTGCCTCCTGACAGCCAGCCTCCACTGCGCAATCCCTGCTGAAGAATACCCCTGAATGAATTCGAATTGGCCTTGCCTTGACTGTGCAATCCTCATTGGCAACTCCAATGTGTGTCAGATGCAATGAATGCATCACTATAGTCACAACAAATAGTCCATCTCACCCTTTCACCTATCTCTCCACTGGAACTGACATGAAAGTAGTTAACTCTTGCATTTGTTCAGTTGTTAGTGAGTTATTAGTTGTGAATTAATTAACTAATTAATTCTCTAAACTCTCACTAGCGTATCTTTCAGTTAGACTAGATACAACTAGCTCAACTAAGTTAAACTAAATAACAACTCCTATAACTACTCTTCCAACTTTGTCATAACTTTGCCACTTCAGTTCTAACTGACTCCTCCATGCATGAGCCACCAATAACCCTAGGAATTCCGTAATTCCTTTAGCCCACTGATTTTCCAAATCTGTTCACTGAAATAAAGTGCTCCAAGAGAATAATTTGATGTTTATTGTCAGATTATTATTAAGGGTTAATAATAATCGACATGAACCTACTTTTAGATTGACGATCTATAAATAGAATTCGCCCAATATTCTAAAAATAGAATTTCATCTATTTTCCACATTTGACTAACCATCTACAAATAGCATCTTGCAACTTATAAAATATGCTCACCATGTCTAAAAATAGACATACACCTAAAAATATCCTGTGGGCCCCACTTAGTGAAGGTGCTTACTTTTTACTAAGCTCATCATCTTGTTGAATCTCAACAAAACCTGCATCTATGTAAATTTTTGTGTTTCTACCTATTCTTCTACCAAACCTTACTAAAATAACTCTCCATTACTATATAACCACTCCTTATTTTTCACTCATCTTGGCGCCTCTCTTTTCCACATCGGCTGCCTAAACAGAAACCTTGTGGGCATTAACCATAGAGCTCTATTTTCTCCCCCGAAGCAAGGCAGTGACGAATACTTCTCCCAGATCAGTGTTGGTGCTCTGCAGTGCAACCAACTTATGGTGCTCGACACCAGCTCTGATGTGAGCTAGATCTAGTGCAACCCCTGTTCAGATTGTTACCAGAAAATTGACCCCATTTACCACCCGGTGCTCTCTTCGAACTTTAAGTTGGTTGCCTACCAGGCGAGCCTATGTCAGGAGCTTGATGTCTCAAGGTGCAGCCACAACGACAACTACATGTACCAGGCTCACGTTCATGGTCGGTCCAATCCACAAGAGGCAACCATAGGTAGCTCTGGGTTCCTTGCTATAGAATGTATACTTCCAGAACACTTTCCCTAGAAACAAACCCAGTAGTTTTCCTATCCTCATCGTTGAGCCACCAACCTTAGTTGTGCTCCTCCTCCCACTTTCGACATCCATCCTTCATAAAATTGACACTTCTCTACACTAGCTCTAACACCACTGTTCAACACTGGTTATATGCATCAAGACAACGAAAGTGTGATTTGTGCATCCAAAAAGATGAAAGTTACTCTTGAGTTGGTTTTGATTCAATGATCAAAATGTCATTTTCATCTCCAACCCGTTTATAACCATGATGACGTTCCCATTCTCGAGATTTTTCGTCATATAAATGTTTTCTTCTTTTGCGTTTTTTGATGCCTTTTGATTGGAAACAATTCCCATTTTCTTGGAGGCTTGGCTTTTAGAAGAGTTTTTTCAGGATGAATTGGAGTCGTTGGAGTTGGTAATTGAACAAGTGGACCCTCTTTATCAAGATTAAAGGGTAAGCTAAAAAGTGTATATGAAATAATATGCACAAGGCTAGTGCATTTCTCCACGCAATATTTCACAAGCTCTTCCTAGGAAGACTTAGGGGAGGCTCCAGGATCATGTGAATCGAAAGGCGTCAAGTTCCCTAGATCGATCTGGTAAAGGATGGCTTCTTTAGCAGCGACAACAATCATACTAGGGTTTTTATTTGAGTACAATGGTTTCTCTGTACCTAAAAATGGCCGCTATATATATTTAATGTGTCTCTTCTTATGAAAATTTGTTTGCAGGGTCCAAAGAGAAAACAATGGCCTTCTATCTATGTTTGAACTTTGTAATAGTCAAAGGTATGCCAAAGGCCAATGAGTAAGCTGCAGTAGTAAATGCCTAGCTATAATATGAGAAAAATGTACAAGAAATTGAACCTAAAATATTATGGGGCGTGTTTATGATGGTAATATTTGTGGGGTTCTTTATAATGTGCTAAAACCAATTGAAAAAAACAGAGCCTCTTTTCTTCTTCTCTTTGTATTGGTGTCATCAAATTGGTCAGCTCCAAAAGAAGACACAATATTTGATGCCTCTAGTTCCAATGTTGTTGTCTTTATAGATAAAATATAGTTGTTGTTGGTGTAAAACAATTATTTTTTGAGGAGAGAAATCATTAGTATTTTCTACCTTAAAGGGTTATTTCACACTGGTTGTTTGTTGCACATTTACAAAATATTTTCCAATGACATTGTATTGTTAGAGGGTGTTGTTTCTTCTATACAACTTCATAGTTGTGATCATTTTCTGACTAAGAAGAAAATGTATAAAATTCACTCTTTATTAGAGTAATTGAGAAATATAATTGTGTCTACTACTGAAGGCACGGTGATAGTAAAAAAAAACACTCTCTGTGATATTAAAACCTATTTGCAGTATACACAGGATAAGAATGTTTTTTTATAGCTCGAATCTTAGATACAAAAAGAGGAGTTACAACAAAAGAGTTGTCATTTTGAACTTTTTTGTTCAGAACACTGAGACAAAATCCCATCAACAACAAGATATTGGTAAAATCGTTGAGCCCAGTACAAGAGCAGATGTGTATGCAGATGCAGAAGCTCACGCTTCACCTCCCAAGCCCATCATCAGAACTTGCGAAGAGCTTGTCCATAAAAGGCACATAATTAGTATTTGATATGACAAGGAGGTGTCCTTTCATAGTCCAGACTATTCCAAGTCCATTCAATTTTAGAGTTCCAGATTTATTCATGATATCTTAACTTCAGTTGTTTCAGATTTTGCCCCTCTTCCACAACAAATTGTAAAATGACAACACTGTGATCGATTTGGGCATATGAAATATCACTATTTTGATATTCAGCCATGCAAGAATTGTAGTCAGCACACTCATTCTTCACACAGATGCTTCAGAAACACAGAGTCATCTTGGATGCATTACTTCTTGGCAATGGGCATCAACAACTAAGAATATGTTTAAGTCATATGGCATAACTTGTTCTAGAGTATTGAACAAGCTTGCAATTGATTTTTCACCATCGTATCACCTTCTATCTATTAGGGAGGGGGGGGGGGGTGGAATGGTGGTCATCTACAAGTTCAAAGCCACATGAAGCAAGCCTAAGCCACAACCCATCATTCCAGATTCATAGTTGTAGACAGACACAAAAGTTAAAGCGAGCTTGAGCCACAAACTTCCATTCCATATTCAAATTTGTAGGCAGAGACACAAATGCCCATGATCATTCCTTTGGTTGGTGGTCAGCCTTAAACCATATATGCGAGGTTGATCTTATTCCTCTTCAAAGAATTTAGGAGTACACTTCCTCTAGCAAAAGACTTCAACTTCTTGTCAGGTTTGGTAGAGTTCCAAGAAAATCATCAAGCATTCCAGAGTTGGTGGTAATCCTCAAAATATCGCAGGTTGTAGACCTCCCTTCTTCCAGGTTGGATATCTCCCTCTTCAAAATATGAGGAGTACTTCCTCTATCAGAAGACCTCATCTTCTTGCCAAATTTGGAACAGTTCCAGGAACTGCACTAAGCATTCCAGTGTTGGTGGTCATCCTTAAACCACCTCTTTATACCAATATTTTAGAGAAATTATTTAGCCTAGTGCTGCCATGCATAATTTTCACATTTGTATTACAACTCTCTTCTTGGACTCACATATACCCCTTCAGATTAAGGGGGGGAATCTTGTACACCTAATCCTCTAAGGGTTGGGGGGGAAGGCGAAGAGCCAAAAAGAGACCAAGAGACCCTGGAATATCAAATCCAAGGGTCACTCCATTGTGTGATAAATATGTATCATTCTGATTAATAGAGTATCCAATGTTTTATCTTTATCATGTCTTGTGTGATTACCGTGTTCACCATGCCCAAGTTTAACAGTTATCATTTAAATTATCCATATTTATTAGAGCCCAAAAATCCATTTTCTTTGGATAATATTTATCTATAACGTCAAAAGAAACCCTATTATAAGTTGAAGGACCATTATTTCCTCTTGAGTCTTAAAAAATTATGATGGAATGAAACTAGGTGAGGACCATATCCAGGTTTACCATGTTAGAACCTAGATTCATTAAGATGATGACCTTGGTTTGAATATATCCACATACAAGCTAGGAACACCCATACTTATCGTTTCCATCTCTCTTTCATAATTAATATTATCATACCGAGGACCTGTAACCCATGGAGGCCCATGGAAGTCATTACAATGCAATTTATTAGAATACATGCCATGTCCACAATTTTTTATATTTAATCTGTGCATCCAATGTGCCCATTTTTTATTATGATATTTACCACGTCTGAAAATGGCATCATTCACATAGTTTTGAAGTCTACAAAGGTAATCATACTTGTTTTCACATTTAAAACTCCCCTCACATTTTTTGGTTCTTGAAGCTCGAGCACTTTCATAACAAAAACACACAAATTCAAGCAACAAAAAAAATGGCCCACTGGTCTCTTTTCATCTGCAGATATTAGAATGAAGTTTTGTTAGAGGCATTGCTTGTTTTTTTTTAATTTTAGTTAGAAAATGGTTTGCTCTTGGTTTTATGTGACTTTTAATTTATCATATGTAGCATGTTGAGAAATGGGAAATAATAACGTGTGACATTTATCTTTCATAAATTGATGTTGAATGAAAGGATAAATAGTTTAACCAAGTTACAGTTCACTTTGGCAAAGGCGGAGGAAAATCTTAAAAAAATTCCTAGGAATACACCATATACAAGTTTGAGCATAACTAATATATGGATTTTTCTTTTGTAGGTATGTTCTTTTTTCTACCCAAGATATCAGAGAAAGAAAAATATTGATATTGTAGAAATTGTTTGAGAACCTAACTGAGGTTGATTTTTCTAATGTCCTACTTGAATGATACCTTCTCATATGCCAGGAAGCATTCAAATATGAATTAAGAAGTTCATGAAATAAATAAAATTCAATTTGTATAGATATAAAAGATACAAACAAATGTCAATGCCTTCGTTTGATTGTTACTTGACTCTGTTGTGGGAAGGTTACAGTAAATGTGATTGGAAAAAGTATGGGGATACAATGCAGAGCATGTCTTGGATATGATTAATTTTTTGTTAGAGGTCCTTGAGGGACGTGAGCCATCAAATTTGGAAATGTTTCTAGTAGAGATTCCTATGGTTTTTAATGTTGTGATTATTTCACCTCATGGTTATTTTGGGCAAGCAAATGTTTTAGGAATGCCAGGAAAGACATTGGTGCATAGGTAGAGACATTTTTTATAACTGCAATGTTTGTTCCATGATATCCTCTCTTTATTGTTTGATTGTATTTTTAACATTTCTTTTGATTTAGTTTTGTCTTTTAAATATGAAATTGAAAATACTTGGTATCATGTCCATTTAAACAACAACAAAAGATTGAAGATTAAATTAGTATTACACGATATTGATTGTAACTTATAACTATTTTGTGTTAAAATATTTTGATTTCTATGAGAAAGGTTTACTTTCATGTTGTTATTTGAGTAAATGTTTTTTATATACTTTACCAAGTTCACGTGTTATAAAATGAGAGTTAGAAAATGAAACGTTGTTGTCGAATAATATGACAAGGATTAAATATCACACATCAGATTATTAGTTTTCACAAGTTATTTGAGTTGACATGATTGTTCCTAAGCTTTCCCTGAAGGTTGAGTACTATGTTACTAAGGTGTTATTTTTTATGGTGACATTTTATTTTCTTTGTTTATACTGGTCATCTGGCTACATAGTGTCCATTGTCTCTCAACTGAAGAAAACTTGTTCGATTTTCTTGCTTGTATGGGGAAAAATGGCTTTGACATTGCTGATGTTGAGGTATATGTCATATAAATTATTTATAGTCTACTTTAGTTTATCTTATAGTGTTAATTTTCTTTTATGTCTTACACTCTACATTGTATATTATTTTGTTTTCATAAAATCAACTTAGTATTGATGGTAAGAAGTAGGAATTTAAGAAATAGGAGAGCAATAACACTAAAGAAAAAAATGCAAAGAGAGGGAGAGAAGAGAATGAGTCTAGTGATACTATTATATCAGATATGCTGCATAAGACACACACATAGAGACTGATGGTCAAGTATCCAGAGTTGGTGAATTCATCTGTAATGTGTTGGAAACATAATGATAATGTTTTGAAGTGATGAAACATCATTTCATGAGTAAATTGTAGTCCAACCAATATTAAGTTGGAAAATCATATTGTACTACTTTAACATTTCATATAATATAGTTTATATGGTTGAAAATATTTATAGTTGCATTTGATATTGTTTAGTAGTGTAGTTAACATATGCAACTTTGCATTTTCATATTAGATGAACATAAACATTGTATGACATGGTTTCAATTTAGTTGCAAAAGCATAATAATTAATTTATGTTAATTAATAATTAATACATAAAATCAATCTAAAACTACTAAATTAGTAGTTTATATTGATTAATGATGAACATAAATCAAATGAGTATAAGATTAAATTAGTCATTTATAATGATTATTAATGAAAGTAAATGAAATGAATATAAACTACTAAATTAGCCATTTATATAATGAATATGAAACTACAAAAAAAATGTATATGAATACTGCGAATGATAAATTTGTGATTACAAATGATGACTAAAATTTGCATATATACGACTATTAGTAGCTAATTTACAGTATCTTATAACACGACGAATATTTAGTCATATTTCTTTGGTCGTTAATTGGTTTCAAACAATGACTATAATTTGCATATATATGACTACTAGTAGCTAATTTGCAGTATCTTACAACGCGACCAACATTTTGGTCATATTTCTTTAGTCATAATTTTTTTTCTCGGGTGATCATATAGTAATATATTTTGTTGTATATTGTGTCATTAATTGTGACAATTAATGACTAAATCAATGACTACGTTAATGACCAAATTTATGACTAAATATAACACTAGACGATAAAATTGAGACAACTAATTAATGACTAAGCTAAAAATGACTAAAATGTGGTTTCGTTATAAGATACTGTAAATTATCTACTTAGTATTCATTTAATAAAAAATGGTCATTTATATGCAAATTTTAGTCATTTTTTTACTAACTAGTTAGCCATTTTGTACTAGTGTTCACGTCCATTAAACTAAATAAGTTTTGTTTAGGGAATAAGGATCTTGTTTTCCTTCCATATCCATCGTAGAGGCCATAAAACCCATCCTTATTATGTAAAACACTCTATTTTCTCCCATATTTCCATTCTAATATAGTTCTGTTCAAGGACATTAAATACAATTTTGTTCATGATTGAAGCCCAAAAATGCCACTATTGGTGCACTTTGCACACCATTTAGAAAATGCACACAATTCTTAAATATTTGATATTGACATATGGAATTTCTTACTATTCATGGGTGCTTTAAAACTTACATTGATCTCTAGTCTTAATGGAAATTTGTTCTAAATACATAGTGGTTAATGTGTTCACATGCTAATTCTATTTCTCATCGTTCATTAGTTGTAATTACACACTCTAGAATGTTACAAATACATCGTTTGCTCACAATTCTATTGTTACAAACTACCCAACTATAAATGGTGATAAATTAATGATAAATGGATGACATTTGAATGTTAGAAATGTGTAAGTGGTCCACATTCAACTTTTTTGTCGTCATTGTCCTTAGTAACAATGACAAGTTTTAATATTTCCATTATTTATCATCGTAAATAGATAACTCTTTGTCATCCCAACCATAGTTAACATTATCGGGCTATGATATATTAATTGTGTAATGGTCTCTTGATGATGCTAACAAACTCTCAATCTCTAATTCCCATGAATATGATGAATGAATGATGTAATTCCTTACTTGTATGGACACAAGTTATGATTCATTTCTATTTTTATTGTGCCATTGTATATATGTTTCACTAGCATCTCATGTTATATGGTTAATTGAGCAAGTTTTATCTTTCATTTTTCAAGTATAATTTCGTTGCATGAATAAGCATATTTTTGTAATTAAAATCATTCAAAATGTGTTCTTAATTCATGGTTTGTTTGAATATTCACACATTTATCCCCGACATTTTACTTTGAAAGTGAGTAGTGTTAAATCAATAGTCTTCATTAAGGAACTTCCCTTCATTACTCGATGACCTAGCTTAGCTCGATATTTAAGGATTCCCCCCTTGACAAGGATATAATTTTTGTAGTCTAAAGAGTGAGAGAAGGCCACCAAGGTGACATTGGGTGGATTTCTTGAGAGTTTCCTTTTAGGCATTCTGGGTGGGGTTCAGACTTTTTTTCTATGAGAGTCTTTGAGTGGCGACACAATTTAGAAAATGGTTACAAGAAAATTAGTTTCCCTTATTTCCGTCACCTAAACTACCTCCAATAAAATAATGTGCTTTTAATAACATCTAATGTTGATAAATAATTAATTCAATAAAAAAAAAAGTATTATTATTGTTATTTTTTGTATGAGATAAACTCTATCCACTACCACAAATCACCTCCCATTGTACCCACATTGCCTCACAAGTGGCATGCTAAGATAATCAAAGTTAAAACCAATAACATAATAAGAAATGCCTTAACAACACATTTTATCATCAACTGATCTACACCATGGAGAAAATTAAAACTAACTTTTAATTTTAAAAAATATAGCCATTTTATGTTATTTGAAAATAAGTTTTAATATCTAATTTGAGGAAAGTAGGTAAAATAAAATTTAATGTGCAAAGTGTTAAGAAAAATAAAATTTATGTGTCAAATGTTAGGAATATAATTTATTATAATCCATGAGGGACAATGGGAAACTATTTAGGATCCAGATATGAAACTCTTTTGCATGTGAGATCAATAAGAATTTACATCATTATAGCTTTTATACCTTACTCTACCTTGTAAGGTTAGCTCTTAGTCACATTCTTACTACTTGATTTACCTTATATTTCTATATACAATTTTTTACTATTAAATTTAAATTTTAGGTTTAATACTGTCAAATAATTTCTATTTTTAAACCTTCAAAAATTATAAAAAAATTTCACTTTGTTATCAAACAAAACCTCAATACATTTTTATAAAACACACTTTTGTATTTTGACTTTTCAACCAGCCATTCCACTTCAAATTGTTGGTATTCGAAGGTATTTTTCACTCTCCTTGTTTTTATCTTTTTGGCAATTCAATTTTTTTGATTTATTTTTTGGTTCTTCCTCTACTTTTATTTTCTTATCAAAATTGCAGCTCTCATTGAGAAGGTTTTTTCACCATGGTATAATTGTGTGCACATGATTGGTTTAATGGATAAATATGATTAAATTGTAAATTTGGTAAATTTGGTTCTTTCGTGGTAAACCCTAGGGGTTATAGATCGTAGATCCTTCCTTGATAATTAGCATTGTTTTACAAATTCACACTACTTTTGCGATGGTAGTAGGAATCCAGATCTCTGTGGTGGGGCTCGATTTTTGGTTGATCTGCATGTGTGGTGCCTTTGAAAGGTAAGTTCCTCAAGAATTCAGTTTAGGAATTTGATTTAGAGTTGGAACCAACTAGGATCTTCCCTCCTTCAGGTGACGACAAATTTTTTTTGCACGATTAATAGTAAATACCATTACGATAGTGACAACAATTTCCTCCATTTGAGGCCCTTGTGGGCCCATCTCTGAAAATATGAATCACATCAAACCATCAGTGGCCAAGGTCAACTAGGATGAGGAGGGATTAGGAAGAAAGTACATATATATTATGCTACATCGCACACAAAATCCACTACATTCAAATTGGTATCGAACGTCGCCTTGGGGATGAATACCTTCTAGTTGAGAGCCCGATGGGGTCAGTCTAATATTCGGGGAAAAACCATATAAGGTTTTAACACTAACAATATGAGTTCAACAAGGTTGGGCAATCGGGAAGGGGTGAGAGGTATAATCCCACACCTGAATTATACCATCAATATTTCTAAAATTTGTCGTTTTTTTGTACATCACGCAAACTCTCTTCAAATCTGCAAAATTTTTGTTACAACACATGAAAAATCATCTGAAGAGGCATTCCAACACGCTAGAAAGTAAAGGCAAATCATTCTATGTGCAAGTATGGCAGATCATTCTCTCTACAATATATTCCTCTCTGGATGGTAGCGCACGAATGGGTGGGTGACTCATCACTGCTCTAATATTATTTGTTTATATTATTTTGTTTTTACTTTAAGTCGTTATGATATGCTTTAGTTTAAACATTCTACTTAAACCCTTAATATTAACAGATTATCTGCAAATATGAGGTAGCATTGGTGAAGACGTGGGTAAACTTTCTAAACTTTGTAAACGTATACAATTAGATAATATGTTATTGCAACACAAATTTTGTTGGAGGGATTGTCTTCATCATAGAAAATGGAAGGTTCTGACACCACAACGATACAATTCCATTGAAAAACCCTGAACAACCTTCAATTGAGTAGATATTTGGTAATCCATCAACCCTAAGCTTTCTCCTACCTCAGCTAATGATGTAGTCGCTGGCAGCTTTTAGAAAATTTGAATGTGAATAATCCCTACACTCCAGAGCTTCACCACCTATGCTTAGAATTAAACCATCAAGCAACAATAATAACAATACAAGTGCATGAACTCGAGTAAAGACACCCATTATTTCAGAAGATTATAACAAAAATTTCCTCACTTCCAACGTGAACTCTGCTATGGTTGATGGTGATAACTGAAGGCATTACTTACTAATTATAGCCAACCCAAACTCAAAGTTGGCATGCATTGATGTAGCTTGTTTCATCATCCAAGCAATGAATAATGGGATTAACCATATTGTTTCATACGTCCCTATTAATCCAAATATTCTGCTGATAATTCTCTCTCGTGTTCAATGAGTTACACCATAGTAGGTAAGAAGGTGCATGAAATTTCTGAATGACCACCTTCACCTTGTCAACATACAAAAATACCGACCATCTATTGCAAGAATAGATAGGTCTTCATGTTTGATGCTTGATCAATGTTTTGATGGATCATTTAATATAAAACTTGGTAGATTTCAAAGATGTCAGAGTGGAGATCGAAACACTGTAATCCATGTACTTAATTTTTCAAAAATGTAGGGAAAGTATTAAAAATTCAAATTTTTTGGACTCCTAAAACCAAAAAAAAACTATCAATAATTCTATTCTATTCATTATCTCTCAGGTGGAACTACATTCAAATGGTAAAGGATGGATCTGTGTTCATCATATATTCAAAATCACATTGGTAGGAAATTATTTATAACGTTACAAAGAAAAAAATTCTCTTCAGTGTTCTATTATGTTCATTCGCTTAGGTGAAATCACATTTAAATTTATCTAGAACTCTTCTCTCCATCAAAATTTCATTCCAGATGAAACCACATTTAAACAAAAACATAAGTTCTGTGTGTGTTATTTTTACTTTGTTTTGGATATTTTCCATGAAAATTTGATTCTTAACTGCTCAGATTTCCTGTACCCTCCAAAAATATCACTTATTGAATCAATCAATCATTATGCCATCCTGTTGTAGCTAAATAATATGGCGGTATTTAGTATAAACAAATAACAAACGTTGGGATTGATATATGTTATAGTTAACTGATTATAGAGCTTTAAGAAGTCTTACAAATAAATGGTATATACATTATAGGTAACTGATTGTATTTGTTTATGCAATCTTACAAATAAATGGTATGTTGTATACACTATATCAATTTTTCCTTTATAAAATCTAGGTTGTGTCTAAACTTGAACTTTCACAGCTTCAAAAGGACATAGAGCAACATCAACAATTAATTTTGCAGAAGCACTGGATGCAAGGAAGATTAGAGTATTTTGATGCTTGAATTTATTAGGGCCAACAACATCACGATAAAATATCTTTAAGTACTCATAAAAGCCAAACCTATAGCTACCTTGGAAACAATGACCAAAAAGATTCCCTCCCCATCCTTTCCATAGGCCAGCTGCACCTTGTTCCCTCACTATAACACCAAGCTCCGAGAACAATTTTTTTTGTATTTAGCAGGATTAACCTGCATGTTGACTTTCAACATATCTAAAGGAGTGGTGATAAGGTGTGTGGTGCCAACACTAATCATTCCACCAATAACACAAGCGACATAATATTTGTGGTTGAACATTATGATCCAGTTTTCTTTGAAACATCCATATAGACACACATAAATCATGTTTTCGCCCAGTCATATGCCTAACCACTTGATTCTTCTTAGCTAATCAAAATTATGCTACATGAATCAGAAACAATCCAGATTCTTATGGCAAGATAACCTTATCCTAAGTTGTATAATCATAGAATTATTATTCAGGATTTTAAGAGATGGAATTAAATTCAAATTCCAATATTCGAAAACGTATTCTTGGTTCATCGGTGCACTTTCCACATGTTTGTAATGTATTGTAAATTACTCTCAAATTTTATACAATCTTCACATAGTTTTTACGTAGTTTTAAATGTATGCATTGCATAAATAATTTAAATCTAAGAAGATTTATTAATGCCAAAAAAAACTAATTTACTTGTTATTAATGATTTAAAATAGATATTATTAATATTCTCAAATCTGTAGACACAATCTCTCAATGATATTGTGTCTCAATTTATTCTTTTATTCTTTACAAAGTCATTCAATTGGAATTTGTGAAGCCAAAACATATAAATTTCATGGAAATTTCCTTGGCATAAATGTAGGATAAGGTTCTCTTTCCATCACGTGAAAATAGGTAATCTCCAAATATTCTAGAAATTCTAAACAAGTTTTGACTTCTGATAATTTTAAATAATAATGATGTTAGATTTATTTATAATTCTAATTATTTCATGGTGCACAACTAATCAGAGTACAGAAATGGAAAAGAAATTACACTATGGAGTCTAAATGTGCATTACACTTGTGTCGAGTTGCAAAGATATATTGAATGGTTATTGTGGCACTGATACCATTAATATAGAGGGAAACAGTTGTGTCCAATTGTTGTGGCACTAATCCCTTTAATATAGAGCACAATATTTCTTGGAATAAAGTTTGTCTTCCTAGAACTGCAGAAAGAGGTCACAAAAATGATAGGCTTTGACTATGAGATTATCTGTAAGAATGGCGGACAAATACCTAGTGAAGGCATTTCATCAACAATGTTCAGTAGATTCCAATATAGTGCACGTGATCCACTAGTGATAGGCTGAACCACATGCACATCTCGGCTACACTTGGCAGAAAGATGACCTCGACTATCAAGGGTGTATTTTTTTGTTTGGGATTCAATATTTAAATCTAGAGTGTTATTTGAATATCAGTCCTCTACCATAACAGGTCACTCTAAATTTTGAAAAACATATGAAAGGATAAGTGTCTATTCTTTTAAGAAGGCACAGAGATGAATATCCATATATTTGTGGCTGAATATGACATTTTCGAATGGCATAAATGGGAGATGATGTATCCTATGGGAGCATTATAACATTTACCCATTATAGCCTTTGTTATGTGGACTGACATTTCTATGGACTTCATTGTGGGGTTATTGAAAGTAGGCAACAAATTATCATGGTAGTTTTTTATTGTGTTTTTAAATATGCTCACTTTTGTTCCCTAAAACACCCATTCAAGGCCTACATTGTAGAACACACCTTTATGTAAAATATTTTAAAACTCAATGGCATGCCGAAATAAATTACTGTTGATCATGTCTCCACCTTCACTAGAAATTTATTGTAGTAATTATTTTAGCTTCAAAGTATTGATTTGAATCTCAACATGACATATCACTGTAAAAAATATGGTCTGACAGAAGCATTCAACAATATATACATTGTTTTTCCTTGGATCGATATATCTAATGGGTTTGGTGGTTATCCTTGAATGAATGGTGGTACAATACCACCTATCATTTTTGTACTCAAATGATCCCCTTTGAGGTAGTCTATGGACAAAATTCCCCATCAACGATCTCCTACTTACCATGCTTCTATTAGATTTAGGATGTGGGAAACACATTGATAGCTCAGGTTAACATTCCTTGTACCCTCAAGGATAATTGGTTGTTGGCCCAAAAAAAATGAAACAACATGTTGATTAAAATGCCTTTAAATTCCACTTTGAAGAAGGGGATGAGGTGTTCCTACATCTCCAACTCTATAAGCACATATCAAATGTATTGGCCCGATGGCTTACAAATTGGATTTTCCCAGCCATTTTGAGTTCCATCCAATTTTTCATATGTCTTACTTGAAGAAAGTGGTTGGGTCCAATTGTAGAGTTCAATATAGCCTTCTCAAACTAGATGAGAATGGTTCCATTTGGTTGCATCTCAAGGCCTTTTTGGAAAAACACAAGTGTTGTCTTCTCCAGTGCACTATCTTGGAAGTATTGACCTAATGGAAGGATACACAACCTAGAGATGCTACATGGTAACCAATATAGATTTTTCACAATTTTTTTCTTTTCTAGCTTTGGGGACAACACTTCTTTGTAAGGAGAAGGTCATGGTGGGGTCCGATCCTAAGTCCCCTTGCTAGGAGAGTAGATTGATACTTAATGTATTAGGCCCACAAGGTAGGATAGTGTGAAATTAATAAATGTAACTTGACCTTGTTAAATAAGGCCTACTAGTATATTATAATAATTGGGTTCTATACATGTATGAGGTCATCCCTTCCTATCCATTCTCAAAAGCATTCTTGTAATGTCGTAGTGATGAATATGTTCTTTGCATGTTGATAAATTAATTTGTATTAATGAGATCATTAGATGGTCCCTTGGCCAGGGAACATGATAGACTCATTAAGGAATATAATGGACCCGTGCTTCTCCATTTCTCTGTTTTTCTCAAATGGTTTGTCTATTAGTTTTTGAGGTAGATGCATATATATTTCTTGTAAATATGTTAAGACTTGACCCAGGGTCATTGGGACAACTATGAGTGAGGAAAACAACTAGAAGAATCGTTGGTGCAGATATCCCAATCCATGGTCAAAATATCACTCTCAAATAAGCATAGAATTATGTTGGAGCCTGGATCTTCACCAACTCAATACAATTCTTTTTCTCCATACAATCATGGATTTTGGTATATTATGGGCGTCAGCCTATGCATATTAATTTTATATAAATGGGGTACATGTATTTTCCATGTTATTATGTTTCTTGCAGCGCAATACAAAATCGCTTTAATAATATATATGTCATGTGTGCACTTTTACATACTTATGATTGAACTCATATAAATGAATTCGGTAGATATATATGTTTCTTGAAGGAAATCACTAATCATGTGTGTGCGTGTTTGTTTTACTATTTTTTTCATGTTTTGGTTGTTGACATTGGTTTTATATCTTCCAGGTTGTCTATATGCTTTAGTCATTTGGTTCTGTAATCCATATGCAACTAGTATTTCCTATTATTCAGCTAAGAACCAAAGGACTAAAGCACCCAATTAATGTTACTAGTGGACCATGTAGAGAACCTAGTAATTTTTATTATTTTCAATATGTCTGAATGTTGTTTGTCTTAATGTCCAAGAATCTAAATTGTAACACCCCCCAATTCATGTGATTTCATTTTAAAGTTAGATACTTGAACTATACATCCTAAGGGGAGTGGACCCCAAAGGATGATTATTTTGTGAATGTAATTAAACATTTAGTTGAGGAAAGGAATAAATTATTGTGGCGCAAATTGACCAAAAATGAGATGATGAGATCACTTGCTAAATCTTTGAGGATGGATGATGCAAATATTTCCCCACAATCTTTCAAAAATCCTTGAAAGATAGTAAGTTTTAAATTTAGATTTTGAGGAAAAATCTGAATTTCCCCAATGATGAGGAAAGTAGTTGGGAAGAGGTAAAAAGCTAGAAAAGCTGAGGAAAAGCATAAAACAGCTTTAAATAATCCCTAAATGGGAAGCCTAGGCAAACAGGAAGAAAAGCATCCTGATATTCTGGACGCAGAATTAGAAACAGGCTTTGGGGAGTAAAAGCTTAAATAAGCTGCACTAGAACAGATTGAGGTTAGTCTGTTCTAGGAGAATGATCTCAGCTCGGGGGTGAGTCCTGGGAGATAGAAGGATTCTAAGGTTGGGAGGTTGGTCATTTGCAAGAGTGGTATGTTCCTAATTTTACAGATGTTTTACTTCATAGAGTATGAATTGGCTACATATAAAACTTCATTGTATACTAGAACCTAAATTCTACATTTAACAGAGTTGTTTATAAGAAATTTATCCTTGCCACTCTGTATGGTTGTAGAATTCAATCTGTGAAGTAGAATTCCACAGAGTCTCTAAACCAGTGATTGGTTTAAATCTGTGGGTAATTATCTTTTCACAGAAGAAGAATCAATAACTTAACTTTAATCTGCTTCTGTTTCTTATAATGATTCTAGTATCTGCATATATGCGCATGAAAATCTGATATTCCTATTGTATATTGGAAAGCAATAATAAAAGACTTGCAATTTACCCCGTGCATGAGAGAATGACAGGATAGATTTTATGAATCTAGGGACAGAGTACAAGTGCTTTGGTGGGGTCAATTAAACTTTATTGACTTCTAAATTTTAGTCTAGAGGAAATTTTCCTGTAAAACTTGGAGTAACCAGAATTAATGCCATTAGAGTTCTGAAACAAAACAAACTTCAGGAAGATACTACGAGACCATAGAACATAAGCTAGATTTTAAACTTGTTTATGCAACAAAGAGTCTATGCTGCACAAATACCACAACAAACTATTTATGCACACCAAGAGATATATGGTAGTGGGTGAACAGTTAATCTTTTACTAGATTGTTTGAACTATGCCAACTCTAGTTAAGAAACAGGTATAAACCTCTGTATATAAATGAGAGTTAAAAAGCTGCCAGGTATTGACTTAATATTTTAAGTTATCTGTCCTAGAGTTTCCACAGAAATATGAGAGAAATCCAGGTAAGAGTATTTGTAACTATTATGCAGCATAAAACATTTTAGGATCTTATACACTATCACGGTTGTCCAATTAAATTCAAAGAAAAATTTACCATTATTAAAGGAACTGCTAACATATGGTTGCACAGTGCCTATATATGCATGCTAAATCAGCATATTAAAATAAATAAAACTTCGTTGACATCATTTAAATCTTCATGGAATATCAGTCATAGACAAACATTAATATACTCCTTTAGCATTTAGAGAATAAGTATGTTCTGAGTTGATAAACATTAACTCAAAAGAAAAAAAAAACAAAAGAGACTTCTCTGCATAATAGATTCGAACAAAAAGGGAGGAGTCAGACGAAAAACCCAACCAAAGGAACACGAAGCAAGATGCAAATATTCATACGACTCCGTTCAGAATTAATGTTAACTCATCCTGAAACGAGGAAGTACGCATATCAACAGTAGGAATGAGTGCCAAATTAGAATAGAAATTCCATGAGTCACTTCTGAGATTCAGTTCGCCCTTAGTCAGCTGAGTTCAGAAATAAACACGCACAGAGGAAATGAAACTGGGCGAGCTTAGTCACAACGTTCAGCGTGGAAATCATAATGGGTAAGCGTCCCTACACCAACCGCATGACCGCGGCTATAAGAATAAAAACAAATTTAACTACTTTCTATAGCAACATGAGACAATCTGTGCGAAGATCGTTGGAAAAATTGGAGAACCTATACAATAACGAACGAAGGAAATAAGTCGAATGAAGTCGTCAGAAACAACGAAAAGGATTGTAACCTCTTCGACCATAGCGGACTTTATATACCTGCAAGGAACAGAGAATATTTCTATTAGAAAATTTCGGATCCATAATAGAAAGTGTCCACCGAACGATGAAAAAAAAAAACGAAGTATACTGTATACCTGGGGTAGCGCGAGAATCACCAGATCAATACTCCCTGGAACGAACACAGCGAGAAGAGGAGAGTTAAATGCAATTGCACATGATAAAATATAAGTCAAACCTTACAAACTTTGAGTTGTGCTTCAAACTTGATGGTTACCTTGTCACGTCAAGAGTGGACCAGGCCTTTCGCCTTCATACGAAAGCCCCTATTCTCCATCGTGAGTTCTGTAAGAACACCCAAGTCGTTGGGGTTAATAGAACATTTTATTCGTAAAATAGGAGCAAATGGCAATGGTATTAGCCAAACCATATACTCTTTCCGAGTTCTCCATTCAACCCACAGCAAACGAAATGTGTAAGACGGAGAGAAGAAAACCATTGATTAAAAACGATAATACCTATTTCGCTGTAGCAATATTGTGAATAATTTCAAGAACGCCATCGTGAGGATTCCACTCCTATACGATTGCAGTAGAGTGAAACCAGAACTAAGGAAACAAGCCGAGTAGCATCGTTCACTGAAATTGCTCCATAACAGAACGAAGAGTTAATAAGCACTACTCACAGCATCAATAGCCAGATGAAAAACAAAACATACTTACTATGATCAAATGAACGAGCGCTTGGTAGAAACCCTCGACGATTGACATCCTGTGCAAAAATAGTCCAGAGAGAAACGACAGACGCCACCAGAGCAAAATGAAGTTCTGGAACGAAAAAGACAGGAACTAATAACGGAGTAGGAAACCCTAACTCCATTAAAATCGAGCCATCCACATGTATGGATCATCGTATGAATGAACTCGGCTGGGGATTTGCGTCTGAGTAAATTTAAGGGAGAGTACATCCAATGATCCCGAGAGGGATTGTAACATTAAACTCATACATAGTGTGATCTGAATGAAATATTAATCAAACCCAAGGGGAATATTTTAAATTATTTATTCAAACCCATTGTACACCAAATCGCATGATGGGTATCCAGAGTTCAGACTCGTAGTACTTCGCATCAATCAAAATTTATGGAAAAACAAGAAATTGAATGCAGGTAGGTCACAGGGTCCCGTTTGCTAAATCGATATTCAAACCCTACCCTATGGGTAAGAAATTATCAGTCATATACGAATAAAATACAAGCATATCAAGTTGAGTAATACGTGGCTTGGGCCAACCTTCGACCTATGATAAATCATGAAAGGGTCGATCTATGGTTATCGATCACATTTGATTTAAAAATAAAATGAGTGGTTCGATTTTATAATGTACAAAGTTCAAGACCTCGATTTATTCCTATATAACGTCCAATGGTTAAATAAAATGGGAAAACATTAGTGTAGAGGGGTTATATGAGAATCATCATATGATTAGTTGCTTCTAGGAATAAGTAAAATGGGATGAAACACAATGATAAATGTATGTAGTTAACATTTTCAATGTGTTAGAAGTTTATTATTTAATTTTATGTCTATCCTCCAAAGGAAGGAGATGGAAGTGTAAAAGTAAAGATGAACCAAGTTAAATTTCACCTGCGAAAAAAAATAAAATTTCGAGTATCAGAGAGGGAGATGTGACAAATGGTATCAGAGCCCAAGTTATAAAACTGGGCTGGTGACTTTGTGCTCACGATTGTTGTGTGCTCACTGTGTAATTTTATTGCTGTAGCAAAAGTTTTGTTTAGTTGTTTTGTTTTTTTATGTTCACTGACCTGTGCTATGTAGTGTACAGTGAGGTGATAGAATGGAAGAAGGTGGTGGAATTTATGTAGATCTGCGTGGTGAGCCAGATCCCAATGCGGCCATGATGGCTATGTTGCAGAATTTGCAACAAGAATTGGCTGAGATAAAAAGCCAGAATGACAGATTGTCATTAGCCAGTGAGGAGCAGGAAAAGCTCATCAGGGAATTAACCTCACGGAACAGCCAAGAAGGTGAAGGTTCCAGAAAGAGGAAAACTGATGAATCTGATGAGGAGTATGTGATTCGACATTAGAATAAGCAGAAAAAGGAATTACAAGGGGAATTCCGAAAAATCAAACCTCCCTCCTATGACGGGGAGAATGAGGAAGATGCTGAAGCTCGGTTGCTGAATATGATTAAGTATTTCCAGGTTTATGAATATGAAAGAAATTTGAAGGCCAGATTAGCTGTCTACCAGCTACAAGGTAAGGCTACCTTGTGGTGGGAGGAGACAAAGATGGTACATGCCATAGATGAAAAGACAGTTACTTGGGAAGACTTTCAGGCTAAATTCAAGAATCACTACTTGAATGAGCGGTACTATGATGACAAAACAAAAGAATTTCATGAGCTTAGATTGGGACAGCTCACTATCGATGAGTTTGTTACTAAATTTACCAATCTATTAAGATATGTACCTTACATAAGGGAAGAAAAGGCAAAGGTACAGAGGTTTCTGAATTGTTTGCCTATGGTATACAAAGAGAAAATTGAGATTGACAACCCAAAAAAAATGGACAAAGCTGTTAGAAAAGCTAGATTGTGTTATCAACAGTTCAAAGGAAAAACTGATCAAGGAAAAAGTTGGGTAAGTAAGAATGAATTCAAAGGGAGAAAACAGAAACCCGCCTATCTGAAGAATTTTGGCAGAGATCATCAGCGGAAAAGGTTTAGTAAAACCAAAGAAAGTCAAACTGCACAGTCTCAAGTGGCATCGAAACTAATAGATGGAGACAGTAAAAAGGAGGGAACAGTCAGAATGAAGGAGCCCTTGAAATGTTGGGGCTATGGAGAACCCCATATTTTGAGGGACTTCCCCCATAGAAATGTTCACATGCTCATGTGGGAGCGGGAAGAGACAACAGTAAATGATATAGCCAGAAACATACCAACTATCAGTGTAGCCCTAGAAAATCGGCAAGCAGAACATCAAGCAACCATGGTGGAAATGGAGGGTAATATTTCTGACCTACCTGTTTCTGTTCTGATTGATCCAGGTGCTGCTTTGAGTTACATTAGTCCAAAGATTGTAGAAAAATGTAACTTAAAAACTGAAAAATTTCCATAGTCATGGTTGGTACAGCTGGCCACTGGAACAAAAAGAAAGGTAACCCATAAACTGCCCAGAACAGAGATTCAATTAAATGAATTTCGAACAGAAGTGAATTTGAACATTCTGCCTTTAGGGTCATATGATCTATTGATAGGAATGGACTGGCTGGAAAAGAAAAAAGCTTTGATGAATTGCTGGGATAAGACCTTGCATTGTGTAGATGAGGAAGGGAAAATCTTTACTCTCAAAGGGAAACCAAAACCAATTTCTGTCAGACAAATTTCAGCTTTGCAATTGAAAAGAATAGCTAGAAAAGGATATCAGGTTTATGCAGTGCATGTGGAAGAGATAGAACAGAAAACTGAAGAAGAATTACTGGATACTGTACCAGTAATAAGAGAATTAAAGGAAGTTTTTCCAAAGGAAATCCCTCATCTTCCTCCCAAAAGAGAGATCGACTTCTCAATCGATCTGGTGCCGGGAGCAACACCTGCTTCACGAGCACCTTATCGAATGAGTCCTCCTGAACTTATAGAATTGAAAATGAAACTGTAAGAGCTGGTAGATAAAGGGTATATCATACCAAGTGTGTCTCCTTGGGGAGCACCAGTGCTGTTCGTGAAAAAGAAAGATGGAACTTTCAGGATGTGCATTGATTATAGGCAACTGAATAAGTTGACCATTAAAAATAGATATCCTTTGCCTAGAATTGATGATCTTTTTGATCAGGTGAGAGGAGCTTCAGTATTCTCAAAAATTGACTTAAGAACTGGTTACCACCAGCTCAGAATTAAATAGGAAGACATCAGCAAAACAACTTTTAGAACCAGGTATGGCCACTACGAATTTGTAGTCCTACCTTTTGGTTTGACAAACGCCCCTACCACATTTATGTGTCTAATGAACAGTGTGTTAAACAAGTATTTGGATAAATTCATCCTTGTGTTCATAGATGATATTTTAGTTTACTCAAATAGTGAAGAGGAACACAAAGAACACCTGAGGATAGTGTTGCAAACTCTAAAGGAAAATTAGCTATATGCTAAATTTAGCAAATGTGAATTCTATAAGGACAAGATTCAATACTTGGGTCATAGTATTTCTGAACAAGGCCTTGCTGTTGACCCGGAGAAGATAAAGGCTATAAAAGAATGGCAAGTTCCCGTTGATGTTTCAGCAGTTAGATCATTCATGGGGATTGCAGGCTATTATCACAGATTTGTAGAGAGGTTTTCTGCCATAGCACATCCCATCACGTCCTTACAGAGGAAAGGTGTCAAGTTTGAATGGACTGAAAAATGCCAAACCAGTTTCGACAAATTGAAACTGAAACTTACTACAGCCCCTATATTGAAGATTGCAGATCCTGATAAGGAATTCGTGGTATGCACTGATGCATGTGGAGAAGGATTGGGAGGAGTTCTTCTGCAGGAAAATTCAGTGATTTCCTATGAATCCAGGAAATTGAAGATACATGAACATAATTATAGTGCCTATGATTTAGAATTAGCAACTGTTATTCATGCTTTGAAAATGTGGCGGCACTATCTGCTTGGAAAAAGATTTACATTGATGACTGATCATATTAGTCTCAAATATTTCTTTTCTCAAACTGAATTGAATGCTAGACAGGCCAGAGGGCTGTCCTTTTTAAGTGAGTTTGACATGGACATAAAACATATAAGAGGGAAAGAAAACAAAGTTGCTGATGCATTGAGTAGAAATGCTTGTCAAAATATCAATAATATTGGGAGTAGTGCTCAGACTGATGTAGAAGAATTAGTGATTAAAGCAGCAAACCAAGACCCAAATTATGAAACACTTCTGGTAAAATTACAGAAAAAGGAGAAAACTGGTTTCACTCAAAACCAAAAAGGGCTGATCTGTTATAAGAGCAGATTGTATATTCCAAATGTAGAGTCTTTAAAAAGAGAAATTCTGGATGAATACCACAAGCAACCTTATGCAGGACATCCAGGATATCAGAAATTGTTAACAGCCCTGAAAAAGAAGTTGTTCTGGCCAGGAATGAAGAGAGAGGTAGCATAATATTTAAGTAGATGCATGGAATGTCAACTAGTTAAGGTGGAACACCAGCATCCTGTCGGCCTTCTGAACCCTTTGCCCATTGCAGAATGGAAATGGGACACTGTTTCCATGGACTTCATTACAGGATTACCCAAAACCAAATACCAGCATGATTCTGTAATGGTTGTAGTAGACACTTTAACCAAAGTTGCTCACTTTATACCAGTGAAATCCACCTTTGGAACAGCTCAAGTAGCGAATGTGTTCCTGAAGGAGATAGTAAGACTCCATGGGGTCCCTAAGGTGATTGTTTCTGATAGGGATGCTAAATTTACAACAGCCTTTTGGAGGGGATTATTTGGAGGAATGGGCACTAAATTGAATTTTAGCACTGCCTACCACCCTCAGACTGATGGTCAAACGGAAAGAACTAATCAAATTTTGGAGGACATGCTGAGAATGTATGTGATGGATAGACCCTCAAAGTGGGAAGATTTCTTACATTTAGCTGAATTTTCCTATAATAACAGCTATCAATCCTCCATCAAAATGAGTCCGTTTGAGGCACTGTATGGAAGGAAGTGTCGTACCCCTTTAAGCTGGAGTCAGCCAGAAGACAAACTGATGTTGGGACCCGATGCTTTACAAGAAATGGAAGGAATAGTCAAACAGATACAAAAGAACATCAAGACAGCACAAGATCGCCAGAAGAGTTATGCAGATCAGAAAAGAGTGCATAGAGAATTTAAAGTTGGGGAGCATGTATATTTGCATATTAAACCCAAAAAGAGCACCCTTTATGCTGGGAGTTGTGCAAAATTGGCCCCTAGATACCGTGGTCCCTTTGAAATATTAGAAAGGGTGGGACCAGTGGCTTACAAGCTGGCCTTACCACCCCATGTTAGAGTTCATGATGTATTTCATGTTTCATTGTTAAAAATATATGTGCATGATGCTTCTCACATAGTTGATTGGAATGTTGTATAGGTGGAACCAGAAGGGGAGTTTCTGCCAGAACCGCTTCAAATATTGGAGCGGGAAGAAATTGAATTGAGAAGCAGAACAGTAGCCAGAGTAAAGGTGCAGTGGAAGCACTTTACTGCTGAAGAAGCTACCTGGGAACGAGAGACCGAAATGATGGAAAAATATCCATTTTTATTTGCAAAATAAACTCTAGTAGTTGAATAACAACACCGAGGACGGTGTTTATTTTCAGAGGGGGAATATGTAACACCCCCCAATTCATGTGATTTCATTTTAAAGTTAGATACTTGAACTATACATCCTAAGGGGAGTGGACCCCAAAGGATGATTATTTTGTGAATGTAATTAAACATTTAGTTGAGGAAATGAATAAATTATTGTGGTGCAAATTGACCAAAAATGAGATGATGAGATCACTTGCTAAATCTGTGAGGATGGATGAGGCAAATATTTCCCCACAATCTTTCAAAAATCCTTGGAAGATAGTAAGTTTTAAATTTAGATTTTTGAGGAAAAATCTGAATTTCCCCAATAATGAGGAAAGTAGTTGGGAAGAGGTAAAAAGCTGGAAAAGCTGAGGAAAAGCATAAAACAGCTTTAAAGAATCCCTAAGTGGGAAGCCTAGGCAAACAGGAATAAAAGCATCCTGATATTCTGGACGCAGAATTAGAAACAGGCTTTGGGGAGTAAAAGCTTAAATAAGCTGCACTAGAACAGATTGAGGTTAGTCTGTTCTAGGAGAATGATCTCAGCTCGGGGGTGAGTCCTGGGAGACACAAGGATTCTAAGGTTGGGAGGTTGGTCATTTGCAAGAGTGGTATGTTCCTAATTTTACAGATGTTTTACTTCATATAGTATGAATTGGCTACATATAAAACTTCATTGTATACTAGAACATAAATTCTACATTTAACAGAGTTGTTTATAAGAAATTTATCCTTGCCACTCTGTATGGTTGTAGAATTCAATCTGTGAAGTAGAATTCCACAGAGTCTCTAAACTAGTGATTGGTTTAAATCTGCGGGTAATTATCTTTTCACAGAAGAGGAATCAATAAATTAACTTTAATCTGCTTCTGTTTCTTATAATGATTCTAGTATCTACATATATGTGCATGAGAGAATGACAAGATATATTTTATGAATCTGGGGACAGAGTACAAGTGCTTTGGTGGGGTCAATTAAACTTTATTGACTTCTAAATTTTAGTCTAGAGGAAATTTTCCTGAAAAAATTGGAGTAACCAGAATTAATGCCATTAGAGTTCTGAAACAAAACAAACATCAGGAAGATACTACTAGACCATAGAACATAAGCCAGATTTTAAACTTGTTTATGCAACAAAGAGTTTATGCTGCACAAATACCATAACAAACTATTTGTGCACACCAAGAGATATATGGTAGTGGGTGAACAGTAAATCTTTTACTAGATTGTTTGAACTATGCCAACTCTAGTTAAGAAACAGGTATAAACCTCTATATATAAATGAGAGTTAAAAAGCTGCCAGGTATTGACTTAATATTTTAAGTTATCTGTCCTAGAGTTTCCACAGAAATATGAAGGAAATCCAGATAAGAGTATTTGTAACTATTATGCAGCATAAAACATTTTAGGATCTTATACACTGTCACGGTTGTCCAATTAAATTCAAAGAAAAATTTACCATTATTAAAGGAACTGCTAACATATGGTTGCACAGTGCCTATATATGCATGTTGAATCAGCATATTAAAATAAATAAAACTTCGTTGACATCATTTAAATCTTCATCGAATATCAGTCATAGACAAACATTAATATACTCCTTTAGCATTTAGAGAATAAGTATGTTCTGAGTTGATAAACATTAACTCAAAAGAAAAAAAACAAAAGAGACTTCTCTGCATAATAGATTCGAACAAAAAGGGAGGAGTCAGACGAAAAACCCAACCAAAGGAACACGAAGCAAGATGCAAATATTCATACGACTCCGTTCAGAATTAATGTTAACTCATCCTGAAACGAGGCAGTACGCATATCAACAGTAGGAATGAGTGCCAAATTAGAATATAAATTCCATGAGTCACTTCTGAGATTCAGTTCACCCTTAGTCAGCTGAGTTCAGAAATAAACACGCACAGAGGAAACGAAACTGGGCGAGCTTAGTCACAACGTTCAGCGTGGAACTCATAATGGGTAAACGTCCCTACACCAACCGCATGACCGTGGCTATAAGAATAAAAACAAATTTAACTACTTTCTATAGCAACATGAGACAATCTGTGCGAAGATCGTTGGAAAAATTGGAGAACCTGTACAATAACGAATGAAGGAAATAATTCGAATGAAGTCGTCAGAAACAACGAAAATGATTGTAACCTCTTCGACCATAGCAGACTTTATATACCTGCAAGGAACAGAGAATATTTCTATTAGAAAATTTCGGATCCATAATAGAAAGTGTTAACCGAACGATGAAAAAAAAAAATGAAGTATACTGTATACCTGGGGTAGCGCGAGAATCGCCAGATCAATACTCCCTGGAACGAACACAGCGAGAAGAGGAGAGTTAAATGCAATTGTTCATGATAAAATATAAGTCAACCCTTACAAACTTTGAGTTGCGCTTCAAACTTGATGGTTACCTTGTCACGTCAAGAGTGGACCAGGCCTTTCGCCTTCATACGAAAGCCCCTATTCTCCATTGTGAGTTCTGTAAGAACACCCAAGTCGTTGGGGTTAATAGAAAATTTTATTCGGAAAATAGGAGAAAATGGCAATGGTATTAGCCAAACCATATACTCTTTCCGAGTTCTCCATTCAACCCACAGCAAACGAAATGTGTAAGACGGAGAGAAGAAAACCATTGATTAAAAACGATAATACCTATTTCGATGTAGCAGTATTGTGAATAATTTCAGGAACGCCATCATGAGGATTCCACTCCTATACGATTGCAGTAGAGTGAAACCAGAACTGAGGAAACAAGCCGAGTAGCATCGTTCAATGAAATTTCTCCATAACAGAACGAAGAGTTAATAAGCACTACTCACAACATCAATAGCCAGATGAAAACCAAAACATACTTACTATGATCAAATGAACGAGCGCTTGGTAGAAACCCTCGACGATTGCCATCCTGTGCAAAAATAGTCCAGAGAGAAACGACGGACGCCACCAGAGGAAAATGAAGTTCTTGGAACGAAAAAGACAGGAACTAATAACGAAGTAGGAAACCCTAACTCCATTAAAATCGAGTCGTCCACGTGTATGGATCTTCGTATGAATGAACTCGGATAGGGATTTGCGTCTGATTAAATTTAAGGGAGAGTACATCCAATGATCCCGAGAGGGATTGTAACATTAAACTCATACATAGCGTGATCTGAACGAAATATTAATCAAACCCAAGGGGAATATTTTAAATAATTTATTCAAACCCATTGTACACCAAATCGCGTGATGGGTATCCAGAGTTCAGACTCGTAGTACTTCGCATCAATCAAAATCTATGGAAAAACAAGAAATTGAATGCCGGTAGGTCACAGCGTCCCGTTTGCTAAATCGATATTCAAACCCTACCCTATGGGTAAGAAATTATCAGTCATATACGAATAAAATACAAGCGTATCAAGTTGAGTAATACGTGGCTTGGGCCAACCTTCGACCTATGATAAATCATGAAAGGGTCGATCTATGGTTATCGATCACATTTGATTTAAAAATAAAATGAGTGGTTCGATTTTATAATGTACAAAGTTCAAGACCTCGATTTATTCCTATATAATGTCCAATGGTTAAATAAAATGGGAAAACATTAGTGTAGAGGGGTTATATGAGAATCATCATATGATTAGTTGCTTCTAGGAATAAGTAAAATGGGATGAAACACAATGATAAATGTATGTAGTTAACATTTTCAATGTGTTAGAAGTTTATTATTTAATTTTATGTCTATCCTCCAAAGGAAGGAGATGGAAGTGTAAAAGTAAAGATGAACCAAGTTAAATTTCACCTGCGAAAAAAAATAAAATTTCGAGTATCAGAGAGGGAGATGTGACATAAATTTTCTCTCCTGCCAGGGTGCTCAATATTGGAGGTGTTTATATGCTGGTATCAAATTATTTCCCTCATTTTTGGAAATTTATATCTTCTTCTGAAACCTGAAAGCTAATCATGAGCATTCCTTGAACATTAATTTGATGCAGATTACATATGGTGGTCCTCCTTTCTGAGTTGTTTATCAGTGGAGTGGCATGTTGTATTTTCTGAGAATCTTCAATGTGATCTGTTGAATGCTAAATTTCTATCCTCAATTTTGGTTTCTATGCAGACTTCTTTATTCTTTGTTTTCCACCTAGTCTCTAGTTTCTATCTTTTTACTTTAATCGTTGAATCACCATGCCTGAAAAAGACACCAAGATTTTCTTAGAGGAGGATACATTAACATAACAAACCAAATTGTATCCCAATGTGATGAATGGATACGTACATGATAAATAATCCCAATCAACCCAAGATTAAATAGAATAATGGGTAAAAAATGACACTCATTGGGTGATTATCAACTTATGCTTTTATACAAGAGAAATGGTAGGATGTTCCTTAAATTGTCTAAAAATAAACTTTTATTCATAACCTATTTTTGTTAACTTTGATAAATTTTGAGATCTATCTTATGTGTCAATGTATAAATCTTCCAATTGCCTTCCCGATACTCCATTATTTCTTATTTGAGGAATCAAGATCGCTAACATGTTGCAAACCACACTGAAACAACTTTAGTCTAGTCATTGACAAACAAACATATTATAAAAATAAATGACTGGAACCAATTGCATAAAAATGAGAAATAAGATAAAATAATCTTATTAATATCCAATAGAGGAAAAAGAAATATTTCAATGGTACTAGAGAATACAACTAGCTGTCTATAGATTATGGGAGTGTCCATAGCACTACTAGATGCTAAAAATCTAGCAAAAAATGAAAGATGCAATAAAGAAGACACATGAAATATTTATTTCTGGTACTTTATTCATTTTCTTCTAGGTTGATACCTACACTGAGATTGGTGTTGATTAGGGTGATGTTGATGCTAATTCTTTCCAAGAGAAAATTTAGTGTGTATATCTTGGCTTTAATTCCTTGTACTAAGCTAAATCAGCTTGAGGATTTCACTAATTTCTCTAAAATTGCGTGGTTTAGATTCTTACCTTTTAATAGTTTATAGAAATTTTATTACGAGCTTAGGAAATCCCCACAAATCCTCACCAAAATTATTTAGCTATTGTTTCTTTTTAATATTTTTTTGAAGTTTCCACGATGACTTATATAAACAAAGCAAGGATTTTTTACCTTGTTTCAATTTCTCATATTTTTTTCTCTTAGCTTTTAATGCTTGTATCTCCATTTTATTTTCATAAACAACACCCTTCAAAATTTGTGTTTGCTGCATCTCTAGTTCAATTTATTATATTCATCTTGTTTAATCTGGAATGACAGGGTCATGTCACTTCTACAATAATTTTTTTTTTGAAGAATAATTCCACTCACTTTTAGAACGAGGAAGCTGTTATATTGTCAATTCCTGTCAGATTCCCCCCCACTCCAAATTCCATGGGGGAAGGTGTTATTAAATGTTGGTTGAAATGGTAGCTAATAACCTTGTAGGACACAAAGGGAATGGATCCCATGATCTCCCTATACATTAATCCTTAGTGAATAATGTTGAACCAACTGATCTATCCCTTTATGCTTTCTAATATCATTTTATGTTGTGACTTCATGGTTAAATCTAGCTTTAAGGTTATCAACATCAGAGGATATAGGCATTCGTGTATTTCGATATTTAATAATTATTTTATAACTTTTTTCTTTTTTCAATATTTTTCTTAATCCCTTATGGATACTATTTAGAGTCCCTCAAAAATTTTATGCACACTCTCCAGTATCCTCCTAATCCATATCATGTTCAATGGATTACCCCCATATTTACAATGCTCCCATCTAGTAGGAGCACTAAGAGATAGGTTGATGACATCATTTCTTCTAGATCCAAATCAATGCGGACTAGAGGGACCACTCCCCCTCCCCAAGAACACCAAATATGTCACCAGACCATACCCCTTACGATAAATAATATAATATCACCTAGACATCAGTATAAAGTTATAGTGGGTAGGCAAAAATGCAGAAGAGGCTTCAAATCTTCCCCTAGTTCTTCTTCAGGGTATCATATTATCTCGATTTTGCTTCATTCGACCTCTAATGTTTGGGGATGTATATCTAGTGTATCATGAACCAATCCCTAGATCCTTTCGCTCTACACATCTCCCTCTGGTTGTGGCTTCCTGCACTTGAATATGAGGGTTTTCTTTGGTTTTCACATATATATTTCATGTTTCTACTTTACTTATTGTTCTTTATATAGAATAATTTTTAGTACTCCTCCTTTGTATTTAAATAATTGTATTCAACAGTACCATTGACCTAATTATGTGTTCATTTATTTGACATTAACATAATTATATTATCTTATGCTATCTTATTAGTGCCTTTAGTCCTTTAGTTCTACCATTTATGGGTTGACAATTCCTGTTAGTGAGTAGTTCCCTACATTTTTTACACAAGTACAAGTGTGATCACCTGAGTTAGCATCGATGTAAGTTTACACAAAAACCTTAGTATGTGATAATTGAATCCAATATTAAGTATGATTTGGGTAGTCTCGATTCTAGGAAATATTGTATTGCCAACCAATCCTCCTCCCATTTGGGCTCTCCTCCAATGGCTAAAATTATATAATCGATCACATCCCTTCACTACCATAAGGAAAAGCCTTTATTAGTGGCTCCCATATAATTCCACCTTTTCACTTTATAGCACAATGCACAAGACTATACTTTGGTCCATCAAATATCCTTTCTAGGATGGAAATGAATAGGTTTATGCTCATATCACACCTTTCTTCCTAGTTGAATTTCCATAACAAAGGTGAAGCATAGGAAATGAATAAAATAGAGGTTATTTCCTAAATGATCACAATGGAAATATCAATAATATATTATTTCACCCCCTATATTAGTGAGAATCCATGTAACCCACTATGATACATGTCTCCTAGTGTTTTCCTACATGTATGAGTGGAAGAAAATTGAAGTTGGATATGATTGTGATTATTATAACTTTGATAGATCTTATTATTTGGGTTTGCTTCCATCCTGGGAAATATGCAAGTATAACTAATGCATGACTTTGACAGATCTTGATTTTTACATCTATATTCTTGTTCTGGTACTTTTTGGTTGTCTTATATTTAGGGCCACCTATCATAGTTGTTTCATGCTCTGCTTATTTTTTCATGGGTGTGTTTTAGCTTCCACATTACTTTTTTATATTTATCATGCAAAAATCATTCATTGGTTATTATGTTATCAACAAACTTGTAATTCCCTAACCTAAACAAAACTTACAGGTAAGAATTTGTTATTATAATTTTTCTTTCATCAATGCAATTGTTGGCTACTTTGAAGATATTGGTGAGGACGCTGGAGTATAATTAGACAATAATCTAAATAGTGTGCCTCCCTTTTTTGGATCTTAGTCCAAATATACAAAAGGTATATCTCTAGAGAAAATTTGTGTGCATCCTTCAACGGTTGGAATGTTGGATGCTTCTACAGAGGATGCTATTGAACATGGTGAATTGTAAGAGTGAGAACACGTAACACTTTATAACATTTTATAATATGTATTTAAATGCATTTGAGCCTTTAAAATATATTTTTTATTTTCTTGTTGAAACTTAAAGTGCTTCCTTAATTCAATTAATCTATTTTGTAATAATGGAAAATTGTTTCACATACATTTCTAGTTTAAAATATTTTTTTGTTTCTTACAAAATTATATGCATATGTCTGACATTATTATAATTTTATTTATAATGTATCAACCCTATTTTAAGGGGTAATTGTGTGGAGAGGCCTCTATAAATGCACATATGTTAAGGAAAAGAAATATTTTAATGGAGCATTGACGAGAGTTCATTGTGGAGAAACTTTTATTTGGGGATGAATATAAAATTGCAGGTTTGAAGCTTGATTTTGGACAAAAATTCAAGGTTGATTTTCACCCAAGGTCATCATCATTTCATTTCAAATTTATTACTTCTTGGTTGGGCATCATATTGTACTGTTATAGTGGGCTAATGTTAGTAGTTGATGAGCTAAAAGAGAGGTGTGTTGACCTTATTCTTGGTTGTTTATATTATCAAATTTAAAAAATATTATTCAAGGCTGGTTATTCAACAAAAACTTGTTTTCTTTTGCTGCCTATGCTTAAATTGATATATTTAAGATTCACTTGGATTATTGATGATCAATTTAAGTGCATCAAGAATGGAAAGAAGAAGAAATATATATTAATAATAGTGGTTTGATTCTAAGAGAGTATTAATTTCTATGGTTTGTGGATGTTAGTATCCATAGATATTGGGGTTGTCTTGGTTTTCGAAATATATATTTTTCAAGTGGGTACATTTGATTTGATACATTGAAGGGGGTGTAAATGAAATTTTTAGAAACAATTCCAAAATTCCATTTGTTTGGCATATCTGTGATTTTTGGTGGGTATGTGGAGATAACATGCGACAAGGATACTATAGAGAACAACTAGTTAAGGATGGACTCATTTTTATTTTTTGGACTCACAAAGGAGAGGCAAGGCCAAGATGAAGCCAATCAATCATTATGTTAGTATGAGATTTACTTCCTTTGTACCCTAAGGATCCACATATATGGCATATTGAGGCATGCTACACACCCACATATATGGGTAAACATAGGATACATTTTTTTTTTAAATGCAATTTTCTAGCCAACTATCATACATTATTTATTATATGTTGTCTTTTTCTTTCCATTTGTTTTTAGAAGTTATCTACAACCTGATATTTTTAGCATTTAATTTAGTTAGCATGATTGTGCCTAAGATTTTTCTAAATATTGAATGATAAGTTTATAAGGTGTTATTTTATATGGTGAAATTTTAATTGCTTAGTTTATACAGGTCATCTAGCCACATGGTAGCCACTATCGCTCCACTGAAGAAAACTTGTTCGAGTTTCTTGATTTTCTGGAGAAAAATGGTAAACATTGTTGATGTTGAGGTATATTTTGCATACATATTTTACAGTTTACTTTAGTTTATAATATTTCAATGTTCATCGTCTTTCATGACTTACAATTTGTATTTTGTCTTCTTTCATTTTCAGAAGAGGAAATCAATATTGTTGGTAAGAAGCAAAAATTGAAGAAAGAGGAGAACAATAACACTGGAGCGACAAATGCATAAAGAGAAAGAGAGGAAAATCGGTCTAGCAATACCCTTAAAGGAAATATTCTGCATGAGAGACACACACATACAAATCGATGTTCAAATCTTTAGAGTTGGTGAATTCACTTGCAATGCCTTGAAAACACAATGATAATGTTTTGAAGTGATGAAACAATATTTTATGTGTAAATTGTAGTCCAACCAATATTAAGTTGGAAACTCATATTGTAATAGTTGACATTTTATATAATATAATTTATGTGGTTGAAATTATTTATAGTTGCACTTGATATTATTTAGCATTGTAATTAACATATGTAATTTTGTATCTTCATATTATAAGAACATACACATTGTATTCCACTTTTTTTTTAATTTAATTGCAAAATAATACTAGTTTATTTACATTGATAAATAATGAACACATAAAATTAATCTAAAACTACAACATTAATAGTTTATATTGAGTAATGGTAAACACACACAAAATGAATATATGACTAAATTAGTCAGTTATAATGATTATTAAATAAAGTAAATGAAATGAATATAAACTACTAAATAGGTCGTTTATATAATGAATATGAAACTACCAAAAAAAAAAAATGACTATTGCAAATGATAAATTTGTGATTACAAATAACGACTAAATTTTTCATATATACGACTATTAGTAGCTAATTTACAATATCTTATAACACAACTGAAATTTAGTCATATTTCTTTGGTAATTAATTGGTTTCAAACTATGACTAAAATTTGAATATATATGACTATTAGTAGCTAATTTACAATATCTTATAACACGACCAACATTTTGATCATATTTCTTTGGTTATTAATTGGTTTTTTCAAGTGATCATATAGTAATATTTTTTTTTGTATATTTGGTAATTAATTGTGGCAATTAATGACTAAATCAACGACTAAGTTAATGACCAAATTTATAAATAAATATACTACTAAACAATAAAATCGAGACAACCAATGAATGACTAAGTTAAAAATGGATAAAAGTTGTTCGCATTATAAGATACTGCAAATTAGCTATTGTTGGTCATCGAGTGAAAAATGGTTGCTTATATGAAAATTTTAGTCATTTTTTTAGTAATTAATTAGCCATTTTGTACTAGTATCTTCTCATTCTCCAATAGCATTGTAATTTCAACAAAAGAGATTTACCTTTTTTATTGTGAAGAATATATAAGATAATCATTTACTATTATAATATTTTGAAAATCTATATTAAAGTTGATGTAGTTAAAGAAGACCGCTAAGATTGAAGGATCCCTTTTGTGTTGTGCATGTATGGTTAAAACACATTTTATTTTGTATTTATAACTAGATTATGAAAAATGTTTTCAATAATTCATATTAATATAATTTCAACTTTATAATAAATTAATTTTAGGAATGAAAATGGTAATTTCCTTATAATCCAAATTAGAATAAATTTACCTCTTCAAAAGAAGAGCACGTTCATATATAGAAATCAAGAAATTATTCTTCAATATTAAATTATAATCTCAATCTTACTAAACCTTACCGATAGGGATATGAGAATTTTTAAAAAACTCTGTAAATTGAAATTAACCCACCGTTGTAAACATTTATTGGAAATAAAATTTTGAATGAGAAAGTTTCATTCAATTACCATATGTATAGTGTTTTACTATTGATTTGAAAACCCTTTTTATTATAGGAAATTCATCCAAATTTTACAAAGTAGAGACCATTCAAAATTATGTTCAGCATTAGAACTACAATTTAATTATATCACACTATTCTAACTAAAAATCCAAAACATCACTTTCCTAAACCAAACCATTACAATGTGCCAACATACATTAATATTTGCTGCATATAGATTATTTTTGTTTTCAAGAGTAAAGGAAATATAAGAAATTTTCCTATACCTCATCAAATTTACATTTAAAACTACAATTATATATTTAAATTTAAATAGTTCTTATTGTATATTTTGTTAATAGCTATTCACATTTAACATTAAAACGACAAGTTAATTATATCACGTTATTCCAACTAAAAATCCTAAACGAAACCATTATGTACCAACCTATATTAATAATTTCTTCATAAATAAAGTATCTATTTTTTTTCTTTTGTTGGTTAATCGTTTCACTCAATTAGTGAAAAGGCTAAACAATATTGAGATAGTAGGGACATATTTTTTGGAATTTTTAATTTTTTAAATAACCATAAAATATATAAACGTTTTGTGTTTAATAATAATTTAAGAATATTTTAGGGAATAGTTAGCTATGTTTTATCAAAATCAATCATGGTCAACCATGGTCTAATGTTGCATTCTAACAAATATTGTCTCAATATTAATATAAACCATGGTTCAATGTCGTTTTATGACAATTATTGTCTTGATATAAAAATAATTCATCGTGAAGCATGGTCCAAAGTCACATTGTGATAAGGATTGTTTCAATATGAAAATTGACCATGGTGAACAATGTTTATTTTAAGGTTTATAACATTTATCTTAAGGTTTATATATCTTGGGTTTAATATTTATCCCTTGGGTTTAATATTATTCCCTTGAGTTCATAATCAATCATGGTCAATCAGTCCAATGTCACATTGAGACAAAGATTGTCTCAATACGAAAATAAACCATGGTTAACCATGGTCCAATGTCGCTTTGTGGCAAATATTTTCTCCATATGAAAATCAATCATGGTCAATCATGGTCAAGCATGGTCCAACATCACATTGTGACGAGGATTTCCTGAATATGAAAATCGACCATGGTCAACCATGTTTATTTTAGTTTGTTTTAGTGTATATATACCTTGGGTTTAATGTTATTCCCTTGTTTTTATAATCTGTTGGGTTTTTAGTATCAATCTCGTGGGTTTAATATTCACTTGGGTTTATAATATCAATCATGTTCAACCATGATCAATCGTGTTCAACCATGGTCAACAATGGTCAATCATGGCCAACCATGGTCATCGATGTTTTATAAAATCAATCATAGTCAACCATGGTCAATCATGGTAAACCATGGTTCCACGTCGCATTGTGAGAAATATTGTCTCAATATGAAAATCAACCATGGTCAAAAATGGTCCAGTGCCGCATTGTGACAAATATTGTCTCGATATGAAAATAAATCATGGTCAACCATGGTCCAATGTCGCATTGTGACAAGGATTGTTTCAATATTAAAATCAACCATGGTCAACCGTGGTCAAACATGTTTATTTTAGTTTTTGTAATATTATTCCCTTCGATTTAATATTATTCCCTTTAGTTTATAACCTCTTCAGTTTTTACTTTTAATCCCTTGGGTTTATTATTCCTTTGGTTTTATAATATCAATCATGGTCAACCATGGTCAATCATGGTCTAACGTTACAATGTGACAAAGATTGTCCCAATATGAAAATCAGTCATGGTCAACCATGGTCCAACATCACATTGTAATAAATATTCTCTTGATATGGAAATCAATCATGGTCAACCATGGTCCAATACAGCGTTGTGACAAGGATTGTCCGAATATGAAAATAAACCATGGTCAACCATGTCCATTTTAGTGTTTATAATATTGATCTTAGGGTTTATATACCTTGGGTTTATAGTTTTAGTCCCTTGGGTTTAATATTATTCCCTTGGGTTCATAATCCCTTGGGGTTTTATTATTAATCCGTTGGGTTTATAATATAAATCCCTTGGGTTTATTAATATAAGGATTCAATTGTGGTTGAGCATGGTCCAACATCACATTGTGACAAAGATTGTCTCAATATGAAAATCAACAATGGTCAACCATGTTTATTTAAGGATTTATAACATTTATGTTACGGTTTATATTATTCCCTTGGGTTTGATATTATTCCCTTGGATTTTTAGTTTATCCCTTGAATTTATTATTCCCTTAGCTTTATAATATCAAACATGGTCAAGCATTATCCATCGTCGCATTGAGACGAAGATTGTCTCAATATGAAAATAAACCATGGTCCAATGTCACTTTTTGGAAAAGATTATCTCCATATGAAAATAAATTATAGTCAATCATGTTCAAGCATGGTCCAACGTCGCATTGTGACAAGGATTGTCTCAATATGAAAATTTATCATGGTCAACCATGTTTATATAGGGTTTATAATATTTATCTTAGGGTTTATATACCTTGAGTTTATAATTATCTTCTCTTGACTTTAATATTATTCTCTTGGCTTCATAATCCCTTGGGTTCTTAGTATTAAGTCCCTGGGATAACTATTCCCTTGTGTTTATTAATATAAGGGTCCATATTCCTAAGGACTAATAATATTCTCTTCATTCAAATATGATCGAGCATGGTCCAACGTCGCATTGTGACAAGGATTGTCTCAGTATGAAAATAAAACATGGTCAAACTTTATTTAAGGGTTTATAATATTTATATTAGTGTTTATGTACCTTGGGTTTATATTATTCCCTTGGGTTTATTGTTATTACCTTGGGTTTATAATCCATTGGGTTTTTATTATTAATCCCTTGGGTTTATAATATCAATCATCGTAAAGCACGGTCCAACGTTGCATTGTGAATATGATTGTCTGAATATGAAAATAAACCATTGTCAACCATGTTTATTTTAGGGTTTACAATATTTATCTTAGGGTTTATACACATTGGTTTTATAATATTCTTTCCTTGAGTTTAATATTATTCCTTTGGGTTCATAATCCCTTGGGGTTTCAGTATTAATGCCTTGGGTTTATAATATAAATCCCTTGGTTTTAATAATATAAGAGTTCATATTCATAGGGCCTAATATTATTCCATTCATTAAATTGTGGTCGAGCATGACACAACATCACATTGTGACAAGGATTGTATCATTATTAAAATCAACCATGGTTAGCCATGTCTATTTAAGAGTTTATAATATTTATATTAGTGTTATATACCTTGGGTTTATATTATTTCCTTTGATTTAATGTTATTCCCTTGGGTTTATAATCCACTCGGTTTTTAGTATTAATCCCTTGGGTTTATTTTTCCCTTGGGTTTATAATATCAATCATGGTAAAAAATGATAAATCATGGTCAATCATGGTCAACCATGGCCAACCATGTTTATGTTTTATACAATCAATCATGGTCAACCATGGTCCCATGTCGTATTATGACATAGATTCTCTCAATATGAAAATCAACCATCATCCAACGTTGCATTCCCTTGGATTTATAATCCCTTGGGTTTTTAGTATTAATCCATTTTTTTATTATTCCTTCATGTTGAGAATATTAACCATGTTAACCATGGTCATTAATGGTCAATCATGGTCCAACATCGAATTGTGACAAAGATTGTCTCAATAAGAAAATCAATCATAGTCAATAATGGTTCAACATCTCTTTGTGACAAATATTCTCTCGATATGAAAATCAATCATGGTCAATAATGGTCCAACGTTACATTGTAACAATGATTATCTCAATATGAGAATAAACCATGGTCAACCATGGTCAACCATGTTTATTTTAGTTTTTATAATACTTATCTTAGAGTTTATATACCTTGGGTTTATAATTTTAGTATCTTGGGTTTAATATTATTCCCTTGGGTTCATAATCCCTTGGGTTTATAATATCAATCCCTTGGGT
This sequence comes from Pinus albicaulis, assembly GCA_034641835.2. NCBI lineage: Eukaryota > Viridiplantae > Streptophyta > Pinopsida > Pinales > Pinaceae > Pinus > Pinus albicaulis. Next base: position 1,679,098,848 of record CM076578.1, read on the forward strand.
TTATTAATCTAAGGGTTCAACTATGGTCGAGCATAGTCCAACATTGCATTGTGACAAATATTGTCTCAATATGAAAATCAACAATGGTCAACCATGTTTCTTTAAGGCTTTATAATATTTATCTTAGGGTTTATATACCTTTATTTTATGGTTTATATAATGTTTATCTTAGATTTTACATTTAATTATTTAATTAATTAAAAATAAACTTTAATTATGAATTAATTATTATTAATATTTATTAATTAATTATGAATGAATTATTTAATTAATTTACAATAGTTATATTAATATTTAGTTAACAATATTTATATTAATAAATTCATTTTTATTTAATAATATTAATCAATAATAGTGGTAATATCAATTAATAATAATATTCATAATAATCGTTATGATACGCCTTCATCGTATATCAACCATATTGACTAATGTGACGTTGGACCATAGTTGACCAAGAGATTGATATTATAAACACAAGGGGATAATATACCCAAAGGGTTAATACTAAAATCCCAAGGGATTATAAACCCAATGGACAATAAACCCAAGGGATTAATACTTGTTTTTTAGTATTAATCCCTTGGGTTTATTATCCCTTGAATTAATATTATTCCTTCATGTTTATAATCCCTTGGGGTTTTAATATTAACACCTTGGGTTTATTATTCTCTTTGATTTATAATATCAATTCCTTAGGTTTATTAATCTAAGTGTTCATATTCTGAGGGTAAAATATTATTCATACGGTTTGTAATTAATCTTAATCCCTAAGGTTTATAATTCCATGTGTTTTTAGTATTAAATCCAATGGATTATAGACCAAAAGGAATAATATTAAACTCTAAGAATTAATATTATAAAACCAAATATAAATATTATAAACCCTAGAATAAAGATGGTTGATCATGGTCAATCATGTTCCAACGTCGCATTGTGACAGGGATTGTCTCAAAATGAAAATCAACCATTTTCAACCATGGTCAACCATGTTTATTTTAGGGTTTATAATATTTATCTTAGGGTTTATAATATTAATCCCTAGGGTTTAATATTATTCCCTTTGGTTTATTATAACTCATGTTTATAATCCCTTGGGGTTTTAGCATTAAACCTTAGGAATGTTAACCCTTAGATTAATAAACCCAAGGGGTTGATATTATAAATACAATGGAATAATAAACCCAAAGGATTAATACTAAAACCATAAGGTATTATAAACCAAAGGGACTAATATTATTAAACCCAATGGACTAATATTATAAATTCAAAGTATATAAACCCTTGGTCATGATTTATATTGAACCTAAGGGATTAATATCATAAAACTATGAATAATATTATACCCTAGGATTATGAACCCTTACATTAACATACCCAAGGGATTTATATTATAAACCTAAGGGAATAATAGTAAAAACCCAAAGGGCATGTAAACCTTAGGCTTTTTAGTATTTATCCCTTGGGTTTACTGTCCCTTGGGTTAATATTTTTCCCTTGGATTTGTAATCCCTTAAGGTTTTAGTATTAACCCCTTGGGTTTATTATTCTGTTGGGTTTATAATATCAATCCCTTGGGTTAATATTATTACCATGGGTTTATAATCCCTTGAGGTTTTAATATTAAACCCTAGGAATATGAACCCTTAGAATAATAAACCCAAGGTATTGATATTATAAACGCAAGGGGTTAATACTGAAACCCTAATATATTATAAACTAAGGGGACTAATATTATTAAGCCCTAGGGACTAATATTATAAATGCAAGGTGTATAAATCCTTGGTCGACCAATATTTATATTGAACCTGAGGGATTAATATTATAAACCTATGAATAATATTATATCCTAGGATTATGAACCCTTAGATTAATATACCCAGGGATTTATATATATATTTTTTTTGAATTGGTCTACTCCTATTATTGATACAAAAATTTACAGGGAGGTCTCAGCCTCAGAAGATCTTGCCCAGAGTTGTGGCAATCTGTCAATTAAAAAGCTGATGGCTAACCAAAATTTTTCAAAAACTAGACCTGTTACCCTGTTCCAAGCCATAAAAACAGTGAAAATTCGCCCACGCAGGGGAAACCGGCTATTAGACATAGAAGAAAAGATCTGAGTATGTAAATCAGTATAACCAAATCGCAAATGATCAAGCCCAGACAAACAACTGTGAGACCAAAACCTGAGAGTGGAGACGTGTTCAGGAATCATGAGAGTTGGTTGGCGTTTCTTCGATGATGCGGCAGCTAGACTCATAGGGGTCTTCATTCTTCGCCTGGTGTTCGTCTTTGCTAGCAGAACCCCCACACTTCGAGTTGCTCGGGCCAGCAGGGCGGCTTTTATCTGGAATCTCGCTGCTACAGGGCTCCTCATGCTTCAGGCTGTTGGAGGGAGGAGTGAGATGTAAAGCGCTGATGCTCTTCTCCTTAGGCGCACCCTGAACCTGGTTAGCCTCATGCACTGATTCTTCATGAAAATAAAAGGTGATTTTGGCTATCATGGTGGAGTGACAGTGAGCATAGGGAATGCGGAGCTGAGCAGTATGGGACTGAACGGGGAGGGGAAGTGGAGAAACCGGGATGTGGGGGGAGCCCCGTACAAATGTGAATTGCTCAGACCCACGACCTCGACCACTCTTGGTGGCAAGATATCGGCCAGAGAGGTACTCCAAGGAATGAGAGGTTGAGCGAGGGGTGGAGGAAGAAGGTTGTCGGGCAATCTGCCCTCAACTTGCGCCTCTCCTACACCTCATGCATTGACGGAGTCTAGGCATAGTGTAGCGGGATGTCAAGGAAAAGTGCGAGTCAGCTGAGCAATGGCATGAAGCACCGACCTCAGAAGAATACAGGGGAGTATCAACAGGTAGAGTCGAGACATAGTCAATAGGCGAATTGGACCAGAACTTGCAGAAAGGGTTGTGAGTGAAGTGAATTCTGGGCATCAGCTAAATGCAGCACACAAGAGCACATCGCTTCCCAGTACCAGTCCGAGAGTGAGGCTCTGCTACAGCTATGGAACAACGTGAACGCAGAGGAGTTGCAGAAATGAATCATGTTTAGGGCGCCATGTTAGAAAAGCGGGCGGGCTAGCTTGGGAGGAAGAGTTGCTTTAAGGCAACATTGAAGTCGTTGGCAGGGTTATTAATGCAAGGTCTCGCGTGGATCTGGGTGGCGGTGGTATAAGTCCACACGCCAGCCCACCATGCATGTCCACGCGCCGTCATATAGGGCAACTTAAACACTCGCATCCGGGGACCCAGGGATTTATATTATAATCAAGAGGGAAAAATAAATCCAAGGGATTAATACTAAAAACCCAAAAGAATGCAAAACCTAAAGTTTTAGTATTAATCCCTTGGGTTTATAATCTCAATCCATAGGATTTATTAATATAAGGGTTCATATTTATATTAAATAATAATAAATAAAATTTAATATTAAATAATAATTATTATAAAGAAATAATTATTTTAATTATAATGATAATAATAATATTTTTATTGCAATAGTTTTTTTTTATTATTATTTCTATTGTTATATATTTATTAATGGCAGATATAAATGAAGTCTTCGGCTCTATCAACCACATTAATATTTTTAATGTGTTTGTGCTAGTAATATGTTATGTGTTGTTTAGGTTGTAATTGGCAATTACATCACTCCATCATTAGTATAATTCTTGTATAAGTTGTTGGTAGTGACACTGACCGCCAATACAAACTTTGAAATTTTAATGAAAGCACGATATGTTATAGTTGACAAAATTGTAGCATGACATTAAATGTTGCATCTACGTCACCATCCTCATCCTCGACATTTGTTATTGCCTTGTTATCTAATTATTATAGGCTTTCTCACTAAAATTTGGTAATTTATTTATTTTTATTTTTACTTTTTTATTATTATAAGTTTTGTGGCTAGAATTTGGTCAAATATTGTTTTGCTATAGTTTTGTGTACCTTAATAATTATAAATTTTATTCGTGAAAATTTTGTGGTCAAATTATAACTTTTTCTGGTTTAAAATGAGTATATATATATATATATATATATATATATATATATATATATATATATATAAACCACTACAATTTTTACAAACTTGAACAAATTTAAACCAAAAAATATATATACCCGCAAAAATATACTCTGAAAAAATATATATATTAACATTTGATGTTTCCGTGCAACGTGGTCAAGGTCGTTTTTATTTGTCTACAACTACAACGAACGCTGAAACTTCTGTGAAAGCATGCATTCAACACAAGTACAATGGGTGTCAAGTGTTTCTTGGTAAGCGGATTATCTATCTCTAATGGATTTGGATTCGGTTGTGTGAGATTGGAGTCATTTACAGTTATTAGGGAAGCTTCCTTAGTCCAAATATCATCTTTTAGCTCGGAGGTGAATTCTATTATTGATTCCTATAGGTCAGCGGTAAACCATTCATCAACCACAACTACTTTGATGTACTTAATTCACATCCATATAATTTTTATTATAAATTATGTGTTATTTCAAGGTTTTATATAATTTCTAGAATATTTTCGCAATTTTGGAAATCATAAGGTCATGTATCTGTGTAGGGAGGTCTTAACATAATGCAACATTTTCTTTTTGGATAGGAGATATATGTATTTTAATATTTTAATATATGTTAAAGATCTAAATATATTAAAAATAGCAAACAATTAAATTATACATTTGAAATATTTATATTCAATTTTATATGTGTAGTTTATAATGGATTTGTGTATCCTATACAAAAATCAAATAGATATGTTAAGAGACATTTGCAAAAATGGTGGTTTTAATTTATTTGCAGCCCAAACAATCAGGTTTGTAATTTCAAACCTAATTATAAAGCAAGCTAGTGAGCAAATACAAACACTAAAGATATCAATCCCACCCCAATATTTAGATATTGAATGAAGGAATGTGTGCACACTTTAAAGTGTGCATGCATTCTAATGTGTGTGTTCTCATAACACACATATGTTATTGTGACAAAGATTACTTGGGCACGGGGAATGTGTCTAGAGATGTAACAAGGTCACATGAGGACAGTAATGGGTCTTATGCTCCAAGTAATTCTTGTAAAATTAAAATCCATGACCAATTTATACTACCCAAAAAGAATTTATAGTTATAATGTTGAAAAAATCTTCAAATGACCACATGAGAACCAAGTATAGTATCACTAACCAGTCTACTAGTGGGATACATGCACCATGAATAAAACAACAATACATGTCTTGAATGAGAATGTGTCTCACACCTATACCATGAAGAATTCTTGGGGCCATGGTTGGTGTTCTTTAGCATCTAAGTGGGATACAAGTGTCGTGAGTAGGCTTCTTTGCACTAGAAATGGGCCTCAATATATAAACATTATATGAGGGAGACATAAGTGGCTTAAGCTCGAAATGAATCTTATTGAGCTTAAGTAAAATGGTTAGGGGTGGAAATAGCTTGAACCTTAGGCCCAAAAATATTGCTTCTCAAGCTCGATTGCCATGAACACACCTACAACAACAACACTAACCTTCTCCATGGGTTATTTCGAATCAAAATTGGAAATGGATTCCATTAGGATATTTTATGCACCAACGATGGGTCTCAAGGCCTTAAACATGGTCAAGGAAAAAAATGAGATACTTTGAGATATTTTTAAATCTTCTTGGCTTCAGTATCCTTGAACAAGTCCTTGAACCACCACATTAGTCCTTTGTAAGGATTACTTTTGTAGGCCTTTGAGTGAGATCCAAGTGTGGTGAGTAGTTTTTGTGTATTGGAAATGGGTTTGGATGCCTAAACATGGTTAAGGGAGTAAAAAATGGGCTTAAGCCATAATAGAATATTCTTGAGCTTAGGTATCATTAGTAAAACTTAGAGATAGTGTTATGAGCCCCTTTTTAGGGGGTTTTCCTCTTATATTTGGATACATTTTCCATCAAGATGTCTCACCCGGCATAATTCAGTGTGTAGGAATTTAACATAGTCATGGTAGGAAAAAAAATCTCGAGGCCCTTGATGTTAGTCAAGCAAGGGAAAAAATAAGCATGGGACCTAAAAATAGTTTCCTAGACTTAATTTCATGAACAATACACAGATATCAAGTTCCTTGATATGGTTGAGAGGGGAAACACAAACTATAGGGACCCTTGATATATATATGAACTATAAATAATGGAGTTATGTTTGGAATACACTCCATAAACAAACAAGTAATATAAATTTAACTAATCGTTAGCTAACAACACCCACAACAAGAACACGAAACACCTTGAACACCCACTGACATTGGAAACATAGAGATATTAATAAATTTACATCCAACGTCCATTAATTACAAATAATTCCACATATCATCTTTTTTTTTTACATTCTATTTGCAATAGGTAAAACAAAATCATGCAATAGAACATCATGAATACAACTAGTACCATTCACCTGAAGAGGAGATCTGACCTTGTCCTTGCCGCTCCTTGCACTCCCATGTTATTGTCTAGATCAATGATTCCTACACAGACATGTTGTTTATACAATCATTAGGAAATAATAATATTGTCAACAAATCAATAAACTTCAAACTCCCTTTAATCACTTGATGAGGATACACAACATATCCATATGTCAAATTGCTTCCTTTTCCTAAAATTGTTGTCTCAAACATTCCCTTTAACATCAACGACACCTTGTTTTGGCATTAATGACAACACTGCAAAACAAGAGCAGATACCAACCTTGGGGAAGGGCCCACTCAAAGTACAGTTTTTTGTTGCTTAAATGTTTTTTTTTGTAGGTATATCAATAGTTCGAATGCGAATACAGTGGTTATATTTTATTTGAATGATTTTATACTTATTTGTTTTGAATCCAATTTATTATGGATTTCTTTTCAAAATAGCATTTATAAAAAAAAGTGAATGGTGTGTCTTTAGTTTCCTTTATGAATCCATATATGAATGGTATTAGGGATAATTTAATTATTAATTTTATTGTTAGGGAGAAATACCTATAACCAATTGTTGCAGAGTCAACCTAATTTACACTGTGGCAAGCATATGAAGTAGAATCAACATGTTGTAGAATTGCCAGGATATGGGTCTAACCAGTGACACAGAGCTAGCCACCCAAGAACAAGAGTTGGGTGCACAAGGTGCCATCTAGATAAGTTGTGGGCCATCCTTTGGACAATCCTCCCATGAAAAACATGTTCCCATATATTTTTTTGTTTAATAGGTTTAGTTCATTTAGGACAAGGTTAGGATATTACTTTGTGTGTATACAACATGGAGTGCCTTGTAAGTTTACTAACCCTCGTTTGACAAAAAAAAATGTACAATGTATCGTAAACCCCTATTGAAATAAGAGACATATAAATATATTTTCACTCTTCATGGACAACCATGGGGGGAAATAATTATTGATCACTACCACTGGCCAAACATAATACTTTTTGTTTTGGTGTGAATACATGTTAATTTCTTCCATGTTTATGCTTACCCAAAGGATCCACCTTCCTACCTAAATTTTATGAGGCCATGTATCCTCTATATGTTTTATAATTTTTGAATATTGTAGGATTTTCATAATTCCTTAATCACTTCGATGTCATTCCACCCGTGCAACATGATTAATTATTTGCAATGAAAAGGTCATTTGCATCCTTGGTTATAAGCATGTGCTTAAATATCTTATGAGGAGTACCAAGTTCTTTAACCTTGTTTTTTAATTTATGGTACCTATCATGCGCACATTATATACATATCTTTATGTTTACATACTTGTCTCTATATAGAATGCAATCATTCAAATATACAATATATGATATGTACTCGATAGTAAACTTATCAACATTTTCTTTACCTCTTTGAAACTATTTGGAAAGAAATTATCACTCATAAGTACCTTATCCTACTCGGAGGTATTAGGCTATCAATTTTGAATATTCAATCATTAATATAATTTGACAATGTGACACAAAAAAAGTTTCTCCTCCAAACCTTTCATTTTGGAAAACCACATACTATCAAGTTGTCTTAAAAGAGATCCTATCATGGTATAGTACCATTGACCCAAGCTGGTTTCTGTAGGGCATGTTGCAATTTCTAGGGTAAAGAAACTATCCATTTTCATCAAACATCTACTTGTGAAATCTTTCATTTGATAATAGTCAGTGGAATTTTTTAATTGATGGAATATCTTACACATCTTAACACAATTCTAAATCATAATCATATAAAATTAAATTAACACGTATTCAAATTCACGTGCCTAAATAACATAAATTCAATCATATAAATAAATCCTAAATAAAATATAGACTTACTACAAATGGTGGTGGATAACTTGCAAAACTTTCAATGATATGTAATGATTTGGTATTTGAAGAATTGTTTATTTGATATTATAGCTTTTTCTCCCTGTATTTGAGCCAAAACAATCATCAATATGTGAATATATTTCTAAAATAAAGTTTTTGAATCATATGGAAATATAAATTCAAATTTAATTTCAAAGGTCTCTTAAAAGTTATTGGTGTACTACATTATTTTGTCATGCTTTGTTGCACTAATTCATGATACACAAAAAAACATTGACCTTCATGTTTTCCCTTTAAAAAATTTAATTACGGAGATTTATGTTTGCATGTTTTCAGTTGAATTATTTTATGTTTAATTTTTACATAAAAAACACACTTGCGGGCTTTACACTGTATAGCGCACTAGATAAAGTAAGTTAACAAAAAAATAGTGTGTGTGTTTATCATCGATGTGTTGAAATATATAGTGAAAATGTGAGTGGGAATTTCATTTTTTTTATGTTTTTAAATGAAAACCACAATTATTACTTCATTATTTTTCCACTTTTCAAAATTTAGAGGGGATATTTGTGAAAGAGATATTTTCAAGTAAAGACTTTGAAGTGGGTGAATGTTTTTGAAGAGCCAAATTTGTAAGGGATCATCATAGGTTACATGAAAATATAAAAATAAGAATTTTTGAGTATTTGACTTCTTTCTATTAGTCATTTCAATCTTTTCTCTATTTTATTCAAATATTTTTCAGTGCATTCTAATAAAAGTAGAATGGTTTCTTAGTTACCTTCAGTATTAAAATCCATAGATTTCTTGTTGTTTATCTCAATCTCCCTCTCTATATTCCATATAAGACTTTTTTCTTCAAGAAACATATTTTTGTATGCTTTCTTTACTTATATATGGGTCATTTGGTATTTGTTGCAATGTGACCACTCATTGCCTTGGATCGAGACCTATCATTATCAGTTCCATTTAAAAACAATATTTTCATGTTGAGTGGTGTACATTGTATAGGAATAGTTCATTGATGCATATTTTCATGTCACCCTTTAGTTTAAAATGTAAATAAAATTAATTTTAATATTTTAAATTCCATATTTTAAATTTTATTCACATGTTTGATGGCGTACAATAAATTTTAATGATGCACTAGTGCATATATTACTTTATAGAGCATTGCGTTAATATAACAAGTTGTAAACAAAATGTTCTTGCATTTGTAATAGCACAATAATAATATATGAATGTGTATACATATGTATATTGAACAAGTGCAATTTTTTTAGATGAGCATTGAAACCTTATTTTGTAGTAATTATTTCATAACTTTTATACCTGATGATTCCTAACTTCTTCTTTTCTATCGAAGATGATCAATGGAAGTTAAAGGAACGAGAATTATTGTAGAAAGTGTGATGGTAGTGTTTATTTTAAACTTTTATAGCTAAATTTTACAAACAAATTCTTAGTAAAAATTAAAATTATGCAATGTAACATACAAACACTAACACAAGGATTTTACCTTAGAAACCAAAAACCAAGAAAACTAGAAAGAATTTTCAATACATTCCTTCTTTACATTGTTATAATACAATATGTATATTGCACAGCATCCATAAACTACAATCCAGTAATCCTATATTACAATACAATCATATTTCCCTAACAATAATTACAAATCCATGGGATGAACCACCATGTGACACAAAAGCACTAAATTAAAAAAATTTGTGATGAAAATCACCAAAAATGGAAAAAAATACTCATTTTATTCTTTTCCATGGTATTTCCCCATGGTTACACCCAATGCAATGAATTTCACACAGGGATAGTCATGTAAAGAATATGACACATACCCAATAGGTATCTTATCCCAGTAAGAGAAAAAATCAAGTTCTTTTTCTTAACAACTTAATATTTATGAATTCTTTGTAAGTTTAAATTAATGATGTGTATTGGTTTAATGTGTGTCATGAAGAGCGGAAACTTGAAGAAACACGTTAAATTTTTTCACAGTATGAGTGAAAAAAAGTATAATTTTTTTATAAAAATGTCTCCAAAGGTGGAAATGGGTGGATCAAAAGGTAATAAACATGAATTTTTTATTTTAAATTTGTCTAAAAGTGAATTTTTTAACATTCGTAACTAATATGTTTTAAAAAATCAATTTCACATTATTAAAGTTTTTATTTAGGGACCAATATCGTGAGAATAGGATGTCATCCTAAGAAAATAAAAATTATGAAGGATGTAAATGATGACTAGACTTGCTCCTTAATTCATCTATACTGTTTCTAGAAATTAATGATAGGGGTGGGGGAATTTTAAAAAAAAAAAACTATGAGGGGTATGGTGGAAATAATGTATAGACATACTTTCCACTTACCATTCCAAAATAAATCCAATGAATCAAAGAACTAGGTTATTTATAAACTATAGTAAGCATTTCTAGAGAAATGGTGAAAGATAGCCATAAGACTTGCAATAGTACAAAAATTACAATAACCAAAAAATGTTAATACCAAGCATGTATTTCTATAATATATGCCAAAAATTTAGACTATATTAAACTTTTTTTGCTACATTTACTTTCATTTTCATTTTTAAAAAGGAATTATTTTGTTTATCTATTTCAAGAAGATTATGCAAATCCCAAAGGAAAACGAGGGTAAAACCAATACTTGCCAGTAGGGATGACGAAAAAAGTGTACAATGAGATGGTAAAATAAATGAACATAAATGTATTTCATAATGATTGATCCCAACAATAATGTGCGTTAGACGTGTGTAATCATTGATTTACTCTTTCATGTATATCAAATTTAAATACCACATGAATTATTAATTTGTAATTGTTTCATTGCAAAAAAAGGAAATAAAATGTGTCACATTTAATGCATAAGATAAAATGACAAGGAATAAAAGGTTGATTGCAAATTTTTTGAGTACTACATTTTTTGCCTTACTTAACATTTAATATTTGTTGTTATCTTTACATCTAAATAATTACTAACTTTCATGTTTCTATGGAAATTATCTTCTAATAGGTGCTAACATACAAAGATGAGCCAATTGAACAATGGATTGGTGTTTGATTGGGTATGGGTTGTGAGGATATGTTGAAGCATCAACAGTTGATTGAACAATTTATAAGTAGTTATGCTATTTGTTTTTCATTTTATAATTAATGGAACAACAAGAAACCTTTATATTAAAATTATCACTAATCTTTATCATGGTGTATTAAACATATAGGAAACAAAGTATGAAGTGAACCCAACATAAGATATTTTGAGAGACAACATAGAGCATGGATTTAAAATAATGTGTATTGTTTATGAAACACTTCTGCTATGGTATGAATTTTTAATATGAAATCATGTATATTATACTAAATAAATGTAGATGTAGTTATTGCACTCTATGGAACATGAAGAGGAAAAATCTCAAGAACAAATTGATCAAGAAAATATTAGGATAAATAAACCATGTACAATATTTCCTACAACTAATGAATAAATTAGGCATGTACACAACTTGGTCTACGACAACAATTCAAATTATAAATGAAAATCAATATAATTGAATGTTACTACAAGTTGTCTGTTTTGTAATATTTATCTATGAAAATTAGGTATGATGTTTAATGCCCTCAACATATTTTCCCAATTGCATGAGGACATGCTATAAATAAATGTAAAAAGTACATATTGACATTTTAAAAAATGTGTTGTAATACTGTCCCAATCTGATATTTATAGGTTTCCAATAAGTGTAAGAATTATGTATTGGATACATTTAATTATTGTCAACCTTTATATTGTCCCATTTTGTACGATGATGGGCCTTTTATATATATAATAAAATGGGATATTATTTTATTGCATTGTTTAATGTTGTAAAAAGTGGTGTTGTAAATCAATTAATGTATGGATGATTACATAGGGTGAAAATGTGAAGTTGGGTTACACTTTTTGCCCTTTTTTGAGAAAAAACTTTCATTTTTTTTGGTTCTTCAACTTTCTGTAAGCTAAAACAATTTTTCTGTTTAGAATTTCATTTTACGATAAAAATAAAAGTTGTCAAAAATTTTGTTAGATTTTTATTAATTATTTTTTGGAATTTTTTTATACACATTTCATATGTCAACTTAGCGTTTCTTTGAGTGTGTGTTTTTTAACAATCAACGGATTCATAAGATGTCATGTTAATACGCAATGTTGTATTCTTTGAAAGTTTGTGTTTTTGAGAAACAAAATGTGTTACAACAATTTAGACAGAGTCTACTTCGGTTTCGTCATATTTATAAAGCCAATGGATGCATATCATAATTACTATAATTTTTTGAACTGGTCCAATATGAAAAACTGCATATTTTGAATATGTTTCGCAACGCAAGAAATTTCTTAACATATAAGTTATAAAATAAAAATCTAAAAGCTATCCATTAGAGACGACAGACCAATGTGTTGTACCATAATTTTTTCAATTTTTTTTACAATGTATTTTGGAAGATACAGACTTTTGATTTCACTGAATCACAATGACCTTCAGAAATTTTTTGCATCCGTTTTATTAGAAAATTAATTAAAATTAGTAAATATTTATGAAATTCCATGAAAGTTATATTTCCTCAATGTAGATTCAATTATGAAAAATGCTTGTCTTGGTTCCGACAGTTAAGTCAAAATGTTTCATGGAGTTTAATCAGTCTAAAGTTGCAGAAACATATTCAAGGCTTGGCTCTGCGTAATTGGTGATGTGTTAGTTCGGCCGAACTCTTAAACAAAGTTTAGCCGAACTATTTTTTGGGCCGACGGCATGTTAAATTAAAAAGTAGTTTGGCCGAACTATTTCTTAGAATTTCGGCCGAAATTTTACTTATCTTTCCATAGGCCGGAAAGTACCGTCGAGTCCCTCCAGAAAAACATTTCGCAGCAATATAAATTGCCACGAAACCATTCATTTTTTTCACATATTTTCGCACGTTTGGTCTGATTTTACAAAATTCTTGATCCGATTTTGCAAAGAATTGTTTTGGGTTTAAGGAATTTTCTTGGAGGTACATTCAAAGGACTTTTCTTTGAGACACATTATTTTTGTACATTTGATCTGATTTTGCAAGGAATTTTTTTGGGTTTAAAGACTTTTCTCGGAGGTACATTCAAAATTTCTTGGAGGTACATTCAAAAAACATTTTTAAAGACCTTTCTTGGAGGTACATTCAAAAGATATTTCTTGGAGGTATATGACACAGTTTTTTGGGCTTCATTTTTTTTAAAGTATGGATTTGGGCTTAATTTCGAAAGGACATTTTTTGGTTTTGGGTTGAAGTAAATCTTTTAAAATGAGTTTTTGTGTAACTTTTTAAAGGAATTTTTTTTGTACGACTTGGAAGGAAATATTTTGAACTTTGTTTCACTTTTATAAGAAATTTTTTTCTTGAATTTTTTAAAGTAAGTGTTTTGGATTGGAGTATGTATCTTTTGCAAAATTTTTAAAATGATTTTTTTTTAAATTAAATCTTTTGTGATGTTTTTTTTAATTGAATTTTTGCCTAAATTTTTGAAGGAGATTTTTTTAACTTCATACTCTATTATCATTAGAAATCGAAGAAATTTTACGAGAAAATATGATCGAAAAAGAGACCCTGAGGAACATAGAGAAGAGACGAGACAATCTTGCAAAAGAAATATAGAAGCACTCTCAAATATTGAAGGGGAAAATCAACCTCAACTAGAAGTTGAAACAAGTATGTAAATGTAAATATTATGATTTTGATATATTTAAAATTTTCCTATTGTAAAATGTGAAGCTTAATTTTTATTTGATGAACTAATTTGAAAAATATTTTGCAATGTAAACAGAGAGAGATATTCCTCAAAACATTGATGATGAGATACAAAATTTTGAAAGAGAAAGTGAAAGAGATATTGAACCAATGATTGAAGATGGTGAAAATGATGAAAGAAATCCAAGTGAAGAAATTGAATCACAAGGTATATATGTGTGTGTGTGTGTGTGTGTTGAACACATGCACGTATTATTGAAATTATACATATATTTATTAATTTAGTTATTTATTGAATACGTAAACTTATTATGTACTATTCATTTGAATATGTACAAATGAAATCAATGTCGATGACAAGATGTTAGAAAATGTTGACACTCACACATATGGAGATAAAAAAGCTGACCATTATATATGATATTGTGTTAACCACATTTTTGAGAAGTATTTCATAAAGGAAAATGTGACAGTTCAAGCCCAAATGTTGAAAGGCCTCCTATCATTAAGGAAATTAAAAGAAGTTACGACTTTATTGGGTATTCGAAAATCAACCAAAGATAAAAAAATGAAGGAAAATGAGATAAAAAATATAATTGTGCTATAAATTCAATTAAAAGATCTAGAGAGAAAAAAATTTCATCTATACGTAGAGCAATACATATGGTAGTGGTTTCATCAAGTACTAAAGAGAATCGCTTGGTAAAATCTATGGCACGAGCATTAGGAACCTTGCGAAAAGCTTTGCACAAACATCAGAAATTTCGATTGCAAATAGATGTAAATGATGAACTTGCTTGTTGGAGAGCTATTTGTAGGCAACCATACAAAGATAAACTTGGATAAAATGTTAAAAAAAATAATATATGAATATTGGAAGAATAATTAGCGTGTTTCGACAACTACAAGGCATGTGATGCGAAGAAGAATAACATGAAATCAGTACGAAGGACATGAAAAACATTGCTTGGAAACCACTCAGATAAATTTTTTCAACAATTTCAAAGAAGAGAATCGTGAAATTCATGTTTCAATCAATGCTTTTGTTCAACAAAAACCATGGTATGTAAAACCTATCACCGTACACGACACTTGTTGTTGCCGTTATAATGTGGAATTTGATTTATATTATGACACATTCCTTGATTTTGGTAGAACAATTTGGAAGGATTCACCTCCTCCTTCCACTATCCGTGATTTCATATCTCAAATTCTATGTGAAAGAGAAAGCGATGAAATATTTTACGAAAGGAAATGTGTTGGTGGTAAAAAATGCGATGATTGTGGAAATTTGACTAAATTTCAAAATAAGTATCATACTTATATAAATGATCAATCATTTTCCAACATGAAAGTGAAATGGAAGAGATATGAATATATCCATACATTGATTCAAGGTGAAAATAATGTTAAAAGAATTGAAATACGAGAAGAAGAAATTTTTGTGATAGAATTTTTGAGAAAGTTTGAGGCAGAAATTTACAAATACACCAAGCATTCCCATAGAGCTTGATGGCAAGACTTTCAATTCAAAAAATCCCGTGAAGTTTTTCCACCGGGGACCATTTTGTCAGTAATTGATTTTGCAGAAAACTACACATTTGTTCCATAAAAAGAAATTTAGAGTGAATACTATCATTCTGACCAAGTATCCATGGTCGTCCATATTCTATATAGACATGCTGAGCAAAACGTCGATCATATAGAAAGCACCAGTGAAAATCAACATATTATTAAAGAATATCACTTTTATATCAGTGACGATCATACACATGATACATATTTTGTACAACATTGTTTTGAAAAAATTTATGATTCTTTAAAAAATCGTGGAATAAAATTCAATGAACATTGGATATGGTCAGATGGATGTGCAGGATAATTCAATCTGCACGATCATTCTTTTGGTTGTGTTGTCTTCATAAGAAAACTTGCATTAAACATTGTTGGAATTTCTTTGAGACTGGCCATGGAAAAGGAGAACATGATGGTGCACGGGCATGCATAAAACGAGCACTTCGAACATATCAAATGAACCCCTCTGCAAACCGACTTATGGACACGAAAGAACTTGTTCAATGGTGCATCGCTGCTCTAAGCCATGAGACTAACCGATCAAGAGAAGTTCGAAGGTACATTCAATTTAATTTTTATTGGATATCTAATTTTAAATAGCCTACATTTATCACAATGATTATCTTTGATTGTATTTTGATATCATATTTACATTCTTCTTTAAATTTTCCATATAAAGGTTTTTTTGGCATATTGGGTTCGAAGACATATATAGATCAATTGGAAATGACGTTGAAACAATAAAAGGGACTCGAAAATTACATTCAATTAAAAAAAAATCGTCCAGAAATGTGTTTGCATTGGATAAAAGATTTATTTTTTTTTTTGGTCATGTTTGCATAGACAACACAAAATCCAATGACGTTTGTGAAAACAAAATGTATGTAAAAGATTGGAAACATACAGGGCTAAATACAAAGGGAAAAATGTTCATTGCAATGTTTGAAGAAATGCAATCAGAGGAGACTACAATATCATTCGATGGTGATCGAGTTTCTGATCTTGTTAGAGAAGGTAACATTTGAATTTCTTTCTAATGATAAAGATATAGAAATAAATTTGAATATGTATAATTTTGTCAAGTTTGTTTTATTGTGCAGGAGATGTTTTTGCTGTAATTGCACCTACTGACAATGATGAAAATGTGAAGTATTATTTGATGCATTGCACTGAACGAAAAATGAAATTATTAGAAGACTATAATGATCACGGATTTCCATATGAAAGAGGATCTATTATACTGAAAGGTTATTTTTTCAGACAAACTAATCAAAGTGGGAAGTTTGTTTACTTTGAATACTATGAACCTGATTTCATAAGTTGTCAATATAGTCACTTGGTGTGTGCAGCATGCATAAATTTGATCGAGGTTCAATCAAAGAAAAAAACGAATATTAAGACATGGAAAATGTCAAAATTCGATCATGAATGGATTATTGAAGATGGCATTCCATTGGATTTTTTTTTATTGAACTGCCCAACAATTTATTCTCTTTGGATTATATGTTCTAGAACTTCCAGTACTCAATTAAAAATTGAGCTGCCTTGTTATGTTATCTGTGCAAGTGTTTGCACATGTACAAATTGTTTTGGTAAATGCACACTCTAGTATCAACTGAAAGTAGCTTTTCTATACATGCATTGATGAAAAATGTTGCATGTATTGTATAGATATATATATGTTCTAGAATGAAATTAACAGTTCAGGTAGTTTTACTATGTGCATTGCTGAAAAATGTTTCACATACTCAATTTATATGTTCTAGAATGAAATTAACTGAAGGTAGTTTTTCTATGTGCGTTGATGAAAAATGTTGCATGTACTGGATATATACACGAACACAATGCACACCCAGTTTTTCTTTTGGGAGTTTTTGGTAAAAAGTATCCAAAATGTAAATAAATCATCCAGAGTATAATTTTGTACGAAGTTTCCTTTCAAACAAGAGACTCGGAGCACTTCTTCGACTTTTAGTGGGATTGGACCCACATCTCTATTCCTGATTGAAAATCTAGTACAAAATTTGTGTGTCCAATGGTCAAATATGTTCTATGTGCATTGATGAAAAATTTTGTGCAAATATTGGATATATATATATATATATATGTTCTAGAATCCAATTAATTGTTCAAGTATTTTTCCCATGTGCATTGATGAAAAATGTTTCACTTACTGAATATATATATTCTAGAATGCAATTAAAACTAAATGGACCATCAATTTACCAATTTATAAATCAACAAGGCCACCTAGTTGAGTGCATCAATGACATTGACCCCAATTCAACAAACATATATCTACTTCTTATATTTCCAATCAAAATTAAAGGGATTTATATGGGAAAGAGGCAGAACATATAGCCTATGAACTACTTTAGTTCATAGGTCAATGAAGGTATCATCATGCGGGAAAATGTTTCAAGAACACTTGATCGTACTTAAAAGTAATCTTAAGATTGTTTTTGATCTTTACATACTACATACTATTGTTTGAGTGATTTTTTTTTTAAAAACTTACCAAATGTACTTCAACCATCCAAATCTTGAATTTTAAATTTTTTTTTATTATATCAAAACAAATTACTTCACATGTCATGCCAATTGTAGTTCAACTATCCAATAAAAACATTAAACATTTAACATTATATCACATGCCAAATGTAGATTGAAATGGTATCCAGAACTTAGCTTTAAACTTTTTTATTATATCACAACATTACCTCACATGTCTAATGTACTTCAACCATCCAAAACTTGAGTTTTAAAAACTTTTTGATTATATCACAACATTAATTCGCATTCCATCCAATTGTAGTTCAACTATCCAATAAAAACATTTAGCATTATATCACATGCCAAATTTAGATTGAAACCATCAAAAACTTAAGTTCTAAAAACTTTTTGATTATATATCGTGCAACATTACTTCACATGCCATGCCAATTATAGTTCAACTATCCAATAAAAACATTTAACATTATATCACATGCCAAATGTAGATTGAAACCATCCAAAACTTAACGTTTAATTTAACAAAATATTATAGATCAAAATATTACTTCACATGCCAAATGTACTTCAACCATCCAAAACTTGAGTTTTAAAAACTTTTTGATTATATCACAACATTACTTCACATGCCATGCCAATTGTAATTCAACTATCCAATAAAACATTAAACTTTTAACATTATATCACATGCCAAATGTAGACTAAAACCATCCAAAACTTGAGTTTTAAAAACTTTTTGATTATATCACAACATTACTTCACATGCCATGCCAATTGTAGTTCAACTATCCAATAAAAACATTAAACTTTTAACATTATATCACATGCCAAATGTAGACTGAAACCATCCAAAACTTGAGTTTTAAAAACTTTTTGATTATATCACAACATTACTTCACATGCCATGCCAATTATAGTTCAACTATCCATAAAAAAATTCAACATTATATCACATTCCAAATGTAGATTGAAACTATCCAAAACTTAACTTTTAATTTAACAAAAAATTATAGATCACAACATTACTTTACATGCCAAATGTACTTCAAGCATCCAAAACTCAATTTTTAAAAACAAAACAAATTATAACACATCATTACATAACATGCCAAATGTAGTTCAAAAGCAAAACATTAATTTATAGATGACAACATTACTAGTAGTTGAACTATCCAAAACTTAAAAGTTTTAAAAACCAAACAAATTATATAACAACATTACTTCACATTCACATGCCAAAAGTATTAAAACCATCCAGAACTTAACTTTTTGGAACAAAAAAAATTATATTAACACTGTAATAAAATATCTCCAAAATTTGTAGATCTCACAAATATCAAGTATCAAGTTATATATATATGACTGTGCATCTAGATAATATATAAAAAAGTAAATTTAAGACTAGAAATCTTGAAATCAAATCTACAAATCATGTTCATCGAATACAGATGGATGTAGTGTCTTTCCTATCAGAGTCTCAATCCGCGCGCTATCTTGCAAAGCATGGGGAACCTGTACACAATGCACATACAAACATTAAAATTTTATGTTTTAAAAATGAGTGAAAATATATAGAACTTCATGTAAAAAACAAAATATAAAAAAAAAAATCATGCAATACCTCATGAGGTTCCCTCTCCATTTGTTCACCTGCTACAAGTCCCCCCATGGGAACATCTTTAACAGTAAACTGTACAATATATATATATATATATATATATATATTTCAGATGAAAATGCACATGTGTACATATATAAACTTATTTTAAATAATATTAAAAAAAAAGTTAGACAAATTGTTCAAATGGTTGAAATGGTGTGGATGTTCCTATCTCCGTCGCTAGAGTCCGTGGATTAAAGAAATCTTCTATAGAAACCTAAAATTCAAAATTTTAAAAGTATAAAATAACTCAAGATCAAGATCTCAATTTATGGTGTGGATGCTCCTATCTCCGCCGCTAGAGTCCATGGATTAAAGAAATCTTCTATAGAAACCTAAAATTCAAAATTTTAAAAGTATAAAATAACTCAAGATCAAGATCCCAATTTATAATAAAACTTAAATAAACTTCAATTTATAACTTTAAAATTTTAAAAAAACATATATATATATATATATATATATATATATATATAAGTGAAAAATTGAATACTTCTACTTGGTGGTGGGACATCTCCTAAGAAGGCTCAAAATAAAATCTCCAAAAACCTAAAATTCAAAAAATTTAAAATAACTCAAGATATAGATATATATATCTCAATTTTTAATGGAACTTTATATATATATATATATATATATATATATATATATATATATATAACTTAAACATAAATTCTAAAAGTGAAAAATTGTCCATATTTGTTGTGGATGTGACACATCTCCCAAGGAAGTAGAAGGTACATCTCCCAAGGAAGAAGAAGGTACCACCATCCCAAAAACATCGGACGGAATCAGAATCTGTTAAAACAATTTATTATTATATATGTACATGTACATGTGTGCATAATTATTTATTTTAAAAATATCACTTAAAAAACACTAACATTTGTCAACATATCTTGATGGTGAGACCCATCTTCATTGTTTGAACCAGAAGCCCCACACGTGATATTAACATTTTCATCATTCATCATGCGTGACAACTGCAAATGATGTTTTAACATATAATGATACATTTTTGTTAGATTAATGTATATACAAATAAATGTATACATGTACATACACATGTATTTATTACAAATTTTACACATGTATGTGTTAAAATAATTGAACCCTAAGGTCATTAACACATATCGTTCCCATGCCCTCTTCCTCATGAAGAATTAGGTCTTGCCAACCATTGTGACTATTCTTTTCATATATTCGAAAATCTTCAACATTCATGTTGTCAATCTCTTCATCTGTACAATACACAAAAGTGGCACATGCATTCTCACGTGCTCTTTGTCGATTTAGACAAACATCGACTCCACCCAATCCACTGTGAATATTTTCGATGATGACATTCCTTACTTCTCGACTTATTTGAAAAGTCGCATCCATCTCTGACTGCAGAGTTTCGACCCGAAAAGGTCGACTCACCAATGGCGGCTCAAGGAGAGACAACTCCACATCTCATCTAGTGCCCCTACGGTCACACAATCAACCTTTCCCTGGACCAAAAAATTCTGATGGAAGGTCATTGTAATTGGGTTTCATTTTCAAAAAAAATTATGTGTAAAACAATTTTGCAAAATAAACAGGAACCTCGTTGTTCCATGGGAGCCTTCCATAGGCCGCAAGGTGCCTATCATAAAAATAGTGAGCTATATCGGGGTGCTTGAAATATTGCACCTTCAGCTTTTTTCTTTTTGGCCCTTCTTTAAAATTAAACATTGACTTCTCCATTTCCTTTATAACTCTTTGTTTTACATCCTCCCATTTATCAGGACCCATTACTATTTCCTTTCTCTTTCTCATGACTTCTACAAATGTATGAGTCGTTGGCCTAAGATTTTTGTACACATTTACTAGTTTGCCCAATGAATTTGTAACTATTTTGAGGCTTTGTCGACTCTCAGTAGGTAGAGTCAAAGCCACGAGATCTCTCCTCAATTTTTCATGAATTTGTTGACACCTTTCTAAGGTGCATTGCGCCATGTGTTCTTTCCCATGGTATATCAGAAATGTCGGGTGGATAAGTTGTGGTGGGTAGACAACCTTTTTCTTGAATGTAGCATTATGCCCTACGTCTATTTTGACCAATATTTGGAACATTTTCAGCCTCTGCATCAATATATATATAAATTTGTATATTAGAAAAAACACATGTAAAAACATTTGTACAAATTCAATGAAAAAAATATTGAAATTGATGGCAACCTCGACGTGGTTGGCTAGCATCTTCTCCACCCTGAAACTGTTGAGAACCAGAACAACCCTGCTGAGAACCAGCACCACCAACCGTTGATTGGCCTCCGGGAGAATAAATATCACCACCTTCACTCAACATTCTACCACTTATAGATGGCCCTCTAAGGGGATTTGAACCACCACCAACCTCTCGAGAGGAGAGAGAAGCTTCATAAACAAATAATAATTTATAATCAATTGAAAAATACATGCATGTACATATAAATACACGTGTACATATTCATTAATTAAATTGTGTTAAAATCATACCATGACTGGGTGAAACATGGGCATCCATGGATGGAGTAGAGACCCTTCTCTTCTTATTAGCTCCTAAAAAATAAAAAATGTAACTTATTAACAACTAATTTAACTCACAAAGTTGATAAAAAATCAATTCTATATGTACACACATGTATGGAGATTTAAGATTATATTTAGATTTACCATGAACAGCTCTCAATCTTTGATCCCCCCCTCTCGTAGAGATATGGGATTTTTTTGATCTTCATCGTTCATCCTCCATGATATATATATCTACGGTGGACGTTTACAATTATTTTTTTAAATAACTAATTTAAATTAAATTCAAAATAAATTTCAGAAAATTAATGTAATTTAGTGTAAACAAATTATGTAAAACACAACTTTCAAAGCACTAATTGATGTGTGAAACTCAATTTAAGAAAAAAAAGTTATGAAAATGATAAGTTCACTAAATTTTGTTTTACATGGTGGGAGCACACTTAGTATAAATTGAAAAAAACACATTGTCATTAAAAAAGAAGTGAAACTCCATTTAAAATCTATATGTTTTGTATCAAATCACTTTTGGTTTCAATGGCAAACTTTTATGGCTAATTTTTGTTTTACATGTTGAATATATTTAAGGTTTTTTCTCTCTCTTTGTTTGAGACCATGGATATGAAAATGAAAAACTATATACTTAGTTAAAACCTATGTTTTGTATCAAATTACTTTTTTTTTCTAAATACTATATACATGTTGATTGTAGGGGCATTTAGATCTATTCCAGACATTGACTATAGGGGCATTTACTAGATATGTCACCTTTCATAAAAGATGAGATCCAGAGGCTACCTGGCCCTTTACAGACTCTACCTATATAACTACCATGGATATGAAAATGAAAAACTTCTAATTAGATCTATTCTAGAAATTGAATGTAGGGGCATTTACTAGATTAGGTTAAAACCTATGTTTTGTATCAAATTAATTTTTGTTTCTAAATACTATATACATGTTGAATGTAGTGTATCAAATTACTTTTTGTTTCTAAATACTATATACATGTTGACTATAGGAGCATTTACTGTAGGGGCATTTAGATCTATTCCAGAGATTGATTGTAGGGGCATTTACTAGATATGTCACATTTCATAAAAGATGAGATCCAGAGGCTACCTGGCCCTTTACAGACTCTACCTATAGAAATTGTAGAAGTTAACACTACATGTCCCAATTATACCCTCTGAAGGGTGTAAAGGACCCGTGGAATCACTCAAACTACTTTAAAGTTTGATGAAGAGCTACTTGGTGAGAAAAATATCTTAAGGAGGTAGATAATCCTAAATATGTTTGTAGGCTCAATAAGGAACTATATGGACTTAAACAACCACCAACAACATGGTAGCCTTTAAGTTAGACAAGTACCTTAAAAAAATGTGTTTCAAGGGGCTAATAATAATCTATGGATAAAGGCTCATGGTGATGAATTACTAATTGTGCTTGTGTATGTGGATTATATTATGTTTAGAATCAATAAAAATCATCTAGTAAAATATTTTGTGTTTCAAGGGGCTCATAATAATCTATGGATAAAGGCTCATGGTTATGAATTACTAATTTTGTTTGTGTATGTGGATTATATTATGTTTAGAATCAATAAAAATCATCTAGTAAAATATTTTGGTGAAGAGATGAAATTTGAATACGAGATGTGAATGATTGGAGAACTTATCTTTTACCTAGGACTAAAAGCCATAAATTATACAAAATTAAATAGGCATATCCATTTCTCAATATAAATACCTAAAAGATGTGTTGAAAAGTTTGAAATTGAATACTATAAACCTAAGTGAATCTCCATATCAATTGGATGCACATAACATTCAAGTTATGTGTCGATGATGGATGATGAATGGCCTAAGTGAATCTCCATATCAATTGGATGCAAGTTATGTGCAGATGATGGGTGATGAATGAGGTCATGTTGATCATAACCTTTACATCTATATGATAGGAAGCTTGATATACATAACAAGGTTTAGACTAGATATAATTTTGGAATTCAAGTTATGTGCAGATGATGGATGATGAATGACCTAAGTGAATCTCCATATAAATTGGATGCAAGTTATTTTCATATGATGGATGATGAATGGGGTGATGTTGATCATAACCTTTACATCTATATGATAGGAAGCTTGATATACATAACAAGGTTTAGACTAGATATAATTTTGGAATTTATATTACTTGGAATATTTCAGTCAACAACTAAACAGATTCATCTATTACCAACAAACAGATATTAAGATACTTGAAAGAGACTAAAAACAATGGAATATAGTACCCAAAATGTGAGAAAGTCATCTATTACAAACAAACAGATATTAAGATACTTGAAAGAGACTACAAACAATGGACTATAGTACCCAAAAGGTGAGAAATTTACATTGAAAACATATAGAGATTCAACTAGGCTTGTGTGGATGACATGAAAAGTACAAGTGGAAAATGTATAATTCTACTTAGGAAGAGTCTTTGGTTTAATGGTTAAGCAAGAAAGAGTCATTACTTTCTCTATCTAGAGTAGAAGTGGAATACATAGTAGTTACTTCTTTTTGAGTGTTTTGGATGAAATGGGATCTACAAGATATTAAGGTAAATTTTAGTGAACCTATATATCTATTAAGTGTTTCAATACAAGTGTAATAATAATTTCAAAAATAAAATATTCTACTTCCTTCAATCACTAAACATATCATCATAAAGTACCACTTCCTCACACAACAAGTCTTTGAGAAAATAGTGAAGATGGAATAAATACCCACAAAGCCTCTTGTTAGAGAAGCATTTGAATATGTGAGAAACAAATTAGGGATAGTTCTTGTAAATTATTGTCACTTATTTGACTTCAAAAGAAGAGACTATAAAATTGAGTGCAATATCTATGTGGGAGAGTACACAATATCTAAGGGGGAGGATACAATATAAGGAAGAAATAAAAAGAGTAACAAGAAGCAAATGATTGTGTCAATAATTTGAAGGAGTCAAGAAGCATAAAAAAGGACCATCATCAAATTAAAATTGAAAGATCAAGTAGTCTTCTTCGTGAAGAAGCAACATTAACTAGGTTCATCATTTAAAGGGTTCATTTTTTAATGAAAATATTTATGAAAAAAAAAAGTACATGTGTATATATAATTTATATAAACATGTTCCAAAATATTCTCAAATGTACACAGTAGTATTATAAATTTTCATATCTAATTAATAGATGTTGAAGATGAGTCTAGCTCATTCTTTATTGGCATTATCATAACATTCTCAAAAGCTCCTCCTGAATCTAAAAATGAATATGGAATGAGTCATTGTACATTATGATAAATCTTGTATTTTAATGAAATTTGATCTATGAATAATATGGAATGAATCATTGTACATTATGATAAATCTTGTATTTAAATGACATTTGATCTATGAATAATATTGAATGAATCATTGTACATTATGATAAATCTTGTATTTAAATGAAATTTGATCTATGAATAAAAAATAAAATGGGATATCTTCATGTATATATATGTGTGTGTGTGTGAGAGAGAGAGAGAGAGAGAGAGAAATAAAAATCAAAGGTAATTCCACCAAGCCTAAAGGAGCATGTCCTAATACATTAAATTATGTTTGGTTTCTAGAAGCATTAATCATGAAGAGTCATGAGATCCACATTTCAACCATACTATTTGCAAGTTAAAGGAGCATGTCCTAATACATTATTATGTTTGGTTTCTAGAAGCATTAATCATGAAGAGTAATGACATCCACATTTCCACCATACTATTTGCAAATTATATATGAAGATATGTCGTCTAATAACTAATTAGCAAGTTTTGTTACTTATATCATATGTGCTATACTTACATTCCACATTTCCACCATACTATTTGCAAGTTCTATATGAAGATATGTAGTCTAATAACTAATTAGCAAGTTGTGTTACTTATATCATATGTGCTAATCTTAAATTGACCTTTATTGATACGATATAATGGTTAGCTTAACTATAAGCTCTTACATATGAACCAAGTGGAATACCTCATCTTACTAGATGCATAAACTCATACATCTTATGGATAATAGATACAAGGAGGAATCATAACCAATGTAATCATGTTGAACAATGGGAATAAAGCTTAGTTTCATTAGGATAAGCTTACACACTACTTATACGTTTTACTATGAACAACGATCATAGTATCTCCCTAATTACTGAGTGTGATTCATATCCAAGGGTTGGGGCTCTAATATTAATGATAGCAATATATATATATATATATATATATATATATATATATATAAAGCTAGTACATCATTACAAATCTCTCTATTGAAACAGGTCATATCAGTAAACTAGTTTGATTCATTTACTCGTACATGCTTAGTTATAGTGATATAATGGGAATAATAGAGTACGTATTATCCCTAATAGCTTAGTGTTTACAATATGCTCATGTTTATGACTATTTTATGATTACTACGACTACCATTGTTATTATACACATATAGTTTATCAAAGACTATCAGTACCATAGTAGCTAGTATGGGGATCATAGTACTGCTTTACATGAGTATGGATATCATAAGCTTTAAGTGATCTCCTAGTTATAACACCAGGGAGAGATATGTATGTATTCATAGTAATCAATGCTTTCATCATTACTAGAAGAGCTAGTGATATCAGCTTACGTGATTTGGTACATAGTAATTACCATAATTAATCACATACCTACTTGGGTAAGAAGAAATATTATGATATAAGAAATATTAAATGAAAATCAAAGTTAGGAAGTTAAGAAAGGGAATTAGAATAGAAATTAAGGTAAGACCATGACCTTTTACCCAATATTGAAAAAATGTGAGCAACCATATATATCATGAAAGAAGTTCAAGAAATATTATGATAAGAAATATTAAATGAAAATCAAAGTTAGGAATTTAGGAAAGGGAATTAGAATAGAAATTATGGTAAGACCATGAACTTTTACCCAATATTGAACGAAGGTGAGCAACCATATATATCATGAAGGAAGTTCATAAAGAAATATTATGATAAGAAATATTAAATGAAAATCAAAGTTAGGAAAGGGAATTAGAATAGAAATTAACGTAATACCATGAACTTTTACCCAATATTGAACGAAGGTGAGCAACCATATATATCATGATGGAAGTTCAAGAAATATTATGAACTTGCTTGCTTTAACTGCTTAGAACTAGTGATTACATAGATAAAATACCATAAGTATGACTGATGTATGATGTTATACCTAGTAGATAAGGGTTACATAAGCTAGGAACCATATATATTATGAAGGAAGTTCATAAAGAAATATTATGATAAGAAATATTAAATGAAAATCAAAGTTAGGAAAGGGAATTAGAATAGAAATTAGGGTAAGACCATGACCTTTTACCCAATATTGAACGAAGGTGAGCAACCATATATATCATGAAGGAAGTTCAAGAAATATTATGAACTTGCTTGCTTTAACTGCTTAGAACTAGTGATTACATAGATAAAATACCATAAGTATAACTGATGTATGATGTTATAACTAGTAGATAAGGGTTACATAAGCTGTGAACAATTAAGCATCATTGATCATACTGGTTAAGTATAACTAATGTATGATGTTATAACTAGTAGATAAGGGTTACATAAGCTGTGAACATGTAAGCATCATTGATCATACTGGTTTCATAAGAGATGTATACAACCAATAACCCGAGCTATGGTAATTATACTAGTCTAATGTAGATACCATGAAGATAAGCATATCCATATTATTTATAACTAGTATATAAGGGTTACATAAGCTATGAACAAGTAAGCGTCATTGATCATACTGGTTTCATAAGAGATCTATACAACCAATAACCTGAGCTATGGTAATTATACTAGTCTAATGTAGATACCATGAAGATAAGCATATCCATATTATGAAAGCTATGTAATCTATGCTAATCTAATACACGTGTTGAATACTATCATGTTCTAACTAATCCCATAAGTATTGAGCAGTTACAAGTAATTAATAATCATAGAACAAGTGTGATTATAGCTTACAGTTGGTCGATACACATAATAAGCTAGGTAAACAAGGTTAGATTACATATATAATGGTAAATTAGTACAATTATTTTATTCACTATGAGGTTAAACACGTAGATTGAGCTAGTACTGATCATATAATCTCTCTATATTATGGATATAGAGATACACTATATAACTATGATATCAAGAAGCCCGACTTATTACACATAGCTAGTAACATTTAGTTATTTCACAATAGAACTAATTGGGCATAGATTACAATAGAGGTTATAGCATGAAAAACTACCCATATAGGTGATTACATGTAAGTGATTGGTTACATATTAGACTCGTTATGATCTAACTATTATATATAAAAGCTTACAATCTTATAGAATATGGTATGTATTAGTACAAGTTCATACATAGAGCTATTCCCCTTATAGAGCTGATCTTCACACCAGTGCTTATGGTTCTTCTTACACCTTACAGATATGTTACTCATAATACAAGAGCTATTACCATTACTATTATATATAAAAGCTTACAATCTTATAGAATATGGTATGTATTAGTACTAATTCATACATAGAGCTATTCCCCTTATAGAGCTAATATTCACACCAGTGCTTATGGTTCTTCTTACACCTTACGGATATGTTACTCGTAATACAAGATCTATTACCATTACTTCATTCGAAACATGGTTCTTACTCATATTCAATGCTAGTATGATTCCCATGGACTCTGTTGTGTTAGCTTATTATGGAAGCTTAGATTCAAAGAGATAGTAGTAATTGATAGTCTTATCCTTATTAAACTCTATTACAAAGCTGTAACAATTGACAATCTTATCCTTATTAAACTCTATTACAAAGCTGTAGTAATTGGCAGTCTTATCAACACATTTCCCAAAAGCAAAGAGCCAAAAAAGTGTATACAGTTTAAAGAGATAGTAGTAATTGACACTCTTATCCTTATTAAACTCTATTACAAAGCTGTAGTAATTGACAGTCTTATCAACACATTTCCAAAAAGAAGAGAGCCAAAAAAGTGTATACAGTTTAAAGAGATAGTAGTAATAGACAGTCTTATCCTTATTAAACTCTATTGCAAATTTGTAGTAATTGACAGTCTTATCCTTATTAAACTCTATTACAAAGCTATAGTAATTGACAATCTTATCAACACATTTCCAAAAAGCAGAGAGCCAAAAAAGCATATACAGTTAGACTGATTCACTGGTTCTTTGCATGTTCCTTAATTCATTGATATGTGAACAAAACCAAAAATTTTATGTTTTTTGGGATTTTTTGGGTAATTTTAAATTAATTTAGAATGGGTCACAGTTGTTATTACAAAATTTTATAAAAGAATGGTTCAAAAACTATGTGACACTAGACCGGGGTAACCCTTGAGGTAGAAGTCAAATATGTTGTTAAACAAGAATGATTTGTGATGTATTTGTTTCAAATATATGTAAAAGGTACATGAAAAATAAAAATTTATATGCCAGGGGAAAAATGAAAAAACAGAGCCACACAAAAGAAACACTGACCAAAAAAAAAATTGGTGAAAGTAAAGCCATTCCTTTTTTAGGTTAATTGTTGTATAGAGAGGTAACCAATACAAACTATAGTATATGTGTTTGTTCAGAACATGATTTCTCTTCTGCATAAATTCCCTACATGGTTTATTACAACATTATATTCCATCTTATATTTTGGTTAAATAAATAGGCATCCAAAGCTTTATAGAAAAACTAAAATTTCCTCAAACTATACCTATGTCTCAACAAAAATATATCCTTTCAAAACATAGTATGAAAATTTAACAAATAAAAAATGAAAAGAAATTACCCCTACCATTTTTTTTTAACAGTAAAATAAAATATTCCTTGACTTTGGATTTAAAAATAATTGAAATTATCATATGAGGATGGAATGTCAGCTATTTAACATATGTTAGGTTTTTGGATTGTGGGTTTCCCATGAAAATTTTATGTTAAAGTTGTTTTGTTAATTTTTTTTAAAATATAACAAATCCTAAATCTAAATTATAGTAAATCGTTTTGGTATTTATTTATTTTTAATCATTTTTTTTGTAAGTATATTCAACTCAAATTGTGGAGTTTAAGTTTCATTTCTCCTATGTTGGCTTAGAGTTTTCCACTTTATAATAATCAAATACAATCTGAAGCATTATATTTTAGCTCAGTTCAATATTTGAGACAGTTGGGACACGATAACAGGGAGAATGTTAAACGTACCTAGAAATTCGCAGCAGAGGAT
Organism: Pinus albicaulis; assembly: GCA_034641835.2. Lineage (NCBI taxonomy): Eukaryota > Viridiplantae > Streptophyta > Pinopsida > Pinales > Pinaceae > Pinus > Pinus albicaulis. Next base: position 1,679,129,579 of record CM076578.1, read on the forward strand.
GCTGAAGACAATGATCCCTGAAGACACTAAAGACAACGATCCCCGAAGACGTCGTGGAAGACCTCTACGACCAAAAAAATCAGATTAAAACCAAATTAAAAAAAAAAAAACAAGAAAAAAACTACAGAAATTTAAAATTTGGATTAACTTTACTCCTCAACGTGGCGCAAATCAACAAAACTCCTACGATGCAACAACACTCCCACGATGCAACAACAAATGAGCTAAATTCGCGCGGAACAACAGCCAATCAAATAAATTCGCGCAGGACAACAATGAATCAGCTGGACAGAAATGAGCGCGTGAGATACATGTAAACAGAAACCCGAAACAGTTTGTGAGCGATATATTTATAAAATAATAGTTCAGCCAAACTTTTTTTGCCATTTTTCCAAACTCAGGCGAAAAATTCGTTTTCCATTGCCGTCAGTACGTAGTCAATGTAAACGGAAAAGAAAGTTCGACCAAACTAAATTCAATATTTTGGCCGAACTCCTGAATAGTTCGGCCGAACTATGACAAGAGTTCGGCCGAAGTATGGAGGAAAAAACATTTCCGCCCCAAATTCTCACAAAAATGCTACTCATCTTCACATTTTCACCCATAGGTTTAATCCATTGAATAGATAATTAGTGAAATCATTAAATGTAGGTATGTATATGAGATACATGAGGACTCTAATAACTGATTAAATGCTTCAGAGGTAACTAATTAGAAACAATAGTGTAAACCACCAATTATCCATTTAAAAGGAAGGGTTAGGAGATAATGGTGCAATGTGTTCTTTTACTACCAATAAATTGTATGCTAGAACAAGGACAAGCTTAAGGTTGTCCACAAATTCTATATTTATATGTATGATCAACTAATGCATAAATTTAATATTTGAGGTGAAGAATGAACCATGCAAGTGAGAAAATATGCACTTGAGAACAAGACGTATTAGAAAATTTCACTAGGGAAAGAGATATGCAATGAAATAACACCCTAACAAATGTTAGAATAAAATTCTAAATAAATATAAAAATAAACCAAGAAAGAGCTTGAAAAATGTATGGTGAATCCCCTCGGGGTTTCCAACATTAGCGCTTTAATTCACCGATAATACAAATATGAGTACTTAGAATATCAATTTCACCACTATATATTTAAATTTCGACTTGTAACAACAATATAGAAATAAAATAGAGGCTAGGTATGTATAAATATGAGCCTTTAAGCACCAAAACCATGCCTTAGGGTTTCTCCAAATCCAATTTTTATTATTTTTATGTAATTTTTCCATATTTAAGAAACCCCCTGTATCATTCCACAAAATATTAGATAGCACGTTGAAGAAAAACTCTATAGGTATGTTTTTTACTTATTAGGATTAGAGATAAAGAATTAAGCACAAACCTTTGATCAAACTAGTCTAAGAAATAAAATAATGAACTAATTTGGCACTAGACTAGGAAAGAAATCTAGAATGTGAATGTTTGCATCTGTTAGATTTATCTCTAACCAAACAAAATATAAAATATTCACATTTCAGTGTTTTTTTTAAAGTCATTGGGAGAAGGAAATTGTGTTGTTACCATTAAGAATTATGGAAGTTTGAAGTACTCCCCTCTACTAATGGCATTAGGATTAAGGTTAAGATAATAGAATATCTAGGGTAGAATAAAATATTATCTAATCATGATACGATGTGAATACCAATGCCCCAAAAGAAGGGATTCCACGAGGGAAAAAAATTGATTAATAAAATAAAATATAAGTTGAATAAAATAATTATAAGCCTTTCAAATAGACCTCGATGACAAAAGAGGAAAATGATTGAACAGTTACCCAAGCTAACAAAGGAGGAAGGAAGGCATGAAATCGCGAAGAATCGTACTTATAAGTGGTAGAATTACACCTTAATGTATCAATATCAAAAGCTAGCAAAACTATTGAATTGTCACAACAAATATTTAATGCTCGAAGAAATAAAGAGCTCCAAGAATTAACACTAAAACCTCCAATAAATAGATATTCAAAAAGATTTTATTCTCAAATGATATCCCATAACTACAATATTTTGGAATGAGTGGAGAGTCGCACTTATATATGAGGCTTCTACGTACTTCTAATTATCTATTGTTTTCTAATCTCTCTAGATTTAGCTTGGTAGATTTACAAAGGTGACTTGCAATCCACAAATTGAAGGAGACTAATTCAAGATACTTGTAAAACATGCCACATGTAAAATAAACCCCCCAAGAGAGGAGTTCATCCCCCAAAATAAAGGTTAACATGGGTGAATCATCAACTCAATTTTCACTTCAAATGGATAGTATAAGACTGAAATCATGGTGTATAATCCCTCCAAGGAAGGAAAAATATAACATGTATTATCCAAAGGTAGAATGAGCCCATGGATGGAATGAAATAGCCCTACACCCCACGAAAAATAGATGTAACCTCTAATCATGCTCATAAGTTCTCAAATGATGTCTCCAATGTAAGATGATATGCATATATCAAGCAAGAAAGTTCCATATATATATATATATATATATATATTGGTGAACCACATATTGAACAATTTTCTCTGCAACAACATTAATAGATGGTATCCCAACACTGCACATAAACCTAAAAATATTAAAATTTCTAAAAAATAATTTAGATTTACCATTCAATATACAAAAAGAGTATAAGAAATTAGCATAGTTTTCTCTCATGCATGACAATACTATAATATCCTAAAATTACATATGCAAGATATTAAAAATGATTTATGTTCACTATTCAATATACAAAAACTAATATTTATTTTCAATATATATTAAATATTTTTATTTAAAAGAAAAAAAAAATTATTGAACCACATAAACATAAAAATATTAAAAATTCTTAAAAATAATTTAGATTTACCATTCAACATACAAAAAGAGTATAAAAAATTAGCATAATTTTCTCTCATACATAACAATGCTATAATATCCTAAAATTAAATATGAAAAGATATTAAAAAAATATTTATATTCACTATTCAATATACAAACACTAATATTTATTTCAAAAAAAAAAATTTAATAAAAATAATAATACTCCATTCTACCATTATTTAAATTTAATCTAGTTAATAAAAAATTAAAAAAAATCTATAGTACCATCCACAAATACATTTTTAAATTAAACTTAAATTAATTATATATATATATATATATAACTTCAATTTTCCACAGCGGAAAATAAATTATCAATACTTCTGTAATTAAGTGATAATCTGGTTCTTAAGTGAGATGTCTCTTGACCAATACGCTGAAAGTGAAAGTACAAAGGAGACACTAGCTAACATTTAAAAATATAATAAATCTGAATAATTTTAAATCCACTCCAAGTGAGTGAAATTCCACCCCCTAACTTTTAGTTTTTATGATTTTCCAGGAAAATGAGGTGATCCTTGTAGTAAGTGGCAGTGCAGCAGTTTTCTAGGGATTTGATGTTGATCTCTGAACCACGCACGCACGGCTCTCTAGGATAACCATCCATTAATATACGAAATTCCACCCCCTAACTTTTAGTTTTTATGATTTTCCAGGGAAATGAGGTGATCCTTGTAGTAAGTGGCAGTGCAGCAGTTTTCTAGGGATTTGATGTTGATCTCTGAACCACGCACGCACGGCTCTCTAGGATAACCATCCATTAATATACTTTTCTATGATAACTATTCATTAATATAATTAGTAGAGTATAAAGTTAATTTTAAATTTTACAAAATATTAGATAGTATTTTATATATATATATATTACCTGTAACAGTTCACAAGCATATATAATCTTGTTTAAAAAAATTGGACCACAAAACTAGTGAAAAAATTGAACCACATCCTTGAAACTCGGCTATAATGCACACTTATATCACTCCATCACTCCCATAAGGGTTGTGGGTAGTGACACTGACCTGACAGCTAATACGAAGAAATGTGAAATTTCAATACCCTGGAGCCCAATATTAAATGTTACGTCCATGTCACCCTCAGCACATGTTAAATGTGATATCGCAGGGTAGTTAGAGAAGTCATCTCGTGACATCATTAGTGTGATGTCATCATTGCCGTGTTGTCTAATTATTGTAAGTTTTGTTTTGTTTTATTATAGAAAGTATGTGAATAGTTTTTAATTTTTTATTTTTTATTATTCTCTCATTTTTAATTTATTAAAAAAATAATTCATAATTATTTAACACGAGGAAGATAGGGCTGGTGGCACCGACACGCTGCTGCAATTCACATTATTTAATTTATCCCATTGTGGATCTACGTGGTACAGGTGGGTTTCATCCTCGGTCATATCCATTAAACATTTATGTTTTCTATGTTTTTTTCAATATTGTAAATCAATTAAATTCCAGAAAACAAATACATCCCGATAAACTGTAACTCTTCCACAATTAAATTACAGGAGGTTAAAAGGCATTAAACCATTCCGCTTTGTTATTTTGTTATTGTTTTTGAAACAAAGGCTCTTCGCACTTATTCCATGACGTGTCCACGGTGTCTGAAAATGGGAAATGGTAGATTCCAATCTGCTCATAAGATATCTTCTACATTTGTTTCAACCAACATTTTTTTTTAACTTTCTTGCATTTTCTTGCATAAGATACAACCACATCAGTGATGTAGTTGGTATAAGACTATAAGCTTATATCAACCACTTTAATGTATATAACCACTTTAATAATTATTAAATGTATATTGTAAAGTTAGATATTAAAAATTAATTCTTAATAATAATATAAATAATAACAATGTTAGATATTCTTTTAATGAATTCCCATGGAACATTTGTAGTAAATGGGATTTACAGAATCGTGGTGAATCAAATATTAATAAGTCCTGGTATTTATTACCGTTCAGAATTAGATCATAATAGAATAAATTATATATATACTGGCACTTTGATTTCAGATTGGGGAAGAAGATCGAAATTAGAGATCGATGTAGGAGAAAGGATATGGGCTCGTGTAAGCAGAAAACGAAAAATATCTATTCCAGTTCTATTATCAGCTAGGGGCCTGACAATGTATCCCCTCCTCGCCCACCCCGAAAGGGGACAAAAGGGAGGTCGGGGGTAGGGAGATTATGATTGGGATAGCGGACGCAAAGCTATGGAACTTAGTCTTCACAAAGGATCATTTATGAAAAATGATACCCGGTACGTCCGAGAGTAACCAACATATATGTGTCTGACCTCCTATAAATCTTCCTCATTATTAGATTTAGATTAGAGTTATAGAACGAGATATTCTCCCAAATCCGAGGGAAATTATATTGACAGCATGCAGGGATCCAATTCTGACTTCCAGGGAACGAACTGATAGTTCTAACAGCTGGTAATGGGTCAAGTGACTAGTAACGGGTCGAGCGAATAGAGGCCTCTTCACCTTCAGCTCTGGAAATGTCATCACTTCAAGAGAACAATGGATTTGTTTCTCCGAACTTTTCAGTATTTCGAAGAGACCGTTGTTTCCATCTTTCCTTTCCCGGACTACTTGTGTATCCTGGTTGTATCAAAAGATTGAAGACAGTTTCTTTTTGGCAGTGGGGTTATTTTCTGCAAAATGCACTTGGAGTTATGATTTTTGCAGAACCCCGCTATGCAATGGCAGAATTAGAAGAAGGAGATATCTCGGCCCATTTGAACGATTATGAGGAATTGAAAACGCTTTGTATTCGGATAAGAAAAGATAGAGATCCCAGCGACATCATATGGATAGGCACTTGTACTACAGAAATAATAAAAATGGATTTGGAAGGTATGGCACCCAAATTGGAATATGAAATTGGAGTACCAATTCTAGTGGCAAGAGCAAATTGACTTGATTATGCTTTTACTCAGGGGGAAGATACCGTGTTAGCTGTAATGGCACATCGTTGTCCAAAACAAGAATTCCCCATTGGTGAATCAAAAGAAACTAAATCTATAAAGAAATCATATGGCTACTGAAGAGAAATGGCCTATGATGACTAGGAATTCTTAAGGGGGTTCCTTACGCCCGAACCTAGGAACGCAATATTCTCTTATTTCTGTTGGGATTCAGTCGCCCAAACAGAGATAGAATAACTGCTGGCAGGAACAGAATCATTCTCCTTTCGATGCTCATCAAAATTGTATTGCTGTGTCAGAAGAAAGCTAGCTATACTGGTCCAGTTATAGACTTCAAAGATACCCTTGGTATAACATTGACAATCAAACAAGGATTGGAGAAGATATCAGTAGTTTTCCATTTCCTGATCTCTATCTTTCATGGGATCAATTCCCCCTTGATCGACTTTACAATAATATTTGGAGCTGAGCATGTCTGGGAATACGGGAGAACGCTCCTTTGCTGACATTATTACTAGTATTAGATACTGGGTCATCCATAGCATTACCATACCTTCTCTATTCATTGCAGGTTGGTTATTTGTCAGCACGGGTTTGACTTATGATGTGTTCGGGAGCCCCCGGCCAAATGAGTATTTCACAGAAAGTCAACAAAAGGTTCCATTAGTAACTAGCCGTTTCGATCCGTTAGAGCAACTCGATGAATTTACTAGATCTTTTTAGGAGGCACTAAGATTAAAGTTAGATATTAAAAATTAATTCTTCATAATAATATAAATAATAATAATCATACATTTATATATGGTTATTATATCAATATTATACTATTTATATAATATTATATTAATAATTATATTTCAAACTATATTATAATAAACATAATAGCATAGGGTTATTATTAATAACATTTACTTATCTCTCACCCTGCATATATATTAGTAATAGAAAAATAATAATTATATTATAATAATTATATTATCATATATTAAAAATATTAAATATATATATTACACCCAAATACATTCTTTGAAACTTTCTTGCATTTGTATTTCTCTTATTTAAAACAAGTTAACTATACATTTTCTTTTGTCATTTTTTTTTTGGTATTGCTCTAATTTAAAACAAGTCAATTATACATTTTTTTTTCTTTCATCATTATTTTTATGCTTATTAATATTATTAATATGCTTTTAATTATTTTTTATTAATGTTTTTGTATGCTTATTAATATTAATATTAGTTACCTCATTTATAAAAATTTATTGGCATGTAAATGATGGAAATTAATGTCTTTAGACACTTGGATTGATTCTAACAATTCCATGCTAAAATTTAAACAAATATACGTATCACTGCAATGTGGATAGAGCGGCTCTTATTCATCCACAACTACTAAGTACGTTAAAACTTGAATGACATCATGCATGTCTACTATGGAATCTACAACTTGAATGAAATCATGCATGTGAGTGCATTCAACACAACCACAACTAGTACGGAGGTTGAAACTTGAATGACAACATGCCTTTCTACTATGGAATCCATAACTTCAATGAAAGCATGCATGTGAGTGCATTCAACACAAGTACACTGGTGTCAAGTGTTTCTTGGTAAGTCACTTATATATGATGGATTTGGATTCGATTGAGTGAGATTAGAGGCCTTTATAAAGAGTTATCACGACAGTTTTTCTAGTGTTAACATTAACATTTTTTACCTATATGTGAAACATATAATCTAATAGAGATAATACCTTTAGAGGTGAAATATATAATTTAACTAATAGACATAATACCTTAGAGGTGAAATATATAATTTAACTAATAGACACAAATTATTATTTTCAGTCATTTTTTAGTTAAAAATCTGCAAAGATAGAATGTCTCACAGGCTTCTTAGAGTTATGCATTCAAAAATGCATTTTAAATAACAATAAATCATAACGTTGCTCAAAATCCTATTGCCAAATATAAGTTATATTGTCCTTATATATACAACTATTTCATATTTGGAATGTTAAAACAAAAGAAGCAATTGAAAAGAAAATAATTCAATTACTTCTTAGTAGTAAGAGTAATAAGAAGAAGACATGAAATTCATTCAATTCCTAATATAGAATTAATATGTTGATTTAAAAATTATTAATTATAATAAAACATTCAATATGGATCATAAGCAATATATTTCAATATATAAATTTAAGTAATATTAATATGAATTTATCTCAAGGGGAATCTCAATTGGTGATGGAAGTGAAATGAAATTGTGTAAACTAAGAGGACCCATTTGCCAATTCATCTAGTTGCCAAAAAAAATTCATTCTAATGTGGACAATATGGTTCATAAATAAAAATATTTTAATGCATATTTTAAGTAAATTATTTCAATGACAATTGTAACACCCCTCTTTTTTCATGTAAATATATTTCTTTTTTTAGACTGAACTACTTTTAGATGTGAGGCTAGGAAGCCATGATGGATTGTAATTAGGGTGAACAATAAAGTATGATGATGTAATAAGTGATTTTATTTATGAAAAGAAAGTCTCAAAATTTATTGGGAGAGAAACACTATAGTAAATGTAATATATCATATTTCAGTTTCATTATGTTTTAGTTACTTAAATTTCGAATTCCAATCCACGTGGATAGGATGGAATTATGTCCTGTTGGGCTGCTTCAATGGTCAACTTGGAGTAACTATTTCAAACCACTTGTAACTGTAAATTAGCCTTTAGCCTTTCCAATCTGAGAGGGCTCTCTCAAATTGATAAAGGATATTCAATGAACAACTTGAAAGAAGATGGCTAACTCTGAATTGGATTGAATGTATTTTGGTGTAGGTGAAAGATGTATAAGGTTTACTACCATTGGGCTTATGGAGTCAATATGAAAACTAAGTCTCAAGTCAATCTACCTCATGGAAGCTGAGGCAATTGTATTCTTATAAAACCATACATGAAGGAAAAAATAGAAATCTATATGCATACAGGAAGTTGGAGCATGTCACCATGATTTCCAAGTGATTATACATAAGAAAACTACTAAATATTGAGAAAACAACAACCTAGGTGCATACAGGAATTTGGAGCATGTGATCATGAATTCCAAGTGATTATACAACTAGAAAAATCGAGAGAAAGAAAAGGACTGATAGAAAAAACTTACATAAGAATACATAAAAGAATCTCAGGTCTGAAATAAGCATGCTGCAATTGTATATTTCTAATATCAAACTATTACAATAGTGGTAGTGTCAAGTAAACATCTCCCAACCCCTTCTAACTCTAAAACTATCTCATTTATAGAGCAAGGACTCATCCAAATGATATGCCGCCTTACTCACCTCAAATTCCCACCTCAGAGACCTATTTCAAACATGATTCTATCACTTGGAGACTTCCTAGGGATATTTCTGTTTTGCAGAGTTTGAATACAAAAAGGACTCTTCTTTCCTTAATAGTTCAAAAAATCAATTTAATAACCCTTATCAACTGCAACCAACTAATTTTCTGAGTGTACTAGAGTGTTGATGTGTCATTATGCCACGTGTATGTTGAGTTGAACCTCCTCCAAGTTGAATTTTTACAATTTTTTCACAAATTTGGTTAGTGAAAATTCTGAAAAATAGGCTTAAAATATGAGTGTATAATTTCCTAACCCTGATGGATTTGCAGAACCTGAGAGAGGTTTTTGTAGATGGACCTGTGATGAATAAAAACACCTTTCAAATTTCCAAAATATTGTTTCATTTGGTCTCAAATAAAACTTTAATTTGACTTCTAAAACAGTCATTGTTGAAGAGGTTAATCCCCTCTGCGGACAGAGGCGATCCCTACTAGCCCAGATCGGGTCTAGAAACAATCAAACATGCTACAGTGCAGGTTCCTAATTGCAAATAAACCGACTTGCAATGAAGGCTCTTGGGAACTAGCTTGCAAAGGAGAATGGCAAGCTTTTATAGATGGAGGAAGGGGAGTTGGGATCCCTATAATCATGGGATTGGCCCTATCATCAAGGAAGCTTCCATGAGAGGTGGCAAACCACTTCCTCTCTATGGAAATCCGTAGCCAAACCTCCCAACTCAGGATAGATATCAGTCTAGGAATTTGTTAGGACGAAACTTCCACCATTTATTTTTAAAAAACACCCCTTAAATTGGTTAGCGCGAGTGAGACTCTGAGACAGAGCGCCAATTGGTGCGCCCTCTTTGAAGGATTTCCCCCATTGGCGCGAGTAATGAACTAGCTACCCGCGCCAATGCAAAAAGGGGTGTTTTTAGGGTTTTTTGCAAGGAGTTGTCTTCAGGGAAAATAAAGCTCATGTTCAGAGGAATGTCATGAAAGTGTTTTCAAGTCTTGTCTCTGCTCACAGGTCACGGAATGAGCCCTCCAATATGTGGGATGGGGAATGGTAGGGACGGTGACAAATTTCTGTGTAACAGATGCCCCCTAAAGCATGAGGCCCGAGAGAGAGAGAGGGGTGAAATGCTTTACGAGAACATGTCCGACTGAAAACACTGTCGTCGCAAAACCGGCAGAGTGAAGTACAACTGATGTCTCAGATACATGATATATATGTGTGGTATGGGCACAGCCATCCATAACAGAGTATACAATAATCTAGATCCAAGGCATGGATGCAGCCATCCAGAGAGGATCGATAAATAGACTCAGGTATGGTCGCAGCCACCCAGTGAATGAGTCAAAATCGCAGCCTGGATTATAATAGACAAAATCCAGGGTCTTGCGCTCCATCTCGACCCAAAAAAAGTACAAGTTCAAGCATGCGAATGAATGAGCTGAAGTCGAACATGCAGGAACATTGTCTGATTACCAGCCAATGATGAAAGCTGTTAACAGGCGCGAGAGGTACCACCAATAATGACAATGGCCCTCAGGGTACTACAGGTACAATCTACGACATGCGAATCAATGAGCTGGTGTCAAACACCCGTAGAATCACTCGATCAGAGGCAAATGATGAAAACCTCGCGTCGAATGCGAAGAACCTGCCATTGAGGCATGCAGGTTCCAAGGCACCAGAAGGGATTCTCTAGATCAACTTCCTGGATAATGAGTTGAAGTCGACAGGAAGTGACCTTGATCGAAGGTGGGCCATAATGTTTCCCACATCATCGACGCGAGACAGAGGAACATAATGTCTTTGTGAATCAATATCAGATGAGAATTAGAGGAAGGTTGGAGTTCTGCAGAGGTCAACTTCTCTTGAACATATGGCAGCACGACAGTGAGTTTGGCAGTATTTGACATCAACAGATCAGAGGTCATGGCGACGAGGCAAAGAGCAGATGAGAGGTCAAAAGGGATTACCCAAACCCACGGAGGCAAGTGAAGAAACAAGATGAGATATCCCCAACCCGACACAAATGCAGACAAGTGCCATGTTCAAGAGTGACATACTGCCGACACGACAATGATTGTGGTTCCATTTTTCCCCACCATTTCTGGCGAGTACCCCAATTATTTTTGATAACAAGCTTGAAGGGGATAGCATATGCTTGTGATATAAGTCCATCCTAGTACATTTAACGAGCCCTAGGAAGGAACGACTTGGATAACGTCATCACGACTAAATCCAATGTCATCAGGGTTTAACGAGTCTGACAAAGGAAGAACTCAGTGTCTTTTCATATTTAGAGAGTTTGAAAAGACAACTGAAAAGTAAACTCTAGCAGTCACTTTTCGTAAATAGTTCCTCAGATCCGAAAAGGTAGAAAACAATATCCGAGAAAACATTCTAGTCGCGATAGGCTAGGGTATTCCTTTTTCGTAAGTAATCCATCCCAGCCCGAAAAAGGGGTAAACGTATACTGGGTAGATGTTGATTCGCAGCCACTTTAACGAGATCGAAATGACAAGGGCCTCAGCAATATTTTCATGTTTAGAGATTCAGAAAAGAGCTGAAAGATGACTTGAGAATGACTTTTTCGTGTATTTACCGAGTCCGAAAAAAGTATAAAATACAACTCGTTTCACCATTTAAGTCGTGTAAAAACCTGTTGCTGCACAGAAAAGCAAGTGTAAAACCCATTTTTTGACAAAATATATTAAAATATTCAAAAAAAATAACTTTTAAAACCTAATTTGAATTGAAGAAGTTATAAATATGCCAAATGGTAAAAACAAATTACTTTTTACTATTTACCTCACTCGAAGAGCAGCAGTGGTCCATTTGTGTGCAAACTTTCTGACGGTGATTGCGACCAATCCGGGCTACCATTCATATTCTCGTTCGTTCCAGGTAAGAGGCGCTTCCCTATGCTCCATTTCAATCCATTTTTTCATAGTTTTCTATTCCACATTAGACTTCTGTGAGGAATTTTTAAATTTTTAGGGCTCCGCCCATTGGCGCGGGTATCGGACACGAACCTGCGCCAATGGCATTTTATATCCAAAGGGCCCGCGCCAGCTGGCGCGACTATTAGGGAAACAGTCGTGCCAGCGGCGCAATCTAATTTTCCGCTTGAAATTTATGGATTGTAAATGATTCAAATGATTTTCTAAGCATGACAGAGATCTAATAGAGAGTTTTTGACCATGTGAATGCAGGCAACTGAGCAAAATGGCCATTGAATGGAAAGAGAGGGAGCATGGGGAAGAGGACGAACAGGCTATGGAGAATGAAACTTGTATGAATGCCCTCAAGAACTGCGGGCTTAAAAAGTTCTTCCTGACACCTTGCTTACGAGCTCAGCCTGAGCTCCTACAGTACCTGATTAGCATGTGGGATGAACATGAACAAGTGTTCAAGCTTCGAGACCATGTGTTGGAACTGGAGGTTTCTGACGTATACTTCATAACCAGAATATCGCACAGAGGTCCGGTGCCCATATTGATAGGGAGAAAACCATCTGGTGAGAAGATGGAGCAAGTGATGGAAAGAGTGTGCCGAGGGGCACAACTGGGATCTGGAAGTGGGAAGGTAGATATTCACACCGTTCCTGATCTAGCACTCAGGGTAGTGCTACATACCATCACGCGGGCTGCTGGGTCGCAGGCACCGCACGAGGCAACAAAGGCCCAACTCCTACTGGCCTCAGAGTGTATGAGTCCCTTATTATTTGACTGGGCCACAGCAGTGACAATAAATATCAAGAGACAGCTCACGAAGTGCAAGCAGGCCAAACTAAAGCAGTTTGGCTACAGTTCAATCTTGGTATCGTTCATCTTGGAACGATTACCCATTTTCCAGGGCCAAGGAGCCATTGTAGTTGAGCTGGTACCATGAGAGCCAATAATGGCTCGCTGGGCAGCACTGATGCCCAGAGCTGGAGGAGGCCAACAGATGTCCTGGAGGCCAGAGTTTTTTGGGTGGTTGCGGCGTCAGTTGATTGTAGTGGAAGACTGGCCCTATGCCGGAACCGATCTCATTAGAGACCCAGATCTCCCACTGCTGGAGGGAGATGATTGGGACGAGGAGTTGGGTATGATATTTCTCTTTTTGATTTTTGTGTTTTATGATGATTTTTTGGGTAATACATGTCTGTTCTAACAACAGTTTATATGTATGCAGATGTGGGCCCAGAGAGACCAGCCGGTATGTCTCCTATTGCGCGGAGGACTCTTCCCGCACCTGATCCTTAGGCAGAGGGTGCAGAGGAGGGAGAGTTGGTTCGGAACCTTGAGGGGATCGCCCGTGGGATTCCAGACTACGCTCGGCTGGCTGATGTACCGATGGTGTATCAGAGACATACGGTGGGAGTGCCTAGTCCTCTCCACTGACTTCTGAGACGCTTAGTGTGTGCAGTCACTTGTTATCATGAGCACCATGCAGATTAGACTCCTAGGGCTTTTATCATGCATATTTTTTGAGAGATGTATCGTCTCCGGATGTATTAAGATGAACATGTATATTTTTGATTTTATGTGATGCACACTACGCAAACATTTGATACCTACATATATACATATCTATTTCTGGATGGATTTTTCCTATTTACATGTGATGATGTTTTACAAATTGCGCAAATGTCTATCCAAAACCAAATTAGCTACTGCATCCGTTGATGTATTCATATGCCTCGGTATATGTTGATATATAATATAGTCAAAATTTCTTTCCAGTAAATGAATACGTAGATACAGACGTAAAAAGGATGGTTTTCTTACTGAATAGTGTCCGTTAGGTTGTAATACTACAAGTTGTGAGTCCAGATATACAAGTAATTCACGGATACCAAGGTTTACAGCCTCAGTTAATAATTCTAACATAGCACTATATTTAGCGATGTTATTTGTAGCACGTCCTAGACACACACCTTGCAGTTTGACCAACTCAACAGCAGGACCGTAGATTACCCAGGCTGCCGACGACAGGTTCCTGGTACTGCGGGAGGCACCATCCGTGAAACCAACAAATGGAGTAATGGACATCTGCACAATCAGGAAGACCCGATCAGCATAAAGACGTTTACATGCACACCACACAACACATGTACACAAATGAATATACACACCTATGTACACACCACACCAAAAATAACTTAAGTGTAGTATTTCTTAAGGTACAACCCATTTCTGGGCTGCGCCAGCAGAACTCCTTCGTAATCTATGAGCTCATAAGCCCCATTTTTCAATACTCGTTTTACTATATAGGGCCCACGCCACATGGGCTGGAGCTTTCCTGCCCTGAGTTTGTCGTGTGCTTGGTCGTATAGGAGGACAAGGTCCCCTTCGACAAAATAATGTGGAGAGACAGATTGATCAAAGTGCGCTTTGACTCGCTTTTTCTGTGCTTCAATGACTAAAGCAGCCAAGCGGTGAGTTTCATCCAACCGTTCCAGATACAAGAGACGCTCTTCTTCAGGAGAAGTGTCGGGATAAAGTTCCACGGCTAACTTTAAAGAAGGAATCTCGCATTCAACCAGCAGAGTTGCTTCTAGACCATACACCAATTGGAATGGTGTGAATCTGGTCGCACTCTTTGCTGACGTCCAGTAGGCCCATAGAGCTGAGAACAATTGGAGGTGCCAATTGGACTTATGAATTCCAACTGTTCGTTGAAGCATGGTGACCAAAACCTTGTTCACAGCCTCAACCTGGCCATTTTCCTGGGGGTAATATGGCGTTGAGCTATCATGTCGTAAGCCCAATCTTGATGTCAGCTCGGCCATCATATAATCTCGAAAGTGAGGACCATGATCGGTCACAATGGCCTGAGGGACCCCGAAACGTGCAACAATATGGTTGAAGATAAACTGAGCAGTCGTCTTACCATCGGCAGCAAGTGTAGGCATCGCTTCGGCCCACTTAGTAAAGTAGTCGACAACTACGATTATATATGCAGGCCCCCCGGCCAAATGAGGGTTACACGTCATGAAATCCACGCCCCATTTTGTAAAAGGGCCGACGGTAATAACAGGATGCAAAGGGAGAGGTGGTGCGTGCATCTTGTGCTGAAAAACCTGGCACTCATGACATTTTCAGACTGCAACAATACAGTCTTTGAATATCGAGGGCCAGAAGTAACTTGCACGCAGAATCTTCTGGGCAGTAGCATATTTGGACATGTGACCACCACAGGCGCCACTGTGACAGTCATTCAAGACTTTTTTAGCCTTTCCCAAATTCAGGCACCGACGGAGCACCGAATCTACTCCAACGCGATATAAAGTATCTCCTACAATGCGGTAGGGTTGAGACTGATGCTGAATCCGACGTCGGGCATCTTTAGTCAACTCAGACCGGAATGTCGAGGTCTGAAGATACACAATAATGTCCCCATACCAGGGGTCGCGAGTGCTGATGAGGAAGAGTGTATCGTCTGGGATATGATCTTTGGAGTGAGATGGAGCGAAGTCTGTCGGGAGAGAGCAAATTAAATCCGCAAAAACCAGTGATTTGGTCGACTTAGCAGTTGTAAACTCCAAGTCGAACTCCTATAGGATGACAATCCATTTGGAGTATTTTCCCCCCAGTAATTGTCTAGATAGAATATATGTCATGGGGTTGAAATTCGAAACCACGGTTATTGAATGCAACAGGATGTAATGGTGAAAGCGCTGTACAGCGTGTACGGCTGCTAAGGCCAGCTTCTCGACGTGAGCATAATGTGTTTCTGTGTCGAGAAGGTTCTGTGATAGATAATAAACAACATGTTCATTTCCATCATCGTCATCCTGCACCAGAACCATAGCTATGGTGCTAAACGCGACGGCCAAATATAAAGTGAAGTCACGATGATAGTTCGGAGGACGAAGCAAAGGAGCATTAACAAGTAACGTCTTAAGCTTCTCAAAGGATTGTTGAGAAATTTTGTCCCAATGAAAGGGAACATTTTGCTTTAAAAGGCGCGTGAATCCTTTGGCCACCTCCGCGTAGTTCGGGATAAAGCGTCGAAGGAAGTTAGCTTTTCCCTGCAGACTCTGCAATTGATATAACGAAGAGGGTGATGGGAGGTTGATTATGGCCTTGACCTTTAGGGGGTTGAGGCGAATTCCATCCTTGGAGACTATGAATCCCAATAGACGGCCAGAATCCACACAAAAGACGCACTTATGAGCATTAAGACGAATATTATAGCGTCTACAGCGCAAGAAAATCTGGCGGAGGTGTTCAGGGTGGTCCTCCTGCCGACCTAAATGAGATGGCAGGTCATCCAGATAAGGCTAAACGATATGGCGTATGTTGTGGAAAGCGTAGGACATAGCACGCTGGAAAGTGGCTCCAACGTTTTTCAAGCTGAACGGGAGCTTTTTGTAAGCAAAAGTACCCCACGGATAGATGAATGCAGTCTTATGTTGATCGGAAGGTAAGATATTTATTTTATTATACCCGGAAAAGCTGTCCATGAGGGAATAAATCTCACTCCCAGCACATTCGTCGATAATTTGATCTATGAAGGGAGTGGGGTAATTATCCTTAGGACAGGCGCGATTAATATCACAGTAATCAACACAGACCCTGATAGTACCCAGTTTCTTATCGACAGGGACAATATTAGAGACCCATTCTATGAGGGGAATTGGGTAAATGAAGCCCGCATTCAAAAGTTTCTCCACTTCTGCTTTGATGGCAGTGGCTTTGCGAGGATAGACTGGGCGTAAATGTTAGCGCACAGGTTTCGCACTAGGATAGGTGGTAATCTTCTGCACTACGATACTGGGATCAATCCCAGGAATTTTCTCATAGGACCACACGAACACATCTCTGAATTCTCGGAAAAGATCGGTATAAATCTGAATCTCTTCAGGCGAACAAGTAACTCCCATGTGTATATTCTTGACTATCCCCAGTTTGACGAAGATGTCGATTGGGATGGTTTGAGTAATGTTACCCAAGTTTCCTTCTGAAAAGACCTCATGAGTCAATATAGGCGTCTGAAGAGGCAGAGTAGGACCCTGGGATGCAAAATGCTCTAGACAATCCGACATTGCCCCCATGCTGGGCATGAAATAGGAACGATGATTTCCATCTCTCCAAGGCAACTTCTCAAGAGACATTGTTTCAACAATAGCTTCGTCAGAAGGGAAAGTCTCTTTTAGAGGATCCAGCGAATCGGCCTTTCCCATCCAGGGGGATTGAAAATATGTTTCCAGAGCCATGCTCGAAGGAGCATGTTGAGGAGGAGGAGGATCAGATGCGGCGACGATTTCACAGTAGCTAATCTCTACTGGAGTTAAGGGCATCGATTCTCCAAGATAAGGCACCTGTTCAAGCGAAGGGATGATCCAAGGGTCGTCAGACCTACAGATCATATTAACTTGAACAGTGTTGGGTGGTGGCGCGGGAAAAATACCCATGAGGAGGGGGTCTTTGAAGAGACCGGGTCCTACACTCTCAGGGGGATTGGGGATCTGATCCACGTAAGGAACGTTGTTCTCAGAAGAGGAGGTGAAGAAGGACAACTGATCCATAGTGACAATTTTTCCCTCGTGAGGAAACTTGAGAAGTCGAAAGAGGGTGGACGGCACGCATAGCATGGCGTGAGTCTAACTGCGGCCAAGAAGTATATTGTAGTTAAGCTTAGAGTCAACCACTTCTACTTCTACGTTGACTGTCTTCCCCTGTAAAGTAATCGCTAAAATTTCGAGAACACCCAGGGGTTTGGATTCCCGACCATCAAATGCTTCTAGAGCATTGGGTGATGATGACAGAGCCGGAGAGCCAATGGCCTGCCAGCAGGTAGATGACATGATGCAAGTGGACGCACCTTCTTCCACGACGGCCCTATGAATGTTAAGACCGTTAATCCCAACTTGAATAACCAAAGCGATTTGATGTGGAAGTCGGGGGGTAAAGTTTTCCAAATCGAAGGTGAGAAGACTCAAATTGGCGGGATCAATTCCACTGATTGCTGACAACAAAGCCTTCCGTTGCGATGGGCAACTTTGAAGAACTTCCAATGTGGACATAGCAGAAGGCGCCTGTGCCAAATCCTCAACAATACTGTAATGTTGAGCGGCACGGGTGTTTGGATTGTAGGAAGATCTTCGCAGAACACCTTTAGAAGGTGGCTTCACAACAGGTTCAACGGTAGGCTTCTCGATTTCCAAATGACCGGAGACACGTGGGGGAGGTGGACCGTCCACGACTGCCTTTCCAGGCGCCTGACGCAATTCATTGTAATCCTTCGACTGTGTAGCAATGGAGACAGGTGCGGCGCCATTCATCATAAAAACTTGGGACCCAAATGGCGCAGATGGTGAGGGCTGCTCAACCATCTGGGTCTGCTAAGACGGGAACGGTTCTTTGAGAACTGCAATAGTCCCCTTCGAGCCTTTCAGGAGTTGAGTAATCTCATATCGTCGAGGACAATATTTGGTATAATGATCTCCTTCACAGATAAGGCACGGATACTTCGGTTTTCGTTGGGAACTGTCCTCAGTGCGAGATTTGGATTCTGGCTTTTGGGCATCGGATTTGGACTTTCCTTTGCCCTTCTTTTTCCCTTTGGAGGCTTTTTCAATAGGATTGGCTTGAATGGCGTTAACCTCCGCAGTTTTTCCAGAATCTGAAGGGGCGGGAAGAGCAGGAGTATTGTTGGAATAATTGGACTTTTGCTTCCCATTTGAAGATTTCTTCGAATTCTGAGACACGGAACCAATGACACCATCCACTGTAGGGGTAGGTGGAGCCTTAGAGGTTCCATACCGTGGAGCATTAGGCAAGATATCATAAAGCGTGCTGGACTGAGAATATACAAGATCCAGATATTGGGCACACGCGATGGCTTGTTCCTCCGTTACACACGCTCCCATCACAATATCTTGGGCGATTTTGTTAGCGAAGGAGGTGGTGAACCAATGAGTTAGTATCTGATCAGGTATGTGAAACTTGATCAGTCTACGATGATGTCGCCACTCATGAATGTGATCAGAAATGTGGGTGGCTTTGTCCTGCTTCAAAGAAGTCAGGAGGTGCGTCCCGGCTTCATAGCGAACCAGTAACTGAAAATGAGTCAAAAAAGCCATGGCTAACGAATTGAAATCTTGGAAGATGCCACAGGATAATTCGATATACCACTTAGCAGCAGCTCCAGTCAAAGTGCACTGGAAGAGGCGTAGACGAATTGAATCATCGACCCAAGAGTTAGACGAACACCAAAGATGGTACGTCATCACATGTGCTTGGGGGTCCTCCCCAGCTTTACCCTCAAACTTGGGGCAATCACCTGGTATCTTGGTAGGAACCGAAGGCCAATAAGGATTATGCAAAATCAGAACATTGGTCAATTTTGAAACATCCGGAAATTCAAAGGTAGCCAGGAACGGCAATGGCAGATTGGCCGTCATGCTAGGCCCAGGATGAGGACCGGTACTTGTACTCCACGCTGGTTGAGAATATCCTTGCCCCCATGGATTCTGTCCCGTAGGATTCTGACTGTAGGGGGTATAGGTCGTATAACCAGACTGATTTGGCTGTTGGTAACCAATGTGCAGGGCTTGATAACCAGAGTATGGGCCCTGATTATATGTCGGCCCTGTATAAGCAGCATTTGGATTTGGCTGCTGAGTATAGGTAGAACCGGGTTGATGAGGATAGTATTGAGAACCTTGGGGCTGGTTATAATTTAGTTGAGATTGATCATGAGGATAATAACCACCCTGAGGATGAGTAGGCTGCTGATAGGTGGAACCCTGTGGAGCCTGATAATTAGGGTGTAGTTGTTGATTTGGCTGCGGCATCGAATAAATCGGCTGCTGGGTAGGGTTAATGGAATGAGCACGCTGGCCTGGTTGGACAGGCTGGCCTGGTTGGACAGGCTAACCTGGCTGAGCGGGCTGTCCTGGGTGAACAGGTTGACTCGGATAGACAGGCTGTGCCGGTTGCGTAGGTTGAACTGGTTGTAAAGGAGTCCCAGGTTGTGTCGGATGGGCCGGTTGGCCTAGAGGCGAAACACCGGGTTGTGCCTGATGGACCGATTGGCCTGGTGGAGGAATAGAGCCAGGTGGTGGCTAGTAACCAGTTTGACCTGGAGCAGGACCATAGGATGGTCCCGGCTGATATGCAACATTGGAAACAACAGGATACTGGGGTTGCATAGGTTGAGAAGGTTGGACTTGCCCCCCAGGACCATAGACCGGTCCAGGTTGGTACCTCCGCAGAGGCTGTGAAGGTTGAACGGAAGGGTTATAATACTGTCTGTGCAGACCGTACGATGGCCCTTGCTGGCCCGCAGGGTAACCTTGGAAGGGTTGCCCCTGCGGGTCATAAGGATAGCCAGGTTGGCCCGTAGGTTGGCCTTGGGAAGGTTTCCCCTGCGGTTTATATGCCTGTCCAAACTGGTTATATGGTAAACCTTGAGCGTGGAGATAAGCCTCTGGAGCGGGTAACCGTAGCATGTTCCCGTGCTCATTGTACTGATTCGGAAAAGCATACACGGGTGTACCATCCTGAGCATAATGCGAAAAATATGAACGGTTAGGATCTTGAGAGGATGGCCTAACCTCGGAGTTCGGTTGTTGTAAGGACAATCGATACTCCTCTGGAGAAATGTTCTCCAGTATAGCGGATGCTATATAGAGGTCTTCAGGAAGTGATGTAGCCCTCACGGACTGAGTGGAAACAGCAGGTGCAGATGCAGCCACACAGATAGTGGGCCAGATGGGTACAGAAGTGACCTGAGGGGATGCCGTAACAAGAGTCTGAGGAGACATCCCCAATGAAGGAATAATAGGCCTCAGAGCAGGGGAGGATATCCCCATAGAGGCAGTGGCGGCGATAATCTGACCCAAAGATCTATACCCGGCTGGTAATGAGGGAATGGGTGAAGACATAGCAGATGGTTTAGGGTTGTCTTCTGGGAATAACTGTCGAGGGAACAACTGGTAATCTTCACCAGATGTAGGGATTTCCTCGCTGGATCCACTCATGGTGGCGTCTGTCGCTAGATCTCGTAATAAACGGCGAGGACTAGGAGGAAAAACAACAGCTATAAAAGGCGACACCGAGGTAAGAGAAAGGAACTCTTCCCCTAATCTTAATTCGGACGAAGGGTCGGAAAAGGGCCAATTGAACTCAACTGGTCCCCCAAAGGGTTGCTCAGCAAGAACTGGTCCCTCGTCAGGAAACTCGGAAACAATGGGCTGCTGTGGTTCAGCAGAGGATTGGGAAACCTCCAATGAATCGTCCGTATAAGGACTACCAGTAGATGAAACTGAGGGTTCCGCCACTGTGGTAGTAACGACAAGAGAAAAGGATCAAACACACACACGGGTTGAAAAAGAGTCAAGACACACAATCAAACGACCACAAGAAAAATCTAACAGGGCATGTGATCGCGGGTGATTAATTTTTTACCACATTGAAAACTAGAAACTTCACCGTTTCATGTTTTAAGAGTCGAGAAACGGATAAAAGGTGACTTTATCTCTTTCAAGTTTGAAACAAGCATGAAAGGACAAGTGCTTGGTGATCCTTTCAAATTTAAGGAGTCAGAAAAGATCAAATGACTACTCAGGAATACTAGGCAAAGGGTGTAACAAATAACCGTGAACTGTAATATACACCTTGGTTTAAAAAATGAAAGAGAAATCAACCAAGGACTTTCCGTATGTGCAGGCAATCTCCCCGAATGTTGTGTACGGTGTATCACGAGTATAGGGCGGCAGACTCAGCTTCCTATGGATAAAGGATTGAAACCTAGTGGGGTCTCCCTTTATATACGTGATCACAGAGCACAATCCGTCTTAGTCTTTGTCTACAAAAAATAAGCGAAGACGTTATACTGAGTTTTAAGACGCCGGAACACGTCTCTAGCCTAGACCTATAAATGTGTTTCGTTAGATTTCAATGTTGCCTTAGTGTAAATTGAGTAAATTTTAACGTTTATCTTCAATTACGTTTCAGTTTTCAGGCCCTAACGAATGTGATGTCTCAAAAATATCCTAAATGAAAAACTACATGCCACAGTATATCATTTCATTCGATGAATGCTAATTACAAGAGAGTTAAGAGCTTTTTCACACAAACGAAATGATCAGAAAACAACCAGTGATATCTCTAATGCAGCTAATGGAAGCCAAAAACTTTTCTATAAGAGTCACTAATCACTAATAACATCGAAAATATTTTAATTTGCACTAACTAATCAAAAGCAAAAGAGAGATTTTTTTATTTTCAATGTTTAAGGGCTAGATGCACTAAACAAACTGAAAACTAATGAAGAGAGAAATTTGAGAAATGACGATAAGAGAGCGAAAACAAGCAAATTTCACTCAATAACAATCACAATCAAACCTCAAATCGATCAAAAGTCCCTCAAAACCAAGCAAAATCCCAAAGACACCAATGAGCCGTGTAATCTAGGCCCAAAGCGAAACAAAGCAAAATTTGAATGAAGAAGAGAACAATCACCCAAACAATGCAATGAAACGATAAACAACTGTCAAACAAATGCAAGGATGTTTTCAAAAAATGGAGGATGTTTTTGTAGATCAAAATGTTTTGAAGAACAATCTCTTTTGTATTTTTAAATACCATCTCTAGCTGTCTAGAATCTGCATTTGTGAAACATGTACAAAACAAGAAAATTTTGTCTTCTAAAAAGCGGGCTGAAAGATGTCCATGTATCTCCTAATTTGTAGCACCTTTGAGAAAAGTGAAAGAGGTTATTGTTATTTTTTATGTTCTTGAAAATAACCTCTCTCAGTTTCTCAAAATACCTCTCTATTTTCCCATAAACCACCCTTGAAGTTGATTGCTCAAAAGTAAAAAAATAGAGAAATCCTCATATTCGCTACGAAATTATCAGGTGTTTTCATAGCATTTTCTGTTGTTTCCTGTGTAAAACGCTACGAAAAGTTGAAAATTTAGCAGATTCATCCTTTTGAGTCTGAATGCATGGGGAATGACAACTGACATGGTATGGGACTAATTAGACATGAAATGGCATAAATGAAAGTGATCTCAAAACTTAGGATAGGCTTAAAAATGCAAAATGTTTCCTATACCACCTTGAAATGGCTTAGGAAACCTTATCCATTATGTTTCAAAATTTTATGAGTGATAACAGTGGCTCCACTTGGGATGGTGTGCCCCTGTGGTACAACAAAGAACTAGTAGTTCCAGTGCCACCTCCATTGGGCTTCTCCCATCTTCAAAATGAAAATTGGAAACCTTTTCTGACTTATAACATTAGCACTGAAAAAAACCAGTAGTTGCTAAAGAACTAAAAGTACACATGCTGAATTTAAAACTGAAACTGAAAAAATTCTTGATCTTCATGCTTATTTATATACAAATGATCCTACTCTACTTTCTCAGCATAAAAACTAAATCAAGTGATCTCACTCTTCCAATGAATCCAATCAAGAAGTTGAGTACTGGATTAGAATGGACATTCCGCTTCTCTGATAATAAAGCCATTCTTGAGAGATGACAAGTTGTTCCACCATCTGAATTTGTATACATAACTGAAAATCATATTGAAATTCATTCGTGTAGAAGATTCCAGCAGAGCTGCGAAAGGATCCTTGAGAGTATGCACGAATGATTCTTGTTGATCAACAAGAAAGTGTGAGTAAATATGATCCTTTGATGGTGTTCCTTGCTCATATTCTTCATTATAACCCTTGTGACCTTTATCAAATAAAAAATAGAAAATATTTTGATCATTATTTTCATTTGAGAGGAAGAAATACTTGGATTACTCTTGGACACCTTCAAAAAGAACTATTTCAGCATGTACCATAGAAATTTCTAAAGGTAAATCTTCATATCACTCAACAAGCATACCCATCTGATTGTCTAAAATTTGATTGTCAAAATTTTCTTCATTTGATGTAGTTTGATGCAAGGAATGACATGAAGAATAAATTTCTTCCTTTACTTGAGGATTATAGCGATTATCTTCCAGTATTTCCTCTTGTTTGAAATGATTCTCATATTCCTGATGATCAAAAGACTGACAATTCTGCTGCAAATTTTCATCAAACTCAGATGACGTAACATGATTTTCATAAATAAACTCCTGTTGGGTTTCATTTTCATCCAAGAGAGAGGCTATCCTTTCTTCTTGGTGATGAAAGGAATTTTCATGAAGGGCCTCTAAAATTTCCTCATCCATGAACTCATCATCTTCATAACAATTCTCCAAATATTCAATAAAACTAACAAAATGTTTACAACAGTCTTAGACCAGCAATAAGGAGGAATGACATTCTTTATACATCTCATAAAATTCAACATGGAAATCAGCAAGAGAATATAAGGAACCATTTGGCAGGCTTTCGTACCAAGACCATGCTTTTCCTTCTAAAGTGACCATAAACATCTTCATGAGACAATCTTCAGGAAACTGAACCTTAAGTCTGTGAACATGCATATGGAATATAACCAAATGAAGAGAAGCATTGTATTTCTTTTCATTTTTAAATATGGGAAGATCAGTTAACCAATCAACCTTTGGCATACGATTTGGAAAACCAAGGATGTGAGATCGATTCATAGGGGCATACCTACCATTTATTATTGCAATGGAACTCATCTTGGAACTTCATCAAGCTACAGATCCTCAAGCAATGGAATCACCTTCCAATTAATTATTTGATGTGTGGAGTCACTTTAGAAGAAATACAACCAATATGTGTCTAAGTTTCTGCTGCTCTTAGACCTTAGAACCGAAACTTTGTCTTTCTTCCGAGGGACAATCTACACCTTCAGTCCCTGGCAACGGCGCCAAAATTTTATCGCAAAATTGAGTCATGTTCGGCTGCTTCAATGGTCAACTTAGAGTAACTATTTCAAACCACTTGTAACTAGAAATTAGCCTTTCCAGTCTGAGAGGGCTCTCTCAAATTGATAAAGGATATTCAGTGAAAAACTTGAAAGCAGAAGCCTAACTCTGAATTGGATTAAATGTGTTTTTGTGTAGGTTAAATATGTATAAGGTTTAATACCATTGGGCTTATGGAGTCAATATGAAAACTAAGTCATAAGTCAATCTATTTAATGGAAGCTGGGGAAATTGTATTCTTATAAAACCATACATGAAGGAAAAAACAACAAGCTATATGCATACAGGAAGTTGGAGCATGTCACCATGAATTCCAAGTGATTATACATAAGAAAACTACTAAATCTTGACAAAACAATAGCCTAGGTGCATACAGGAAATTGGAGCATGTGATCATGAATTCCAAGTGATTATACAACTAGAACACTAGAGAGAAATTAAAGGATGGATTAAAAAAACTTACATAAGACTACATTAAATAATCTCAGGTTTGAAATAAGCATGTTGCAACTGTATATTTATGATATCAAACTATTAAAATAGTGGTACTGTCAAGTAAACACCTCCCATTCCCTTCTAACTCTAAAAATATATTCATTATAGAGTGAGGACTCATCCAAATGATATGCCACCTTAATCATCTCAAATTCCCACCTCAAAGACCTATTTCAAACATGATTCTATCACTTGGAGACTTCCTAGGGATATTTCTGCTTTGTAGAGTTTGTATACAAAAATGATTCTTCTTTCATTAATAGTTCAACAAATCAATTTAATAACCCTTATTAATTGCAACCAACTAATTTTCTAAGTGTACTAGAGTGTTGATGTGTCATTATTCTACGTGGATGCTGAGTTGGACCTCTTCCAAGTCAAATTTTTACATTTTTTTCACAAATCTGGTTAGTGAAAATTTTGAACAATAGGCTTCAAAGATGAGTGTATAATTTCCAAACCCTAATGGCTTTGCAGAAATTGAGAGATGTCTTTTTAGATGGACATGTGTTGAAGAAAAACCTCTTTCAAATTTCCAAAATATGTTTTTATTTTGTCTGAAATAAAACTTGAAGTTGACTGCTAAAATAGTCATGTACAAAACTTTTCGTAGCGTGTTTTAGTAGGGTGGGAAAAATGGCTTTTCCATCAATCTTCTTGACTTCTTTGTTGTTCCAACACCTTCATCATATCATGACACCTTGCAACCATCGATCTCCCTCGTTAAAACATGCCAAAACTGAGTTTAAATGCAAAAGAGCACCTACGAGATTTTTTTTAGAGTTTTTTTGGCTTCAAGCCTGAAGCACGCTACAAAAAATCCTAAAAAAGATGGAATTTTCAGTTTAGAAATGAACTCATATTTCCGAATTCTTAATATATTTTTCAAAACTAGAGGAGAGTTTTTTATATCAAAATGTTTTGAAGAAAAACCTCTTTTGGTTTTTTAAATACCATCTCCAGCTATCCATAATCTACATTTTCAAAACATGTATAAAATAGGAAAATTATGTTTTCTGAAAGTAGGGCCAAAAGACATCCCTATATCTCCCAATTTGTAGCACCTTTGAGAAAAGTGAAAGACTTTATTGTTATTTGATACATTCTTAAAAATAACCTCTCTTAGTTTCTTAAAATACTTCTCAGTTTGCCGAGAAACCGCCCTTGAAGTTGACTGCTCAAAAGTCAAAAAATAGAGAACTCCTTATATTCGCCATGAAATTATCAGGTGTTTTTGTAGCATTTTTTGTTGTTTTCCTGTGTAAAATGCTACGATAAGTTGAAAAATTGGCAGATTCATCCTTTTGAGTCTGAATGCATGGAGAATGACAACTGACATGGTATGGGACTGATTTGACATGTAATGGCATAAATGAAGGTGATCTCAAAACTTAGGATGGGCTTAAAAATGAAAAAATTTTCCTAGACCACCTTGAAATGACTTAGGAGACCTTATTCATAATGTTTCACAATTTTATGAGTGATAACAACTAGAACAACAAGGGTTTTTTGGTTCTAGGGTGGGGAGGTCTTTGCTTGGGGGAGAGCTTGGAGGAAAGGGCTCGAGATTGGGAGGCAAGAATATCTTTTCGAGTTAGTATGATTATTTCATTATAATTCCGGTAACTGTTTGCTTATGCTATGGTTAGAATGAATTATTGCACTTTACTAGTTGGTTGTTGGTTGTAGTATTAAAATGGTAAGGAGTTGTATATATTTCTAACCATCAGTGCATAATTATCTGTTGCTGATCAAATTCATAAATATGCATAGTGAAAATTATTATATGATCCATAGAAGAAAAATAATGCATTAGTGCATAATTAGCTGTTGGTGATCAAATTCATAAATATGCACGGTGAAAATTATTATATGAGCCATAGAAGAAGAATAATGCAGGATGGAGTTATAATAGGAGATGATGGGTTAATATTTAAATTATGTAATCTATGCATAGATGTATTGTCTGCAAGACCAAAAGGAATGAGGGACAGTTATGTGTTCCCTTACTATATTCAATTAGCCCCAAAATACTGCCTTGAAACTCAATTAGTAGGGAAAATCCTTGTTCGTTATATCTCACATATATTTTATTATCCTCATGTAGATTCGGTCCTTTTTCACCCAATTTTCTTATGAGGGTTGAGTGAACTCATCACTGAAGGTGATCTTGTGAAATAATTAGGGAGGGGATATGCCTCTACCGATACTGATACTTTCGCATTATTGTTGTGGAATTCTACTCTATTTCCATGAGTGTAGACAAAGATAAATAAATTGTAAATTTTATCCTCAGGAAAGATGGTGCAGACCGGTGCCCTTGGGGAGGAAAAAGTTAGAATAAAACAACTAAGCTGCAAAATTAAATTTAGGAAAAGCCTATAGTAGAACATGCCATCAGTTTAACATGAAAATAACTAGCTATTAAGAATGATGTCAAAGGATTTCAGATGCACAGTAAATAACAAAGACAATACAATAGAGTCTTCTTGAGAAATTGCAATAGAAGTAAGCATATTCACCATCAAAGTGTGGTGGTTATAAAAAAATCTCTTAGACTTTAAAACTTTAAGAGTAGGACGGATCAGAGCTCGTGAAAACCACAGTAAGAAATTAATGAACTCTCGACAAATCCTTTGCATACATATGTTTTATAAAACTAAATATTGAAAAAATTTCCCGTGGCTAGAAATCACCTATATACTATGCGAAAAATACAACGATATAACCTGAAAATCATACATAACTCATAATCTAAGGAGTGCCATGCACAGTAGGCAACATTGGCATCGACCCACAGTTTTAATAAAAACGATAGATACAAATTTTGATATACGAAAGTCTAGTTATGATAAACACAGATGTAAGGGTGAAAGGACGAAGCTCCAGGCGCACCCTCAGTGCTTCTCGCACCCACTCTGCTAGGAGAGCACTGCCAATCACTATCCACAGAGCTTAGTGCGCAAGGGTTTAGGAGAAAACTTGAATAAAGAGTCAAAGAAATAAGAAAAAAATAAATAAATAACTTACCATCGAGGGTTTCGTGAAACCAGCACCATTAGAGCGAAGCTCTGGCCTGAACCATAGAAGACCCATTGCAGTAAACCCAACAAACTATGAAGTGGGGTGTAACCCCCATAACTAGGGTTTTCCCCATCCCCCTGGCACACCTGCGAAGGCAAAAAAAATCACAACAGTGAGCGAAACTCATAAGACAGTGACAAAATGAAGCACCTACAGATAAAGAAGAATGTGGATTACCTGGAGATGGAGCACCCTACACACCGTGAGAAAAATCCTCTACACCTAGCAAAGAAGTAGCAATGGAATAACGTGTGGAGCAAAACCAAGGTTGAACGAGAAATGGTCTATCAACAAAGCCCAAACCATTGATAGGAAGCAGGGTAACACATCCATCTACCATTCCCATGGATAATCCATGCTCATCATCATCATCAACAACAACTATAACCCAAATCTCTATTAAAATAAGATACAATTTTCTAATTAAACATTTTCCTTTTTCTTTTCAGGTAAGCATAGGTTGAACAATGTTCTTTGCAACATCATTAATAAAATGGTATCCTAACACTTCACATAAAAAAAATATATTAAAAATTGTAAAAATTAATTTAGATTTACTATTCAACATACAAAAAGAAATCTCTCATACATAACAATACTATAATATCTTAAAATTACATATAAAATATATGAAAAATGATTTATATTCACTATTCAATATACAAGCACTAATATTCATTTCCAATTTTTATTTAAATGAAGAAAAAAAAACCTATAAACTACAAAAAAAGATATAGGTTTTCTAATTAAACATTTTTTTGGTTAAAGAGGTATTGAACAATTTTCTTTGCAACATCATTAATAAATAGTATCCTAACACTGCACACAAACATAAAAATATTAGAAGTTCTCAAAAATAATTTAGATTTACCATTCCACATACAAAAAAAAATTAAAACAAATTAACATAATTTTCTCTCATACATGACAATATTATAATATCCTGAATTAAATATAAAAAAAAATATTAAAAACTGTTTATATTCACTATTCAAATATATACAAACAATAATATTTATTTAAAAAAAAATTAAATAAAAACTAATACTCCATTCTACCATCATTTAAATTTAATTTAATTAACCAAAAAAAGTCTAATTATAATACCATCCACACATACATTTAAATTGAACATAATTTATACTACCATGCCCCCCAACACACACATATATATATATCCCACTTAAAAAATAAAATTATCAATAAGTCTGTAATAAAGTGGTAGTCTCGAGATGTCCCTTGACCAATATATAAAATGGAGACATTAGCTATCTTTAAAATCTAAATAATTTTAGATCCACTGCAAGTAAGTGAAATTCCACCCCCTAACTTTTAGTTTTTATAATTTTCCATGAAAATCATGAAAATGAGGTGATCCTTGTCGTAAGTGGGAGTGCATCAGTTTTCCAAGACGATCACGAAGATGTTCGTCGTATCTTTTCCTTTTCCTTTTTGTTTTTAGAAAGCTTCTCCGCAAGGCTGCCAAATCAATTCCAATTATAATAAGTAATAATTACGATTCATGAAAACTATTTAGACTAATGATAAGTAACCATTATGAAAACTATTTATATTGTTCAAAGCTTTCACTGCTGTCTCTTGCCGCGATTAAATGGGAGCGATGATGAGTTTACCTTTTCAATTCCTCCTTGTTGGTACCTTTTCCAGGCACGGGCTCATACTTGCCAGTCTGTATATTCACCCTGCAAACACGTTTCTCCAAAAGGTCAGTGCCAATCTTTCTCAGCGCCCGAAGATTTTCATCGGTTGCCAGATCGAGTCGACTTCTTTTATCTTCTAAGCTGGGTTCCTGATCATTATCCCAATAAGCAAGCAATCTATTACATATGGATTGTGTCCAAGAAAACAAGAAACAATTATGCCATCTGTAAATATAATTATATCGCAGAGCAGTACTGCATTGTTAGAAAATTAATTAGGACCTGGATTCTTAGATAGTTATCCGCTAATTCCAAGCCTTGGAACATGACGGATGCCTGAATGTCTACAATAGCTGAACTCGCTTGCATAAGTATGTCAATTATAGGTTTTTTACCATCCTTATGTATCCATCCCAATATGCCCCATTGTGCAGCTTCAGTGGCCTTGTAACTAGTTTTTGACTCTCCAGTTCCAAGAGAAAGCACCAGACACCTTGTCAACACGTCTTCTTTTTTATTCAGAGCCTGCAATACTTCAGTGAATGCCCAATATTGATCACTTCCCTCTTCTGGGTCTGGGTTAGTGAGAGCTTGTTTGGTGAGGTGGTTTATAGCTAGCAACATCTGCAAAATTATTTTGGACAGCACCAAATTTTAGTAGGGTTGATTTTTCCACCGACTTTATTGCAAAAATTTTATCATGTCAGTGAATATGAGTTAATTTACTTAAAAAGCAACTTTCCCATTAAAATCTAATTTTTGTATATAATAATTAGAGAAAAAAAAATTATAAAAAAAAAAACAATTTTCCACGGACTTTATTGCAATTGTTTTTATCATATCAAGTGAATATGGGTTAATTTACGTTTAAAAAAAACAACTTTTCCATTAAAATCTAATTTTCTATATAATAATTAGAGAAAAAAAATCTCATTAAAATTTCATTTTTTTTATATAATAATCCAACGACAAAAATAACAATAATTCATCTATGATTTTGAGGTTGTAATTTTTTAAGAGGAAACACGAGATCTTAATTAATAAAAATAAATAATGTTAAATTAATAAAATCTTTTTCACTCATAGTTAATAAATTTAGATCCATACCATTTATAACAAAAACATAACCTAAACATCAAATCAAATATTGTCTAAAAGCATCAAATCAAATCAAATATTGTGTAAAATAATATCAAATCAAATATATAAACTGCGCATTACTGGATTGTTGGCTGCAACTCCCCCGTCTACGAGGTTAAAGCAGGTATGCTTATAAGGGGGGAGAAACGTCGGAGCGGCGGTTGTTCCGATGCAGACATCGGATAAAGCTACATCATCCATGTTCCCCTGCGTACAGATTTATAAAATATGTTATATAATGTTGCTACATTAAGTGGAATATTATTGGGGATTGATGGCCCAGTTCACATTATGATAAAAACGTTTA
This sequence comes from Pinus albicaulis, assembly GCA_034641835.2. Lineage (NCBI taxonomy): Eukaryota > Viridiplantae > Streptophyta > Pinopsida > Pinales > Pinaceae > Pinus > Pinus albicaulis. The sequence continues at coordinate 1,679,161,324 of CM076578.1, forward strand.
CCTGAAATTTGGAGAAGATTACTGGATACTGTATATTGATATCATATGTGGGAATCACAACGTTGGATAGCGTCTCGCCTAATTGCCTATCCCGCAATATTTTTCTGATGATCTCATGCAGTGGATCCCCAGAATACTGGGGACCCGTCAGTGAACGGTAAAAACTTTTTACCCATTCCCATATGCCCCTGTCAATCATTCATATAAAATTAAAATTAATTGGTTGTGCTTTTTGTATATAGAAAATAAAGTTATAGTGTCACACACTCCAACAGTTTTAGCCATTTCTTATTTCAACGACATATTCAGGTTTTTCTCTCTTTTGCTAGATACTTAAATAATGAGGGATGGTATTGAGCATCAAGAATAAGAGTAGCTGGTAATTCCCAAAAGTTAGACTGAAACCTTAATGGTTCACACTACATCACACTTACTGGAGCGGTGGTGGAAGAATAAGAAAATTAAGAGACATCGAAATAAAACTTACCCGGACTGTGGTGGGAAAATAAGAGGACATTTCTCGAAATAAAACTCTGTAATCTTCTCTGCAGTAAACAGAGGGCGTTTGCTGTCATTTGGAGCTGCTAACATAGCAGTTATCAATCCTCCAGTGCTAGTGCCCGCGATCACGTCGAAATAATCAGCTATTCTCGCATCTTTATTTTTGTCAATTTCCTGTAAATATAAACACCTACACTCAATTTAATACACACTACACCAACAAGGTTTTTTTATTCAATCCAATAATTATAACTTTACTTGGAGCTGTTTCTCGAGTTCCTCGAGGATTGTTGCTGGAATGATGCCGCGGACGCCTCCTCCGTCGATGCTCAAAACTGTAATCTTACGATCAGCCATATTCTGAGCAGTACACACGTTGTAACGACGAAACGAAGAAAGAATGAGATGAAGGGGAACTAACAGCGAAACGAAGAAAGAATGAGATGAAGGGGACCTAAAAGTGTGAATATATAGAAAACATTTAACGAAGAAAGTGATGGGGTCAGAGCAGCACAGCAGAAAATTTCAGAATGGAGAATCAGAATAGAAAGCAAAGACAGAGATAAAAAAATGGAGAAACAAAACAACAGATTTTTATTACACAGGTCTTGCTGAGGCCCGACCTTGCTTGCCTTGACATGCTCAGGTAGAGGCAGGAATACAATTTATAGCAGCAGAGAAGGGCTAATTCTGCATGTGAAAAAACATATGGATACATTGTTCGGTAGGTTCGGCGCCGTTAGGACGGCGTTGGTCGGCTGGGTTAGGTGCTAGTGTGAATATATAGAAAACATTTAACGAAGACAGAATGAGATGAAGGGGAACTAACAGTGTGAATGTATAGAAAACATTTAACGAAGAAAGAATGAGATGAAGCGGAACTAACGAATTATTATGTTAACGAATTATCATGTAAACCAAGATTGCATTTTCAAGATAAATCCCATGAATTAAAAATGGAAAATTGAAGAAGATAATGGGTTGGGTTATTTCATTACGGGTTGTCGGTAGTGACACTGACCGCTGACCGCTAATACAAAGAACTGTGAAGTTTCAATATCCTGGAGCCCAACATTAAATTGCCCAACGTTTTTGTATTTTTATTGCCTTTTATTGTACGTTTTACACAAATTTGTAAATGTCGACCTCTTTTCTTTAGATTTTTTCATTCAAATATAAATACTCTGGTATAAATAGATATTGAGACAAAACTTTTATATTGAAATGATGGCCCAAATTTGTAAGTGTCCACATCTTCTCTTTGGATTTTTTCTTTCATGTATAGATACTCTGGTATAAATAGATATGGGGACAAAAACTATTACACTAAAATGATGGCCCTTGTCTTATTAGGGTTATCGTGGGAAAATGAGTGAGTTTGAATATATATAAGATTATTTCGATAAAAAGGGAAGATATAAATTTAGTAAATTAGGCAAAAGAGGCATCACATGTTTGAGACAATATCATTTTATGGTGTAACAGTGAAATAATATGTTGGTTCTTCACACAAAGCCAATAAGTTGAAGTTGGGTGAACTATTTTGGAAGACTTTATATGTAGAACCCTGATATAGTCTAGGTATTGTATCTTTTGATTTGATGTATGATTCATTCTCATTGTTTTTTATTTTTTAATTATAATATGTAATTCTTATATCTCAGGAATGCCATGAGATTTATATTATGAGGGCCTATTTTGAGAGGAAAGTTTCTAGAGTGGATTGTAGGGTGGAATTTTTGTGATATATTTTTTTATCCACATGTATTCACGAGAAAATATTACTCTATTTACTTTCTATTTTTTATTAGGGATGTGATTTCCATTTTTTTTAAAATAAAAATTACAATTTATTTTTCACAAGGAGATTAATAATTTTTTTTTTATAAATACCTCATAGAACTTTATCATTCAATGTTTTCTGGAAACTCATGCAACAACTCGAGAGCTTCCATTACAATTTTTTCCATGAGAAGATTTAAAAAAAAAACTATAAGTATCTAATAGAACTTTAGCATTAAGTGTTTTCTGGAAACTCATGGAACAATTTAGTGGCTTCCACTTGGTACTCGAAAATCTATCACCATGCCCTCTTCGTACTCATTAGGTTATATAGTAGCATTCGATATGCATTCCTGTATTATTTGTAAATATATTATAACATTTCAAATTCCTCACTCAATTATCTGGAAACAATGTTGTTTATTATGAACGGTGGAAGCACAAAAAGGAGCAAAGAATATATAGGGAAGCTTCAGTATATATGCAGACCTAACTAAAATGGGTTCCCATGGGCCATTAAAAAATAATTTTGCATAATAGTAGATAAAATGAGTTAGTGGAAATTATATAGACAAATAAAAATTCCAGAGACCATCAACATTCTTGATGAATACTATAAACTAATTCCACTTTGTTTGCCTCGAACATAGGTTGCAAATTGCAAAATGAAATGCTAACGATAAATGAAACCCTTAATACAACATGACAGTCCATTGCTTAAATACCTGAAAAGGTGCTCCAAAAGCTAATTATACCTCGGCATAATGAGTGATTTATACAGTGATTGGACACTCGGGATCTAATAAGGCCAGTCATACGACCAAAATCCAAGGAGATAGGTGAAGTGGAGTTGTAAAGGCGCAACACTTTCAAGGGGCTACTTTATATGGAAAATGAAATGTCAAACCCTTGGGCAGTTATCACCTAGAATTCTCTACATTAATCAATTTAAAACAATGTAATTATATCTTAAAAGATTGTGGGTTGGGTTGTGGTTCAAAAACAAGTTGGAGGCATTTGCACTGAATGTGCTAATGGATAAGGACATGAGTGCAATTCTTGATAATTTTGATGGAATGAATATCGCTTAGTTATCATAGCTTTGAAGAAATGGTAAACTGGTTGTAAAGCAGAAAAAAATGTATAGAGTTTTAGGGGATGAAAAATAACTTAACCCAAAAGAAATTAAATAAAACTAAATAATTAGAAACAAAAATTGATTTCACAAACATAACTAAAACCATTTCTTAAAAAAAGAAATGAATAACCACAAAAAGCTACATTTTAATATTTCTCCACTTTCCTTCAAACAAAATCCACTTGTTCATAATCTTATAAACATAGAATGGAAAAGAGGCAATAGGCAATGAAACAAAATTTCAAATTCTGAAATACAAATTAAAAAACTATGAAACAACAAATCAAATTATGATGGGTAGTGGTCAAATTTAATATTTCAATAGGTTGTCTCATCAGGGATAAGATAGGCCTCCAAGAGGACATAATAAGATAAAAGCACAAAACAAAAATCAGAGGCACTTAGCCCAAAATTTTTTTTCAAATAAAAAATGAAAAGAGAATAATCCATGAGATGTTAGAGAGAAATAAAAATCGCTGACCTTTGATCCAATAGAAGCCCGCATTCTTGGTTCCCATGAAGAAATCCTCTGTTCAACCCTCACAACATTATTATAGAGTATCCAACACAAAAGCCAGAATTCTTGGTTCCCATGAAGAAATCCTATGCTCAACCTTGGCATTATTATGGAGTATATGCTTCGCCCGGAACACTTTAGTCACATAGAGTTGTTACATTTGTTTGAATGGATTGTCGGCAAAATATTTACAAAATTCTAAATTATATTCGAAGTTATTACAGCGTCAAAGCGCTAAATAAATAGAAATGAGAAACCAACCTGGCTATGAAACAATGAGGTTGCGCCACCCACTGAATGCAGATGATGAAGTTACCGCCATAATCATTATTACGCTAGTTTCAACGGGTGGGACGAAATTGAATAAAGCTCATGTGATAGTAGGGCCAAATTTGAATCAAGCTCATGTGATAGTAGGGACGGTTTGAATGTCAAAAAAGTGTCCCACTCTCTCAAAAAAGTCAAAAAAATATAATCAAAAGGATTATTAATGGACCATCAGGCTATTAGTTGAAATGCCACTCGGTAATCACTCGTACCAACAATTGTTTCAACAATTGTTTGAACAGCTCCAGGGCTTTACTCTCCATCATGACATTACACTGTTTTCTGACCGGCTACATCATACATGTTTTGAACAATTGGAAAAGACACCGTGCTTTATTTTCGAAGTTGAACTTTCTTATCCACTGTCCCATCCATTCATAATTTCGGAGTACTTGTAACTTTACGTAGGACGGAGGTATCATAATTTTTTACGGTTTACTCTTGAAATCAAACGTCAAAATGACGGGTTGAACAGGTATAACACACGTCAAATCTGACGTGGTAAAATTCGCAACGTCTGTCAAATACGTCCTGGAACCGAGAATACGTCCTACAGGACGTCAAATTCCAGGCCTGCTTCCGGCCACTACGAATTGTGAAACTTCAACCAAAAGAATGCATGTCACAGTTAACAAAATTGCAGCGCAGCATTTAATGCTGCATCTACCTCTATGCCACCCACCACTCTCAACATTTGCTATTTCCGTGCCGTGTTGTCGAGTTTTGTCTTGTTTTTGGTCAAACCAATTATTTTGCTCAAGGGCAGGCTTTAAAATTGACGCCAGTATGCACGGTTTTAGTTTTTAGACATTAAATACCGTTTATTTTAGGAGTTATTTAGGTTAATGAATTGCGTAGATAGTTAGTTAATGGATAAAATAAAATTAATAAATCTTGTAGTAGCAGTGTTTGAATCATGTTTTTTTATGGTGGAAATAGATTCAACACTATCAAAAATCTTTAGGGCACCCAAAATATTGAAGTTTGATAGTTATAACTTAGGTTTACAAACATCTTCAAGATTTACTTAAAATCTTACTCTAATTTCCCCTAAGTCGTTGGTCTCAATTACCCCTTTTCTTCCGCCTTACTTGCAGGATCCATAGTGACATCTTCTTACCCTTCCTTATTCTCTTCCCCTTCACTCCCGCCGCCCTCCCTTTTTTCATATCCTTACCCTACTCCATACCATTACCTTGCTACCCTTCTACAAACCTCATAAACTATATAAAAATCACCCTGGTAAATCCCTTCTTAAATCAACTAACCTATCCCTTAATAATAATTTCCATCATAAATAACCACTCTCCTTAATGAACTACAACTTAACTCAAACCCATCCATAGTTTATAGGAATAATTTGTTAAGAAACCTAATAATAAAGAAGCTTTATAACATAGTATATAATAATTATAATTAAAATAATTAATCTAAATTAGAGATAAATATGGATAAAATATTAAAATAACTAATTAATCAAATAAATAACATGGTTACATAATATAAATACTTATAAATAAAATAATAAACATATAAATTATTAAAACATAGAGCTTTATAACATAATATATAATAATTATAATCACAATAATTAATCTAAATAAATAACATAGTTACACAATATAAAATAATTATAAATAAAATAATAAACATAAAAATTATTAAAACATAGGGCTTTATAACATAGTTTATAATAATCATAATCATAATAATTTAATCTGAATTAGGAATAAAATAAATAAAAACATTATAAATAAAATATAAAATAATAATAAAGTAAATAATAAACATAAAAATTATTAAAACATAGGGCTTTATAACATAATATATAATAATTATAATCACAATAATTAATCTAAATTAGTAATATAAATGGATAAAAACACTATAAATATTTATAATTAATTAACCAATTAAATAATAAAGTTGGTAACTAGTTGGCTCTTTTCACATCATCTTTCCTCTATTTATTTACTCTAATTTACTCTCTTCTTTGCAGGATGGTCCTGAAGATGAGTCTTGATTTAGACTCGAAACGTAGACTGAAAAATAAAAACTGTGGAGATTCTGAGTTCTGTACCTAAAAATCTGAAACCTACAATCTATCAAATATTAAATTAATTAATTATATATATATATATATATATATATATATATATATATATATATATATATATATATATATATATATAACTAACTTCAGTTTCATAATTTGATTTTCAATTCCCACATTGATTCTTCGCCTCTCCAAGTTAGTGGGAAAAAACTACCAATAATGTGAACAAAAATTAAATGGTTTGTTCATACTATTGTTTGAAAGAAATTAACTATGGGACAAACCACAAAAATTAAATGGTTTGTTCACACTATTGTTAGAAAGAAGTTAACTATGAGACAAACCAAACCAAAGGTGATTTGATAGCCTGCGACTCCTTTAAGGGGTGACCCCTTCTTGCACAGCCACCTACTAGTCTGTCCTCCGAGACTTCAACGACCCAATAGGTTTCTAGCAATGTTTCCTTCCACTTTTTCTATTTGGTATACGTGCATGCCATGTTATTGGTGGAAATTATGATGCATGGCATGCCTTATACATGACACAATGCTTCATTTTTTTAAAAAAATTTTAAAGTTTGATAGTTTTTTTTTTTTTTTTTTTCACTCGATATTCATGAACATGTTCAAATACAACGCTCCATGTTTCTAAATTGAATTGAAGAAAATGAAAATTTGAAAAATAGATGTCTTCATCTTTTTTAAAAACTCAAAAACAATATATTTTTATTTCTCTTGTATTTGATTCAACCCCACAGAGATAGTTAAGTCTCTAATTTTGTGAAAGTAAATTCACATAATGATGCCAAAGTGGTCCATCCATAATTTTGTTCTCAAGGGATTGATATTATAAACCAAACGGAATAATTCTAAAATCCTAAGGTATTGTAAACACAAGGGAATAATATTCACCATACGTAAATGAACCCCTTGATTAATAAACCTAACATATTAATATTATAAACCCAATGGAATAATATTAAAAAGATAAGGGATTATAGACCCAAGGGAGTAATATTAAACCCATGGGATAAACCCAAGGGATTAATATTATAAACCATAGGTATATAAACCCTAAGATAAACACTATAATCCCTAAATAAACATGGTTCACCATGTTTTACCATGGTTGATTTTCATATTGAGACAATCCTTCTCACAATGTGACATTTGACCATGATTGGTCAAGGTAGATTTTCATATTAAGATAATGTCTGTTACATTATGACATTGGACCATGGTTGCATAGGGTTGACCATGATTATAAACCCAAGGAATTTATATTAAATCCTAGGAATAATATTGTAAACCATATGAATAATAATATGCCCTAGGAATATGAACCCTTAGATAGATAAATGCAAGAGATTGATATTATCAACCCAACAGATTAATTCTAAAACCCCAAGGTATTATAAACCCAAAGAATTAATATTATAAACCCAAAGTATATAAACCATAAGATAAATTTATAAACTAAAGGGAATAATAAACCCAAGGGATTATAAACCCAAGGGAATAATATTAAACCTAAGGGATAAATATTATAAACCCAAGGTATATAAACCATAAGATAATATTATAAACCCAAGGGATTTATATTATAAACCCAAAAGATTTATATTAAACCATATGATTATAAACCCAAGAGATTTATATTTAAACCATATGATTATAAACCCAATGGATTTATATTTTAACCATATGATTATAAACCCAAGGGATTTATAGTATACCCTAGGATTATTATTATAAACCTTATGAATAATATTATACCCTAGGAATATGAAGCCTTAGATTTATAAACCCAAGGATTGATATTATAAACCCAAGGGACAAATTCTAAATCCCCAATGTATTATAAACTCAAGGGAATAATATTAAACCCAAGAGACTAATATTATAAACTCAAGGTATATAAGCCCTAAGATAAATGTTATAAACCCAAGAGATTAAAACTAAACTCCCAGGGGATTATAAACCCAAGGGATAAATATTATAAACCCTAAAATAAGCATGGTTGACCATGGTTCATTTTCATATTGACACAATCTTTGTCACAATGTGACGTTGGTCTATGGTTGATCATGATTGATTTTCATATTGAGACAACATTTTTCATAATGTGGCGTAGGAAAATGGTTGGTCATGGTTGACCATGGTTGACCATGGATGACCATGGTTGTCATAATGTGATGTTGAAACAAGAGACAATATTTTTCAGAATGTGACCATGGTTATTGACAATGGTTGACCATGATTGACCATGGTTGACCATTGTTCATTTCGATATTGAGACAATATTTGTCACAATGCGACATTAGAACATGGTTGACGATGGTTGATTTTCATATTGAGATAATCATTGTCACAATGCGACATTGATTTTCATATTGAGAAAATATTTGTCAAAATGTGACATTGGACCATGGTGACCACTATTATAAACCTAATGGATTTATATTAAACCCAAATATTAATATTATAAACCCTAAGAATAATATTATACCCTAGGAATATGAACTCCTAGATTAAAAAGGGATTTATATTATAAACCCAAGGGATTAATACTAAGAACTCAAGGGATTATAAACACAAGAGAATAATATTAAACCCATGGGATAAATATTATAAACCAAAGATATATGAACCCTATGATAAATATTATAAACTCAAGGGATTTTTATTATAAACCTAGGGGATTTATATTGTAAACCCAAGGGATTTATATTAAACCCTATGATTATAAACCCAGGGGATTTATATTAAACCCTAAGATTATAAACCCAATGGATTTATATTAAACCCTACGATTAAATTTATAAACCTTATGAATAATATTATACCCTTGGAATATCAACCCTTAGATTGATAAACCCAGGGGATTATAAACCCAAGGGAATAATATTAACCGAAGGGATACATATTATAAAGCGAAGGTATATAAACCCTAAGATATATATTATAAACCCTAAAATAAACATGGTTGACCATGGTTAACCACGATTAATTTTCATAACGACATAATCTTTGTCACAATGCGACGTTGGACTATGGTTGACCATGATTGATTTTCGTATTGAGACAACATTTGTCACAATGTGACTTTGGACAATGGTTGACCATGGTTGATTTTCATATTGAGAAAATCTTCGTCACAATGCGACGTTGGACCATGGTTATCACAATGTGACGTTGGACCAAGAGACAATCTTTGTCACAATGTGACCATTGTTGTTAATAATACTTGACCATGATTGACCACGGTTGATTTCCATATTGAGACAATATTTGTCACAATGGTACGTTGAAAAATTGTTGACCATGGTGGATTTTCATGTTGAGGAAATCATTATCACAATGTGCCATTGGTTGATTTTCATATTAAAAAAAATCTTTGTCACAATGTGATGTTGGACCATGGTTGACCATGATTATAAAGCCAATGGATATACATTAAAATCAAATATTAATATTATAAACCCTATTAATAATATTAAAACCTAGGAATATGAATCCTTAAATTAATAAACCTAAGAGATTAATGTCATAAACTCAAGAGATTAATACTAAAAACCCAAGGGATTATAAACCCAAGGGATAAATATTATAAACTCAAGGTATGAAAATCCTAAGATAAATATTATAAACAAAGTTGACCATAATATAAACCCTAAAATAACAACCCCGAGATAAATATTATGGTATAAATCCTTAAGATAAACCCTAAGATAAACATTAAGATAAAACCTAAGATAAATATAGTATGGTATAAAAACCCTAGGATAATCATTATAAACCTTAAAATAAACATGGTCAACCATGCTTTACCATCGTCTATTTTAATACTCGAACAATCTCTGTCAGAATGCCACATTGGACCATGGTTAACCATGGTTGATTTTCATGTTGAGACTGTATTTGGGATGATGTGAAATTGGACCATCGTTGACCATGGTTGACCGTGATTATAAACCAAATGGATTAAAACTAAATACCCAAGGGATAAATATTATAAATCCAAGGTATATTAACCCTAAAATAAAAATGGTTGACCACGGTTGATTTTTATATTGACACAATATTTGTCACAATTTGACGTTGGACTATGGTTGACCATGATTGATTTTTATATCGAGACAACATTTGTCATAATGCGACGTAGGGCAATGGTTAGCCATGGTTGATTTTCATAAAGACAATCTTTTTCACAATGTGACATTGGACCATGGTTGACCATTGATGACCATGGTTGTCACAATGTGACGTTGGAACAAGAGACAATATCTGTGACAATGTGACCATGATTAACTATGGTTGATCAAGTTTGATTTCCATATTGAGACAATATTTGTCACAATGGGATGTTATAACATGGTTGAATATGGTTGATTTTCAGATTGAGGCAATCATTGTCACAATGCGACATTGGTTGATTTTCATATTGACAAAATCTTTATCGCAATGTGACATTGGGCTATGGTTGACCATGATTATAAACCCAATGAATTTATATTAAACACAAATATTAATATTATAAACCCTAAGAATAATATTATAACCTAGGAATATGAACCCTTAGATTAATAAACTAAAGGGATTGATATTATAAACCCAGGGGATTAATACTAAGAACCAAGAGGATTATAAACCCAAGGGATAAATATTATAAAACCAAGATATATAAACCTTAAGATAAATATCACTAACCCAAGGGATTTATATTTTAAACCCAAGGGATTTATATTAAACCCTATGATTATAAACCCAAGGGATGTATATTAAATCCTAGGATTAAAATTATAAACCTTATGAATAATATTATACACTAGGAATATGAACCCTTAGATTGTTAAATCCAAGGGATTAAAACTAAAAACCGAAGGGATTATAAACCCAAGGGAATAATATTAACTCTGGTAATAAATATTATAAACCCAACGTATATAAACCCTAAGATAAATATCATAAACCATAAAATAAGCATGGTTGACCATGGTTTAGCACTATTTATTTTCATATTGACACAATATTTGTCATAATGCAACATTGGACTATGGTTGACCAAGATTTTTTTTGTATTGAGACAACATTTGTCACAATGTAACTTTAAAAAATGGTTTACGATGTTTGATTTTCATATTGAGACAATATTTGTCACAGTGTGACGTTGAACCATGGATGACCATGGTTGTCACAATGTGACATTAGACCAAGAGACAATATTTGTCATAATGTGATCATTGTTTTTGATTGGTTGACCATGGTTGATTTCCATATTGAGACAATATTTGTCACAATGTGAAGTTGGAACATGTTTGACCATGGTTAGTTTTCATATTAAGACAATTATTGTCACAATGTGGCATTGGCAGATTTTGATATTGATAAAATCTCTCTCACAATGTGATGTTGGACCATGGTTGACCATGATTATAAACCCAATGGATTTCTATTAAACCCAATGATTAATATTATAAACCCAATGAATAATATAAAACCATAGGGATATGAACCCTTAAATTAATAAACCTAAGAGATTGATGTTATAAACCCAAGGGATTAATACTAAAAACCCAATGGATTATAAACCCGGGGGAATAATTTAAACCCAAGGAATAAATATTATAAACCCAAGGTATAAAAACCATAAGATAAATATTATAAACAAAGTTGACCATAATATAAACCATAAAATAAAAACCCTAACATAAACCCTAACATAAAACCCTAAGATAAACCCTAAGATGAAACCTACTATAAATATAATATGGTATAAAAACCCAAAGATAATTATTATAAATGCTAAAATAAACATGGTCGACCATGCTTTACCATCTTTGATTTTCATACTGAGACAATCTTTGTCACAATGCGACGTTGGACAATGGTTGAGCATGTTTGATTTTCATAATTAGTCCATATTTAAGAAAATATGACATTGGAACATCGTTGAGCATGATTGTAAAATCTATTAAACCCTAATATTAATATTATAAATCATATGAAAAATATTATACCTATGATTATTGACTGTGATCAACTATTATTGACCATGATTATTGACCATGGTTAACCATGGTTGACCATGATTACCCATGGTTGGCCATGGTTGATTTTCACATTGAGATAATATTTGTCACTATGTGACGTTAGACGATGGTGGACCATGGTTTATTTTCATATTGAGATCGTCTTTGTAACAATACGACGCTGGAGATGTTTGACCATGGTTAATTTTCCTATTAAGACAAACTTTGTCATAATGCGACGTAAGACCATGGTTGTCATAATGTGACGTTGGACCAAGAGAAAATCTTTGTCACAATGTGTCCAATATTATTGACCGTGGTTAACCATGGTTGACCATGGTTGATTTTCATATTAAGATAATCTTCGTCATAATGTCACATTAGACCATTGTTGACCATGTTTTATAATATATATATATCTTGGGGTTATAATATTTATTCCTTATGTTTAATATTATTACCATGGGCTTTTAGTTTTAATCCCTTAGGTTTATTATTCCCTTGAGTTTATTGTTGATCATGGTTAACCATGATTGATTTTCAAATAGAGACAATCTTTCTCACAATCCGACGTTGAACCACAATTGACCATAAACCTGAATGATATTATAAACCCAAGGGAATAATACACCGAAGGGATTAATACTAAAACCCAAAGGGATTATAATCCCAAGGGAAAAATATTAAAGCGAATGGAATAATATTTTAAACCCAAGTTATATAAATGTTATTAATTACTAATAATTATTGATAATTATTAATTAATATTAATCATTTAATTTAATTTAATTATTAACTTAATTAATATTAATTGGCAATCTAGACAACTTCTGTAAGGATTTGTTTACTTTCATACTAGTACAAAAGCCTACCAGAGCTTTTGTGGTATTACAATATATCTCTCCCCAGGTGTCAGTTTCAAAAGAAGTTTGGAATACTTCTTGTCTTTGAATGTACTCAACAAATTTAGAAGGAACTGTTGCTAAATATACTTGTTTCCATAAGGCATTCTGGCTTTCTTTTACTTCATGGATTCTTTGTGTCCGGTCTCTATGGAAATCTTCATATTGAGACATCTTCTTACATTTAAGGTTTATCAGGACCATCTCATGTTTATTTGCAATTTCTATTGTTGCTCCATACTAGTGTTCTAGGATGAAAGAGGTTAACGCTCCAATCATATTATTTTTGGGATTACCATATTCATGATGGATAACATCTCCACCTTCATCTTTAACAACATTTTCTTCCATTTTTTCAATTAGTGCAGGGGAAGATTCTACTCCACAGTCAAGCGCGCTTGAGCCATAGGAGTTCTGGGATGGGTGACCTCCCGGGAAGTCCTGGTTACCGGGTGCAAGCCCCGGAAGTGATGATTGACGCTATGTGATTCATTTCACTAGTTTCAATCCCACTTCTTCACCCCTGTGAGCATCACTTGATGCAATGAGTGCTAAGTGGACTATTCAAAAATCATGAGAAATTAGTCAGTTACGACTACCTCTCATGGAAATGGTCATAGATGAATGACTAAATTAACGCAGTTGAATCCCAAAATGATATCTAATATAATGCACTACGGAAACCCCTCATACTTAAAATACTAAGAGTAAAGGGATCTCTTCTTGAATGGTTCATGAGGCACAATAGTTGCTAAGGTTTTGCAAATGGGGTAGCAAGCTAAGTGGGCTTGATTGTGGGGAAAACTCCACGGTTAAGCGCGCTTGAGCCAGAAGAGTTCGACGGAGTGACCTCCCGAAGTCTAAGTTTACCGGGTGCAAGTCCTGGAAGTGATGATTGACGCTATGTGATTCATTTCACTAGTTTCAATCCCACTTCTTCACCCCTGTGAGCATCACCTGATGCAATGAGTGCTAAGTGGACTATTCAAAAATCATGAGAAATTAGTCGGTTACGACTATCTCTCATGGAAATGGTCATAGATGAATGACTAAATTAACACAGTTGAATCCCAAAAATGATATCCAAAATAATGCACTGCGTAAACCCCTCATACTTAAATACAAAGAGTAAAGGGAGCTCTACTTGAATGGTTCATGAGGCACAATACTTGATTGTGGGGAAAAAATCCACACTTAAGCGCGCTTGAGGTAGAGGAGCTCAGGGATGGGTGACCTCCCAGGAAGTCCTGGTTACTGGGTGCAAGCCCCAGAAGTGATGATTGACGCTGTGTGATTCATTTCACTAGTTTCAATCCCACTTCTTCACCCCTATGAGCATCACCTGATGCAATGAGTGCTAAATGGACTATTCAAAAATCATGATAAATTAGTCAATTACGACTATCTCTCATGGAAATGGTCATAGATGAATGACTATATTAACGCAGTTGAAACCAAAAATGATATCTAATATAATGCACTGCGGAAACCCCTCATACTTAAAATCTTTGTAGGGTGTCTGTAAATGATTGGATGAGAGTTTTGCAGGATTCAACTTCAGATTTTCCTCTCATGCACAAAACCTTATATTTTGTATACATCTGATCAATCATTTGTATAATTTAATCCATCAATATTCCACTCTTTAGAGGAACCAGACTGAAAGATATGGGTTTCAGGCATTTTCCCTTTTCCACTAAGGTCAGGAGATAGATACCTAGTAAATTGACTTGACAGTGATTCATATATGGGAAGAAGATGTTGTCTTGAAGATTCTGTATTTTCTTCTTTGGTCAAGGATTTTGAAATTAGAGGCCTGAATTCTCTAGGAGTTTCTTTAGGAAATAGAAATTAAAATATTTCTACAGGTTTTGTGGCATGTTGTATAGGTACATGGTGACTGAATAACATAAAATTTGGGATATTATTGTCTTTAGGAGATATGGTGAGTTCCTCAAAATTTTTAGAAAATTCTCTTATAAGGGTCTCGGTGGATACAAACTCTAAATCTACATTTCTTTCTATGTTTTCAGTCTGTGTTGATGATTCTCTGAAAAAATATTTCAATACTAATACTAAGAAGTTGACATCATTCAAGGTTTTATTTATACTATGTACATCTACTGATAATGAGTCAAAACATTCTTTTTGTTCATGGATTTTTACCATATTCATTTCTAGCCCTTTGATTGATGTATTGCTGCAGTTTATTTGTTCACTCGCTTTCTGGATCCTTCCATCTATTCCTAGGGTTGAATCATCCTTTAAGACTAAAGGAATGACTTTGGCTATATTGCTATCTTCTCCTAGAAAATTTCCCTTGTATGGTGGGGCTTGCTCCCATCAGAAGTTGTCCAAAAATGTTTCTGTGCAAATGAAGTTCCAACATCTGCAATATGTACTTCTGACTCTTCTCCTAATTTTTTCCAAACATAGAAGGAGATCCATGTGTTTGTTTCTTCCATGAACTCTTTCCATTTGAGAGAAAGAGAATATTTTTTACTATCATAGGCACTGAGATCAAATTCTCTGGACTCAAGATGTGTATAGAGATCCCAGTTTAGCATATTCTTCATCCATTTAGTATTGATTTTATGTTTGGGACACCTGTCCATAAGGGAGAATAATTTATACATCTCTGGATTTGATGGATTCTTATAGTCTAATGGAACAAAGTTATTGAATATTGACGATGGTATTAGACGGTCTAACTTTTCGAGATATCCTAGGCCATACATTGGCATACTTGGAGGGTGCATTTTACTAAACATATGAGTCGGATGGGGATATTCATTTTCCAAAGTTTTCAATTGATTAATCATCAGGACGGTATCGTGAGGAAATGGAATGTCAGAACAATTTAGGTTTGGACATGAATTGACGGTAGCAGTGGGAGGGGCTTCTCCAGTCCTTGGATTATGATTATGATGGAGGACAAGGTCTGTGAGAGACTGTACGAAAACTACTAACTGGCAAGCATGTTATTTTACTTCGAGAGTGGAAAAATGAAATAACTGAGAAAGTTCAAATAAATAAGCATGTGAACAATTTAAAGATGGAATATATACAGATGATGATCTGGAAGCAGATGGCTGGCATGAAATAATATTGGGGTTGTCCTGATATTTTGAAGCTTGGCAAGCTTCTTGTATTCTTTTGCAATTTAGAGTAGATATTCTAGGGAACGACAGAGTAGCCTTAGAGGGTCCTTCTTGTATCTGAGTAGTCATGATGTTCTAGAATTTTGGAGCCTATGGCAGATTTACTACCCAATTTTCAGGAAAACTGAGGTCTTCCCATCTAATAGTCTAATGATCAATTTTTAGATTATGAGCATCTGTAATGACCAAGGTACTTGATTTTGATTCTTGGTTGGGTGTTTGGAGAATGGCTCTATATAATGTGTTGGTGTGCCTGAAGCAACCTCTAATGTGGACTGCAATATTTGTTCTCTTTTTCTTCATATTGAAACCACTCGTTTTGATATGAAACTGGAGGATTTCCTTGATATTTTCATCATGCACATAAACTGAGAAATTTGGATGGAAATCAAACCAAACATGACCATTTGATAATGGTGCAACTATGCCACCAATTAATGAAGCAGTGTATTTTGTATGTGTGAGATCTCTAATAGTAGCCAACACATATTTATTAAGACCTCAGTGTGTTAAGGAATTTATACCCACTCTAATGCAGCCAAGATGTAGATAAGATGTACCATGTCTTCAGGCTTCTTCTTGAAGTTTCTTAGGATCCAAAAGAGAAATGGTTTGAATAGATTCAACATTTTCTTGGATCTGAGAAACACACTCTTTCACTGTGACTCTGGTTATGGATTTCAAATGGAAAAAAGATAAATCATTGTAGACTTATGATGGACAAATGGAAGGGAGAGCCCATCGGGCTGAAGGCTGACTTTCTACTAATTCCATGTCTGCAGAGTTAACTACTGAAGACGATGTAGAATGAAACCGATTTTCCATGTCAAATTTATTTTCTTGTGTTTATTTGAAGTTCTCTGAAAGAAACAAATCTTCTTCCTGGTTCCATATTATCTTTTAGACAGGTTAAAGATAAATACCCGTATGAACTAGTTGTTACTGGCTTTGATACCAATTTTACTAGCAAGGGCTTCCTCCGGTGGAGAAATGAAGCTTGCAAAAAGAAAAATATTTCTCTATCTTCTGTGATGAATACACAAACTACTACACGAACCTCTGAGTCTTCACATATCGATGCTCTTTCCACGGCTTCTTGCCTTCAATGAGCATACGTCCCTTGACCCTCGGTGAACCTCGAATGAACCTCTCCTCTCATAGAACATAAAAACCTTTTTTTCAAAACATACAATATAACTCAATGGGTATCTACGAAAAAAAAAAAAAAAACTCTTTTTATTAATTCTAAAAACATGATATCAATACTTAGAATATATTTTAGGATTTCATCCTGAATTCATTCAGAGATAGACTACTGAGGCATTTACTAGATATGTCATTTTTTAGAAAAATTAGATTTTGAGGCTACCTGGCCTTTTAAAGACTCCGCCTCTAAATTTTAAGATAAACACGCGGACTTCAATACCTAATGAGTTCAGCCACTTTAGGTTCTTACTAGTGTTGTTAGGTGCTGATACACAGGCTTTTCAAACTCAAATCTAAGAGAGAATAGCTTCGTGATGCATGCAGATCAAACAATCGTTTGCAGATGGAGAGCAGCAAGAATTTTTTTAGACTCAAAACAAACTTAAGTACTCTAAGACTCAACCCTCAATTCTCAAAATCTCGATGCCTTAGACGAGCCTTACTCTTAATTATAGGATGAGGGGACAAGCACTAGACAATCGAACAGACAATAATTTTTCGTACTAATATTCCAAGATGTGGATCAAATCACACCAGAAGTTGGAGAATTGCTCCGAGTCTTGAAAAGTTTCGAAATAATTTTACACAGTAGAGATTTTATTCAAAATCCTAAGGAAAACGATAATTAGAATTTACATTGTGGAGATTTTTTTAGAAATCCCACAGAAACAGTCACTCTCAAAGTCAAATGACAGGACACTACTATCATTAGGAGAATTTTGAGGTCTAAAATGGGCCTCCTAAGGAAATAATAAAATAATAGCTAAACTAGTAAAATAATATTTATGAATTTGCAATTCACTTTTTTCACCACAATCCATGTAACCATAGTTAAATTCAATCCAAAAGTTGTACCAAAATAAAATTAATAAAAAAATTGTATTGATGTGACTATAAATAAGAATGAAGCAAGAAAATATTATCATTGAATGTATCCATTTATTCATTCCATTTCTGTACCCTAAAATAAAAATAGCAATTCTTAACAGGCTATAGCTCATTAATAATTAGTATCCACCAAGCAAGCACATTCTAGCCATCCATTCGTAATGGTCATGTATACTATATGTAAAGACAATCATTCTTACTTGCTTCGTTTAAGCTATTTATCTGGGGTTTTATCTTGGTTGGTTTCCTAATGTGAGATGGAAATTCTAAAAGATAAGTATGGATATAAATGTTCAAGGCAATAATGTCCTTTATAATGATTTTCCAAACTTCAAACTTCAAAAGGATTTTGAAACATACAATGACAAAATTAATTCCTAAAAGAAAATGAAAATGTGCCACTATACTAGTTAAACAAACAGTGAACTATTGATCATGAAACTCATTACCCTTGCTGCTGTCTAAACACAGGAGAAACTGTACTCAAAGAAATCCAAAGATTGCAAGAAAAGTAAAGCTAAAATCAAATTACATCAACTCATATTCTGACCCCTCACCATTAGTCTCGCTATGACTTTCGGAGGTAATCATAAACAACTTGAGTAATCTGATATCTAATTTGTAGAAAAATAAACTGTCACCACATATTCATACTAATCCTCACAATTAGTCTCTCTGCTATTTTTATAAATCGTATACGCACATGAGAAATTTAATATCTAACTTGCATAAAAATAAACTAATATCAAACTACACACTCATACTTCAATCCCTCACCATTAGTCTAGCTATGGATTTCGGAGGTAACTAATAATGACATGAGCAGTTTAATATCTAATCTAACTAGTAAAGCAAATGTACAAAACTAAAATGAATAAAACAGTGCTGGAATTAAAAGCTAAGAAAAATAAATCAGCAAAAGGACAAGACCGATTCCATGTCATTAGTCATTGTAAAACTATGTGAAAATGCCCGGGCTGCCTACTGTAATCTGGAACGAAGACACTGATCAGTTAACAGCAGTATAAAGCATGAAAAATTATGGACAGAAATAAAACGTTAATACCATAAGAGATGTAATATATACACGTGAATAACTATGGTATAATGAACGTAAGGAAATAAAGCATGAAACTATACAGCAATAGACAAAACCTTGGCGTGTGCAGGGGCCCTCTGCACAATCCTCGGGAAATAGCTATCAAACATGAATTATGCTTATGAACAGAGTCTTCTCATGTATTCAAAACATAGTCATAACAAGGAAATAATGTCTTTCTTGACAGCCAAAACTACATTACACCAGCTAACTACTATGCGTATGAGAACGCATTATTTATAACAGAGGATGACATAACTAATTTCCTACATCGTTTATAAAATAGCACGTGAACAACCGTCTTGTATCTGGGCACAGCATGTCGAAGGATAAACGGCGGAGGGTGTCATTGGATCAGCGGTGAGCAGTCATGTTGAGCATGTCCTCCAAAGCCAGGGTCTGCCACTGAAGTCTTTACTGAAGAAAATCTGGAATTGTCATCAATAAGGACTTTAGAATATCACCACTATCACAGCCTTTATCGCCTGCTTTCTTGTGAATTCGACCGAGCTATCAGACTCCGTCCATATCCATGTCATTTCCAACTTGCCCATGTGGCTTGATTTGTTCGAAGATGCTCGCAATATAGACTTTAACAAATGGTCAGCAGAAAGTTGAAGCAAATTTCATGAAAGTGACAAGATTCTGCAGCTCAATGAGCAAAAATCTAATTCAAACAGCAGACACAAAACATAGTTAAAAACCACTTTAAATTCTCTTTTATGATTAATATGAAATGATTTTGATGACTTAGGAGGTCAAGGTAAATGGAAAAAGTATAGAAAGGTGTATAGGAAAGATGCAAGTTTGGGACTCAACATACCCCCACTGTGAAGGTGTTGCATGTCCCCATGCAACCAAAATTTTGATCATCCTCCTTCAATTCATATGCCCTGATACCTCTGCCAGTACATCCAGTCCTATTTTCCTCTTTCTTGGTGCTGCTAACATCCTGGGCTTCTTCATCAAGCATCTGAATTTGAGATTAATCAGTGCTCTACTTATCTCCTTGCATTTCTTCTTCAATTTCCTGTTCTTTTTGTGCCACAGTCCCAGATGTAGCATAGTGTTTTCATGAATGATCTTGTCCAATCTGCTTTGCTCCTTTAATGCTTCATTTTCATTTTTAATATGTCTATTTAAAACCTCCAACTCAAAGACTTCTTGTTTCAACGAATGGACTAGAGCTTCTTGTGCTGTGTGAGGCTGAGTGGATGAAGTGTTGGGACCCGTGGCTGTTCTTTCTAAGGATTATATGTAATCATACACCTCTTGCTGCTTTGGATCTATCTCGGGTGTCGTTTTCCTTGGGCTGTACCCAAAATTCTGTGGAGGAGAATTGACTTCAAAATCTGGCCGAAAAGGACTCATGTCAACATCTTGAGGACTAGTTTCAATGTTTGGCTGAGAATGAGGTGGACTACGGCCAGTTGGAGTTTGTTCAGGTGTTCCTCCTCCCAAATCAATAAAATGGGGTCCTTTTGTTTGTGCTTTCCTCCACTTTCCTTTAAGCCTGGTGCTTCTTCTTACATGTTGTGGACTACTATCTTTTTCTTTTCTTTTTTCTTTTCCTTTCTTTTTGGCCATAGCTAACTGTTCCTGAAGGTGAACTAGTCTCTCAGAAAATACTTGATGGTCTTCTTCTGAGGAAGGGGTTTGATGCACAGCCTCAATGCTTCTTTTCTCTTTTGATTTTGTTGGCTTTTTACCCTCAGTCTTTTCCTTCCTCCTTTTAGAAAATCTTTCTTCTCTACTAGTTCTTTCAACTGTGTTAGTAGGAGTGCTTTGAGTTTTATCACCTGTTCTCTTTCTTCTACTTCTTTTTGATGTACTGCCTTCAGGGGTTTCTTGGGGTTCTTCAAAGAAATTTCTAATTAAAAACTGCTCCCAGGTGTCCTTTTTCTCCTTTAATTGTTTTTCTATCAAGATTTTCACGAGACCATGGTGATACAAATGTGGTTCTACGTCCCCCAGATGCTTTTGGACGGTTACAGACATCTTTTTCAAACTGTTTAGTAAAAAGTATGGCAGATTGATGGTCTGGTTGTCTAGGAAATTCATCAACAGTCGGGTATGATACATGTACATTGATCCAAAACGTCCCTCACATGTGATAAACTTTTGAATAACCAATAGTAAACTGGCCCACTCTTCTTTTAAAGCATGAACAGGAATTCCCTTTTTGAAAATGGTGACATCCATACCTGGGTTACATAGGATCACTCTCCAAGCTTCCTCGCCAATGCTCTTGTTCTTGAACCAGCGTTCACCTTCTTGAGGGAGTTCTGTAGCAGCTGCTATGGATGCCTCAGTCACTGTAAATTTGAGGTCCCCAATTTCTACCTCCAGACCATTGAAAGACCTCGCAAAATCTTTTGTTACCTCCTTATTGTAGCCTTTAAAATTTTGAATAAACCGAAGCCATTTTGCCTTTTTCAATATGTCTTTGACTTGCGGGTATCCTTCCATAAATTTGGGTCCCTCTGGTTTTGTCCTCAACAACCGACCCATCCTTCCTTCTGTTCTTTAAAACTCGTCTGCGTGAGGAGGGTTTAGCGGAGGTAAGACGGCTGAATTAGCGGAAATGAACAGGGTTTATGAAGGAGACCAGTGACTGTAAGCGGATATCAGAGAATAGGTATATGGAATGAAGCGGAACAGAGAAAAAAATGGGGTGAAGGCTTATGTGAGCACGGTGGAAATGCAGCCATGAGGTCAATAGAACAGTAGGGGGAGTAAAGTGCATCCGGCAGTATTTAAAATTGGGTGGCTGCAGAGTAGACGCAAGCACGTTTATGAAACGGCTGCAGATTTTGTGCGGCTGAGAGAAGCCGTAGTCAAATCAACCACGTTCCATAATTACAAGTGGAGTATCAAAGTATATCCAAACACGAGTGAAGACCGGAGGCTTGATTATGAGGCCGTTTCAAAATGAATGCAAGGATTGTGGGGGAATCGTATAGAGATCGTGGAACGGTTATGGAGTTATCAACGCAATCATTGCATATAATGGAGCTATGGTTTATAACTATGTAAAAATGTGCTTGAATGCCATTTGAAATCAATTTCTACTCATACCTTGGAATTCTTGCCATTTTTCATTAGTCTTCAATCAGTTGCTCCTCGTTGATGCTTTTGAATGACTCATGTCTTCATAATATGTCCTCATACCTGCATTTGATTTCATGATTGTTGAACTAACATCTGACTGTAATTTTTTGAAAAACAGAGTGGTGGCTGTAGAAACTGCTTCTGGCTGCGAAAACTGGTGTCAACTGCGGAAACTGACACAGCAATTATTTGGGTGAATGGAGATGGATAGATGATAACTGACTGAATGAAAATGGTCATGAAAGAAAAATTTTATTGGTGAAATGAAAAGAAATAGATGAAATGGAGTGAAATGAAATGGAGTGAAATGAAATGAAGTGGAGTGGAATGAAGTGGAATGAAATGGAGTGGGTTGTCATAAAACTTGTGAAATGAGAGAGAGAGGAAATTTTTTTGGAAAATATAGGGTGTCAGGTGTTCCTGATTTTCACCCTATATTTTCTGTATAAGACTGCCAATCAGTGATTGGTTTTCAGGATTATACAATTTTTTTATTTTTATTTTTAAACTGAAAAGAACAAAGGCTAGGCTGGTGGAGAAGAAGGATTCTTCTTCACCAGCCTTATTGCAGAACTATCTTGAAACATTTTGACAAATTCCTCTTTTCAGAGTGGCTTATGATAGATCTTTAATCTGTGGCCATTCACAATAAGAGGAGTTTGAGATTCATCAATGGTCTTGATTCTTACCGCTCCATTGCTAAAGATCTTGTCAATCTCATATGGCCCAAGCCAATGAGTCCGAAATTTTCCTTTAAAATCTTTAAACTTGGAATCAAATAGCAATGCCCAATCTCCTTCTTGAAACTTATTCTCTTTGATGTATTTGTCATGCCATTTAGCTCTTTGATATTGAACTAGATCAGTTCTTAGAATTGCCTCTTGTCTGATCTCATCTAGCTCATTCAACTTCTCCATTCTATGCTTTTGGGCTTCTGATAGATCCATCCCCAACTGAACTGCCATCTTGAAGGTTTTGACTTGGAACTCAATGGGGAGCAGGACTTCTTTCCCATAAACAAATTCATAGGGAGAATGTCTTGTTGTATTTCTCCATGTAGTTCTGTAGGCCCACAAGGCTTCAGGAAGCCTTTCTGCCCAATCTCTTCTGTGTAGATGAACAGTTTTGGTGATGATACTTTCGAGAACTTTGTTTGTAGACTCCACTTGACCATTTGCTTGCTGATGGTAAGGAGTAGATCTTCTGTGCTTGATTTTGTATTCTTCCATCAGCTTCTCCACCAGGTTGGATGTGAATTGGCTTCCCTGATCTGTCACAGTTTCTCTTGGAACACCAAAGCGAGTAAAAATATCCTCATAAAGAAAATAACAACTGAATTTTCAGTAGCAAACACTAATGCTTTGGCTTCCACCCATTTAGTAACATAATCAGTACAAACCAATATATACTTCTTTTTCTTAGATGGTGGATTAATAGGTCCAATGAAATCTAAATCCCATTTCTCAAAGGGTTCGATGAGTACATGTGGTTTCAATGGCATTTCATTTGAAAGGGTAGGTTTCCCTACTCTTTGGCAGCTGTCACACCTTTTGACATATTGTTTTGCATCTTTGAAGAGGGAAGGCCAACAATATCCTAAAGAGAGGATTTTATAGGCTGTCCTTTTGTCTGAAAAGTGTCTGCCGCATGGTTCATCATGACATGCCTTTAGGATATCAGGCATTTCATCCTCCCTGACACATCTTCTGATCACAAGATCTGGCCCTGTTTTAAACAATTCGTTAGAAATCCATGAATATTTTGAACTCTCCTGAATAATCTTTCTTCTTTCACTTGGAAATAAATGTGGAAGCAGTTTCCCTGTAACCAAATAGTTAGCAATATCTGCATACCAAGGGGTCTTAGTAGTTACTGCAAACAAGTATTCATCAGGAAACTTATCCTCTACAGGAGAATCTTCTTTAGTATTCTGAATCCTAGACAAGAAATCGGCTACTGTATTTTGTTTTCCTGGTCTATCCAACACAGTAATATTGAATTCTTGCAAAAGTAAAATCCATCTTGTCACTCTGCCATTAGTAACAGGTTTGTTCATTAAATATCTAATTGCAGAATGGTCAGTATGAATAAAAGTTTCATAGCATGTTATGTAATGTCTAAACTTATTAATTGCATGAACAACAGCTAAGAACTCTTTTTCAGTCACAGTATAATTCAACTCTGTGGGAGTCAAATTTTTACTGGTGTAATAAATGGCATAAGGAATTAAATCTTTTTGACCCAACACAGCTCCAAGAGCTGTATCTGAAGCATCTGTAGAAATATGGAAAGGAAGTTTCCAATTTGGTCCTCTCGAGATAGGTGCTTCAGATATTCTTGTTTTCAAAGTTTCAAAAGCTGATTGACAATCAGGATCCCATTTAAATTCACAGTCTTTTGTAAGCAATTTGAAGAGTGGAGATGCTATTTTAGTGAAGTTTTTTATAAATCTTCTATAGTAACCAGTAAATCCTAGAAAACTTCTAACATCTCTTTGACAATTTGGAATAGGAAACTTGGAGATGACTTCAACTTTTGATCTATCAACCTTAATCCCATCTCCTGAAATATGATGCCCCAAAACAATACCTTCGGTAAACATCATAAAGCATTTTTCATGGCTTAATGAAAGGTTTGTTTCTTTACATCTTATAAGAACTTTTTCCAAATTTTCTAATGCCTCTTCAAATGAATTACCATAAGCTGTAAAATCATCCATATAAACCTCTACACAATCATGGATTAGATCAGAAAAAATTCCTAGTACTGCTCTTTGGAATGTTGCGGGTGCATTACATAACCCAAAAGGAAGAACTCGATAGGCAAAAGTCCCCCATGGACAGGTAAATGTGGTCTTATCTTGATCTTCAGGTGCTACCTGAATTTGATTATAGCCACCTAAACCATCCAAAAATGAAAAGTACTTTTTGTCTGCTAATGTATCTAATACCTGATCGATAAAGGGCAAAGGAAAGTGATCCTTCAAAGTTGCTTTGTTCAATTCCCTGTAATCAATGCATACCCTCCATTTACCATTCTTTTTAGGTACTATAACCAAAGGAGAAACCCATCAGCTATCTAAAATTGGATAAATGAAGTTTACATTGAGTAGTTTTTGGAGCTCTTCTTTCACTATCTCCCTAAGGTTTGGATTCATCCTTCTCTGAGGTTGTCTGATTGGTCTACTATTTTCCTCAATATATATATGATGGATGCAAGTATTAGGATCAATACCTTTCATATCAGTATACTCCCATGCGAATGCAGTAGAATGTTTTTGCAAGATTTTGGTTAGTTCTTCCTGTTGTGACTTTTTCAAATTTTTGTTGATATTCAATGTTTTTCCTAGAAAAATCTCAATGGTAGAACTACCGAACTCTTCCATAGAGTAAAGAGACATTTGTCTTGATGATAAATATTCAATGTCAGATTCCAACTGAAATTGTGTGGGGTCATATTCTGAAGATGTCTCAAAATTTTCTAATGTGTTCATAATTTGACTATCCTCACTGATTTCAGAAATGGTAAAGACATGTTGTATAGTGTCCTCATCATCAACCCATTCATTGTCTCCTACTTCTGTGATTGCTTTTGCTGGAGGATACAAATTGAATTTCTTTGTCGAATTACCATTATAAATGTACATATCCCCAGATCTACAACTAATGAAAGCATCAGCTGTGGCTAGCCAAGGTCTTCCTAAGATAAGTGGGTGCCCTCCTAGATTACTCTTGGGAGTCAAAATCATAAAATCTACTAGATATTCCCAAGAATCTAAGGAGACTAAAATATCTTCTAATACACCATCTAGTTTGATAATTGATCGATCTGCAAGTTGCAGTAAAGTAGGTGTAAAAAGAAGATTAGGAAGTTTTAGCTGTTCCATAGTCTCTCTACTCATAATGTTGATAGCAACCCCTAAGTCAATCAATGTGTTTGGAATTTCTATCCCATTTATATGTGTCTTGACAATTGGACTACCTGGATCTACATACTTCTGCATGGTAATTTTTCCCATCATGATATCTGCAATTTTTCCTACCAGGTGGATTCTTCGTGTATCTCTTAGTTTCCTTCCTGGTCTTTTGAGACTCAACTCCTTTATTGTTTTTGCTAGAATAGGAATCTCTCTAATGGCTTGTAGCAAGGGAATCTTGATACAAACATTCTTTAATTCATCTAGAAAATCATAGTTAGGCAATAAGATTTGTTTTTCCACCCCTTTATCAATTTGTAATCTTTCAAGGAAAGGAGGTGTGGATGAAGATGCAGGTTGCTCAACTATAGGAGTTGTGGGGGTTAACTTTTCTTTCTCTTTTTGAATGTTTGAGTTTTGAAGAGATGCTTCCTCAGAACCCTTATTGATTTTAAGAGAGTCCTCCTTAGAGGTATCTTGCTCTTGGACATCTATAGAAGGTTTTTCTAAAACTCTACCAGACCTGAGTTGTACATCATTGAGAGGAATAATCATATAGGTAGGAAATTGTTGTCCTTCTATCATGTAAGTATTCTGAGGATTTTTATTGTTAGGATTTGGCAATGGCTGAGCTGGAAGTTGATTTGTCTTTTGTTGGAATGGAAGCATGAGTTGAGGATTTGGATTTTGTTGAGAAGGTTTTTGTTGTGGAAATGGCAATGAAAGTTGTAGATTTGGGTTTGGAAGTTGTGGAGCTTGTTGATTTTGAAAAGATGGAGGATATTGATAAAATTGAGCAAATCTCCCATAATGATTTTGCATACCTTGTACCCATGACTGATATGAATTTTGAGGTTGGGGCCAAGGTTGTTGCCAAGGATTCCAATTTGGTGGGGGTTGAAAATTCATAGGTTTGTTAAACCCTTGAGTTTGTTTCCCCTGCCAAGGTCTTCTTGCAACAAAACAGAGAGATTCTACTGAATTTGGATCTTCTTGAAAGACAGCTTTGAGTCCAGGAATTGAAGGACAATCCTTGGTCTCATGATTCTCTGAGCAAATCATACATGTTTCTACAACTTTTGCATCCAAGGGACATTTCCTTAAAGCATGTTTCTTCCTACATTTCGGACAAAAGATGGCTAGAGCATCAGTTTCTGCTTTCTGCTTGTTTTGAATTTTAAGGGTGTCTAGTTGTTCACTAAGGCTCCCTAAGATATCAATTTTGAATTCATCAAGCATATTGCCAATCTCTGCCCTACTTACTGATCCAGTTGCAGATTTGTTTTCCCTGATAAGAGAAGTATCTCTAGGCCCTTTTCCCGTTTTAGATTTTCCCCTTGAGAGATGGACACATAGTTATGTTATGTCACGAAGTGGAAGTTGAGAAATGTCTCCTTTCCCCATCATGTTTAAAATATCTATCCATTCATCTCTGATGGCTTTTAATAGAAGGGCTTTCAAAGTTTCTTCATCTAAGTTGCTCATCTTTGCTCTTTTTAAGTTGTATTGAAATCTTTCAAGTAAATCCTCCAAATTTTCATCTTCTTTTTGCACCATTTTGAATACCTCATCCTTGTGATTGGTGGGCATGCAATAGTCCAGGTATCTATCCAAAAATGTTTGTTTCATATCATTCCAAGTTCTAATAGATTGGGTGACTAATCCCATGAACCGTTTCAAAGCGGCTCCCTTCAATGTTGAAGGAAACAGTTTGAGTTTTTGAGAGTCTTCCATATAGTCATAGGTTCGGCACATGACTTCAAACTCAAACAGAAATGTTTCAAGATCCTCACTTCGCAATCCATAAAAGTTGGGGAGGACAGATGGTGAGATTTTTTTCATCGTTGTATGAGTTTCCTCATCAACTATAGGAAATCCAAATGAGTTGTCTCCTTCCCTATTTCTTCCATTATTACCTCCACCTCCACCATTGTTGCCTCCATTATTTCCTCCTCCTCTACCTCTACCTCTACCTCTGAATCCATCTACTACTTCCTCTGTCATGATAGTTTCTTCAGAGTCCTTAGAGTACTCTGGTTCTTCTATCAAGGGAGGATGAGAGGGAGTTTCTTCCTTTTCTTCTTCAGGTGATTCTACTTCTTTAATTACAATATACTCTCCTGTAGAAGTAAAGAAAGGGTCTTCTTCTAAATGAGATTTGGTAGATGGTGTAGGAGAATCCTCTAATTCAGCTGCTCCTTGAATTCCAAGAATCTTAAGGCTAGGGGTAGATGGTGGTGAATCTTGTCTATGCCTTGAAGAATATGGAGTTGTGAAAATCAAACTCTTGGCTTTAGCTATAAACCTTCCCCTAGAATCTCTTGCTCTATGCATGTCATTTTTTTTTTAAGTTGGGCTAATAATTCTCTTTCTGATCTTCCAGGTCACACTAGGTGCAAGAAGAGAGCATACTTAAGAAATTATTGAACCAATAACTCTCTTTTCTGATCCTCCAGATCACACTAGGTGCAAGAGGAGAGCATACTTCAAGAAGTTATCAATTTTTCCCTTCTTTTTATTGTTTTTTTTTTTTTAAAGAAATTGGCTACCTAGTTACACTTCCCCGGCAACGGTGCCAAAATGTTTGGTCAATTTAGTGTGTCCTAAATTGCTACATTAATTTGTCAATCCGGGATTCGTAAGCTGACGAAGTGTGGCGCACTATATGTGCAAGATAACTTATCTCTTACTTTTTGTCGTTTTTGGGTTTTTTATTTATCTTGGGGGTTTTTATCTTGGTTGGTTTCCTAATGTGAGATGGAAATTCTAAAAGACAAGTATGGATATAAATTTTCAAGGCAATGATGTCATTTATAATGATTTCCCAAACTTCAAACTTCAAAAGGGTTTTAAAACATGCAATGACAAAATTAATTCCTAAAAGAAAATGAAAATGTGCCACTATACTAGTCAAACAAACAATGAACTATTGATCATGAAACCCATTACCCTTGCTGCTGTCTAAATACAAAAGAAACTGTGCTCAAAGAAATCCAAGAATTGCAAGAAAAGTAAAGCTAAAATCAAATTACATCAACTCATATTTTGACCCCTCACCATTAGTCTCGCTATGGCTTTTGGAGGTAATCATAAACAACTTGAGCAATCTGATATCTAATTTGCAGAAAAATAAACTAATATCAAATTACACACTCATACTTCAATTCCTCACCATTAGTCTCGCTATGGCTTTCGGAGGTAACTGATAATGACATGAGCAATTTAATATCTAACTTGCAGAAAAATAAACTAATATCAAACTACACACTCATACTTCAATCCCTCACCATTAGTCTCGCTATGGCTTTCGGAGGTAACTGATAATGACATGAGCAATTTAATATCTAATCTAACTAATAAAGAAAATGTACAAAATTGAAATAAATAAAACAGTGCTGGAATTAAAAGCTAAGAAAAATAAATCAGTAGAAGGACAAGACTGATTCCATGTCATTAGTCATTGTAAAACTATGTGAAAATGCCCGGGCTACCTACTGTAATCTGGAACAAAGACACTGATCAGTTAACAGCAGTATAAAGCATGAAAAATTATGAACATAAATAAAACGTTAATACCATAAGAGATGTAATATATACACGTGAATAACTATGGCATAATGAACGTAAGCAAATAAAGCATGAAACTATACAGCAATAAACAAAACCTCGGCGTGTACAGGGGCCCTCTGCACAATCCTCGGGCAACAGCTATCAACCACGAATTATGCTTATGAACAGAGTCTTCTCATGTATTCAAAACGCAGTCATAACAAGGAAATAATGTCACGGCACAGTGGGCTTTCTTTTCAGCAAAATTACATTACAGAAGCTAGCTACTATGCGAATGAGAACGCATTATTTATAACAGAGGATGACATAACTACTTTCCTACAATCTGTGCTAATAAAAGACACGTGAACAACCACGTCCAGAAATCTAGCATTATGGCTGCCGTGAAGATTAAATCTATGGAGGGTGGCCGTTGGATTCGGCTTATGGAGCAGTTCACAGGTATTGATATGTCCCCTGAGATTTAGGAACGGCCACGCAAGTCTTCACGTGGTGAAAAACGGAGTTCTATCACCGTAGGACTCTTAGGTTGACCACCGCTTGACTACCTTTGACCACGACCTTCTTTGGTGAATTCGACTGAGCCAATAGGACTCGGTCCATATCCATGTCATTTCCAAATTGCCCATGTGGCTTGATTTGCCTGAAGACACCTGCAATATAGACTTTAACAAAATGGCTGCAGAAAGTTGAAGCAGCTGCGAAAAGTGACAAGATTCCGCAGCTCAATGAGCAAAAATCTAATTCAAACAGTAGACACAAAACATAGTTAAAAACCACTTTAAATGCTCTTTTATGATTAATATGCAATGATGTTGATGACTTAGGAGGTCCAGGTAAATGGAAAAAGTATAGAAAGGTGTATAGGAAAGATGCAAGTTTGGGACTCAACAATGCTATTAATTAAAATTTATATTATTTAAATTGTATAATAACATGAAATTAATATACTATATAAAAATAATATAATATAATAAATGTAATTGTTTCTTTCAAGAAATATGAAATGACAATAATATATTTGTATTCAAAAAGTGTGAAATGAAATTTATTATGAGTACTTTACTTTGACTTTAAAAGTACTTAGAGCACTACCATGGTTAACCATGAATTTTTATCCACCAAGGAGAATGTGACAAGTAAGTACCTTTAACTCAAGCAATGCCACCTCAACCATTAGGGATGATGTCATCTCCTAAAATGTGATTGGTTCTCATAAAGTGAATTTTGATTGTACATTTTCCTTATGAGGCCCATTTTAGACCTCAAAATTCCCCTAATGACACTGTGAATGCTTTTAAATAGGAGCCCACAAGAACCCGCAAAATATTTTAGTTATGTTCCTAATGGATATGTACCAAGGAATATACCATTTTCATGATGATATGATCCACTAGTCTCCCAAGCTTTCATATATATTCTTCTAAAAATCATTGGCTTTCCAAGGATAACCTGATGTTTTAAATTGGTTAGAACTAACCAATTGTGATTCCTTCTCATAAAGTAACCCAATATGCGCTCATCAGAGTAATTTTGTAGATCTGCAATAGTTTTACAGGGCTAATGAAAGTAGTCAAACAAATCTTGGCAGTCACTTTCGAAAACACTTTCAAAGTATTTTGGATCCATGGTATTTTTGTTTATTCCATGCCATTCCCACCATTCTTTTAACCAATCTGGTTGCAATAATAACTGTGTAATGTATACAAGGTTAGATTTTAACAATGTATAGTGGGTTTCTAATCTTTCTTCTCTACACAGGAGGTCCCACCAGATATCTTTATAATCCTAAAAGTTATAAACAGTGTAGATCGAAATAAAATCTTTCGATCCTTTTGTGGCCACATGATTCTTGCAGGATGTTTAGGATATCTAGTTTTATTTATAACATAATATTTATGAAATGTTTTGGTCATGTTGCTTCCTTCAATCCATATCAGACTGATATCTTAAAAACTTTCCCTTAATGCTTCATCTGCAAGATTGGAGTACATCATTGGATTCTTATATACCATGTCATGTATCCATGCGTTGGACTTGGGGTAAACCTTTCTTTCTGTCACGAGGTACTGTAGATTCGTATGAGGTTGTAGATATGCATCCATTACTTTGGTATTCCTCAATTTCCAGGTGAGTTTCCATTTTTCAATGTAGACTTCCCATGGGGTGTTGTTGGGGATGTTTATAAGTTTTTCTTGTTGTGTATTAGGACCCCATTCAGTGATAATCACCATTAGATTATTTTCCATTTTTAGATACTCTCTGCTCACGAAATCTAGTAGACAACTTCTCTCTCCCTTTATGTGCTTCACATCAAAATAAAAATTAGCAAACAAGGCTTGCCACGTGGCAAAATTGGATTCTTCAATATTTTTGATGTCTTTCGTTAATACTTTCTTTAAAAAAGAGGCATCAGTCCTAAGATGAAATATTTTACGTACAAGGTTTATGTCAAATTTATCTATACAATTCCATGCATCTTTAATTTCTTTCTCAATTATAGAGTAGTTTTGTTCTATTGGGTTCCAAGTGCCTGAAGCAAAATGTACAACTTGTTATTCTCCTTAGTTCTCTTTCTTGAGAATACCTCCCCACCCAAAATTTCTGGCATCACTTTGTACAATTTTTGGCAAGTCTTCATCTGCAAGATAGAGAATAGGAAATTTTTTACCTTAGTTTTATCTTTCTGATTGCACTAATATGCCCTGTGGTCCAAGGCGTTGGATCTTTCCTCAGTCTTTGATTTAGAAATTTTATATCATGGGAAGATTCCTTGTAGAATTTGCTTACATAGTTCAAACAACCTAGGAATCTATGTAGTTGTGTTTTGTCTGTGATCACGTCAGGAAATTTATCAGCAAATTCAAGTGCATGCTTTTGTTATGTGATCTGGCCATATTCAACAGTATGTCCTAGGAATTTAATCTTTGTCTAAAATAATTCCATTTTTTTTTGGCTTAGTATGAGCCCATTTCTTTTGACTATTTGTGTGAAGATATGTACATGTTTGAAATGTTCTTCTATATATTTAGAAAAAAAAAATACATCATAAATATATACAATAAGCCAATCAAAGTATGGCTTGAAAACTTCATTCATAACCTTTTGGAATTTAGAAGGTGCATGTTTTAAACCAAAATGCATGACATTCCACTCATAATGGCCAACCTGAATGCTGAATGTAGTTTTAAATCTATCTTCTTCCTTTATTGCAACTTGCCAAAATCAGATTTCATTTCAAACTTGGAAAAAACCTTAGCTCCTGCTATTATGTTTATTATACTACCCTGATGGGGAATGGGGTATGTGTCATCTGCTAGTACATAATTCAGAGGTTTATAATTTATGACCAATCGAGGAACTCCTCTAATATATTATGAGTGATTTTTTACATAGAACCCATAACAGTTCCAAGGACTGTTGAATTCTCTGATTAATCCCCTATTTAGAAGGTTTGAAATTTATTTTTGACATAGAGTCGTATATTCACAGTTCATAGGTATGCCCATACTTTTACATGGCTTTCCATCATGTTATTCTTTGAAAGGTAATTCAACTATGTGTTGTTTTCTATGCCAAAAAGAATTCGGGTTTTTAGAACAGTATTATTTTTCTAGTTGTTATCTGAGGTCTAACATATTTTGTTATATTTTTGAAGGTTGTAGTTGTTCCTTTATTTTGAGAGAAGACTTGAAGTTTTTCAATTCTCCCAAATTTCTTTCTATCAGACTAACTTCCTGCATAGTCTAAACCATGGTGGACATTATTGGTACTGAAATAAATGGGAAAGTGATAGTTTACAAAAAACCTTTGTTATCTGGGACATATATAAAATAACCAGCTTTACCATTTGGCAGCCTAGCTGATCCATGTGGTTCAACAGAAGCAAGGAAAACATTACCCATAATACAATCAATAGGAATATTTCCTACCGTAAACTTCATTTTCATACAATATCTTGAAAAACAGAGTGTTGCACAAGAGAATTCATATTTAAAGTCATGTGTACCTACCCAAGTGACTTGTCGATGTGCAGGTGTCCAATATTTGGCTGGGATCAATTTTTTTTTTTTAACATTAATGTCTGCACCAGAATCTATTAATGTTTTGAGAGTGAAGATTTCTCCTTGTATGTTAATATTCAACAATACATTATGTTGTTGATACTGAATGGTCATGATCTCATATTTCCAAGTCCCATGCTACTATTGTGTATGTCCTAAAAAATCTCCACATTAGGATTTACTGTTGGTTCTTGCACTTTTTCTTTTTCCATCCTAGAGATTTTTGCTTTAAGTTCAATTATTTCTTTCTTTAAATGATGAATTTCTTGACTGATTTCTCCTACAATCAAAGATCTTGATTTCGTATGTTGTTGGTTTCTTTGAAATAATTTGTGTTCTTTTCATAAAAAGCATCAACAAACCAGGCTTTAGAAACATTACCCTAATAATTACTTCCTTATTAATTAATAATTAATAATTATTAAAATAATTAATAATTAATTAATAAATAATATTAACAAATTTAGTTTAATTATTAACTTGATTAATATTAATTATTAATAATTATTTATCATAACAATATTCATATAAGAAGAGGTTCATACTATAGGACTCGTAGCAACTATGCATTTACATTCACATCGTCTTAATACACCAACGAGTACTAAAACTGAAACAATAAAATTTTCTTTTGTTTGTTTTAAAGTCCTCCTCATTATCACCTGGGTCTTATAAAGAGTTAAGCATAAGGATCATATGCGTGGAATGTAAATTATTTTTTTCTCAACAGGTCGGTAATTTAATTCATAATTTTTGTTGTGATTTTGGTCACGATAGTTGTTGTTATATTGGCAATATTCGATGACATTATTTAACTCTTGAAAAAATTATTCATAATCTCTCTAATCGAGAAGAATTCTTATCATCCAGCGATAGCCATGTTATCCTATGAAGTGGGTTATGTTATGAGAGTAATTGAATATTGTTGATAATACTCTATGTTGGCTTTTCAATGAATTGTTTGAGAGATATTTTAATAGTAGTTACATTTGTCAAATTTAAAATATTTTAGACACATTTCCTAAATATTCATGGTTCTATAAATATAAATATAAATATAAATATAAATATAAATATAAATATATATATATATATATATATATATATATATATATATATATATTTTTTATTTTATTGAACATAATTATAAATAAATCATAAACACAGTTACTATAAAGTATGATAACTTTAACTAAGCTTAATCAAATTAAGGTTTTACATTACACCAAGAATTCCATCTTCCATTATTCTTATAGCTTACTCTTCCTTATAGTTAGGGCATTTTCCAGATCATAAAAGCCATAAAGGCCATGGTTGGTTTCGACCACCCATAACTACATTTCTCTTAAATAAACAATGAGATTAAATAACTAAGGCAAAAACAAACAATCAAACTCAAAACAAGAAGGGAAATATGATGGAACATAAATATAAATTTTCTTGAATTGATGCCATTGAAAAATTAACTAAAAAGAAATAAAATTACGATGAACATCTCTCTAACTTACTTAAAGGAATTGAAATAACTGAAAAAATCGATACTAGGAGAGGAATTTCTACAGTTAAGTTATTTACATGCTATTCAATCATTGAATCAATGAAACGATGCATTAATAGCTTTGAGATGTTTTCCTTCTTGCTCCATATTCATATCCAAATAATAAAGAAAATTACCAAGAACCATCAAATGCTTATTCACTTGGGATTTGAATGTCCATCCCAAACCCTCAAAATCTAGTATTACCCTGTCTCCAGGGTAAGGGTTTTTTCGAGAAGGATACAACTCACAAAGAAAGACCACGCATAAAAAAATGGTCTCCTAAATAAATAAAAAATTTCAATGGCCTCTTACTATCGTGGAAGAAATAACTAACATCATTAATACAATGAAATGAATAATCCCAGTGATAATGGAGCATAAGATAAGAAAAATGGAGCATAAGACAAGAAAATTGAAACAAAAGCATATGTACATTGTATAGTGCGTACAAGTGCAAAGCTACATGGAAATAATGTTAGCATGTTGAATTTTAGAGTTGACATGTGACACTGGTTCTCTCAGATGTGGTAATATACCAAGTCTTCCTAGATGATTTTCACATTTTTGAATGGATCTCACACATGAGTGGATGGTTGCAATTATATTACATAACCTACAATTTTTATCAGTTTCCACTCCGTTTTTCAAAATTTGGTATAACTTGGGTCATCTTAAACCCAAAAATATGGATGGATGGTTCTTAATCCATGTCTATCAGAACCAGCATGCACTCTGATTCCATTTTGCAGAAAATCCCAATAGAGGAGAGAATGGTGAAAACGACTGGCGTTGAGTTAATTTTTGAAGAGAGGAGGAAGAAAATTTTGACGAGCATTTCCATGGGCTAGCTGGGATTAGTTGTGGTTAAAGGAGGCGTAGGAGCAACCTGCATGTATGCAATAAGGTAAAGGGACCCTCTGTTTGAGGTTTGATTAATACATGTCAAGGGATTCAAGCTCAGCTTCAACACGGATTAGCTGTTGGATTTCATTAATGTCGAGCTTAGCATTTCCATGAAGGTCACTAATCCCAACTTGACACCCATCAAGAACAAGAGCATGGTCATGTGAATTTATTACAAGGTTTCCTTCTCGGTCAGGCTCAGGTCAGTCCTAGTTCCTCATTCCTTTCCTCCACTTAGCTTTTAGGGTTTGTTAGGGTTGTTCTTTAGGTTTTATAGTGTCGCTCAAGTACTGAGTAAATCTCATTCAAACTTCAATATTTTTGGTACATATGATAATATCCTAGTTTTTCCTTATAGAGCCTGTTCACTATGGTATTTGGGACACTATAAATATGTTGCTAATTGATTTTTCACAAACAAGATTGCAGAATATAATAACTTACTTAGACTGCTCTTCACAAGTAATGCTACCAAATACTGAAACACCACTAATAGGAATGGCACGAAAGGATAAAACAACACTCCTTGGGACACATCCCAATGAACCACACCAACCTACCTGGATAATTGAATTGGAATGGGAACATGCTTAAGATTGAGAGGGCTCTCTCGCACCACAACGGATTTGGCCCAAGCCACGCCAAACGTTTTCGAACAGAATCCAGCGACTAATTCCAAGATTTTTCTTCCATAAATTCCACATCTAAACTTCTTAGTAATAGGGTTAAACAATATATATGCTTTAGATTGGTCACTATACCCTATAAATACATACTTTTCTCTCCTATCATCAAGCTTCTTTCTTAATTTTTCTGGAACATGAGAGAAAGCAATACAACCAAAGACTCGAGGGTGTGAAACAGTTACCCTTTTTCCACTCCATGCTTCTTTTGGTACAAGACTTTGAACACTGGAAGTAGGGGATTTGTTCAAAAAAATATATACAGAACATGCAGCTGCTTCAGCCCATAAATATTTAGACAAATTTTGTGTTTTGAGCAGACTTTGAGCCATATTCATAATTGTCTGATTCTTTATTTCCGTGACTCTGTTCTGTTGTGGAGTATAACTAGTTTTCGTCTATTTTTTAATACCATGCTTACAAAAATCGATGAATTCGTTAGATTCATACTCACTTCCTTTATCATACCTAAGAACTTTAATAAAATTTCCACTCTGTTTTTCAGCCTCGGCTTTGAACTGCTTGAACTTGGAAAATGTTTCAGGAATTGTATTTGATGAGATACACCCAAATTTTCCTGCTAAAGTCATCAATAAATGTAAGAAAATAGAAACTGCCACCTACCGATTGTGCTTGCATAGGACTGCACAAGTTTGTATGCACTAAATCTAGTTGTTCTTTGGCTCTATAAGAGGCTGATGAAAAACTATCTCACTTATGTTTACCCATTATACAACTTCTACAAGAAGAGATATATTCAGACAAAGTAGGCAAACTTTTCACCATATACCGTCTTTGCAACAGATTCATACTTTTAAAAGGTAAATGACCATATCGCAAATGCCACAAGTCAGTTCCATTTGATGTTGAAACATTATGTGCATATAACTTCTCACTTCTCATTTGTAATTGATACAACCTGTACTTTGTCATAGGAATATTTGCAACAAGAGATTTATGTTGATCATAAATCGTACAAGTAGTGTTGTGAAAGCTAAAATCATAACCATGTGCGTCTAACTCACCAACACTCAAAAAAATTTGCTTGAAATTGGGTACATATTAAACATCATAGATATTCTTCACCACATTTTGTTTGGTTAAGATAGGTACAACACCCTCTCCTAAAGCTTTGACTTGACAATCATCAACCAAACCAATAGAGGAATTGAAAGAAGTATCAAGATATGAAAACAAATCACTATGACCAGTCATATGATTACTACATCCTTTTTCTACCAACCAAATATCCTTATTAAAGGCTCTTGCACATTCACTTGGCATGCCAGAAATAAAGCATCAGATGTTTCACACCCAGCGTTTGTGACATTAGCTTTGTTTTTACTTAAAACAAACTCTAATTTTCGACATTTAGACTTATAATGCCCATATTTTTTTATAGTAGTGACATTGATTTTTTTATTTATCTATCCACCTACGACCATGATCAGTTTGAGACTCCTCTGAATGTGAATGTGTTTGTGTTACCTGTGATATATCATCTGACGAAGACTGTCCTCTTCCTTTTCCTTTCTGGCCACGAAAACCTCTGCCTCTACTTATGTCCATAGAAACTTTAGATTTGAAAGAATTCAATAAATTATTGACATCTAAATTAATTCTTGCTTCATGAGCCAATAAAGATCCTATTAATTCTTCCACAAAAAAAATTGTTAATTCTTTCGATTAAAAAACAGTAACTATCATGTCAATTTTTTTTGGAAAACTTCTAAGAACATTTTAAAAAATTCTTTGATATTATAGTTCTTCACCATTCATCTGAAGATGATTAACAACACCCATAACTTTAGTCATGAACTGATCAATTGTTTCTGATTCAATGATTTTAAGTGTTTCAAATTGAGTTATGAGAGTTTGTAATTTTACCATCTTTACTTTCTCATTACCTTGATAAGCAACTTTAAGCATATCCCATATTTATTTAGCAATTTTTCCTCCAGGGATTTTAGGAGAAATAGAGTCATCCAAAGAATTTAAAATGCAGGACTTAGCTCTCCCTTATTTTTGTTTAAGTTCATCAAATTGTCTTCTTTGAGCAGAAGACATAACAGATATAACATTTGCATCAGGTTCTGTGAACACTAATTCTACAATTTCCCAACAACCTAAATATTGTAAGCATGTTTTCATTTTAAGACTCCGAAAATCATAATTCTTCCCACTAAATAGTGGTGTAGGGATTGAAAACTGACTTTTCGAAGCCATATTTAAAGAAATCAGAAATCCGACTCAAAACAACACCTTTTTAAAAACTTCAAAATAAATAGGAATCAAGAATCAGTTTCCAACTACGATCAAATTTTTGCAGCATTCCTTTCTAGTGACCAACTCGAATCTTAAGGTGAGACTTCAAGAACAAACCAACCATTCAAAACCCACGACCATATTTCAATTCCCCATCTAAATTCGAGAAAAAAAACCCCATTAACACTTTAAAAGAAACACAAGATTGAACCCTCAAATAACAAAAAAATCCAAGCAAGTCATGAAATAGAAAAACCTTCAAACCATTTAAATAATACCTCCTGAAACCTCCTCGTTCTTTTCTATAACTTCTTTTTTTTTCGATGAGTGGATGATGCCCGCACTTCTCATTTGAATCGACTCTTTGTAAAACCCAAAACAAAACAGAAAACAGAGTGAGCACGCAAAGAAAATTTCACAGAGGAAGCACGTGATCTCTCTTCAAACAACTGATGGCAGAATGGGAGATCCGCTTTAACACCACAACGACAAGTTTGAATGCCCAGCAGTGAACCGTAGTGGAATGTACAAGAGTGAACGTTGCTCCAAGAGTGAAAGGGCAGCAGAACGGAGACGAAGTTGATAGGTGTTGTGGCTGCAAGTTTCAAAGCCCTCTACGATGGTCAACCTCCATCCATGATGATCAACCTCCACAGTGTTGTGGTTGCAGGTTTCAAAACCCTCCTGGAGACTCAAACAATAACGGGGGCGATGGAATCAAAAACACCATGCATGCTACACCATAGATGATGCACAACGACCCTCACACTAGACCCTTTCCCAAGCTCTGATACCATGACAAATTTACTACAAAGAGAGAGGGAAGAGAACAATTAAACAAATGAGAACACACATAACACAAATGTTTCATTATGGAGAAGTAAATATATACATTGATCAACAGTTAAACGGTTCAACTAAATTATAACTAATTCACTAGAAACTAACTCTTAAATCATGATTAATCTTTAAAATGCACCCCAACAGGGAGCGGAGAGTTGTGGAAGAAATTTCTTGTACGAGTTTTATGGCAAGATAACTCTTCAGTTGTATTATGCTCCACAATGTCCCAAGGTTGAAAGGATATCGACGAAGGTAACCTCAACCCAAGTTTTTAATTTGGTAGCTAGCCCTACCAAACCAGAGAGGGTTCTCTCTATGAAAATCACAGCCAAGGGTTTGACCAATACAAGAATGGATTTCTGGCTAGATAGTTCAACTCTATGGTTTGAAATATTTTAAGGGTTTTTTTTGGATCAGGAGTCAAAATCAAGGAACTAGGTCAAAATATCAAAGGTTTCAGTTGCAAGAAATATAGAGGAGTAGGGCAGGTATGCTTTTGTGAGATCTTGGAGGATTGGTCGATGTAGTGTAGGGTTGAATGAAGAATAAGATCAAAATATGAATGTATGCCATGAATTCATTTCTAAAGAAGACAAAATACATAAACATGAATTTCCTAATAAAACATAGCTTAATCAAAAGAATTATGTTTACAGCCTCTTAGGAAAATCACTGAAGATCAAAGATATGGTAAGGAGACTAATCTATCATTCATATAAATCTATAACAGAGAGAAAACATTATCACAAGCTCACAACACAAGAATTCCTGAATAATAGCTACAATTGTCCTTTGATTTCATGTAAAAATTGATGAAGTACAAGCTACAAGACTTTCACCCTCTGATGTCCAACCATACCATCAAAATGACTAAAAACACCATAAATATAGACAAAAAACAACTTCCCCTCTCTCAAGGGTCGAATCCCTTAGTGTAGAAACAACTGAGAAAAACCTCGAAATTTGCACTAATAGGCAAAAGAAAAGCACCACTCTGCAAAAGCGCAACGCAAAACTTGTAATGAACTTTTGAAGGCCTTCCCCTACTCCAAATCTAGTTTTGAAAGATGAAATGTAAATCTAAGGATGTCTAGTTGTCATTAGACACATCAAGCAAGAAAAATGGACATTCCATGACAGAGAAAAATTCATTCTCCCACAGCTACTCACAAAAGCGCAACGCTTAGTCCAAAACAGTGGAAAAGAGTGACATTTTTGCATGTTTCTCAACATTTTCTCCCAACCAGTTTGTTGAAAAGGCTCAAAACATTGATAGCTGACATGTATGAGTGATTATATATCCATCAATGCAAATTTTTTTGCAATTTAAGTGGGAGGAAAAAGTGCAGCGCCAAGGCGTTGCGTTTTTGGCTGTACTGAGGTTTCTGATTTAGCCAAAAGTCATAAAAAATGAAAAATTTCACTACACTTCTTCAAAAAAATCCCAAAATTTCTCCATGAAACCATGTGATGATGTGTCATGCTATGAGGGAGGCTTCATCAAGCAAATCAAGCTTATCCTTCTCTTTTTGAATCATTAGGTTTTGCTTGAGCTTCTTCTTCAACTGCTTGATTTTGACTTGGGAGACCTGGTTCCTTGTATAATAATGCATAGCCATATGCCTTTGTAGGTTATTGTTCCTATTTTCCCTCTTAAGGAGCTTCTCCAAGTGTAAATTCACCCTATGAAGCCAATATTCCCTATCTTTCTGAATTTCTGCCAGAATTAGTTCATCAATAGTCATTTGAGTTTTTGGTGGAGATGATTCTTTTTGCTGCTCAAGTGCCCTCTTGAAGCCTCTTGTCCTTGGTATTATTTTTTCACTTGCTCTTCTTGATCCTATGAATCATCAATCTCAAAAACTTCCTTACCTTTGGCATCATCCTTGCTCAAATTTTCTTTGGGCCTGTTTAAGAGCAGTTGATTTACCTTTAGCTGCATATTATCCTGTTCCAAGAATGAGACCAAGAAATTTTCCTTTGACAAACTACCCTTGAGCACTCTAATCTCAGCCTGCTTCTCCATAATGATATGCTCTGTGTTTTGTCATTTTCATGCTCCAAATCTTCCATAAGAGTGTCAAGATGGAATTGTTCCTCACCCTGCAATGGTGCTTCATGATGTGGTGATGCTTCCTCCTCATCTGATGTAGGCTTGGCTCTTTCAACAATGTCTGTAGCAAACAAAAGCCTCTTACCTATAACAAATGTTTGAGTCACCTCTGCCCTAGGAGTTCTACTGATAGGTCTACTTGTGAAAGCAACCTCTTGATGTGCTGGTGAATTCAAGGGTGTAGTGTGACTGCTAGACTGAACTAGGGAAGACAATAGAGAAGTTGAATATATAAAACCATCCCATGATAAATTGATTTGTGCTAACTGATGGCAAACTAGAACCTTCACCAAGCCATGGTGAAACAAACTAGCATGATGATCTTCTCCCAATCTCCATACCTTATATGCCATTTTTACCATGCTTTTGTAAAGGTAATGATGCAAGTTAAGTGCTCTTACACCGGTGAAA
Source organism: Pinus albicaulis (assembly GCA_034641835.2). Classification (NCBI taxonomy): domain Eukaryota; kingdom Viridiplantae; phylum Streptophyta; class Pinopsida; order Pinales; family Pinaceae; genus Pinus; species Pinus albicaulis. Next base: position 1,679,204,351 of record CM076578.1, read on the forward strand.
TGCATCAAGAGTCTCATATGATACTAATATAACCTTGAGTACCTTCACTCACATGTAAAATATCTCATGATAAATTTCATAAGAGGGGCATACTTGTCCAGCAACTTTCTAAATGGAAAAATGTGTGTTGGAGCTACTTTGTATGCTGGCTTCAAATACATTTTGTAACTTTCAAGCTCAAGGTCTCTACTATTGAACCAATTTTCTCCATTGTTTGGAATCCCTGTAGCTATAGCAATGGTCTCTATTGAAAGAATGAACATCACCCCTACAATAGTCACCTTATCTCTCCTCAATATAGTGGAAAAAATGCTAGTAAGTTTTTCTTGAAATCCAAGTTCCTCAACCTTTTGAAAAAAGCCAAGGAAACCAGCATCCTGAAACGATTTCTTAAGGAAGGGTGAAGACATGATCTCATGTGCTGAAGTGGGCTCATACCTTCTGATCTAACCTCCCTTGTGCCTCTTCTGCTCAGTGGTTTCAAAATCCATTGCAAACCCTAGCTTAATGGGGAGGGGAATTAGGGTTTTGTGTAAGGTGAAACAGGGGATTTGGGAAGTTTTTAGAAATGAAGGGAGATGAAGGGGTTATGGGTCTCCTAAATTCTTGGTAATAATTAGGGGGGTACAGAGAGATGTTAGGGAGTAGGGGAAAGTGGAATTTGAAGGAATGAGTGAGGGAAAGGGGTCCAAATTGGGAAAAAAAAATCCTAACCTAGGAAAGTGTAGTCTAGGCTAGGGTTTGTCAGAAAATAGTGTAAATGAGGGACAAGGGTGAGGGAAAATGATTAGGAAAGTGTATGAAAGGTGGGGGAAGGTGAGTGAGCCTCAATATTAGGGTTTTACTTAGGAATTTGCCAATGATATAATGAAACCAAGCAAATACAACCAAAAACCCTGGAAGAGGGAATTGATCCTTCCAAGCACAAAATGAAGACAATAGAGAAAATTTGAGGGCCCACTTACTTGTATCTGATACACTGGAACATGTGGTTATTGAAGAATTCCTTTGAAATTATGATTTGGCTCCTTTGAAAAATATGCATAACCTTCTAACAAAAGCATTGCAAAAGCGCAGCGCAACAAACGCACAGCGCAAGAGAGAGATGAACACTTTAGGTAGCAATAATTTGTTGTTCTGAGGGTGCAAGAGCTCTCTGAAGGAGGAGAGAGGTTTCTTGAAGATTAAATGAGCAAATGAGAAGCTCATTAATCTTTTATAGCCTTGCAAATCGATTTTCTCCTTTGGTGGTGTAGTGGTCCCACCATGCCCTTTTTACATTTTGATTTGAAATTGCAGCTTTAGAACCTTTTGAAACATATTACATGAAGATTAAAATGAAATTGCACTTTTGTAACCTTTATTGAACATTTTAAACTATTCCTACTCCTTCAATGTTGAATTAAATGGTGAAGTGACCTTTTTTTATGATTTTGAGCCTATAACCTAATGATGACGCTACATGAAATTAGTTGAATTATGACCATGGTGATGAAGACTGACACATCACAATGTGTGATGGCAATGACCAAAACATGGACTTGAAAGGAGTAGTAACACACCTAGACACACTAACCAGTGACCAAATTTTTATTTGAAGACCTATTGAAACCATAAAAAAATAACCTAAGACCATAACAAAATCTTGTAAGAGCACATTTGATCACTGGTGACTAGCGGGACTGGCAGGACTGGCAGACACTAATAAGGTGGTGTTAGGAAAATATTGTGCACCCTGAAAGTGCACTTTACCCATTCAATTATGAACTTAGAAATTTATTTCCTAGAACGAGGTTGCAACTTGCTTGATTAGTCTAGAGGTGGTCCAAGAGAAAGATTGAGCAATCTGAAAGTGCACTTTACCGAGTCAATACCACCTTAGAATCACCAAAAAATTGTATATTTTTTTAACATTCATGTCAATGACCAAAGGCACGAGGCTATGCTCAAGCTCTGCAGAATTATTGTAACTCAGAAAAGGGACTGAAAAATACTAATATTTTTCTGATTTAGGAAAGGGGTTTTGAGAGAAAAAAATAATCGATACCTAGAGAAAACCCTTGCCATGCAATTCAATCATCGATTCGAGAAGTAATGCACCATTGGATTTGAATTCTTTTTTTTCCTTGATGCATACTCAGACTCTTCCCGAGCTCTAAATAAGAAGAATGGCAGGATTCCCTTCTATTCTCTGCACCACTTTCTTTTCTGCAGGAATACATATTCATATTCAAGTCCATTGTATTTCTGCAGAAATGATAAAATTGAAAACTATAAATGTGATCATGTAACCCACTCCACACAACAGAAATGGAACTGCTGAAATTCATGTTGAACGTGCGATTAGACTGAAAGTGACTGTAATATTTCTCATAGCTATGTAGCATTCCTCGCAGACCTAATTTCCATTAATACCCAACCCAAACAAAAAAATTACATTAACAGTCCATCAATATAGAAATGCATAGCGCTGAGCCCAGAATGCATAAGAAAATACATCAAGTTAGCTGAAATATAAGCCAGTATGTACAAAAGAGGAACAAAGCACTCTCACTTGAAGGGAGGAAGAAGGCTCGCTTGCAGAAGTGATCACACGGCTCCAAAACATTAATATCACTTGATAGAAATGTTGCACAGTAGTCCCAGACTGTATAAGGAGAAAGACTATATTAATCATTCCAAGATTCAATCAAAAACCTGTATGCAGAATGAGAAACTAGAGAGAGATAATATAAAGGTATCGCGCTCGCTTGAAAGAAAAAAGCAGGCTCGCTTGTAAAAGGTTATGGAAGAGGTAAGGCCTGTGAGTCCAGCAGAGAGGAACCCCTATAATGATTGATATGTATCTCGCCATATGAGCAGTCCAGACCTCTTTTCGAGGGCAAATTAGCCCGAATATTAATATCTCTAAAAATGTGTTGTATACTGAATGTCTGAAACTTCTCCAGAATATATCTAATCCACTGTACCCAGCCGGTACAGTTCCAGATTTGCAGATCACAGCTACCAATGATCCCATCAACAGTAATCTTCAAATCTCCGAATATGTGGATAGCCGAGAGATTAAGATGATAAGCAATGTACAATCCACCCCCAAAGAGCCATAATTTTTGCCTTATTGTTGGAGCCAGAGCCCCCGTTCCAATGGATATAATAACGGTCGTTGTTGTCAAGTCGAATCCATGCCCCACAGCCGCATAAGCCATCATTGCAAGCTCTATCGAAAAATAAAGCCGGGAGCATAATCGGGTGTGGTCGAATTCGCCCAGATTGATCCTTTATCTCAGGAAGTATGCAAGTATTAACATTAATCCAAGCAGTAATATTCTTTATGATCAAGGCAGGATGAGGAGGAGCATCCTCGAAAATGCAACGGTTCCTCATACCAATGGTGGGCAAGTAAAATGAAACGCCTTAGTCAATCTAATTGAAAATGCATATAGTAGCAAATTTGAAACCTAAAACGTGATTCAAATCTGTAAAGTTGCTAGATTGGTAACATGGCTAATTTAAATTTGTTTGATTAATTACAAATTTATTAAACGACATTAATAATTGGAGGGGAATTGAGTTTGTAACGTGTCTGTCACTATTGAAATGCCATATGATCCGCACGACTGGAGAGAATGGTAACGCTTCAACTCCGACAAATTTCATTTTGAATTCCACGGCTTCGAGCTCCGATCATCAGCATATTATTTTTAAAGTTAATCGGTTGTTATATTAAAAAAATAAAATTCAACATCGGTACATCCATATGGTCGAAATAGAGAAGCCTAAATAAAGAAGCCTATCGGCGAAAAAACTCCAAAACTTAAACTACGCCTTTACAATTTAACATGCATTTGCTGTATCTCTACAATGTGTTTAGGGGGCTGTTTTTTCTAGATTCCTGTTGGTGCTGAATCCTCTGAGTATCTCTTCAACTTGGCGAAACCTTCTCCACTCTAAACATTTTTTTTTCTGGAATCTTAGATGGGATGTTGGCCCAGGAGATTGGCCTGGACTCTCTCTCTGGCCTAACAGGTCCACATTTACTCTCTCCTCCTCTTATTACTTTCCTGCACAATGATGGTTACTTTGTTATTAAGGATATTTCTTCTGCTCATCTTTCCTCTCCATCTTTCACTCTTTGGAAAGACGCCTTCGAGCTTGAAATTCCTGGAGCAATGACTTCGGAATGGCAATCATACATAACAAATCTCAAGCTTGCTTTGATTGTCCTTTCATGAAAAGTAGACAGATTCATTTGGTTTGGTGGCCCACAACTGGGCAAGGTCATTGTTCATGAAGCATTTCAGATAATCTACTAGCCTACTAAACATATACCTTTCTTTCCTTGGCTCAGGATCTTCTCGGCAGATTGGCCTAGACTTCCTCTCTAGCTTAACAGGTCCACATTTACTCTCTCCTCCTCTTATTACTTTCCTGCACAATGATGGTTACTTTGTTATTAAGGATATTGCTTCTGCTCATCTTTCTTCTCCATCTTTCACTCGTTGGAAAGACGCCTTCGAGCTTGAAATTCCTAGAGCAATGACTTCAGAATGGCAATCATACATAACAAATCTCAAGCTTTCTTGGATTTTCCTTTCATCAAAAGCAAATAGATTCATTTGGTTTGGTGGCCCACAACTCGGGAAGTTCATTGTTCATGAGGCATTTTAGATAATCTACTAGCCTACTAAACATATACCTTTCTTTCCTTGGCCGGCTAGATCATGGAAATGCAATTTCCCACTCAAAATCAAATGCTTCTTATGGTTGGTGGTGCACAATTGGATCTTGACTTGGGAAATCCTTTGTAGAACAAACTATCAGGGCCAAAGTCGATGTTGCCTATTCTCTTCTGTTGGAAAGGATACAAACCACCTTTTTCTACATTGTCCATTTGCCTCCTCTATCGAGACTTGTGTGCTTCAATTGATTAACTCCCCTATTGATTGAGACCGCTCTGATATAGTCACTTGTCTTGGAAGTTGGACAACGAATCATCAAACTTATAGTACATTGGCCAACTTCATCATTTGGGGCATTTGGCCAGTGAGGAATGCCCTCATCTTTGATCAAATAGTGTCTGATATGTGGCAGAGTAGTTGTAGAACTATCTTTTTTTATCTTGAACACTCTTCCTTGTAGCCATCTGCTCCCAAGAGTCGTCCTCCTAGTCTGCCTTCCCGATCGGTTCTTTGATGGGGCCTCCTCCTTTGGTCTATGTGGATGTGGAATGGTCATCCATCTTGGGCCCATGAGTTTTTACAAATTCCACTTGCATTGCGGCATGGGCACCAACATACGAGCATAATTACTTGCCTTCTGTGCTAAAATACTTGGACTCAGGGATCTCACTGTTTTTGGAGACTCCAAGTCAGTCATAGACTGGTCAAACGACAAAGGCTCCCTTAACTCCCCTAATCTCGATCCTTGGAAATGTAGAATTCAGACTTTGTTCATAGAGCTTCACTCTGTTTCCATTTTCCACATCTACAGGATCAAAAATGGTGAAGGGGATCGTCTATCTAAAGAAGGATGTTTTTCGGAGGCTGCGAGCATTTTTTTTCCAATTCTATGCTTCTCGCACATTGAAAGGAAAGGAACATTTCACGATCTAATGTTGAATGCCAACAACAAGGTCTTTCTGTTTTGTCATTTGTCTGCTTGAATGTGTTTTGTTCTCCTGGTTTACACACTAATGCTCTGCACTCTACACTGTAGTCTGTTATCTTTTTTAGTATGTCACGGAGGCTACGATACCTATGTTTGCTTTTTGCATAGGTGACTTTTAATTGATCTAATCCATACATAAAATCTTCTTTAGAATATGTAATATATCAACTATATAGTTTCATTATTTATAAATGGAAATATATATGCTTGGAAAAAAAAGGATGGTTGTTTTTCATCTACAACTAATGCCCAAACTTCAATGAAAACATACATTTTATGGTGGTTATTATTAGTCTACAATTACTATGGAATGTACAACTTCAATGAAAGCATTCACGTATATTTAGCACAAGGACAATGGGTGCAGGGATAGAATGTGATGAGTAAATTTTGTTCATCATGGACTGATTAGTTACAAAATTTGCAAAACAATTAAGATTCTTTGTTGAAAATGTGAAGTAGGTAGGGATGCGTGAAAACTGCCGTCAAATTTACGAATAGATCTGTTTTGAAATTTCAACGAATTAAATTCCAACCCCAGATGCCAAGTGTACCTAGGTAAGCGGATTATCTATAATGGATTTGAATTCTGTTGGAGTTTAATTCTCTCCAGATAATTTGAAAAGGAATTTGTAAAAATAAAATATAAAATATATACATTATTATCATATAATATAATATAACTAAAAATCAAAGTACAAATCCTTTAATCCTAAAATGTTAGGAGAAACAAATAAAAATATTGAGAATAATTATGTTAACGAATTATCACGTAAACCAAGATTGCATTTTCAAGATAATGGTACTACGATGGGATTACATGAATTAAAAATGGAAAATTGAAGAAGATAATGGGTTGGGTTATTTCATTATGGGTTGTCGGTAGTGACACTGACCGCTGACCGCTAATACGAAGAACTGTGAAGTTTCAATATCCTGGAGCCCAACATTAAATGTTACGTCTATGTCACCCTCGGTAGTGACACTGACCGCTAATACGAACTGAAGTTTCAATACCCTGGAGCCCAACATTAAATATTACGTCCATGTCACCCTCGGTAGTGACACTGACTGCTCATACGAACTGTGAAGTTTCAATACCCTGGAGCCCAACATTAAATGTTACGTCCATGTCACCCTGAGCAAATGTTAAATGTGATATCACAGGGTAGTTAGAGTAGTCATCTCGTGACATCATTACTGTGATGTCACACTAATGACACCACTGTGGCCGTCTGTTGTGACACTTACGGCCACTACGAATTGTGAAACTTCAACCAAAAGAATGCATATCACAGTTAACAAAATTGCAGCGCAGCATTTAATGCTGCATCAACCTCTACGCCACCGATCACTCTCAACATTTGCTATTTCCGTGCCGTGTTGTCGAGTTTTGTCTTGTTTTTGGTCAAACCAATTATTTTGCTCAAGGGCAGGCTTTAAAATTGACGCCAGTATGAACGGTTTCAGTTTTTAGACGTTAAATACGGTTTATTTTAGGAGTTGTCTAGGTTGATGAATTGTGTGGATAGCTAATTGTAAAATAAAATTAATAAATCTTGTAGTAGCAGTGTTTGAATCATTTTTTATTTTTTTTTAATGGTGGAAATAGATTCAACACCATCAAAAATCTTTAGAACATCCAAAATATTGAAGTTTCATAATTATAACTTAGGTTTAGAAAAACCTCTCCAGGATTTACTTAAAATTTTACTGGAATTTCCATTATTTTCAAAATTTACTTAAAATCTTACTGGAATTTTCATTATTTTCAAAATTAAAAAAACAATCTAGTTAGACTATAATAAAAAATAAATAATGACAAATAACTTTTAAAACAATTATATAAATAATTATATAAAAATTTGACAAACATTAAATTAATTAATTAATTATATATATATATATATATAAATAACTAAGTTTAGTTTAATAATTTGATTTTCAATTCCCATATTGATTCCTCGCCTCTCCAAGTTAGCGGGAAAAAACTACCAATAATGTGAACAAAAATTAAATGGTTTGTGAAATAATGTGAACAGAAAACTTACTTTGTGAAATAGAGATTTATGTTTTTATTTTTTTATTTTTTTCTAATTAAAATTATGTGGGCATGGATCTAGATGGAAATATGTAAAGTTGCATGAATCTAGATGGAAATATGTAAAGTTTCAAAGGTAATATAAGTAATGGAGAAAGTATAAATGTTGATTTTTTTTTTAATTTTAATTATGTAATGTAATTTATGGTTAAATGGTAATTTTTTAGTTTTTAATTGTGAAATAAGTAATGGAGCAAGTGTAAATGTTAATTTTTTAAAATTTTAAAGTAAAAGATCTTATTATGTAATTGTTGATTAAATTGTAATTTTTTAGTTTTCATATTGTTTATCTTAAATGTATACATCAATTTTATGTTTTAAAATTTTTTATTATGATAGGATTATATATATATGAATTAATGATTGGTTAGAATGTTTTTTATTAAGTTCTTGTCAAATTAACTAGCTATCTCTATAACCCAAGATAACTCATAAGCTATATTTCGACATTTGAAGACACATTTGTTTATTATGGATCCCACTTGCTACAGGTGTCTATCTTTCTGACTTTATTAAAACCAACCTAGATCCATCTACTTCCGATCTATCATGAGCTTAGAGGGATCAAATCCCTCCAGATGCAAACTTTTTCTCAAATTATTAAATCTAATAATATTAATATTATAATATATTGGCATTAATATTATATTTAATAATAATAATAATAATAGATTTAATGATGTTTTTATATGACATGATAATAAAATATTATTTTTAAGTTACATCATATTAATATTTTCAAATATTACAACTTTGACTTGGAAATAGTTAAGTCTTTAAAGAATTTAATATATTCTTAGGATATGGTTTTTCCTTTTAAAAATTCATTTTAAAAGATTTTGAAAATAAATATTAAAATATTTTGAAGTGGTATTTTTGTGTTGAATTTGATTGTGGTTTTTTTTATATGGTTATTTTCATTTTTGTTTTGGGTTGACATAAATTTTTTTTATTTTTATTAGTATTTTATTGGAGACAGTGACATACTTACACATCCCCTCATACTAGGTTGTAGAATGTGCCTCTCGGCACAATGAACCACACCCACCTATTGAGGATTTCACACACAAGGGGTGTCTATCCTTCCAACCTTAACACAATGTGACAAATTTCATTGGGAATTTAAAATTGGATAGGGAGAGTGCAAGACCCACTTTCCCATCACTTCAATTATTAGCCTTTATCTAACGACAAAATCACTATTAAAAGTCAATGACATTGTTAATAATGGGCACTATTTATATTAATGTAAAATTGATAAGGCTAGTGGTAATTTATAAACTTTTATGTGGGTGTAACTTGATTGAGGTTGGTGGTTAGGTTAAATTATAGGTGACAATGAAAAGATATGGGATATGTTAAAATTGTTTATTATTTTTGGGCTTTGATTTTCGGGTTTTTTTGACCTGGTGCGCGTGATCGGTCGCTGCGTGACCTAGCTCCCTTGAGCTATTGCGCTGCGCATGCCCGTAGCTGCGCGTCCCTTCAGGCTGCCATGACCAGTGATGGGGGCTCGGAGCCCTCCCCCCCCTCCCTCCTGAAGTCCTCGATTTCCAAAAGATGGTGGCTGCTTGCGGCAAACGGCCCCCTTCAGCACAAGAATAGAAATTTGTAAAGAAAAAGGACTGCATTCCCACGGTGGCCCTCCTTGAGGAAGAAACTTGTCGTTCTACACTGAATCTAGCTGACAGAGGCCTCATAGGGTATTTTACTGGCCTCTGGCCCTCGCCCAAATCAGTTGAAGACTGGATCAAGAGAAACTGGTCCCCTTTGATCAAGGAAGGCATCAAATCTTATTTCGTAGGCAAAGGCTTCTTTGTGTTCGTGTTTGAATTTGTTGAGGATTGGAGTCTCATCTTCAGGAATGGGCCCTATTTCAAGGGGCCGCAAGGCTTATACCTAAATAAATGGTCTCCGCACTTTGATCCGACCCAGGACGTACCCACTGTGGTCCTAGTATGGGTGCGACTTCCCCATCTCCCTTTGCACTGTTGGAACCAGAAATCTCTCCAAATCATTGGCAACTCCCTTGGTAAATACATCGATCAGGCTACCAGGAAAGACCAGTACTCCTGTGCCCGAATATGCGTGGAAGTAGATCCGGAAGAAGGACTACTAGAAGTAATAAAACTCACAGTCGCTGGATGGTCTCACATCCAAGAGCTGGACTACGAGCAGATTCCTTTCAAATGTAGACACTGCCATGGCTATGGACACTTTGCGTGATATTGCGAAAAAGAAGCTGAAGAACAGAGTGATAAATCGAAGGGAGAACAATGGACCACAGTTCAGAAAACTGGCCATGCAAATGCATCTGGGAAAGGGTCCACAAAGGGGAACAATTTGGAAGAACATGGAAATGAAAAGAGGACCCCCCAGGCCTTGGATGAGAACCCAAATCCCAAAGGAAGCTCTCCATCAGATCCCCCAAAAGCAGATCTGATTACTCCGCCACAGATTGAAGACCCTCAATCAAATAAAGATGGAGGCAGAGCTGCCTCGCCTGGTGCCTCTCAGGGTAGCCCCTCCATCCCTTTGTATGTAGATATAACAAAGAAAAAAGTGGCAGAACCCTTTGACTCCTCAGAGGAAGAAATCTATGAGAGGCCCTCGAAGAGAGCAGGAAGGAAGCCTCACAAATTAGTCAGGGAAGAAGAGGCAGAATGCCTAAAAATGCAAGGTAGCCAATCCACAATAGAAACGACTATCGGGAGAAACACAAGAGCAATACCTTCCAAGGGAGAACTCCCAAATCCCTCGCCAGGTAAATAATGCGTATAGTCTCTTGGAACTGCAGAGGTCTGGGGACCCAACCAAAAATTGAAGCCGTCAAAGATCTGATAAAAATAGAGCCCTCGGATATCCTCCTGCTCCAAGAGACTAAAATTTAAGGGCAAGCCCTTATGGATATCAGCAAGTCTAAATGGAAGAAGAATGCAGGCAAAGCAGTCAGCTCGAAGGGATCTTCAGGAGGTGTTGCAACTCTCTGGTCTGAAGATCACTTCCATCTGCTTAACTCTCATGAGACCTAGCACTGCATCTTTACCGAGATCAAGCATCTCGAAAGTAAGTTAACTATAGCCTTATTCAATCTCTATGTTCCCATCATTTATGTTGAAAAAAGAGAACGCTGGAACTCTCTCTCCGATTTTTTAGACCTCCACTCCCCCAACAACATCATCCTAGGCAGAGATCTCAACATAGTCATGAAGCCAAAAGCAAAAAGGGGGGGAAACAGCACCAGAGACCAACTGCTGCCTCTGGTCGAAGAATTAATGCAGCAGAGGGACCTTCTAGATTTTGCCCCGGTAAGAGGCATATATACTTGGACCAGTAATAGAATGGGGACTGACCACATATTTGCCCGATTGGATAGATTCATGATCCAAAGCTCCTTGTTGCTGGAAAACCTTCTTATCTCAACAAAAATTCTCCCCAAACTCACCTCGGACCACAAGCCAATTCAACTCGTTATGGCTCCTGAGGAAGATCTTGGCCCAATCCCCTTTAAATTCAGTCCTCTCTAGATTGAAAAAGAAGGCTTTCTTGACACGGTTCAATCAGCTTGGGACATCCCTATCAATGGATCCCCAAGCTATATGTGGGAGAAAAAATTAAAAGCCACCAAAAAAGCCTTAAAAGAGTGGCTAAGAAACCTCTCCAAAACCCCCCTCACCAAAGAAATGAAGAAGTTCAGTTGCTGGAAACTATGCAAATGGGAATGGAAGGTCTTTACATCACCCCTGAAATTCTAAACAAAGAGGCTGCTCACCAAAGAAATACCCATCACTCATTTAGACGGGAAAAAGAGTTCTGGAGGCTCAAATCCCATAGTCTGTGGCTCAAGGCAGGAGACCGAAACACTTTGTTCTTCCATCGCCAGTTCAAAGCCCGCCTATCTCGAAATAATATCACTAAGATCAAGAATGAAGAAGGACAGATCTGAAATAAGTTTGATCAAATTAAAGCAGCAGCTGAAAATCATTTCAAAAATCTTTATGGGCTTGGGAACGAAGGCAGTTTAGAAGACACCAAAGACCTCCTTTCCAACATCCCCCATCTCATTAATCAAGAGGACAATCAAGCTCTCCTAAAACCACTATCTGAAGAAGAAATCATCAAAGTTATATGGGCAATGGAATCAGATAAGGCACCTGGGCCAGATGGTTTCTCAATTCACTTCTACAAAGTCTACTGGAAGATCATCAAAACAGATCTGCTGAAAATGATACATGGATTTTTCAGCAAAGCTAAGGTTGGGGGAGGCATCAACTCAACCTTCCTTGCATTAATCCCAAAAGAGGTCAATCCAGAAACTTTTGGCAGATTCAGGCCCATCTCTCTATGTACTGCCTCCTACAAAATCTTGGCCAAAATCCTTGCTAACAGAATCAAACCCCTGCTTGACAAATTAATTTCTAGCCCTCAAGGGGGGTTCGTCAAAGGTAGACACATCTTGGATAATGTCATTCAAGTGCAGGAAGCTATCCATTCCAGTAAACTGAGGAAAGAGAAGGGGATATTGATCAAGCTCAACATGGCCAATGCCTTCGACAGGGTCAGTCACTCCTTCCTCCTCCAAGTTCTTCGATCCTTCAGTTTCCCTGCTCAGTTTATCAATCTCATCAAAGCCTGCATTTCAAATCCTTGTATTTCTCCCCTAGTGAATGGCCGCCCAACATCCTTCTTCCAAGCCCATCGTGGCTTGAGGCAAGGTTGTCTGTTATCGCCTTTCCTGTACATTCTTATGGCGGATTCTCTCAGCAGAAAGCTCACTGCAGAAATGAATACTGGTGGCCTCCCTGGAATTCGAACTTCGAATGCCCTAAAGCTTATAAACCATGCTGTCTTTGCAGATGACTCTCTCCTTTTAGGCGGAGCCTCTATCAGAATAGCTAATTCCTTTGACATTGTTCTAAAAAGCTATTGCAGAGCCTCTGGAGCTCTGATAAATGATAGAAAGAGTTCAATTTACGGATGGACTATGAACCAACATAATCTTAACAACATAGCACAGATCCTTGGTTTTGAGTGCTTTGCTCATTGGGACAGCATCAAATATCTTGGCTTATCTCTCACATCTGGAGTCAATAATAGAACTCTGTGGCATGGCATCATCAACAAGATAAAAGCCAAGATCATCTCCTGGGGAGGTTACTGGCTTACCAAGGGAGGGAAAACTATCTTATTAAAATCAGTGTTATCCACCCTCCCCATCTACCAAGCCTCTTTCCTTCTCGCTCCGAAACACATCATGGAGAAAATTTCTTGTCTCTTGAGAGATTTTCTTTGGAAAGGAGGCAAAGGTAATCACAGAAAACTGCATTTGGCAAATTGGGATCTTGTTAAGCACCCAACAGTGGATGGAGGACTCCAGATCAGAGACCCTGCTCTCTCTAATCTCACACTTGGCTACAAGCTCCTTGGGGAAATCTATTCTGACCCTTCACACCCAGTCAGTGAAACGCTCAGGACCAAATACGTGCAGGGGATCTCTCTCAGGCATTTATCAGCGGACAATACTTCCCCAGGCACTCAAAGATGGAATCTCTACAGAAATAGTATCATTCGCTTCAGGAACCATCTGTACTGCATACCTGGCAATTGCAAAAAAAAATTACTGTGGGAAGACCACATAATGAATTGCGCTCCCCTTAATTCTCACGACGGGATCCGAGAGCTTCATGGCTGGCTCCTCAGCGCAGGCTATCGTAAGCTGTTTGATATCTCTGCGTGGGACAGCAAAGGGAATTGGCATGACTGGGATTTCCCAATCGTGCCGGCGCATATCCACACTCAACTTGCAATGCTCAAACCGCTTCTCATCAACGCAGCGCCTGTTCATCGTGACAGCCCAGACAGCTGGGGAGGGGGCAGTTCCGACTCTTACACCTCAGCAACTGGCTACATCACCCTGCAGCCAAAAAAAGACAGACTTCGCTCTCCTAACATTTGGAAACAGGTTTGGAATTCCACAGGGCTTCCCAAAGTCAATTTCTTTTTATGGATCCTCCTGCACAACAAACAACTGACAGGGGATAATTTGTTAAAAATAAACATAGCTAGACCTCACAGATGCGTGATGTGCAGAAACGCTGGCGAAATAGCCTCTCATTTGTTCATAGATTGCAATTTTTCCAAGGAGGTTTGGAAAATAGCTCTTCTTGGATTGCAGGTTTACTCTCCCCAGCATAGCTCTGTGGCTGAACTTTACTCCTCTTGGTTTCAAAGATATCCTCATAATATCTCCAACAATTCACTTTTGTACCACATTTGGCTCTCCATCCCCAAATATGTGTGTTGGGAAATCTGGCTTGCCCGGAATGACTTGACCTTCAACAACTCTCCTTGCTACCCTGCAAAATCAACAGGCAAAGCAAAAGCTCTTCTCCTTGAATCTATTCTCCTGCAATCTCTCAAATCAGACTCCTCTCTCCTCCCCTCTGAAAAGACCTGGCTGAATCTCCTTAGCTCTCACCCCAAAGGCAAGGCTCAGATCCTCCCCCTTCCCAATCCACATTGGAAAATTAGAGAACCACATGACAGCGTTCAAGTATGGTGGAAGATCCAAAACAAAACTACAATCTCGATGCCTCCAAGGGAAACCCTGGGGCTGCGGGCACTGGTGGAGTCATTTACTACTCGGACAACTCTAGAAAAGACTGCTTCTGGTCCTCGAACAAACAACCAGGTCAAACTTCTTGGACTCACAAAAGCCTGCCAAATTGTCCGTGATAGAGGCATTAAAGAATGTTAAGTGTTCAGAGATTCAGAAATTCTCATCAAGAAGATCAACTCAAAGGACGAGTTCAACGACGCCATCCTCAACAAATCTCTGAAAAGGTTAAAGATCATTCTACAAGACTTCACTTCCTTCAAAATTTTCCACATTCTCAAAAGCTCAAACAGTGAAGCGGATATAATGGCAAACAAAGGATGCCTTCTTGCACCGAGAGATCTCAACATTAATGAAAAAAGCATTATCCTATAAGCATTCCTTAATTCGAGATATAGAGTAGATCAATATGTATTAAGATGTATGGAAATGTTGTGTAACGATGGTTGATTAGGCTCCGGCCCGACCAAACTCCTTATAATAAAATATACATGTTTCAGTAAAAAAAAAAAAAAAATTATAGGCGACAATTATTTATGATGCTTTCATTTTGCTAAAGAATGCATTTAATTTATTCGCATTGGAGAAAAAATTGGTCTAAAATCTTACACTCAAATATTATAAGTTATAAATTTTATAAAATTTAGAATTAATTAAATCATAAAATTTCTAAATTTTATTTTGGAAGTCAAATATCGAGGAAATGTTGTTTGTAGACATCATCATAGATGCACTCATTGTCTTGATTTTATTGCTCTATTATGGCGTTCTAATATTATCGGTTTTTTTTTTTTTTTTTTTTTTACTCTGATATGTCCATTCCATATGCCAATATGCATGTTCTATATACTGTTACTCTAATATGCCCATTTCTTATGCCAATATGTGTCATTCTAAAGATTTATAGGATCGGACCCTTTGCATACAAGACATAGAGGCATATGGTAGATGGATATCTAGCCTATAACATGCATTTTAAAACTATTTTATGTTATTGAACCATAAATCCAACCAATATACTCTTATTTTCCTTCCCATGGGCAACAATGTGCTTCCAATTTTCATGGAGTTATGTTGAATTTGTCTATTGGATTTGAGCTAGATCTCACCATGGCATAGGACTAAATAGAGAGAGTGTTTTCACCTAGAGACATCCTACTCAAAATATCCAGATGATTTTTCAATAAATGTGTGTAATGCATGGAGGTGGGTTTTCATATTTGCCACATTTCTAACTCTATCAACATGAAGATAGGTCATGTGTTGCCACCATACATTGTTGAAGATACCAAACACATCATTTCATTTTTCTATAGGTCCTACAACATATTTTATACTTTTCCTCAAATGTGGGCATATACACGTGACTAAATAGATTCCCTTCATGTCCTAGAAAGACACCTATTCTACTACACCAATATTTTAAGAGATGTTGAGTTAAAATATAAAGCATAAAAGAGTCCCATTTCAAGTTCCAGAGACACCAACAACAACAAGAAAATCTTGCTTCTTTAAATTTTCGAGTTTGAGGTAATTCTGTAGATTATGACCAGTTATTGGTCTGGTAATTTTCTATGAAAATATTCAATCTAATGCTTCTATCTCCTTATGAGTATAGTGGCATTGATAATGGTTTTTTATGGCCTAGATAAATATTTGGTTGTCATGGCCTTAGAAATTTGTTACAGGTTACTATAATAAATTTTGCAATACATTTATTTATGATTGTATAATTATTAATTTAGCTTGTAATATATTTAGTTATGGCTATAGGAGTATGCTTATCATTCTCAATATTTTTCAAATATAAAAAATCTTGTTAATTTAAACTTTACATCTCCATCTTTTAAGTGAAAAAAAAGAAAAAATTACTCTAAATTGATAAATTCTATGTCATTTATACAAATTTTGTGTAGCATAATCATGTTTGTAGCTAAAGAAATTAGCATTTGTCATACTACTTTCCTAATTCATCATCACATATGTCAATTCTGATAATCACTATGGGTATTCACAGGGAAGTCTACTTTGATAGATTCTTTGGTGAAAGCAACCGGTAAAATTGCTCAAGAATTTGTACGTGATGTTAGGATGATTGATACTCATGCAAATGAAGTTGGACATGGTATCACCATTAGGTTAACTGGGGTGTCCTTGTATTATCATATGACAAGGGGGTCTCTAAAAAAATTCAAGGGGGGGGAATGGTGCATTAGTCGCAAACCTAATCCGGATTTATGCAGAAGCATAATGAAATACAGAAATACACTTAAAAACAGAGATCTAGCAGAAATAAAACTTAATTTCATTAATAAAAAATAATTGAAATATGCTTACAGACATAATGGAAATAAACTAGCTAGGGTGCTGGTAGCTTATCTCTGAGAAGAGATGTGGCGGCTACAAGCCTCTGAACTATGTTACAATGAGGCTCGAGGGCCTATTTATTATTGATAAACAATGGAAAACCCTAAACATCTAAAAACCTAACCCTAGGAGATGAAGTGCCAAAACTATGGGCCTCGTTTGGGTAAATTGGTACATCAATTTTCTCAAGGACTCAACTTTGGCATACGATCTCTGTTTGACACGCACAATACCTTGTTAGAAAGATCTATCCAAGGAATACAAATTTTGATGTGAGAAACATCGAAGGAACTTCCATGTTGCTCCCGGTGTTTCTAAAAAACGTAGTTTAGGGCCTCAAAACGGCTCTAGAAGTTCAGGACCCGAAAAACTGCTAAAAATAGTAAATTGTGCTACAATTAAGGAAACTGAAAAACTAAAATAAGAAATGGTGGGACCCCAAGTGGAATAGGCAGGTGGCCACAAATATCCACCTGGATCAAAAATATATTGTGGGAGTTTTTGTTTGGACTGAAATTGTTGTACACCAAGATCTCAGAGAACAATAAACATATGAAATGTCAACACTCAAGGCTATTGGTATTTTTGACAAAGAAGTAAGACAGGCATACAAATCTGAATTGTGCTAAGTTTTAGGTTTATTTATCTTCTAGCATGATGGCTATGATATAATAACTATATCACCCATAAATAAGTGAAAATAGTGAATTTATTGTAAACTAGAAAGGATAATTCTTGTTCACAATCCTCACAATAAATAGAGAAATCTCCAATTGTTTCAACAATGAGAATTACCAATGACTAAAGCAAAGTGACATGTACAATCAGTAATCTAGGTGGATATTAGTGGCCACCTGCCTATTCCACTTGGGGCCCCACCATTATTTCTTTCAGTTTTTCAATTTCCTTAATTGTAGCACATTTTAATATTTTTAGCATTCTTTCGGGTCCTGAACTTCTAGAGCCGTTTTGAGGCCCTAAATGACGTTTTTTGGTAAAACTGGGAGCAACATAGAAGGAACTTCGTTGTTGCTCACATCAATTTTTTTGTCCTCGGATAGATATTTCTAACGAGATATTGTGCGCATCAAAAGGAGATCGTATGCCAAAGTTACGTCCTGGGGAAGTTGATGTACCAATTTACCCAAATAGGGCCCATAGTTTTGGCACTTCATCCCCTACGATTAGGTTTTTGGATATTTAGGGTTTTCCATTGTTTCTCAATAATAAATATGGATTTAAGATTCATTGTAACACAGTTCGACGGCATGTAGCCACCACATCTCTTCTTAGAGATAGGCTACCAGCGCCCTAACTAGTTTATTTCCATTCTGTCTGTAAACAAATTTCAGTTATTTGATATTAATGAAATGAATTGTTATTTCCACTTCATATTTGTATTTATGGTTATATGTGTATTCTGTTTCATTCTTGCACAAATATGGATCTGTGGTATCAGAGCGATTTTCTCTTTCTCGATCCTTCTTTGCATTTCCCCAACGAGGTCGGGGTATAAGGAGTTAGGGCTCGATCTAGTTGAAATTTTACAAAATCAGCTTCGTAAACCCTGACGAACACCCATGGGGGATGAAAAGAAATATGAGGGAGGAGTAGATCCTATCCAAAATATTGCTTGAGGAGGCCCTCGAAAAATAATGGAACGCGATGATGGATAACTTTGCTCAGATCCTTCAATGACTACCCACTGGCGACGCATCTGCATCTAGCAGCCACTCTGGTGGCGTAAATCCTTTTAAGGTAAAAGTAAACTTTTTCATTCCCATATTTGAGGGGCCCAAATAGATGCAGACATTGTACATATATGTTTAAATCTATTAGAAAGATATTTCTCAGTTCATGACTTTTCCGACCAAGAGAAGATTATTATTTCACTCCTCAAAGCTAGCCCCCATGTCAAGGATTGCTGGGAAACCAACTGTGAGAAAAAGGATGAGGGGGAACCCTCTCTATTCTTGGTCGTACCCACTTGGAATTATTTCTGATATGCCATCAAGGAACAATATTATCCCATGGGGAGCTATGAGGGCAAGTACATACAATGGACTACATTGCAACAGTAAACGGATCAAGATGTGCATGAGATGACGAATTTGTTCAATACCCTGTGAACAAAGTTGGGTATCAAATATTCGGAGAAACATTTGGTGCTAAAGTACCATAGTTTTTTGCACAGATACATTCAGGAGGAAATGGAGTTCCTTGACATCTCTTTACTTGGTATGGAATATGGGTATGCTTTCGAGATTGAGTAGAAATTCAAAGAGAATAAGCGAGACTTTGGAAATGTGAATCAAAAGCAAGGGAAAGGTGCCCCCAAACCACAGAAAAAAGGACAAAGCTAAGGCATAGCAACCCAAGACAACCTGCAAAATCCATAAGCAAAGAAAAACACCGCGAAGCCAAAGAAGGACACGGGAAATTGGTGTGAGTACCATAAGAGCTCCACTCACAACACAAGTGAGTGTCGGGCCAAGCAGTCACTGGTGACCGAGATGAGGGCTTCTGAATCAGATGCATGCTCCAACTCTGAATCAAAACCTAACAAGAGGAATGAAAAAGAGAAGCATATTATTGATGTGGAGCCCAATGCCACCATTGCCACTGTGAAGATCCAGAAGGAGGAACCGAAACATCCAGAGGAGGAGGAGCATCTCTTCCACTCCTGGATGTGGGTAAAGGGTTCCCCACTACAGTTCATTGTCGATAGTGGGAGAAAAAAGAACCTCATTTCAGCAGAGGTCATGAAGCGGTTGGGTTTGCCGACCACAGCACACCCACAGTCGTACACCATCGGTGGCTTCATCAAGGACAAGATCTCTGAATCAACCAACAGTGTTGCCTTCCCTGCAGCATCAAGCCCTTCACGGATGAGGTATTATGTGACATTGATCCTCTTGATGTTTGTGATGTATTATTAGGCCAACCATACTTGTGGAAGCGACATGTTGTGTATGAATCCCAGCCTCACACTCTTATTTTTACTTTGGGAAATAAGTTGTACAGGATACCAGAGGTACCACCACTTATCGCTATCTCTTTGGTTACTGAAAAACAATGCAGTAAGCTCATTTCAAAAATCAGGAAATTTGTTTTCCTGATGACCTGCCCTAAGGGAAAGAAGAAGATTATGGCCACGACCTCCAGGCAAGGCTCCTCCGCACGACAACAACAAATGGACAAGGTCATGGAGGAGTACGAGACATCTTCAACTCACCTGCAGGGGTGCCTCTTCACTGTCAAGTCAAGCACCCTATAGATATAACCCCAGGAGCATCGCAGCCCAATGGACTGATATATCGGCACTCTGTTCTCGAGAACCATGAAATCAAGAGGCAAATTCAGGATTTGTTGCAGAAAGGTCACACTCGGCCGAGTTCATCGCTCTATGGGAGCCCGATCATGTTGGTGTAGAAGAAGGATGGGACTTGGAGACTCTGTATTTACTATCGGGCGCTGAAAAAAATCATTGTTAGGAATAGGTTCTCGATCCCATGAATTGATGACCTTCTGGACCAAATCAAAGGGGATAAATATTTCAGAAATATCGAATTGAAGTTCGTGTATCACCAGGGACCAAACGAACCCTCTGATGTGTGGAAGATTTCCTTCAAAGCCAGGGATAGCCTTTTCGAATGGCTAGTCATGACTTTCGGGTTGACGAATACTCCTGCAACCTTCATGAAGCTGATGGATGACATCTTTCGGCCATTCAACAACTAATTTTTAGTAGTTTACTTCGATGACATCCTGATCTTCAGCTAGACTTGGGAAGATCACCTCTACCACATCTGACAAGTCCTACAAACACTCTGGCAACACAAGTTGTGTGCCAATTTGGAGAAGTGCACTTTTGGCATGACCTAGGTTCAGTATCTGGGATACATTATTGATTAACGAGGGGTGCATGTGGATCCAACCAAGATCTAAGTCATTCGGGATTGGCCAACCCCAACCACACTAACAGAGCTTCGCATCTTTTTTAGTCTTGCTAATTTCTACCGCAGGTTCATGTTGGGATTCTCTCATATCACTTGGCCCTTGAGTCAAGTTACCAAGGGAGGAGCGAAAGAAAAATTATTTTGGTCGGAATCTCAACGGAAGGCGTTCGTAGAATTAAAACATCGCCTCTAGTCTACCCTAGTTCTCACATTACCAAACTTGCAACAACTATTTGAGATCGGGAGAGATGCCTCTGACTATGCTATTGGGGCAGTTCTTACTCAACAGGGGCATCTAGTGGCATATCACAGTACAAAATTGTCTGACACAGTCCGCAAGTATCCCACTTATTACAAAGAAATGTATTCCATTGTGTAGGCTTGCCAACAATGGAAGCATTTCATTTTGGGGAAGGATACGGTCATCCACACAAACCATCGACCCCTGCAGTTCATACAAACACAAGGGAAGTTGCAGAATCATAACCATCAGAAGTGGTCCACATATCTGCAATAGTTTCATTTGAACATCAAGTACAAGAAGGGTAGCACCAATAATTTTGCAGACTACCTCAGCTGACCACCGATTGTGGTGCTAACCACCGTTCTCAACTCTTATGGGCACAAGACTTCTAATTTTCCACTTCTCTACAAGAGAAATCCAAAATTTAGACACACATACAAGACACTCTTTGAGGGTACGCAAGTTCCAAATTTTCACCTCTAGTATGCACTGCTATGTCACCTAGGACACCTTTGTGTTCCTTCAAGTGAGCATGCAAATATGATTTGGGAAGCACACTACAGTTGAGTCGCTCGGAATTTTAGGGTTGAGAAAATAGTGACAGTACTGCAGAAGTATTTATATTGGCTGAACCTTCGTTAGGATGTCAGGAAGTACATCAAATCCTACACTTCTTGCACCATTGCCAAACCGACCATCAAGAAGCAAGGCCTCTATACTCCACTACCTACCCCTAGTTGACCTTGGAAATCCATCTCCATGGATTACATGACAGAGCTTCCTTCTACTAAGAATGGAAACGACTGTGTTTTCGTGGTCGTCGACAAATTCTCGAAGATCGGCATTATAGCAGCCTGTAAGAATAATATCACAGCAGAATCCACTGCTAAACTCTTCTTTGAATGAGTGTGGGTGTACTTTGGGATCCCACAGTATATCATCTTAGATCGGGACAGTAGGTTCATCAACACATTTTGGTCCAACCTTTATTCAATGCTAGACACCAAACTCACCAAGTCCACAACTTTCTATCCACAAACTGATGGCCAGAAACAGGTCCTCAACAGGATGATAGTACACATTTTGTGTATGTACAATTCAAAGCATCCATGCACATGAGATGAGAGCCTTCCCTATGTACAACACAGTTATAATCAGGCTCTCCACAGCTCAGCCGGTCACAGCCCCATTCAGGTGGGCTTTGGATTCCAGCCACTATGTCCCATTGATGTAGCCATGCCATTTGCGTCTACTTAGGCCAATTTGGCTCATGTCCAGTCTGAAGTTGACAAAGTGAACAACTTCATTGAGCGTATTCAGCACATTTGCCAACATGTTCATGACATATTGGACAGAGCCAATGCTAAGTACAAGCAATGACATGATCAACATCGGGTTACATAATCAAAACATAGTCATTAGTTTATATTGATCATTAATCCAAAAACTTACATACATCAAAATTTTAACATTAAATTGTACATGTACATATTTTGAGTTAATGATATGTTTAGGATCACACACATATATATATAGTGAAACGCGAAACACATTATGGACTCGCATATGACTAGGTAGTGCAAGCTGATATGCTACGGGTCCAATTATTTCCAAAATATGGAAAGTTCCACAATACCAGGGTGCTAGCTTTGCAGAACCACCCCACCTCAAGTTAATTTTCTTGGGTTTAACCCACACATATATATGGTCTCCCACTTTGAATTCTCTATATGTCCTTTTATTTTTTGCATAAGAATTTTGTTTATCTTGATCATTTTTTAAATTATGTCGAACCCTTTTCACTATCCACTCCATTTCCACTAGCATATCGGGTCCTAGTATTAACTTATCTTCAAGGTTTCTCTAATTAGTAGGTTTTCTACACCTTCTTCCATACAATACCTTAAAAGGACTCATTTTCAATGATTCCTGGTAGCTATTATTATATGAAAACTCAAGCAAGTGAAGGTATTCTTCCCACTTGGTCGATTGTTGCATTACTTACATTCTTAACATATCTTTTTATACCTGATTCACTCGTTCATTTTTCCCATGTGTTTTCAGGTGATGTACGATACTAAATTGAATCTGGGTACCCATGCGAGTAAAAAGGGCCTTCCAAAATGTAGAAGTGAGCTTCACATCGTTATCAAAAGCCAACACTCTTGGCATACCATGTAACCAGAATATTTATTTAATAAATATATTTGCAATTTGAATAGTCTTATATGTGGACTAGACAGGGATGAAATGGTTTGTTTTTCTTAATGTATCCACCACCACCATAATTGAATCATTTTGTTTATTGGATCTAGTTAGTCCTGTATATTAATATTTTGTTCGTTAAAATATAATGTAAATGAAACAAGAGGAAACAATTAGAGTGATATTGAGTATTATAAAAATGGTAGAAGTGTAAAGTACAACAAAATGTAAACTACAAAATAAAAGAAATTCAAAGTTCAACAACTAACTAAATAAATTACAAAATGCATCAACAAACTTTTTATTTTGATATCTAGCTTTGAAAAGAAATCAAAATGGTTGTAAATGATACTAAACATGATAAATTGTTCCTTGGTTATTTTGAATAACTTGGATGATGCCTCAAAACTCATTATGTGATTTACAATTGGATGATGGACTAATGGATTAGTTTATATTTTAGTGTTAAAATCTATGCCAATAATAACTCTCATTGGAATTGAGTTGTTGAATGATCCATGCGGATCCACTTACTCAAATGTGTACCCTTAGAAAACATTAAAACATCCTATAAAACAACTTGCAACATGGTTCAAACATATGCTTCCTCCATCTATGTTTTAATGTGTAACATAATCAATTCACAAAATTCTAAAGAGTTGTTAATCTTATTTCAACAAGAATTGAACTTTCAAAATTGTTTTAGGTAATCCTTATAATGCATATTATCTTAGAATTTACAAAATTAATAACATGCTTGTAAAAACATTTACATTTTCATATAACTTTATAATGTTATATGTTTATCAATTCCAATAGTATTGATGTATACCATTTATAATATGTATATATATGCCATATTCTCTAGAATTTTCGTATACTCAATTAACTAAATATTACAACCTTGGATTCTAAATCTTAAGGTAATTTCATTTTGAATGATTTGGACATGATTTTCCTTATTTACTTTAGAAATTTGGAATGAAGCATAAATATCCATAATTTAATATGGTACTAGTGTCAATTAAATTTATTATATTATGGTGTTATGGAAAATATAGCATGCAATGGGATCCCATGAGTCATGAATCTTACAAATTGTTGAGGTGATGACCTTATTTTTCACTTTGGACTATCGATCTCACATGAACCACTGAATTTCAACCTTTAATTTAATTATACTAGTGATCCACAAAAAAAAATTAATACATGATAATGAAACTTCCACCACCCAAGTTCAAGGTTAAATTCTCATCGTAGCAATGCCCCTTAATATTTTTGTCCTTGAATAATTGCTTTTCTGACACATAGGTTTCTTGGTGTTCATTTGAATATACAGTTTCATATCTCTATTTGAATTGTAATATTGACCCTTGAAAATGTCACAATACATTATGCTACTCTATTTCCTTATACTCCAATAGTCATTAAGATTCTCTTTAAAAATCACCATATTATTGTTCTTGAGAGCTCCATTAGAAACACTAATTGGGGTTGACCTAATCAAGAATGAGTAACTCAAGAAATCCTGCATTACATCCTTCCATTGTATGTTCATTCAAATTTACCCTCACTAAAATCCTTTTTGAAGATTCATTTCTCTCCAAAAAAAAATAAAATCCTTAAATATTTAAATAATGTAACTATTTGGCGTTCCATTGCCCCGCTTTGGGGGTATGCTCGTTATTATTACTCCTCTTGGAAAATTTAGGTTGTGTGTGGTGGGAAGTATAAAAGGATTTTTTTTGGGGGCGGGTGGTTAATTAAGTTTAATTTAAATGTGTGTGGGGATTAATTGAGAATTTAAATGTGTGTGGGGATGGTAGTATGAAAGGATTTTTTTTGGTTAGCTAAGTTTAATTTAAATGGTTATAGAATGGAGTATTATATTTTCTATTTAAATTTGATTGTAACATTTATTATCACAACTAAATATTAAAACAAACAAAAAAAAATTATTAACCATTCATTATTTATTACAATGGATTATTTGTTTGGTCATTTTAGTTTCTTATTTGTAATCGATCATTATTGATATGCACATGTTAGCATATATGTATATATTAAAGTTTAACTTATGTTGAGATTCAACAAGATGATGAGCTTAGTGAAAATTAAGCACCTTCACTAAGTGGGGCCCACAGGCTATTTTTAAGTGTATGTCTATTTTTAGACATGGTGAGCATATTCTATAAGTTGCAGGATGCTATTTGTAGATGGTTGATCAAGTTGGAAAAATAGATGAAATTCTATTTTTAGAATATTGGGCGAAGTCTATTTATATATCGTCAATCAAAAAATAGATGCATGTCGATTATTATTAGCTCTTAATAATAATCCGACAATAAACATCAACTTATTCTCTTTGAGCACTTTATTTCAGTATATAGATTTGGAAAATCAGTGGGTTGAAGGAAATACGCAATTCCTAGGGTTTACTGGTGGTTCATGCATGAGGACTCAGTTAGAACTGAAGTGGCAAAGTTATGACAGAGATGGAAGAGTAGTTACAGGAGTTGTTATTCAGTTTAACTCAGTTAATGGAGTTAAACTCAGTTAAGCTAGTTGTATCTAGTCTAACTGAAAGATACACTAGTGAGAGTTAAGTGAATTAATTAGTTAATTAATTCACAACTACTAACTCATTAACAACTGAATAGAAACAACAATTAACTACAGTGCATGTCAGTTCCAATGGAGACCCAGTGGAGAGATAGGTGAAAGGGTGAGATGGACTATTCGTTGTGACTATAGTGATGCATTCAATGCATCAGACACACATTGGAGTTGCCAATGAGGATTGCACAGTCAAGGAAAGGTAGATTTGAATTCATTCAGGGGTCTTCTTTAGCAGGGATTGCGCAGTGGAGGTAGGCTGTCAAGTGGCGAGAAATTGGTGCATTGAGATGCAAATTTCTGCATGACAGTGTGTAATGATTGTTGATTGTACTGAGAGCTTGATGTACTAAGCTTTGTATGAGATTATTAAATGATTCCATTATATACATAATATGATAGTTGGGGTTTTTAGCTTTAAGATTTCCCGTTAAACAACTGTGTTATGTGCAACTGAATTTATTCACATGTGTTTGCAATCAAGTTTTAAATTTCCACAAGTAATCATAGTGGAAGGATTCTGTATTTTGCAAGAAGATAAATATTGTGAGATCAGGAGAGTCCGGTAATACATCAGTATTAATAAATTTCTACAGGTATCAGAGCATTTTTTATTACTGGAGATTGCAATTGTGAATAATTTCTGAGTTTTGTGCTGGTGGACAATTCAAATTTGCTGTTGAAATTTCTTGGTGCGACAGTTGAGTATTCATTGAAATGTCTTTCAATGGGTTGCGATTGGAGGATGCCCTTGAGGGCAGCTCGATACATAGCCTGGAAGGATAGGATGGAGGCAGTGCTTGAAGATAATTGACTGAAGGAGTTCATTGACAGTGATGTTCCTAAGCCTGGTTCTAGCGATGCTGCATTACTTGACGCATGGAAAAAGAAGGTAGCGAATACAAGAAGAATTATGTTGGAAGGTGTGAAGGACCATATTGTGTCAAGCCTTCACGAGAAATCCATTCCATTTGCAATGTGGAAGGCTTTGACATATCTTTTCCAAAGAAGCAGTGACCAGAGGAAGTTGGCGCTAAAAGATAAGCTCAGAAAAATAAAAATGGAGAAGGACAATAGTATTCCAAAATATCTCATGAATTTTGTCCACTGTAGGGATGAACTGGGAAGTTTGGGGATTACTATTGATGATGATGAATTGGTGAGCTTGGCTCTCCTTGGGCTTCTGAAGAGTTGGCATAGCTACGAAGACTCTGTCAATGGACGGGAGAAACTGCTGAGTTGGGAGCGACTTTGGTCGAATCTTGTGCAAGAGAAGATAAGGTGAAGTACTAGGGATGGCTCTTCATCGAAGAATGATGATGAAGAGAAATGTGCTTTGGCTGCCAAAGCAAGGAAAGGGAAGGGGAATAAATTCCACTCAAAATCCAAGGCTAAAGGAAAGAAGCTAGATTTGTCCAAAGTGAAGTGTTTTCACTGTCACGAACATGGGCATCTCACCACTAACTACCCACAGAAAAAGAAGAACAAGAAGGCTGTTGGAGCTGCAGCTAGAGAGGCCTTAGCCTCGCAATTTGAACTTGATTTCTCTTTGATCACATGCTTTGTTTCAAGAACTATGGGATCAGTGTGGTATCTTGATAGTAGTGTGTCTTTCCATATGATGGGAGACAAGGAGTTGTTTAGTGACTTGGAGGAGAAGGATATCCAAATGCATATAGAGATGGGCGACGATGGTAGATACAATGCAACCGGAATTGGGACCATTACATTTGAGAGGGAGTCAGGTAATACATTTATGTTGAAATATTTTATGCATGTTCCATGTCTGAAGAGGAACTTGGTCTCGGTCGCAATGTTGGAAGACAGAGGTTATGACATCGTTTTCAGCGATGGAAAATATTTCTTGTGACATAAAACAACGGGTCAAACCAAGAGGATAGGGATTCAAGTTAAGAATATCTACAAGCTAAAGGTAGATGGCTGTGCTGCAATGATGGGCAAAGCAGAAGAAGTTGTGATTCGGGATGAGGGCGAATTATGGCACAAGAGATTGGGCCTTCTTCACCATGGTGCTTTGAAGATTTTGCAGTAGATTTCTACTAGACTTCCTAAGGGAACTCTTGCACAGTCAGATCAATGTAAGGGATGTATTATGGGTAAGTTTGTGAAGACCACCTTTCATGAGAAGGAGAACCGTGCTTCGGTGATCCTTGAGAGAATTCACACAAATGTATGTGGACCTTTATCGGTTGCTTCAACAACAAAATACAGGTATTATGTTATTTTTGTTGATGACTATTCTCGTAGATGCTGGATCTTCTTCATGCAGAAGAAGAGCGAAACATACTCAACGTTTTATGAGTTTAGAGCATTGGTGGAGAAGGAGTCGGGGAAGCAAGTGAAGGCTCTACGGAGCGATAATGGTGGTGAATATATCTCGAACGAATTCAAAGAATTTTGTAGCAAAGAAGGAATTCGAAGAGAACTCATAGCGCCTCATAACCCACAACTGAATGGGGTCGCGGAGAGGAAGAATAGAACGATCGTGGGTGCTGCACGAGCTATGTTGCATGACCAGGGCCTACCGATGCACTTGTGGGCGGTAGCATGCAACACTACGGTTTATGTGCAAAACCGTTGTCCTCATAGAGTACTTGGCATGAGTACACCTGAAGAAGCTTTTACTGGTAAGAAGCCTAATATTTCTCATTTGAATATTTTTGGCTCATCTGTTTACATTCATGTGACAAAGGATGCCAGGAAGAAGCTAGAGCCGACTGTAGAAGTTGGGATATTTGTGGGGTACACAGAAACACCCCATAATTATCGTGTGTACTTTCCAAACAGTCGAATGACTATGGTGCGACGGGATATAAAATTCAATGAGGTGAAAACCATGAAGTTGTCACTTGAGAGGGAGGTACACTTGCATGCAGAGGAGGAACTTCTTATTCCCAAAGATGAGCCTTTAGATGTGGATCAGCCACAGGAGGAGATTCATGGAGTGGAGGAGTCCACTCATTCAGAACCAAACATCAGAACTAGCAGAAAGCATACCATAGAAGCTGAGAGACTGAAGCTTGATACAGCAAAGAATGTAGGAGTCCCTACATCACAGTGCAGACAGAGACAATCACCTAACCGATTTACTAGATACATGGCTCTTATGAGCAAGTGTATCATGACAGAGCCATATTCTTTTGAAAAATCATTGCAGGAGCCCACATGGGTAGATGCCATGGTGGAGGAGTATGAATCCATTGTCAAAAATAGTGCTTGGGAGATTGTTCCAAGGCTGGTGGAAAAATAAGTTGTAGGATCAAGATGGATCTACAAGGTAAAGCAAGCTGCTAATGGAAGCGTTGAGAAGTATAAGGAAAAATTTGTTTCCCGAGGCTTCTCACAGATCGAGGGGATTGATTATGAAGAAACCTTTGCACCTGTCGCACGGTATTCTTCCATAAGGACCATCCTTGCTCTCTCAGCATAGATGGGTTGGC
The DNA here is from genome assembly GCA_034641835.2 of Pinus albicaulis. NCBI lineage: Eukaryota > Viridiplantae > Streptophyta > Pinopsida > Pinales > Pinaceae > Pinus > Pinus albicaulis. Next base: position 1,679,233,587 of record CM076578.1, read on the forward strand.
ACATTCATTAGATGGATGTGAAGACTACGTTTCTTAATGGGATCATTGAGGAAGAGGTGTACATTGAGCAGCCTGAAGGATTTGAGATCTTCAGCAGTGAGTCGCATGTGTGCAGACTCAAAAGAGCATTGTATGGGTTGAAGCAAGCACCATGTTCTTGGTACACACGGATCGCCATCTATTTCACTGGACTTGTCTTCACCAAGTGTGAGGTAGATGAAAACTTGTACCAAATTGTGGTGGGGGGTAAGCTTTTAATCACTTTTATTTATGTTGATGATTTAATACTAATGAGTGATGAGCAGTTGATACACTCATGTAAGGCAGATCTTGCAAAGGAATTCGAGATGAAGGATTTGGGCCTCCTTCATTATTTCCTTGGATTGGAAATATGGCAGCGAGAAGGTGAACTGTTTTTGTCTGAAGGCAAGTATGCTCGGGAGATACTTGGTAAGTTTCACAAGGAGGACTGCAAGCCCATGGATACTCCTCTTCCAGGAAATTGGAGGAAAGAGGATGCTACATCGGTAGAGGTAGTGGAGGCCACTGTTTATCGATATTTGGTGGGTTCGCTTATGTATTTTGTTAATACAATACCAGACATATGCTATGCGGTGAACCAACTTTCATAAGCGATGGTTAAGCCTACCAAGCTCTTTTGGAAGGTAGGCAAGCATGTCTTGAGGTATCTCAGGGGCACATCTGAGTATGGCTTATGGTACAGACAGACAGTTGAGGTGAAGTTGGAAGGCTTCACAGACGCAGATTGGGCAGGCAGCCCAGCAGACAGAAAGAGCACATCAGGAGGGGTTTTCAGTATCGGATCTACAACAGTTTCTTGGTACAGCAGGAAACAAAGATTCGTGGCACTCATTTCAGCGGAAGCAGAATACATGGCAGCAAGTCAAGCTGCATGTGAGCCTATCTAGATGAGGAAGATCCTGGTCGGTTTGTTCAGTTCACATTTAGATCCTACAATGATACATTGTGATAATCAGAGTTTCATTAAACTCTCGATTAATCATATGTTTCATGACAGATCTAAACATATTGATATCTGGTATCATCATATCAGAGATTGTGTGCAGCGGAAGATCATGTTGCTTTAGTACATTCTTATGGAAGATCAGGATACAGACATTCTGACGAAGGCACTCAGCTGGATAAAATTTGAATACCATAGAGGCAGGATTGGGGTGAAAGATAATCCCTATCTTGTTGAGAGGGAGTGTTGAGATTCAACGAGATGATGAGCTTAGTGAAAATTAAGCACCTTCACTAAGTGGGGCCCGCAGGCTATTTTTAGGTGTATGTCTATTTTTAGACATGGTGAGAATATTCTATAAGTTGCAGGATGCTATTTGTAGATGGTTGATCAAGTTGGAAAAATAGATGAAATTCTATTTTTAGAATATTGGGCGAAGTCTATTTATAGATCGTCAATCTAAAAATAGATGCATGTCGATTATTATTAGCTCTTAATAATAATCCGACAATAAAAATAAACTTATTCTCTTATAGCACTTTATTTCAGTGAACAGATTTGGAAAATCAGTGGACTGAAGGAATTGTGCAATTCCTAGGGTTTACTGGTGGTTCATGCATGAGACCGAGATGGAACTGGCGGGCAGTTAAGAATCCGTGTTGGAAGAGCAGTTACGTGAGTTGTTATCCCGCCTAACTCGGCCAATGGAGCAAACCCGCCTGAGCTAGTTGTATCTAGTCTAACTGGAAGATTTTGGGATATTCGACACATAGGAAATAGTTAAGAATAACTTATTCTAGTGTAGATTTAGGTAAAGTGTGTTTTTACCATGTACATTTGTAACTTATAATTCGACGATCACGATTTGTAGTGATCTCACTCTGCTATTTCTTCTCTGTGATATTAACAACACTTGATTCGTGGCTTAACACCTGATTGGTCCATGATCTCTATTTAAAGAGCATGGAGGGTCATTTGTTCGGTAATCATTTATGAGAGAAACATATGTAATTTTTCTTTTTATATTAATAAATTTCCTGAAGTGGTCGCGTTGGCTCAAGCTGTGGACTGTTTCCCTCTTTGAGGGTTTTAACCACGTGATTATACTGTTGTACTAATTTGTGATTTGTTTGTGAGCGGTGCCTTTGTTTCTTGATCTACGGAACTTACCCTGTAAATTCCTACATGGTATCGGAGCTATTTTGAGGGCCGCATCTGTTGTTGATCAAAATCCGAAGTCGGTTTGAATGCATGCGAATTTCATTTTGTAGATCTACTATTTCTAAACATTTTTGTGCTTGGATAACTGCTCTGTTGTGTTCGGAGCATCTGTTACAGTGAGGAACGCCTTTTTTTTCATGCGAAAAGGTTTCTGGCTACCCAAGTTATGACAGTTTAGATCTGCAGGTATAAAGCATGTGTTTTGCAGTTATATTTGTTAATAGTTCTGCTTATTTTGGTTTCTTCTGTTTATTTTCAGTTTTAAGGTTTTATTTATTTGCCGAATCTATACCCTCTTCTCTGTGTATGCTCTTTTTTGTGAACTGTGTGCGATCTCGGCAAATCAGAAACAGGAAAAGGATTTTTTTTTCGTTACGTATGCTCTTTCCCCGCGTCTTTGTGCGATCTCGGGAAATCAGAAGTAGTGGAAAATTTGATAGTTTTTGGTAAGTCTAACCGAAAATATAAAAATCTACCATAAGGTTCTGCATTTTTCATTTTTTGTTGCTCGGTTTTTGTGTTTTTTGTGTAGGAAAAGGCACGCACACCTAAGAGTAAAAAAAAAAACCCTTCCTCCTTTCAAACAATAACAAAATCATTTTAATATCTCACTTGGTGTTATGAGAATATGGGTCTTGGGTTCAATCTCTTTCTCAAGCTTCTTTTTGTGAAAATTTTTTGCTAAAGGGGCAGGATTTTTTTTTTAAAGGTTGAACCTCTTCATCAAATTTCAATCCGCTCACGTAACTATTCGGCATCTGCAACTCAGTTTTTCAAAAAGGCATAACTTCTTCATCCGGAAGCCATTATTCGAGTCGTTTTTTTGAATCAACATATTTTTTCGAGATCTTTCCATTGAATTAATTAGTTTTAGCTCTTTTCAGCTTCAGTTTATAAAAAAAAAAATGGAAAGTGCATGCTTGGTTATTATTAACAACACTAATTATTTCCAATGGCTACCTCACATGGTAGATATAATTAGAAGTAAAGGGCTTTATAGAATAGCCACAGGACAAGAAACTAAACCTTCCGATGATGATAAAGCTGCTAAATGGGAAAATAAACAAGATCAAGCACGAGGGTTGATAGGAATGTCCATTTCTCAAGATCTTCGATTTCATATCCTTGACATTGACACCCTTGATGAAGCCCTGGAAAAGCTAAAAACTATTTTTGGCATTCAAAATCAAATCAGGGCCCACCAGCTTGAAAATGAGTTGCTTACTTTGGACCCCAATAATTTCTCCTCCATTGAAGATTTTTTGTCCAAATTCAAGACCCTCATAATTCTTTTAGAAGGTTGTAAGATCAAAAAGGACGATGGTAGCCTCATCTATTGCATTCTTGCTAAGCTTGGCCCTGCATACTCTGTATTTGTTTCCGCCTTCCATTCCATTAGAGAAGCCATCATTTCTTCAGGAACCACCTACAAGAATCCCTCTTTTGATGCCTTTTGTGATTCTTTGATAAGAGAACAAGAAAAACTTTTACACCTTGGTCTTATCACTACTGGAAACGCTTCTAAGAAAGCCTTAGCAACCCAACAACAACCATATCAAAAGAATCCCAAGAAGCAGTATCCTAAAAAATATGGTCCTAAACCAAACAAGGGCCCTAAGCAATTTCAACCGCAAATTGAAAAATCAAATCACCAAAATAATAAGGCAAATCAAAACAAAGGGAAGAAGACAGATAGACATTGCAACTTTTGCAATCAGGATGGCCATATAGAGTCCAAATGTTTTAAGAAGATGGAAGCCTTAGAAGCAGCAATGAAGAAGCACAACATCAATTTGGAGCACTCTTCACCGTCATCTTCAGGCATGGCACTTTCTGCTTGTGGTTGTCAAGCATCAAGATCTGGTTATGCATTAAATGTATCTTCTTCTTCTCCTTCTCATGAGTGGCTCATTGATTCTGGAGCTTCTTACCACATGGCTAAAATAAATCCATGTTTTCTTCTTTAAATGATTGTAACACCAAACATATTTATGTTGGTGATGATAGATCTCTTAGTGTTGTAGGATCTGGAACCATTCATCTAGATAATGGTCAGTTTAATGATGTACTATGTGTTCCTACCTTATCATGCAACCTTCTATCTGTTTATCAGATAACTCATTCAGGTGAAGGGAAAATAGTAGAATTCTCACCTCATGATGTTGTAATCAAGGACCTCAAAGATCCTAAACATATTTTAGCTACTGGCATTGCTGATGATTCCACAAGATTGTATAAGTTTGACAACTTTGGGTCATCATGTCTTCCCTCTGTTTTTGTTGCTCATAATGATGATGTGAGAAAACTTTGGCATGAGCGATTTGGTCACTTAAACTATCACTCTCTTCAAACTCTATGTAAGGAAAATATGGTGACGGGCCTTCCTATGGTCTCTTGCCGAGATGGTGTTTGCTCCGGATGTGTTCTCGGAAAACATCATCGGGATAGTTTTGACAAACGTGCCTCTTGGCATGCTTCAGCCCCTTTGCAGCTTGTGCACAATGATTTATGTGGTCCACTTCTTGTTGTTTATTTCTCTGGTTGCAAGTACTTCTTAACTTTCATTGATGCTTTTTCCAGACGCACTTGGGTATATTTCTTAAAACTCAAGAGTGAAGTTTTTAACATGTTCTTGGCCTTTAAGGCCTTTGTTGAGAAACAATCTGGACATCAAATTCTTAATTTAAGATCAGACAATGGCGGAGAACATGTTAACAACAAATTTATCAACTTCTGCACTGAGCGTGGAATTCAATTGCAACATACTGTTCCATATACTCCACAAAAAAATGGTGTAGCTAAAAGGAAGAATCACACCTTAAAACAAATGGCTAATTGTATGCTTCAATCTAAAGGACTTAGTCTCAATTTTTGGGTAGAAGCAATTAACTGTGCAAATTACATAGTAAATCACACTCCTACTAAGGTTTTGAAGAATATAACTCCAGAAGAATCTTGGAGCTCAATCAAACCAGATGTAAGTCACTTTCATGTTTTTGGAAGTGACGCTTGGGCCCATATTCCAGATGTGAAAAATAAAGCCTTAGAACCTAAGAGTGAAAACTGCATTTTTGTTGGATATTCTGAAGATGTCAAAGGATATAGACTTCTTCAACCAAAATCCAAAAATATAACCATTAGAAGAGATGTAAAATTCGATGAAAATATATCGGCCTGTGACCCTAGTTCGGCGGGGGTGCCACCTTTGGCCTGCGATCCTGATTCGGCATATGTGCCACCTCTCTCTCTCTCTTATATCCTTAATAGCATTCCTTCTAGTTCAGATGATGACAGCGATGATGAAAATCCTCCTACACCTCTTGAAATTATTCCTTACACTCCACTGCTTCCAATATGGATCTGCTCTACTCGGGATGCAGCAGGTTCTCTTGTAGGTGACCCTGCAGATCGACGATGTACACGTTCTCAGTTCGAAAGAGCCTCTTCCTTATTAGCTCAAGTTCCAGAAAATCCTGATCTAGAAACCTTTGAAGAAGCCTTCGTTCATCCAGTGGATGAAGCTATGAATGAAGAATATCATTCCTTATTGGCGAATGATACTTAGGATCTTGTTCCTCTTCCAAAAGGAAGAAAACTTATCAGATGCACATGGGTTTACAAAACAAAGTTTGGACCAGATGGAAAAGTGGATAGACATAAAGCTTGTCTTGTTGCTAAAGGTTTTTCACAAGTTGAAGGCATTGACTACACTGAAACCTTCTCCCTTGTTTCCAAAATGAATTCTATCTACCTTGTTCTTTCCCTTGTTGCCTCCTTTAAATGGGAAGTCCATCAGATGGATGTTAAATCCGCCTTCTTACATGGAGATTTACATGAGGAAATCTACATGGAACAACCCCCTGGCTTTATCCAAAATCACTCTAGCCTTGTTTGTCACCTTAGGAAATCTCTCTATGGTCTCAAACAAGCTCCTCGGGCTTGGTATGCCAAAATGGATAGATTTCTATTAGATAATGGCTTTTCTAGGTGTCATTCTGACAACACTGTCTACACCAAGAAAGTGGGTAAGTCCTTCACCATCCTTGTTCTTTATGTTGATGATCTTATCCTTACTGGTAGTGATCCAAACCTTATAAACCATGTGAATTCTAGCCTCATAAAGAAGTTTGAAATGACAGACTTAGGACACTTGCATTATTTCCTTGCTCTTCAAGTCTTGCAATCCAAGGAAGGAATTACCCTCTCTCAGTCCAAGTATGCCTGTGATCTTCTACACCACTTTCACATGGAAGACTGGGCTGGTGACCCTGATGATCGGAAGTCTACTGCAAGATATGTATTCACTCTTGGTTCAGGACTTATTACTTGGTCTTGTAAGAAACAAAGTGCCATCTCTCTTTCTTCAGTAGAAGCGGAGTATCGTGGTGCAGTTGAAGCCAGAAAGGAAGCCATGTGGCTTTGTCAGATCTTGTCTAAATTTGGTCTTCATCAACAACATCCAACTACACTTTGGTGTGATAATCAGAGTGCCATTCAGCTATGTAAAGATTCAGTTCAACATCAGTATATGAAACACATTGAACTCCACATACACTTCATCAGAAAGGTCATTCATGATTGTGTTCTTGAAGTGCAGTATTGTCCAACCAATGATCAAGTAGCCGATATCTTTACGAAGGCTCTCACAGAAGCAAAGTTTACCAAACTTCGATCCATGCTTGGAGTTCAGGAAAGTTGTCATTAAGGGGGGATAGGCTTAATGCCTCCTTTCTTCTCCTATTGTGTCACTTCTGTAAATCCTTCAATCCTATCCCAATTTGTTCTTAAGGGGGGATGTTAGGATATTTAGACACATAGGAAATAGGCTCCTTTTGTGTCACCTATGTAAATCCTTCAATCCTATCCCAAGTTGTTCTTAACGGGGGATGTTAGGATATTCCAACACATAGGAAATAGTTAATAATAACTTAGTCTAGTGTAGAGTTAGGTAAAGTGTGTTTCTTTACCATGTACATTTGTAACTTATAATCCGACGGTCACGATTTGTAGTCATCTGACGGTTATCTCTCTCATCGGTATTCACGACACTTAATCCATGGCTTAACACCCGATTGGTCCATGATCTCTATTTAAGAGCATGGAGGGTCATTTGTCCGATAACCATTTATGAGAGAAACATATGTAATTTTTATTTTTATATTAATAAATTTCCTGAAGTGGCTGCGTTGGCTCAGGTCGTGGACTATTTCCCTCTTTGAGGGTTTTAACCACATGATTATACTAGTGTACTGATTTGTGATTTGTTTATGAGCGGTGACCTTTGGTTCTTGATCTACGGAACTTACCCTGTAAATTCCTACAAAAGATACACTAGTGAGAGTTAAGTGAATTAATTAGTTAATTAATTCACAACTACTAACTCACTAACAGCTGAACATAAACAACAGTTAACTACAGTGCATGTCAGTTCCAGTGGAGACCCAATGGAGAGATAAGTGAAAGGGTGAGATGGAATATCCGTTGTGAATATAGTGATGCATTCAATGCATCAGACACACATTGGAGTTCTTAATGAGGATTGCGCAGTAAAGGAAAGGTAGATTTGAATTCATTCAGGGGTCTTCTTCAGTAGGGATTGTGCAGTGGAGGCAGGTTGTCAAGTGGTGAGAAATTGGTGCATTGATTTGCAAATTTCTGCATGACAGTGTGTAATGATTGTTGATTGTACTGAGAGCTTGATGTACTAAGCTTTGTATGAGATTATTACATGATTCCATTGATATACATAATATGATAGTTGGGGTTTTTATATTTAAGCTTTCCCGTTAAAAAATTGTGTTATGTGCGACTGAATTTATTCACATGTGTTTGCAATTGAGTTTTAAATTTCCACAACTAATCATAGTGGAAGGATTCTATATTTTGCAAGAAGATAAATATTGTGAGATCAGGAGAGTCCAGTAATGCATTAGTATTAATAAATTTCTACAACTTATGATTAATGATTTTAAATTTTATTTCTAAATTTGGCTTGATACTATACTTGCGCCAGGGATGAGTAATGTTAAGGGGTTGGAAACCTTTGACCTATCGCGAAAACGAGATTCTAGAGGTTTCTATGGCAGGTGGAGGTTTTTTTTGCAAACAAATGACTATAAATCCACAGTTGAAATATTAATAAATGATTCGACGGCTGACAGGATCCGAGGGTAGTTTTGGGGTAACCTACCCTGCACCCTCGACGATCCTCTGAATAATTCGAAACACTTGCTCCACTGAAGTGGCTCTGTAGCACCCTGTAATACTAACCCTCATCTGAAAAAGATAATCACTCTACTTTCCCAATGGTAGGTACTTTATTTCAGGTTATATGGTTATTTTCTATTAAGTCTAATATGTCGATATTACTCAATTTTCTGCTAATTCTCAGGGTTTTGACATAGAACGAGAATTACATTATAACAATGATGGTATCTAACTCTATCAGCTTACATGTCGCAGTAGCTGACAACTAGTAAGCTTGTACAGGTGTTTATCTGGAAGTTTTATTTTTTCTTTTAAGTCTTTCACAATTCCTTACTTTGAATATATACTATGATGTATTGTGCAAGTTCTGGGTTATTGTCAAGAGGGTTCTTCAGATGAGACTACCCTAAGACATTCACTTAAGAAGAGAGTTTCCCTCCCTTAATTTTTCAAAGGGATTAAATCTCTTTTCTTGACTTTTCGTTGATGTAGGTGAGGATTCCTTTCCACAAAGAGGAACTTGTGGTTACAACAAGAAATCCAGGGGTTGTTTCTTGTAATTTGGGTCTTGGGTTACTCACATATCAAACTCTTCAATTTTTCAAGTGTTCCTTTTTAACCTTTACCATTTATTCTTCGTTGAAAAGGTTACTAGCAACAGAGCTCCATCAAGCTTCTCCTGGGGTTGCATGAAATTTTATGATAGTCCTTAGGGTTTTGAGGAAATTCCTCATTTTTTTAGAATGATTCTCTAGGGATTCTTGGTAGATGTAGAGGGATATATTTGTTAAGTTGTGCATTATCACACCGACAAATCAAATTTAGTGGAAGGGCTCTTCTTGAAATTTACCTCTAGTTTAATGTATTTAAAATGTTATGTTATTCCAAAAACAACAAACCCTCCTGTGACTCATTATTTACTTACGCATGTTATTTATTCAATAAAAGGGTTTTCTTGTTACTATAAATTTATGCAAGATAATCGATTTCTTTGTTATTATGATTAGAATTAGAATGGTATTTGTTACAAAATCCTCTTTGAATTTTTTTTTGCAGCTTTGTTAGTTATACCTGATGTTCATTAACAAGTTTTTTATTATTATGAAGATGGCATATTCATCTTGTTATAGAGCTAGTTGATTCACAGAAAATTTTTTACTATGAATTATTTTACCCAAGACCTCGAGACTGCTCACTAGGCTATTAGGTTTTTCCAGCTGGGCCATACGACTAACCTGGGTCCTATTTAAATTATTATACTAACAATTCTATTCAGGATTTCTTACAAGTATCTAAATGTGTATGTATGTTTTTTTTTTTTACAAAATATGTTCGTGCTCCAAATTTACACTGGATTTCCATCATAGTATCATTATTAGAAAAAGAAGTATCCTATTAAGTACTCATTTGATCATGACTTGGATACTTTCGCCTGAGCTGAGATAATAGATGGACTTTAGACTCCCTTTTAGAGCCTGCTGACTCCGTGCTCTCTAGCACTAAATAATTCCTTTATAGGGATTTAGAGTGTTCCTCGGTGGAATCCAGTTTCCTACAGGAGCTAATAGTGCCCACCTTTCTCCTCTAATATTCATAAGTTGGTTTAATTTAGAAATATAGGGTCTTGGCTAGACTACTTACATATAAACTGAACTGTTATGTTTGAATACTAAATATATAACTCTAATCTTTTGGTTGGCAGCTTTTACAATTCTTGTCACTATATACTCATATTTTAACAAGACCTGAATGTCTTGACATTTTTCTTTTTATTATTATTCTTTTTATTTTCTTTTACTAGACCACTCCTCCTTATCGACTTTTTTTACGAAATTACAACCGCCTTTGAGAAAATAACGCACAATCCCAAATTTAATTTCACTATACAAAGTTAACCATTCGTATCATTCGAGGGTTATAAAAGAAAAAAATTTATAGAAACCTTTACCAAACAAAAACACAGTCTTTATTTTATGTGTGTGTGTGTGTGTGTGTGTGTGTGTGTGTGTGTATCGCACATAACCACAAGACCAACCCTATACATAAATTTAGAAAACATGTCATAAATATATTTGCTTGCTATAGAAAGAAATAAATAATCCATAAGAGAGAAATTAACATTTATCATTCATTATTGTCCATCTGTACATGGATAATTCCTAAAAGAAACCCTTATCCTATAAAACTTATAGAAGTCACTCAAATTCTGATAAATATATGCATTTATCCGTTTCAATATAGATTGTCACGTAATTCAACCAAGAGGACAACCAATCATCCCAACTAACGAGAATGGAAATTACGTCCAACTCTCCTCCTAATCCTTCAATTCGAGAACAATAATTAGACAATAAATTGGAAATATTTATTCTTTGGCATCAAGACTTCCTAATCCAAACAAGAACCTTCTAGTCCTGCAAATATTTCTCAATATTTCCACTGGCTCATAGTCCAGCTCAACAAATATCCTATATGGTAGCATCCTTACCACCTTAAAAACATATTGTTCAAGGTTTCTTGTAATTTACTTCTTCCTTCAGGATTCATCTAGCTCTCTTCTCCCTTCTCTAGCCTTCCTTGGATTTTCCCTATTGATATGTCTTATCTCTAGGGAAAGAAATAAGTAACTGTCTATAACTATCTGGTAATTCTAATTTTCCTTTAGGGTATTTTCCTGTGAATTCCCAGACTACCATGATTTTCTTTTAAACAAAAATAAAATAATTAAAATAGTCTTTTAAATTTTTAAAGTTTCCCTATGATTTTCAGTAAGCCCATGAGTTATTAGGTATAATGCAGTAAAACTAAGTGACAACTAATAAACATATATTTACGGTAATTGCAGTGTTGCATCTCCCCTCCCCAGTGCAAAACATTGTCCTTGGTGTTTATTCTTGCTCTTGGAACATATCAGTATATGCTTTCCACATGAAGCTTTCATCCTCCCAGGTGCCCTCTTTCAGGCTAAAGTTCCTCTACTCCACTTTAACCTAGGTGACAACTTGCCTTTGTAACATTGTTTCTCTCCGGTCGAGAATATGTAGAGGCTCTACCAGGTACTCTTCGTCTAGTTCGACATGTTACATAATCATAACATATTCATTATTTTATATTGATCATCAATCCAAAAACTTACATACATCAAAGTTTTAAGATTAAATTGTACATGTACATATATTGAGTTAATGATATGTTTAGGATCACACACACACACACACACACAGATATATATATAGTGAAACATGAAACACATTATGGACTCCCATATGACTAGGTAGTGCAAGATGATATGCTATAGGTCCAATTCTTTCCAAAATTTGGAAAGGTCCACAATACCGGGGTGCTAGCTTTGCAGAACCACCCCACCTCAAGTTACTTTTCTGGGTTTAACCCACACATATACATGGTCTCCCACTTTGAATTCTCTGTATGTCCTTTTATTTTTTTCTTAATCCTTTTTTTTATCTTGAACATCTTTTAAATTATGTTGAACCCTTTTCACTATGTGCTCCATTTCTGCTAGCATATCGGGTCCTAGTATTAACTTATCTTCAAGTTTTCTCTAATTAGTAGGTTTTCTACACCTTCTTCCATACAATACATCAAAATGACTAATTTTCAATGATTCCTGGTAGCTATTATTATATGCAAACCCAACCAAGTGAGGGTATTCTTCCCACTTGGTTGGTTTTTGAATTACATACATTATTAACATATCTTTTTATACCTGATTCACTCGTTCAGTTTTCCCATATGTTTTCGGGTGATATAAGATACTAAATTGAATCTGGGTACCCATGGTAGTAAAAATGTCCTTCCAAAATGTAGAAGTGAGCTTCACATCACTATCAAAAATCACCACTCGTGACATACCATGTAACCAAAATATTTCTTTAATAAATATATTTGCAATTTGAACAATGTTATATGTGGACTGGACATGGATGAAATAGGTTGTTTTTCTTAATGTATGCACCACTACCATAATTGAATCATTTTGTTTATTGGATCTAGTTATTGGATCTTACATATATGCATATCTATCATATATGCACATACTTTTCGTATGCGTGAAACTTTCATACATGCACATCTACTATATATGTGTGCAACTTTCAGATATGCAAATATACATAAGATATGCACATATATGTAAGTTGTGCATATAAAGTAAATTCACATAGACAAAGGATGCGCATATACATAATTTATGTGCAACTTCAGCCACTGTATATGCTAGCCTACGTTTATGTGAAATTTCTATATATGTGCAACTTCCATATATGCTCATATTTGTTTGTGCATATACATAAGATATGCACATATATAGAAGACCCACCTATACAGAGATTGAAGTTCTACACAACGTTTGTATACGCACAACTTCTATATATGCACATATCTTTTGTATATGCACATATCTTCCATATATGTGCATATCTTTCGTATATGCACAACTTCTATACATGTGCATATATTATATCTATGTGAAAATTTTGTATATATGCATATATTCCATATATGCACATATATAGAAGTTGTGCATATACAAAAGTAGTGCACAAATTCAGTAATATGCATATACGACAACCTCCATATATGCACATGTTATGTATATTCGAACATCTTTTGTATATGCACAACTTTTGCATATGTGCCTATACGGTAAGTGCACATATACAAAAGTTGCGATATATAGAAGATGTGGATATACATAATTTATGCTCAAATTTAGCCATTGTATATGCGTAACCTTCGTATATGTGTAATTTTCATATATGTGCAACTTTCATATATATACATATATAGATGATGCACCTATACAGAGACTAAAGTTCTACATAGCTTCCTTATATGTGCATATCTTTTGTATATGCACAACTTTTGTATATTCGCATATCTTCCATATATGAGCAACTTCCGTATATGCGCATATCTTTCATATATGTACAACTTTCGTATTTTCGCATATCTTCCATATATGTGCAACTTTTGTATATGCGCATTTATTGTATATGTGCATATTGTCTTTAGTATATGAGAAAATTATGTATATGTACATCTATCGTATATGTGCATATATTGTATATGCACAACTTCCAAATATGCACATATATAGAAGATATACATACATACAAAAGAATCAAATATATGGAAGACATGCATATATATGGAAGTCCCAAAATTTGTATATATTCACATATTTTGTATCGCATATTCTCCGTATATGCGCAACTTCCATACATGTACATATCTTTAGTATATACACAACTTTCTTATATGTGCATATACGAAATTTGTGCATACAAGGAGGCTACATATATATGAAGGTTGAAGTTTGGCACAACTTTTATATATTTGTAGCTTGCATATATAGAAGTTGCGCATATACATAATTTATACACTTCTTTAGCTATTGTATATGTGTAGCCTCCGTATATGTGCAATTTCTATATATTCAAAACTTTCATATATGCGCATATATAGAAGATATGCACATAGAAGATACACATATTTGGAAGTTGTGCCTATACATAGGCTGAAGTTTTGCATAAATTTCGTATATGCACATATCTTCCATATATGCACAACTTTCGTATATGCGCATATCTTTTGTATATGCGCAACTCATGTATATGCACATATATTTTGTATATGTGCAACTTTTGTATATGTGTATATCTTCCATATATGTGAAAATTTTGTATATGCACATATACGAAAGTTGTGCATATACATAAGCAATGTGTAACTTCCATAATATGCATATACGACCACCTCCACATATGCACATCTTCTGTATATGTGCATATATTTTGTATATGTAAAACTCCCATATATGCACATATCTTCCATATATGTGTAACTTAATATTATGTATTAAATATTCCTCTCCCTATCTTCATTGTAAGTATCTATATTAAATATTGTTCACCCTATATGTATTTAATATTGACAATGCTATAGAGTAATTAATACCCACCTTTTGTCTATCCATGGTTATCATGAAGTACACCTCTACATCCAAAGAAATTTGTGAATCATCATGCATGGGCATGAGTAGGGCAATTTCCCCATTCCCTTATTCCTGACAATTGGTTTGTGTTATGTGGATGTCATTGTGGATTTGATGACAACGTTGTTGTCAAGTCACCACATAATTAATTCTTATTCTCTTGCAAAGTTTGAATTTTGTAATGGCACTCTACATAAAATTCAAATTTATATTATGAATTTATGAGCATGCCCTGTCATATTTTGTTTTATTAGAAATTTGAATTAGGAAGTTGGGCCTTGGTATGTCAAATATTGAGCAAGTGGATTATGCATTTCAGTTAAGCTCTAAACATTTTTTCTAAAAATTCTAGGTTGCGCTTCAGATAATCTGAAATGTTCATGGGAGGAAGGTTAATAATGATGGGATTCAATACTGTAATGGACTTACTTCTATGCTCCTTCACACAAGTATTTTTTATCTCATTCATGGGTTTACCCATCACTACATAAGCTCAGACGCTTGGGCCTTCTTCTTAGTTTGTCATTGATGACAATAATAATTTTCATCCATAGATAAGTATCATGGTATTCACTTTAATTTCCAAGTTGAATTAGTTTTCTTAATGCATCTTTCATTGTCTCTTGATAATGAATTTTACTTGCAAAAGAGGATTAAATGAGAAAAACATAGGAAGGCTTCTGAGGCATACACAACCTGTGTCAAGCCTTCCAATGGAAAAATATCATACACCATATAGATAGGGAGGGAGGCTTTCGTCACCCCCAATGATATAGATATAGTCAAATAGTCCTCAAATATGATTGCAAGATTTTTTGTTTTTCCTATGGCTTCTCTTATAAGTGTTAATAAGAAAAAACATGACGATTTTATGGTATGATGTGTACATAGTCATGCATGTCATGCCCATGATTCACAATGGGAGAAAATAATGATGATTGGTAGCTTTGTTGAAGATTCAATTTGTGATTGGGTTGAGAATTAACATTTGAGTTTGATACTCCAACAAACATTGGTCTATGCAATAGGTTTATGAAATTTCAAGCCTCGACTTATCTGTGCACTGTGTTTGGAGGTCGTGCAGTTGTACCTAAAGGCCACGGTGGCAACCGTCCGGGATAAACCCTCATGCGAGTACAAGAGCCAGTGAGTTATCGATTCCACTAATTATATATATATATATATATATATAGCTTACACTCTATCCCAAAACCAATATCCTAACTTACCTAGCTCTATGTCTCTGTGTATAAGAAATTGTATTTTATTTGGTTTCGACATATCGAGAGACAACAATAATTTTATGGAATTTATTGTAAGTAATACATCTATGTATTAGACACCTTCTCAAACCTAAGTTATTGAGAAACCTTCTAGATCCAATTTATAAGGGGGTAGGATTGTGTATACTTTGCATTACTAGTATATTTAGCCTCGTTAATCTCATTAACTTTCGTTAATGTGATGTGATGGTTGAAAAAATAGTATCTCTTTGAAATTCAAAGCGAAGTCATGTTTTTTCAAACCCTCTGTCAAATAATGAGTTTTAAATATTAAGCTCAACTTTATTAGAGAAAATTCTCACAGTTTAATTTGAACACTTTATAATAAACAAGTGCAATATGCAAAATTGTTGCTTTGTCCCTGCCTCTTATGCAAAAATTATTTTCTAGCAAAATAATTAGCAAGGTGTGTTTATAGGATATTTCTTAATTATAAGGCTTATATTATTAATTCAATTATTATTAAAATTTGTTTTAAATTTAAATAAATTGTAAAATAACTTTATATATAATTACTATAAAGTTTCTATTATAATTATTATATTATTTGCACCTCAAACGATTTTATCCCTCTTACCACACTTGAGGAAAGGTTTGAACCTCAAACATTTGATCCCTCTAGCCACACTTATGAAAGATTTGCATGTCAAGGGATTTTGTCCCTCTATATATTTAATATATTTGGAGCTAAGATGGATATAGTATTAAAAAATCTATCATATAGTGAATGCTTTTTGTATATAACCATTCTCATGTATAACATTTTTGTGGAAAAAAATTAAAGTTGTTAATATTCTTATTAGACTTCAAAAATAATGTTTAAATTTGTGTAAAATAATATGTTTGTGTTAATTATTATGACATATGCATATTAATTTCAAAATATATATCCCATGAAGAGAGATTTTTTCAAGTGCAAATAAATCAATAAATTTAATTTTTTTAACTTTAAAATTAATTACATAATCAAATGTGATCAAATGCTTAAATTAATTAAGAATGCAAGAATGTGCACCTGAGGAACATTATCTATCCATCAAGAACAACCACCACCAACTAATATTTTTTTGGAAGGACTTTAGAAAAATAGGTTATCATCATATTTTAAACTTTTAAAACACCCTTGTTTATATCCACAAGATTAAATGAACAAACAATAAAGGAAGGAAAAATGGATTTAAAATTATTTTTTATCCATCAAGAACAACCACCACCAATGAACATATTTTGGAAGGACAATTCATTCTTTCAAAAAGATAGGTTGTCATTGTGTTTTAAACTTTTCAAACACTGGTGTTTATATCCAAAATGTTAAATGAAAAAACAATAAAGGAAGGAAAATCGATTTAAAATGATTTTCATCATAAAATTTTGAAGTGAAAAATAAAGAATTAAATAATTTATAAATATTAAGATTCATAAATATTTATATTTGATATGTGTATTTTCATGACACTCGTTTGTTATAGAGAATTTTTTTTTTTATTTTTTTTTATTTTTTTTTAATAATTTTTATTTTTCATCAATAGTAAGATTTGAATTGTTTGCTTCATGATACTCATTTTCTATGGAGATTTTTTTATTTTTAAGTTTTTAAATAATTTTTATTTTATTTATCACAAATATTAAGATTTGATTTGATAGGTGTACTTTTGTGACACTTGTTTTCTATGGAAATTTTTTTACTTTTAAATTTTTAAATAAATTCTATTTATGACAAATCTATTAAAAACCTCATAAAATTAGTCATTTATGTTATGGAGAATTTTTTTATTTTTAAATTTTTAAATAAATTTTATTTGTGACAAATCTATTAAAAACCTCGTAAAATTAGTCATTTCATTAATCAAAGAGAAATAAATTATCAATCACAGAATGTGCAAGTTTCACTTTCCTATCATCTCTTATCCTCTCACCAATTCAAGTGTATACTTCAAGAGTGACATTTAAATATTTTTTTTAAGCACCTCATCATAAATGTGTGTACATTTCAACCACCATATATCTTGGTTGGAAGATTTTATATACAGATTTTATCGTTTACACTATATCAATAAAATTTAGTCTAAACAAAAAATAATAATAAACAAAATCCACATACATTTTGTATAATTTATTTCACAATTAATTTAATGAAATGAGATTTTATTGCTATCATCAAGATTTTGTAAATCTCAATGGAACTTGGACATCTTTTAGATAACTAAATAGCAAAAACGATTTCCATGCTCAAGCCCTAACTATAAGATTTGAATCTAAAATCAAAACTCAACATAAACAAAATAATATATATTTTACCCTATTAATATATTTTTTCATACAGCCCCAGATGTGTTGATTGCTCGCAAGTGAACACATTGCTAAGGTGTTTGTGTCAAGGTGCATGTGTGTGTTTTAATTCAAATTTTCTTTTTAAATTTTAGTGTTTTTTTTTAATTTAAATTTTTATTGTTTTCAAATTTTTATTTTAATGTTCTTTTTAAATTTTTATTTTTTAATTTAAATTTTTGAATTTTAATTATTTTGTATTTTAGTATTTTGATTATTTTAATCTTTTGATTATTTTAATTATTTTTTATATTTTAATTTAAATTATTTTATTTTATCATTTTCTTTAATTATGCTGTTTTTTTTTTTAACTCAAAAAGAAATTATTTTTTTGGGTTAATTTTTATTTATTTTTCTTTAAAATATGAGTTTTTTTTCCCTTATTTATTTATTTTTAAAATTTTTTTTGTTTATTTATTTAATTTTTTTTTGAATTTCTTTTCTTAATTTTTTTATTTTTACAAGTTTTTTTTTGTATTTTTTTACACTTTTATTAATTTTTTTCATTTTTTTAATATTTTTTAATATTTGATTTTTTCGCATTTTTTTCACGTTTTTTTTTTTTATGTTTTATTACCAAGATGAAAATCACCACTCTAAACAAAAAGGATTGATGTTGCATCAACACTTTTCAAAATTAGCATGAAAATCACTAACATTTTAAAACAAATGTTCATACTTCATAAATAAAAAATTTAAAGTGCCAAAAAAATCACAATTTTTCTAAATCAACATTACATTTAAAAAACAAAATTCAAAGAAAAATTAAAGTTCCAAAAATATGCTCCAAAAAATTAAAAAACAGGTTATTCTACATCACCACTTTTCAAAATCGACATGAAAATCATGACATTTCAAAAATAAAAATAAAAATAAAAAACCAATAGAAAATTTAAAGTGCCAAAATTTAACTTAAAGTTCAAGCCTCGACTTATTTGTGGATTGTGCTTGGGGGCGGTGAAGTTGTACCCGAAGGTTATAATGGCAACCATCAGGGATAGACCCTCATGCGAGTATGAGAGCCAGTGACTTATCAATTTCACTAATTATATATATAACTTACACTATATCCCAATACCAACATCCTAACTTACCTGGATTTGTGTCTCTGTATATAAGAAATCATATTTTCTTTTGTTACAACATATCGAAAGAAAACAATAACTTTATGGAATTTATTGTAAGTAATACATGTATGTATTATAAGCCTTCTCAGACATAAGTTAATGAGAAACCTTCAAGATCCAATTTATAAGGGAGTAGGATTGTGTATACTTTGCATTATTGGTATCTTTACTCTCGTTAATCTCATTAACTTTCATTAATGTGATGTGATGGTTGGACAAATAATATCTCTTGGAAATTTAGAGCGAAGTCAATTGTTTTCAAACCCTCTATGAGTTTTAAATATTAAGCCCAACTTTATTAGAGAAAACTCTCACAGTTTAATTTGAACAGTTTATAATGAACCAGTGTAATATGCAACATTGTTGCTTAGTACCTGCCTCTTTTACAAAAATTATTTTCTATCAAAATAATTAGCAAAGTGTGTTTATAGGATTTTTCTTAATTGTAAAACTTATTATTATTAGTTTAATTATTATTAAAAAATATTTTAAATTTAAAGAAATCATAAAATAAAGTCATATTTAATTATTATAAAGTTTCTATTATAATTATTATAATACTTTCACCTCAAGCGATTTGATCCCTCTTACCACACCTGAGGAATGTTTTGAACCTCAAACATTTGATCCCTCTCACCACACTTACTAAAGCTTTGCACCTCAAGGGATTTTTTCCCTCTAGATATTTAATATATTTGGAGCTAAGATGGATATAGTATTAAAAAATCTATCATATAGTGAATGATTATATATATAACCATTCTCATGTATAACATTTTTGTGGAAATAATTAAAGTTGATAATATTCTTATTAAATTTCAAAAATAATGCCTCGAATGCGAGTGACATTAGCAGCACGCATGAACACAGTCTCTCACATGCTTGAGATGATGAAGATCTGCAGCGCAGAGCTTCACTCGAAGCGGATCCTCACTCCTGCAATCATTCGCATTAGATGACAGAGACCCGACATCATGAAGACATGTAAAGACAACAACATCCCCTTAGGGGCACCTCTCTGCTACAATCTCTTGAATGATCTCCTCAACGGATATGACGTGTGGCCATAACTCTACGCACATGCCTACTCATGAAATCAATTACATCATGCAGCTGCGAGCGAGGCATAATAATGCTCATCTTCTTCACATGTGTCACATCCCTACAAAAGGGAAGGACCTACAACATAGAGCTACTCACAGTCTGCTCCTTCTGGTATTTTTTATTCAATCCCAGCCCTCCTGCGTGCCAAGTCTACCGCGCAGCCTCCCCCTCAGTGTTGTGCTTCGTAGAATCCCCCGGGTTGCATACTCCCCTGAATGCGCGCCTCACCTCGGCTCCACCTGCCTTGCTAGTTTCACCAGCCTGTATGCTCCCATTATCCTGCGCGCCTTACTACACATCCTCCATCAGCGTACATCCCTGTCCAATAACACCTCATTGTGCACCTTCCGTCTCAGGTCAGAGATGCTCCTCACCTCCTCCCAGACCCCCATCAATCCCCTGCTACAACTGACCATGGCTCCTAGACTACACCAACGAACCATCAGAGGTGGCTAGAGAGGTGCACTCCCTGGTCACTACCACTGGGGGCTAGATAATCGCTTGGAATCTATTGAAGGCTCTTCCTCGAGCAGTCACATTAGAGAGGCCCCCCAGAGTCCCAAACTCGACCAGGAGGAGGAGGCCCCCACTCATGTGATGCAGAGAGGCAGAAGCCAACCACGGAAATCCACCATAGTGCACCAGGAACACCCCTTGACCCACAAGACTGAGCCTCTTCCTGCATAAGAGGATGAAGGGGATGACACAACCATCTAGATAATGGACTCGGAAGGAACCAAGACGCGAGTCCTGGATGTCGAGTACCCAGTGGCTCCCATCCTCTGCGCACCTTCTTCTAGGCCTCCGCGTCAACCTACTGTTGAGTATGAATGTCCCATCGTGGAGGAAGATCCAGATAGCGATGATGATGCAGAAGACTCATGACTGCATAGCAACTCAACTCTTCTTAGTTATTAGTCATGCTTGTTATTATCACATAACCTCTACTTTCACTAGTGCTATACCACACTTTGTAATTTTTGTTTGATGTCTTTGTCAGGTTGGTTTCCTCCAAGGAGGCAGCCCCATACTTGCACAACAAAGGCTAGAATTGGCTAAGCATAGCTTACCAACCCAGCCTATAGTATATGTATTGTTTTACTTTTGAATTAATATAATATAGCCTCAATTACCAAAAATATTAATAATAATAATAATGTTTAAAATTTGTGTAAAATAATATGTGTGTTAATTATTATGACATATCCATATTAAATTCAAAATATATATCCCATGAAGAGATATTTTTTTAAAGTGTTTTGTGTTAATTATGACATATCCATATTAATTTCAAAATATATATCCCATGAAGAGATATTTTTTAAAGTGTTTTGTGTTAATTATTATGACATATCATATTAATTTCAAAATATATATCCCATGAAGAGATATTTTTTTAAAGATCAAATAAATAAATAAATTTGGACTTTAAAATTAATTACATAATCAAATGTGATAAAAATTTTAAATTAATTAAGAATGCAAGAATGCATACGTGATGAACATGATTTGTCTTTCGAGAAAAACCACCACCAACTAATATTTTTTGGAAGGAAAATTCATTCTTTAGAAAGATAGGTTATCATCGTGTTTTAAAATTTTCAAGCACCCGTGTTTCTATCCACAAGATTAAATGAACAAACAATAAAGGAAGGAAAAATGGATATAAAATGATTTTTTATCCAACAAGAACAACCACCACCAACTAATATGTTTTGGAAGGACAATTATTTCTTTCAAACAGATAAGTTATCATTGTGCTTTAAACTTTTCAAACACCTGTGTTTATATCCAAAAGATTAAATGAACAAACATAAAGGAAGGAAAGATGGATTTAAAATGATTTTCATAATACAATTTTGAAGTGACAAATGAAGAATTAAATACTTTATAAATATTAAGATTCATAAATATTTAGATTTGATACATGTATTTTCATGACACTAGTTTGTTATAGAGAAATTTTTATATTTTTATATTTTTTAAATAATTTTTATTCTTCATAAGTATTAAGATTTGAATTGTTTACTTCATGATACTTATTTTCTATGGAGATTTTTTTTTTTAGTTTTTAAATCATTTTTATTTGTCACAATTATTAAGATTTGATTTAATGGGTGTACTTCTATGACACTATTTGTTATGGAGATTTTTTCTTTTTAATTTTTAAATAAGTTTTATTTATGACAGATCTATTAAAAACGTCGTAAAATTAGTCATTTATGTTTTTTTTTCTAAGTAAGTCTAAATTCTATTTATATAAAAACATATAGTACATGGAGATTCTGTCCTCTGGATTTTCTAGATTAGCCAATTCCAGAAGCATTGGTATGAAAAAAATAAAAAAAGTGACCACCCCAGAAGGGGAAACCGGTCAGATTGGTTTTTCGACAGCTGCCCATGACGGGGAAACCAGCTTCATACAAGGAACAATAATATATGTTTGTAAAAAAACATAGTAAACAGGAGATAGAGTCCCAAAAACTAGAAAGTAGAAGCCATCAACCAGAAAAACCTAGAGATCTAGGTGTTGTTTCCCGGAGGAGGTGTCTCCTCCACTATTAGACATCTGTACTCCTTGGTGTCATCAGCAGCTGTATCCCGGGTGTCCTCAGCTGCAGGTTCAGAAAGGTTGGCGTTGCGAGCGCTGCCTGAGACAACATCGTCTCCTACCTAGTCTTCGCTGCTACTGTTGCTACCAATTCCATCATTATCTGTACTTTTGCTTTGGCTATTAGAGGCATGTGATTCCTGAATTTCCAAAGGGGCTGCAGACTTTCCTGTGTGTGGTAGAGGCATTGAGTCAGAGGTATATTTTTCGTGAAATTTTTTAGGGCAAGGGCTCTCAGCACTGATGGCTTCCTCCTTAAAGCTAATGGAGATAGTAGCCGTGATGCAAGGTCTGTCCAAGGAGCAAGTGTAGTGAAATTGAGCAGAGTGGGCAGGCAGCATGGAGGGCGACGCTTCTTGGTGAGGCAGAAGCGGAGAGTGAGACCTTCGCGAGTTCAATTTGTGACCTCTACCACTACGGGTAGCAGGGTAGCGCCCATATGAATTTTCCAGCGAGGGCGAGGAATAATTAGAGTGACAGGAGAGCGGAGGCCTAGACGCTCTACCTCGACTGCTACCACGATGACATCTCATGCGATGACATCTGGGCATGGTGGTGTTGGTGGTGGCACAATTGAAATGCTGAGACTGGTGGGCTGAGAGAGCAGAGGGATGAGAGCCCAACATAGCAGAAGACCAGGGAGCAGAATTGGTCGAGGCTAGGGGAGGCTCGGCAATAAAATTCAAGCGACAGTGGAGGTTGTGGAAAACATGAAAGCCAGGAGAAAGTTCAATGCAACAGAGGATGCTGCATCACCTCCCTGTAGGCATTCATGAGCTCGGCTCCAAGACTCCAGGGGCACAAATGCAGCTCGAGGGCAAAGGTGATGGAGGGAAGCTGCTGCAGGAAGCCATCTTGTAGAGCAAGGAGGTGCATCAAAGGTCAGGCATAGTAAATGCTCTTATGTGGGAGACTTTAGTATGATTAAATGCCCGCAGCTTGAGCCCATGCGTGGCCTTGTGGCTGAGCCACTTGCCACACCATGGGCTTGCCGTATTCCAACACCTATCAGTCACCCGCATCCGAGATTGTTGTGTCCACATGCACCATCTTAGTGCATTCTTGTATGAGAGAGACATCATTAAGAATGTCGAGGGGGCCAAAGTAGATGGTTTGATCACAATCCACTCCCTTTTTTTCCAGTAGATCCGCCACTTTGTTACCAGATCGTTTAACATGCTTGAAGGAGATCGCCTGATTATGCTAAAGCCACTATTCTATGAGCTCAAATCTAGCTGCTAGCCTCCATATTTTAGCTACCTTGGTGGCCACTGCACCCATGAGGAGTTGAGTAGAAGAGTTGATGAGGATTTGAGAGTCTCCTTCTATTTCAATAAGGAAAAATTTGTGTTGTTGTGCAAGGTAAAGACCTTGCCATAGACCCTCTAGTTCGACTGAATTGTTGGAATCCCTTCCTATGGATCCATAAGAGATCAAGAGGGGGTTGCCATTAGATTCACGAAAGATACCCCAAAAACCAGCAGCCCCTGGGTTTCCCTTGGAAGAACCATCAATATTCATCTTTATTAGTCCAATGGGAGGAGGATTCCAAATGCTAGGTGAGTCCTAAAGATTAGGAGGAGTGCTAATATTGGAGGGGCATGCAGGTAGCAAGAGATGCCAATTTTCCCAGATTATCTTCTCCTATTCCTGGTTTGGGAAATCAGAGTCCTTCCAGTGCTGAAGGGCCAAAGTTTCTTGGAGATTGATGCAGAGTTTATTCCAGAAGGTATCCAAAGTGGTGCATTGATTCTTGAATATTCGTTTGTTTCATTCCTTCCAGATAGTCCATAGGAGCAAGCCTGGAAGAAGAGTCCAAAGAGAGTTTAGTAACTTGCTATTGTAAGGAGCCAAGGGCCAATTTCGAATGGTGCTGACAATGTCCCCTGAAACGCGATTGGATTTTCTGCATCTAAAGATAATTTTTCCTACAACTTGTTAGCTAAGATGCAGTTGTCTAGTAGGTGTTGAATAGTTTCATTGTGCATTGAACAGTTAGGGCATCGGGAAGGTCCAATTAATCCTTCTTTTAGAAGATTATCCCAAGTAAGAATGCTCTTATGACATAGGAGCCAGAGAAAAGTAGAAACCTTGGGCCAAATTCCTATTTGCCAAATTTGGTTCCATAGGGGATCACTTCGTTCTTAGGTGGGATACATCAGCATGTATGCTTCCTTAGTAGTGAACGTGCCTCTGGGAGTGTATCCCCACCTAAGAAGATCTTTCTTTTCTGAATACCTAATTTTCCTACTATTGAGTTCCTCATCAATTTCACTGTTTATTTTCGCCTGCCCATTTTCAAAGATCTGGGCAGCAGGTGACCATTGACAATATCCCTGTATTGTAGAGGGTAACCAGAAATTTTTTACTTTGTTTTCGAGTTGGTCAATCTGATCCTATTGCTGAGGCTGTATAATATTTGCTAATTTGGGCCTTTGTTGCCAAGAATCCACCTAGAAGCATGTTGTTCCTCCATCCCTGATCTCCCAGAAGCTGCGTTCTTGAATAAGGGCACGATGTTGTTTGGCAGCATTCCATATTAGGGAGCCTGTGTCAGCCATTGTCAGCCTGATAAGATCTTTTGGGGATCTATTCTTGGCATATTTGATATTCCATAGAAGTTCCCAAGGCGTAAGTGGCGCAGATAGCCATTTCCACCAGACTCGTGCGCCCATGACTACATTGCTATGATGCGGATCTCTAAGGTCTAGACCACCATATTTTTTTGACATGCATACTGTAGTCCATTTTAATAGAGCCCACTTTCGATTTTGGCCGAACGAGCCCCAAAGGAAATTGCGTTGCAGGTTTCTGATATTTTTGAGGACCCATTTTGGTGCAGCTAGAACTGAGAATAGATAGAGAGGCATTGACTATAAGACAACTTTGATAAGAATGAGATGGCTAGCCATATTGAGGGATCTGTAGGTCCAGGAAGAAAGGCGGGCTTCAAGTTTTTCAAGGAGCTGTTTCCAGGTGGAGAGTCGGATTGCAGAATCGATCAAGGGTGCTCCAAGGTACTTGGCAGGTAGGGAGGCTAACGAGAAGCCAAGAATTCTGGCAATATTTCTTTGGGTAATGGGATGGGTGTTGAAAAAAAAGATCTAAGATTTTCCAGCATTAATGGACGTTCCCAAGGCCTCTGAAAAAATGTCAAGCAAGGATTTGAAGGTGAGAGCTTCTTGGATTGAAGGATGCCTAAATAGCATATTTTCATCTATAAATTGTTGGTGGGTGGTAGGGTGTGAACCATAAATAGAGATTCCACGAAGATTATGAGTATGAAGGGCATTATGAATGAGTCGGCCTAGCCCTTTTGTAATGAGGAAAAAAATGAAGGGGGAGAGGGGATCTCTTTGGCGAATGCCTCTGGAGGGGGAGAAGGGATACCATTGATGAGGATGGAGAAGAAAGGGGAAGTAATAAGATTCATAACCCATCTGATCCAAGAGGGGCAGAAGCCAAATGCTATGAGCATCTGCTTGAGATACGTCGAACTTAATTTGTCAAAAGCTTTAGAGAGATCAATTTTTAGGAGCATACTTGCCTGCTTGGTGTGTTTCAAGGAGTGAATGACTTCATGAGTGAGAATTATCCCATCTAGAATCTGTCGTCCTTCCACATGTGTTGTTTGTTCTGGCGATATCAGCAATGGAAGCAGAGTCTTGAGCCTATTAGCAATTACTTTAGAAATCACCTTGTAGATGACATTACAGAGTGCAATGGGTCTATATTTGTCCGGGGTTTTGGACTGTTCTTCTTTCGGAATGAGAGCAATAAAGGTTGCACTGAGGGACGAGAGCATCCAATGCAAAGTCCTAGATTCCTCTACCAAAGTCCAGACTGATATCTTAATGACATCCCAGAAATGAAAAAATTTAGAAGTGAAACCATCTGGACCTAGGGCTTTGCCATCTTTGAATTGAGCCATAGCTTTCTCAACCTCCTGTAGAGTTACTGGGTGGAGGAGCATCTTATTATGTTCTTCCGTTATGATTTTGGGAATGTGTTGAAGGACCTTATTTATGGCTGTCTATCGGCTTTCTCGGGTTTCTTGTAGGACTGATTGGAAGTGATTGAGAAGTTCTTTCTCAATGTCCCCGTGTTCTTCAAGTCTTTCTCCTTGCTGATTCTGCATCTGTGCGATCTGATTGTGCATTCTTCTTTGGATGGTTGAGCGGTGAAAGAATTTAGTGTTCCTTTCCCCTTCTTTGAGCCATTGTATTTTGGATTTTTGCTTCCAGAGAATTTCCTCTTGCTTTCTCCTTTCTTCAAGATGTGAGAGAAGGCTCTGTTCCTGCTTAGCTAGAGACTTTGTTCTTCCTTCTGTGATTATGCGCTGCTGAAGTTCTGACATGTTTTGTTCCAGAACCTTTTGCTGTTGAAAGATATTCCCAAATATAGAGTGGTTCCATTGCTTGATCTGTGTTTTGAGGTATTTGAGCTTTTGCTGGAATTGATACATTTTGGAGCCGACTGGAAGAGTAAAGCTTTTCCATGCATTTGTGACTATGCCCTTGAAGTCAGGATGGGTTAACCAAAAAGCTTCAAGTCTGAAAGCTCGTTTAGTTGTGACACTAGGATGCAGCCATTGTAGCAGAATGGGCCAGTGGTCAGAGCCAGAATGGGATAGTGAATGTCGCCTCCTAAGTGGATAGCATTATTCGAAATTAGGAATTGATCCAGTTTGGAAACAATTTTTTGGCATCCTGAGCGCTTGTTGTTCCAAGTGTGAATGCCATTAGAGAATGGAAGATCAATTAACCAGTTCCTTTGCATGAAAACCTTGAAGTGGTTGCTTTCCATGTCTAATTTAGCCCTTCCTCCTATCTTTTCTTCTAGCCTGGTAATCATATTGAAGTCTCCCCCAATTATCCAGAGAGGATATCGCCGGTTGGAGTTGAGAATTTCCATGGTATTTAGCAACTCCATTTTATGCATCGGATCTTCGGGAAGGTAAACATTGGAGAGGTGTCCATGAATGTTGGATCCGATAAGATGGAAAGTGGCTTGTATAATATTATGAGAGGCATGGAAATCAGAGAGTGAGATGGTATGTGGATCCCATGCTATAGTAAGGCCTCCCGAGGCTCCGGAGGCATCCAATGCAACTGTGTGACAGCCCGACCATGCTTTGGAGATAATGGAGCTAAGGGTGTGGTTGTTGCATTTAGTTTCTTGCATGAAAAAGACAGAAGGTCTTTCTTGTTGTATCATATTTTTAATCATCCTACATTTCACGGGGCTATTGAGCCCTCGTATATTCCATGAAGTTAGCTTCATTGAGAACCGTTGGAGATCGGAAGATAGAACTTAGTCAACTTCGGATATCTTTAGATTCAACTAGCATTTCCCCAATAATGATGGTTCTTTGCAGATCTGTCCTTCTTCCTCTTTTCTTGGTTTCTTTAAATAGTTTTTTCCCATCCCAATGGCTACCTGGTTGAATGCCGAGAGATATTTGTTGATGCGCGTTGAATAGGATCACCTCTAGGCTGTCTATCTGTCTGTCAGGAATTTTGTCATATGCTTTCTGTTTATAGGCCTGTTCCAGTCCAAGAATGTCCAGATCTCCAATGTCAATTCTTTCAAGTTCCTATTCCATATGGTTGGATTGAATTTCCTCTGGTACTGAGCCACCAGTGGGGGTGTTATCTTGCAAAAGGCCATCAATCTCCATGAGATTAGGCTACCAAATAACCAAATGTAAATCCTTGTTGAGACTGGGAGTGGATCTTGAGGGTTCTTGAGGAGCTTGAGGTGGTTTGAGGGATTAGGGGGCTAGCAGAAGGTTCATAAGTGGATGGCTTACGGGATGTCTCAGGTTGTTGCGAGGGATCACTAGCAGGCTAAGTTTTCTCTACTAGGATTTCAAATTTGTTGCTTGTAGACGGGGCAGAGGATGCATTCAGAGGCATTTTGGGAGCAAAGGGTGGTTTTTTGTGTTTCTTTTTGCAGCTAGGGACTTTGGTGAACCCCTCTGCATCAGGATGTTCCATGGTAGCTGTATTTTTAGATAGTTGATTTAGTGGACAGTCCTGAAAGAGATGTCCATGAGCATGGCATTTTCTACAGAAAAAGGGTACATGTTCATAATCAATGGTTTGTATCCATTCAAAGTCGTCATGATAGAGACTTACCGAATCCGAAAGAGCCTTTTCCATATGCATGTAGACACAGATTCTAGCATACAAAGTGTATCTTCTGAGATTTATTTCCTCTGCAATATTGATAAACTCTCCTAAGCCATTACCGATGGCCTTCAGTGATTCTTCATCCCAATATTCCGGGGGTAGGGAGTACATTCTGATCCAGGCAGGGGCCCAGCTGAAGTCTTCTTTGTCTGGGTTGAATCTCTCTACCCAGTCCCTGAGATATAGGCCTACAGAGTTGAAGAAATAGGGTCCTCCATCTAAGATCTGATTTCTGTCTTCAATGCAGTTAAAGATGGCGTTGAAGAAGCCTTTTGGTCCCAACTGGAGAGTTACATGTCCCTTTGGCTTCCATTTTGAGGCAATCCAGCCATGGAGAGCTTTCTCAATTGCCCAGAAGCCGACAAATTTGCCTATGAGTGCATGATCTTTCATGTACTTTATTTGTACATTGATGCGATGGCTGGGTAGATCAATCTTCAGTCTTCTGCTACAATGGGGGAATAAGTTGTGGAAGTCGCCTTTGGTTGCTCCGTGTTTCCTGCAGTCTCCTGAGGCTTGTCGCCTTGCACAGCAGTGGATTCAGTCTGGGGCTCTGCAGATTCAGAGGACAGAATCTGAGAAGCGTTAGTACACGCAATATCTTCTTTGCCATGAAGGGGAGGGGTGCCATCCCCCCCACTGGGGTAGTCATTGAATGCAGTCAGGGATCAGACAGAGTTCTAAGCCTTCAAAGGTTGAGGAGCCACTGGTGTGTCAGAGCGTATCCAAACCAGTAAATTAGTTATTTATGTTATGGAGAAGTTTTTTATTTTTAAATTTTTAAATAAATTTTATTTATAACAAATATATTAAAAACCTCGTAAAATTAGTTATTTCATTAATATTAATCAATTAGAAAATAGAAATTTCAAAATTAAATTTTAATTCCTAGAATAATCAATTTAATCTTTAATTTTTTTAAAATTTTCATAAACTTTATAACTTATTTGAAAATTTTGAGAGATCAAATTATTTTTTGGACCACAAACGAATGTGAATATGGTGTATTTTGTAATTATAAATGTAGTGCATCAATAGATGTAATAAATAATGTGAATACGTTGTATTAATGTACTATTGGGAAATTTTATTACTAGTAGAAATATATTTTATCATATGAAATTTGAAAAACAAATAAATTTATTATAAAATTTATATTTTATTATACGATTTATTTAAAAAACAAATATATTTATTTAAAAAATATATTTTATCATATGAAATTTAAAAACAAATTAATTTATTTAAAAAAAAATTATAAAATCTATAAAAATTTTATAAATTTATTTATAAAATTAATTTAATAAATTTATTATACAAATAAATTTATAAATTTATTATATAATAAATTTATAAATTTATTTGTATAATAAATTTATTAAATTAATTAAATTTATTATAATTTATTATAGAAGTTATTATACTAGTTAATAGAATGAGTCTGGATTCTTTATTAGTAAGTTAATATTAATATAAAATATTTAATATTTTAAAGAGATAGTTTAATTTATAGATGAAATGACTCTTTTCGTATGAAATGACCTTTTTCACGACCATTTTTCTGGTTAATTTTAATTAAAATTTGAAAGAGATTTTCAAAAAATGAGTTCAAATTGTTTAATCTACATAATTGGAGTGCCCAAGGTGTTTTTCAAGGTGCTCAATTTATTTATGCATTCAAAATTATATTTTAAACAACAAAAAATCTTGAAATTCTATTGCTAGATTTAAGTAAATTCGAGTGAAAAAATTTATTTCATCTATAAGTTAGATTAAGTCTATTTAAAATAGTTTATAATTTATTATTCTTTCTTTTATCAAATAAAAAATAAAAATATCTAATTTATTTGAGTATAATATATATATATATATATATATATATATGAAAGTGTTAACAAAGAGTTTTAAATAATAAATTAAAATCTATACATAATCATTAAAAAAAAAAAAAAAAAAAACAACCAATATGATAACTAGTTGTAGAAACATATACACAAATAATAAATTAAAATCAAAATAATTATAGTTTAGTAGTGAAAGTTTTGAGAGTATTTCAAATAATAAATTAAATGCAAAATAATTGTAATTTAATAGTTTAGATATGAAAGTTTTCCAAGTATCTTTTAAATTTAATTAGAAAATATTAAAATTATAAATTCAAACTTTTGAATTTATATAATTTTGATCAATTATTTTTTTTAAACCTTAAAATCATTTATCTATTTAATTTTGATCCTTATTTATATATTTAGAAATATAATTTAAATAAAAAATACAAAATATAATTTAAATAAAAAATACAATTTCATCTTTATAATATTATAATCCAATTCAGGTATAAATTTATTCATACACCCAAAAATATAAATATTAAAAAAAAATTAAAAAAAATAAAAATTAAAATAAAAAAATTAAAATGATTGGACCCAACCTAACCGTCTCAAAATTAGAAATTTCCATGTTTATTATAAACAAGTAGACTACTTAAACAAATGCAAAAAAACATGTTCCCACGTCTAAGTTTAAGCCTTGATTGGTAAATAAGTTCGTATCATGAATTCACAACCCAGTAATCTATCAGGTTGAGTAAAATGGTCTTAGAGATAGTGGTTTATAATTGAGAAGCTAGACGTTCTTATCTCCCCTGCGCGATGATACTACACACTAAAATTCAAATTGAACATAGTAAGGTTAACCAAAAAAGGCATGTTAAAAGAAAAAAACAAAATAAAAATATTGATCTTTCAACATAATGATACATATGGAACAAAATCCAATATTTCAATATCATGCAGGAGGACTTGAAAACCTCCATCCAAAATGTCATTCAGCGGGGACAATCTCCCCCCAAAACATGACCGTTTCCATTTTCAAAGGAAAAATGTAAAACGAGTTCTTTAAATCCATCAAAAACATCTGAATGAGATTGACATACTAAAAAAAGAGTGTGAAACGAAGTGAGAGCTACCGTAAATGCTTCGCATGATTGAATATCACAAAAAGAAATATTAGAGTTTGACATGCTAAGGCCACCAAATATTGTTTACTTCAGACATATGCACGGAAATACCAGAGAGAAAACGATCTGATAAATTGGCTACTCCAGCCATCATTTTTATCTGCAACATTTTCGCTTCCTCTCTCCAAGCTGCAACGCTGCTCGTGAGTGCTACAAATTCTAAAACACAACCACTCTATCAGACGCCACAAGTCTCAAATGGTGCTTTGTAACCCATCCTTGTACTGCAACCCATTTCTCTCTTTTTACATCATCTGGAGTGAGTATCCATAAAGAATAATGCCTCTCCAATATAATCTACACTCAAAGAAAACTAATAAAATCTACAATCAAAGAGAACTTCTAATATAATCCATAATTCTACCATTAATGGCAGAAATTCTAAAATAACTCTTAAAATAGGAAAACCATTCCATAACTGTTTACTATTAAGAGAGTGTAAATACATAGTATCACAGAAAAACTCTACGATAATCCATCATCCCACAACTCATCCTGTGATAATGATAATGATGACGAGCGAGAAAACCTGTGTTCAAACCTGTGATAATGACCGCTAGGCTAATCTTTCAGTTTTTGTTTCTCCTGCTCGCATCAAAACGTTGATTACACAATTTCTATTCTTTTCAAATAAAAATATTGGGCTGGACAAATTCAAAAATCTTGATCCAGTTTGAAATACAAAATATATTGGGCGGGACAAATTCAAAAGTTTTAAGCCAGTTTGAAATCCAAGTTCGAAATGTTGTACGTCGAGGTGACAGGTGACATTGAATGATGGAGCTACCGGAGTCGAGCCGCGAACCCTGCCGGAGATGCCATGGCAATGAATGGTCATGTATGCTAAAGTGCCATGCACTAAGCCAATGATTGGCTTAGTGATTGGTTTTTAATACTTTCCATCCTTGTATGGTTGTTTGTCATGACACTGTCCGCTACAACGGATTGTGAAAATTCAGTGAAAAGAATGCATGTTACAATTAACTGAATTGCAGTATGGCATTATATGTTGCATCTACGTCACCCACCGCCCTCAACACTCGCTATTTAGTATTTGATGTCTCCGTACAACGTGTTTAGAGGGTGGGTATTATTCGTTCACTACTACGGAGGAAAAAAATTCAATAAAATCCTCCATGTTTAGGTGGTTATTATTAGTCTATCACTGCCGGAATTTTAATGAAATTATGCATGTGAGCACAACACAATGGCTTGAAGTATTTACTAGCAATTGCATTAAATGTTGCAAAGGAAATGACATAAATACGAGAATGGTATTGCAAGTTCCAATAAAAAATATTTGATAGATTTTGAAAAAATACAAGTGTAGATAACATTAGATAATCTAAATAAAATAATATTAATTCATGAACAATATGATGGCAATCTTTCCAAATCTAGATTTGCATCACAACCTCACAAATTTTAGACATTGCTGCTTATTAAATGAAAATGAGTTATACATCAGCCCCAATTATTCATAATTTTTTTTGTATAAAATATGAAACTTTTATGGGAAACTCTAGTACACTACAGTGCACTGGATGATGTTCAATATCTCCAATGTTTCCTCTAAGAACATCATCTGAAATTGTAAAGAAACATTTTGAATTGCACTAACACTAACAAGTTCAATATGTCGAATGCTTCCTCTAAGAACATCATCTTTGAAATTCCAAAGAAACATTTTGAATTTCAGTGATGCTAACAATAAACTATTTTAGTATTTTGCATTTCTCCCTCAACAATACAAGGTTTACATCTCCCGATGGCCAAAATTCTAATCTATAGTATAAATTCTTCTATTATTACTAATTTATATTAACAATTGCAACATACCATTGCAACAATTTACATGGTGAAGAACCCTCTACATGGTTGAAGACATTGATTATTCACACAATCCAATAAACTACCAAGGACATGTAACTTGACCTACTCAAAACTACCCAACAAAAATTAATTAAAAAAAAAACAATAATGTAGAATTTTTATTTTAACATATGATTATTTTTATTTTTATTTCAAATTTAGCTTAACTACTAAAAAAAATTGATAAAAAAAACATACAAATTTTATTTTAACATAGGGTTAGTTTTTTTTACTTTATTTTATGATCATCTCTCATAGATTTTGAATTTATGACAACTTCTACTGCAAATTTGTTTCTTTCTACTCCCCCTTTTCCCACAATTTTGTAAATTATTTTATAGTGATGGGGAGAATTTTCATCTATGTAACATTCACAACTCTTTGATTTTAAAATACCATTTTATCATAATTTCTTTAATGAAGAATACCCTTTTCTATGCAATATAAAAGCTTAGTATTTTTGTCACCCTCACTAATCCACACATAACTACTTTTAAGGTGTCATTTATTATCTCTGTTAGGAAGATCATATCTCTCTTGTTCCAGTTCTCTAAGAGTGGTTAGTACATCCTTCGAGAAGACCCCATTGGATTTAAGATACAATGATTTTATGTTATGTTCCACTTCTTAAATAGGTCTATTAATTTTCTTTATGATGTTGAGATCATCCTTTTATAGCCTATTTTGCTATGGAAATGTTTTTTTTCAAATTAAACCATATAGGAGTTCAAGCATGAGGGATGTAAGTATGATCATGTGTCCTTGACTATCTTCTTAAAATCCTCTTTAGAAAACCAAGAGTAGTTGAAATAAATTGAATTGTTAGATGATCTAAGAAAAATGGGGAGATGATTAGACAATATGTTGTGAGATAGTCTAAGGGTTGAGAAAGTCATTTGAAATGAGGAACCTATCGAGGAATTTGTATTGGAGATTGTTGATGTCCAAAATGGTCTATGGCAAGCCAAGGAAACCTCTACTTCAAGGCTAGTAGATGAATTTGTGCTCGATCAACAAGAAGTTATCTCCTTTTTGGATCTCCTACAAAGTCTTTCATCTTTCCCCAAGAAGACTTGGAGTTAGGTTTGTTAGCTTTTCCATGTGTGTTTTGAATGAATTTTTTGCTTCCACACATGCATTGTAGTTTCAATGCAATGTGCAATATCTAAGGTGTGATGTTCAGATGACAAGTTTAGGCAATCTAGAATACAATCTAGGAAAATAAAATTATTGTTATGTAGCATCCCTATATTTTGTATTTAACTTCTATAATAAGTGACATATTTGAACCCAATAGCAGTGAAGTAACACATTATGTTAATGTAGTATACTCTAAATTGACTCATATGCCAGTGAAACAAAATATAAATACATATTGTTACCAAACCCGCTTACAAGAATTTCCTTGCAAATGTGTTATTTTAATGCATTATACTCTATACTGACTCCTCTGCTAGTCAAATAAATCTAATGGGAGATTCTACCAAATCCACTTTAGAATAATTTCCTTGCAAATGCCTCAATTCCTATATGTTCATCATTTCAATTTTAATTTCTCATATATTTATCATGTTATTTATTTGTTCAATATTCCAAACCCTCATGTGATGCTCTACATATCCATATTCTACAGTTGGAATGTATAGTCTCCATATTGGTGATAATTTGGTAGGGTGGAGTTTAATTTAATTCTCTTACTTGATAATTTCTTGTGGTATACTTGTTATGCTTCTTTACTTAGATCTTATGTTAGTTTTAACTTACTATATCTTTCATCAAGTGAAATATCAAAACACAAGAGACATAAAGTTTAGGCTCTTTAAGCCATAGCAAAAACCACTCCCTCTTGGAGAGGAAAACCCAAAACAATTCTTCTTATAGATCTTCCATTGACAAGTACTATAACCATGATATAGACCCTTGACCTAGAATGCCTCCAAGACCTTGTCACTACTCCTCTCGGCCTCTTATGCCGATATTTATTTATTTGCACTGTACTGCACTAGTATTAGAGAACTCAGTCCCTAACCTTAATATACTTCTTCCTTCTTCTATAGGCTCGGTATCCTATGAGATCCCTTCATCCCTTCATTTACACCA
The DNA here is from genome assembly GCA_034641835.2 of Pinus albicaulis. Classification (NCBI taxonomy): domain Eukaryota; kingdom Viridiplantae; phylum Streptophyta; class Pinopsida; order Pinales; family Pinaceae; genus Pinus; species Pinus albicaulis. The sequence continues at coordinate 1,679,269,654 of CM076578.1, forward strand.
ACTCTTTGGACTCTATCTTGTTGTGGAGATTATTCTTTGCACACTGTATGACCCTCCTTTCACACTTTATAGAGGACATGCTTCCACGAGGGTAACTCTTAGGACTACCAGAAGAATATGAGATAGATATACATGCTCTAAACAGTGACCATATTTGACCCAATAATGGTACTTGACTTCGTTGAGATGTCTTCTATTCTCACACTTTTTTATGCATGAATTGAATCCTTTTCCTTCACACTTGATTGTAGTACTTGACTGAGATTCTCGTGGCCCAAACAGAGAGTTACTATTACATAGATATGCTTCCTCTTATCTTCGTTTACTTTTGTTGTCTTGACACTTCTCCTTGTTGTATTGTGCCTTATTTTTGTATTCAAGACCGCGGACCCTTCCATGCACTAAAATCTCAGACTTGATATGAGCTTGATGCTACAATAATGAGGTTGTAGTCCTATATATAGGGACTATCTCATCACCCTAGTCCAACATGATCATCTTCTTGTGAATTGACTTTACAAGGAGTGCCTTCTAGCGTCTTCTAGTCTGACTTCAAGGAGTATTATGACAAGGTATTGAGGCATTATTTTTACATCAATAATTGTCCTTTGCAAGTGTAACAACACTTCATCTATACGAATCTAAATTATACATTTATGACAAGATGAAAAATCCCTAAATACATCAAGAAGAAGTATTTGACCTACAATAAAAAAGTATTTATCATGAATACCATGAGTAAAGCTTTACAAAATACATTTTATTATATTTTTCTTCTTCATTACATAAAATCATAACTACTAGTCATTATGAAGACCGAACCTAGTTACACTTTTCAACACATATGTAATTAAACTATCAGAAGGGGGGGTAATTCAAAACAAATATACAAAGAATACAGTCACTTGCAACATGTTGATGCATGACCTTGTAATCCATAATTCTATCATTTGAATTCCTAGTAACTGCATTAGTGGAAACTCATCTATAGGGGAGTAAATATCACTCCATGTGAGATAGAATGTGCAGTTTTCTCAAACTACACCCATTGTATGAATAGGAAATTGATTCATCTAATCTATTGTAACACCCTCTTCCCACATCTACCTAAGTAACCAGCCAACCAGGGTAAACATGTGACAAGGGGCTACTAATATGAGATTCAACCTCCTAGATGACTTTGAGGAAGTGGAACCAATGGAAACACAACAAACAGACCTTACACTGCATCATTGACATCCCCAGGAGGTAACCCAAACTTCCAAGACCCTGTTCCCTAAGGGGGAAATTATTTTCAACCCATTTGAGGCTTAGAAGTAGGAATTTAAGGGCAAGTGAGCCATTATAGACCCTTAGCCATGGGATTTCCTTGTCAAGGCTGCGGTTATGGCCCCAAAATTTCAATATTGTGCCTGTAGCTCTGGGATTCATGCCATGTTTTCAACCCCTGAGCCCAGGTCACTACCCAGAACTTCATGTAACTTCAAGAGAGGGTAAATAAAATTAAAACAAATACATGGAATCAATCACATCATCAGGAACTCATCCGACCCCACCCAACCATGACAGAAATTTCGTCAAACATGTCACAATCATTGCATCTACATGCATAAACAACAGATTTAAATATGGGGGTATTTTACAACTCTGAGAATAGCTAGGAATCATTGCTCCCCTACATCATAAGCTAAAATATATTCCATTTGACCATATACATTTTGTATTCATTTCCAGGAAATAACATAGGTAGAGACATTCATCATCATTGATCAAATGCATGATTATAACCAGCATATAAACAACTTAAATACAATGGATATAATTGAAAATAAATCCATACATAAACCAATACATTTGCATACTGAATACCATAGGAATGAGCTCTTCATAACATAATGTAAAAACCAACCGAAGATGGGACTTCCACGTTCCATCCGACCATAGATTGGTTGATCCAAATATTGCTTCGGCCAATCACTCCCGTTCCATATTCCAAGCATTAATGTGGGACTCATAACCAACCAAAAAAATAACCAAAAAAGCAAGGATGCTACCGGAGCTCTTCACCTATACCGTAAGGAATTTGAGTTCCTCCTAGTCTCTTAGGATTTACCATAATCCACAGTCTAATCTAAGGGTCACTAGGCCCTATACCGAGACCATCTCTCCAGGCTTTATCGTACATCCCATATCGGGACTACTAGGACCACGAGAGAGAAATATACCTCTTGTATTTAACGTATATCCTTCCACTCACCGAAAAGGATTCCTAGGCCCACAAAAGCACACAATCTGGCTTTACTGCAACCCATAATCTGGCTTAGGGGTTACTAGGCCATTAGATTGATCGTGATCCACAGTCTGGTTTAGGGACCACTAGGCCATGTTCTTGTCATTTTAGAGATCCACCCCACTCCGCTTCAAATCCATCTGGAAATCCAACTCAACCGAAGTATGAGAAACCCATCTCATCAATGTTATATGAAAATTCCAATGCTAGGCTGAAACTATTGTCACACCTGGAAAAACACATGCCAAGGCAGCAAGAAACCACATGTAATACCATGCATGCTAGATCTAGCAAGGAAATCACATATGCAAATCAATACTTGCACATAATCCTGTTGTAGTTTTTTGATCCCATTATTCCTTTCTTTCTTTTCCTTTCTTGCTCCAAATCCCAAGTGCTCCAAGAAAACTCTAAGTGTCCAAGAGCAAGAGAGAGAGAGAGAGAGAGTGTGTGAGTGAGTGAGAGAATAATAAGAGAGATCCAAAAAATGCACTAACAAAAGGTACCAACTAATCTCCATAAGCCTTTTTATCAATGAGGCCTCTATTTTCTTCATTTTCCATTATTTTCCTTCAAGTTCCTCCTCACATGCAACTTGTGACCTTTCATCTCCCTTTTCTCATATTTTACATTATTTTAATAAATAATCGTGCCAAAAACGCCATTTTGGCTTTCCAAAGCCTTTGCCTTTGTCAATTTCCTTAGCCATAATAAACCAAATCAACACTCCCTAGGATGTTTTTCCCAGCATTCATCTTGGAATATGTGTCTCATCGACCGTGATTATTGTATATTTTTACATGGATTTTTACCGGGGTTGTTATAGAACCCTCTCCCTTAGGGGAAAATCGTCCTCAGTGTTCAGTGACACTTGCAAACCAGAAAACCATTGAAAAACCAAAACATAATTCCTATGGAGATTTATAACATAGCTCGTTGCAGTATTTACAATGACCATCTGCTAAAACATGATAAACATATCGTTTACTAGAGATTTATAACACAGTTCATTACGGTATTTATAAAAACAACCACATTTTCTTCAACTAGCAAATAATCATACTATCTATGGAGCTTTATAGATCCATCTCGATACAATATTTACAATAATATATACATATACACATATACACATTTTCTCAACCAGAAAATAGAAGGATACGATGCTCGTATCAGCAATAAGGGAATCCATAGGCTCACACCTCCACCCTCAAATTAGTACTAGGATTCACCTCCTTCCCAGGAAGTCCATAATCAAATTCCAAATTAAAAGTTGCATCCAAGGTCCAGCGCTACAATCCTGTGCTAATGTACCCTCAGTGAAAAGTTACCAACTCATTGTTCCATGGCACCCTCCCAATGTGCATCTAATTCCATATGGAAATTCTAATGAACAAAACGAATCCATCATCATCCTTCCCTTCTCTGCTACATAGTCCCTCGAGAAATCTGGTCACCTCTTCTGTGCAATCACTCACCTTCCAAGTTCGGATGGAACCCCCATCTCAGACATTCCATCCTTTTGCAAGGCTTCCTCGCATCATAAGATACAAATACCAAGGTACATCCCTGCCTCAAAACCATCATATCGGTCATAGTATGCACATGGAAATCAATGGACACTATTGGGTACCAGTGTCCCATAATATCCCTGCTCCTGAAGTGCTTTACCAACATACTGCTGCATGTTCCAATTCCTTTTGTTGTTGTTTCTACTACTTCCAATCAATTTCAACCACCCAACTGGGCATTTCCATGCTTCATGTACCAATAACATAACTTCCATTATATTCAAAATAAATCGCATGAAATCTCCATAAACCATAATCATAAATCATATGTAACCATCATAAGTCAGAATCACAAATCACACACATAACAAGACTGGAATAAAATGCCGATACTTATCTACTCGTACTTCTTCCTTTGATATTTCTGTACACACATCATATCGGTTGCCATACCCGATAAACACCAGTGCCTTCGAATTAACCATGTACACATACACGTAGTGTACAACACGTACATCCACACAAGGCATACAACACCACACAATAAATACACCCACATGCGGCACACAAAATAACATATACACCTACACCTGGTGTACAAAAAAAAAATTACAACACAACACAATACACACACCTATACCGACATACAACACATAACCTACACCCAGTGTAAAATACAACACAATACATATACATATACATAGTACAACATAACAAATACACATGTCACGATACCATGACTCTACCGTGCACATACATAGTACCTCATGCCAGCAACACAACATGTACAACATGCACAAAATACCACATGTATACCAATACCATATGCACAATATGCACACAATACCATCTGTACACAACACTACCTGCACAACGTGCACACAACATCACATGTATATGACACTAGCTGCACAACGTGTACACAACACCAAATGTAAACCACACCACATGTAGAATGTGTACACAATACCAGATGTACACAGCACCACATGCATGACATGTACACAACACCACATGTACACAATGCCACATGCATGACATGTACACAGTACCACCTGCACACAACACCACTTGTACAACATGTACACAACACCACATGCACACATCACCACATTTACAATCATGCACACAACACCATATGTACATAGCACCATATGTACAACACGCATACAGCATCATATGTACACAATACTACATATGCAACATTACACATCACCATAAGTACAGTCACTGAATATACAACATGTGCAACATATACACAATAGTAGTATAACATATCCATAGACCAAACATTACCCCACAAGAAACCTTACTTCTAGTTCCTGTCCACTATTCATGCATGCTTCAGCATGCCACAGATCACACTGCTTTCATTTCGCTGATGTACCCCTAAGCATTACCTTCCATAACATAGACATATACTTAGTATAATCACATAATATCAAATCATACCCACATGATACTGACCTTGTAGATTTTTCAGAGTTATTCTTCCCACTTGATTCCTTGTAAGACCAAGAACCTCTTCAAGCTATTCACCTGCATAAGAAATCATTCATCCACCAAAATGATCCTTAACAACCTTGTCAGACAGTGACATAGATACATATATATAACCATTAGCATATAACAATCATCGTCCTGTTAGACAATAGACATACATACAAACATATATATACATGTAAACATTAGCATTAAAAAATCATGATCCACGATGACCCTGTTAGACACGACATACATACATACATGTATTCATATATAAACACCATCATAATCATGATCACGACAGAATTGCTAGATATCATAAGGTATAGGTTAAGAGAAATTCCTTTATTCATGCACAACATGTGCAACGTTTAGAGCAACAGTTCCCAACATAGCCATGCCATCTAACACATTATATCCATTTTCTTTACATTTTATGTTGTCTTTCTCGTGTATAGACTGCCACCATCCAATTACCACAATGTACCCAACCAGTGCAATCGACTATCATATTCTTACCTTTCGTTGCGCTTACTCATGCACCGAGCTTCATCTATGTCTTTCATTACATGTTGGGTACCACACAGCTCTCCCCAAGCTCCATTACTTTTCCTCTTTCCCAACAAATTCCCGAGACACTCAAAACATAAAAGGTAATAACAAGAGCAAACAAGAGAAATACCATGAAAAACCAAAAGCAATACGACACCACAACAAAGTGGCATGATTATGCACTAGACACAATCAAGACAACAAATCAAGTGCAAACAAATAAAAAAGAACAAAATCACAAGACTTAGCAACAAGCACCATGACTCAATTCCCCATGGTTTCCAATACTTCCAAAGGAAATATCAACCCAATCATTCTTCAAGATTTAATGGAAAACTCTTGACGTGTAGTTCCTACATCATACTACCATAAACACATAATTTTCAATGCATAAATAAATATAACAATACACGAGTTATTTACCTTGCTATAATTGAGTCTTGCTATATGTTATAACATCACCCTGTTGTTAGTTATATAAACAATTCAACTATTAGCTTGTCATGCTAATACCAAGCATGTTTCCCTGCAACTGTTCTCACATGTCAATCACATGTTCCAAATATCTAGACATCATATCTATTAACTAAAATCAACCTTTACCAATACTAACAATCATATCATAATCAACTAGCAGTCATAAGACATAATGCTACCACTATCACCTTCTTATACTCAAGTACCTATTAACTATCTCAACACATAGTGCCTTAGTGCAACCATCTTAAGACAAAATCATTTCTTCATGCCTTCTCATAAACACAAACTCATATCATAAAACTTTAAAACAAACAAACAATAGATAGACAACATAATCAAACATTCAAGTACAAAGTAGACGGCATAAGCAATTCATACCTTGACGTATCTTAAGGGGAGGCTATCTTGTCTGCACAACCAGTCTAGATTAGCGAGGCATAACTTCACAACATATAAATTCAGTCATAAATAAGGTCATGATATCCATAACATTAACTACCTAACAAGTTCACATCATACACATAAACATTTGTCATTCATGCATAATAACCATAATTGCATAGTCAACCTAAATAGTATGACATAATATCACAACATAATAAACCATACTGAAATGTCATAACCCTAATCATTTTCATAGTAAAATCCAAATTAGCATGATACATATAACATCAAGATCTTAACACAATAACCCTAATCGTCAAGCTAACTAACAATAACAACCATGAGTTAACCATGTAACATAACCATCAACAACATATAGCATATTCATCAAGTTAATTAACATAATACATCAACAATTTAATCATATAACATAATGATCAAGTTAACTAAAATAAAACAACAACAATAATGCATACGACAATAGGTTGCTATCATTCATGACTATCAGACACATGTGCATATGACTACACTAATCAACTAGCATTTATCACACATGTAACCACAATAAAAATAGAATGAAAAACATATAAGTAACCCTAATGTTTAAAAAAATCATGAATCACATACCTGCATGCTTGTATGATGATCTTCTCTTACTCCAAAGTCCATTGCTACAATTTCATTTCACTGATCTGCATCTCCTGCTCTATCTCAAACAACACATTATCATCATAACATACCAATATCATCATCATGACCTAATTTTATACAATGACCTCACGATGCATGGCAACATCAACCATGCCAACTTACATGGACAATACATAAGCCGAAACAACATGTGACCAAACATGAACAACCAATGCATGTACAACATGTAACAACATGTACCCAAGCATGCACGAACATATAGGGACTTAACAAAAGCATGAACATCATGTAATTAAGCATAAACAAGAAATGCATGTACAACATGTAGCATCATGTAAGCAAGCGTACACAGTCAATACATAAACATGAACAACACATAACCTGTCATAAACACATGAAGATACATGTCCCAATGACACCAACAACTTTCCCATGGAAACATCACTGTAACCATGACCAACACCATGTGAATGAAACAATCACACATAGACCACAAGCATAATACACACATATGCAACCAACATAAATGCATGATCAACACACTGTCCATCCAGTCTGAGGGTTGAACCATGCTCTGATACCACTCTGTAACACCCACTTCCCACATCTACCCAAGTAACCAGCCAACCTGGAAAAACATGTGACGAGAGGCTACTAATATGATGTTCAAACTCCTATATGACTTTGAGGAAGTGGGACCGACAGAAACATGACAAACAGACCTTACGCTACATCATTGACTTCCCCAGGAGGTAATCCAACCTTCTAGGGCCCTATTCCTTGAGGGAAAACTGATTTTCAACATATTTGAGGCTTATCCACATGCATGTAATGGCAAGGGAGCGGTTATATACCCTTATCAGTGGGCTTGCCTTGTCAAGGCTGCGGTTATGGCCCCAAAAGTTCAATATTGTGCCTGCAGCTCTGGTATTTGTGCCAAATTTTCAGCCCCAGAGCCCGGGTCATAGACCTAGAACTTCCTATAACTTTAGGAGATGGTAAATAACATTAAAAAAAATACATGGAAGAAATCACATTATTAATAACTCATCTGACCCCACCCAACCATGAAATGCATTTCGTCAAACATGTCACAATCATTGCATCTACAGGTATAAACAACAAATTTAAACATGGGGGTAATTTGCAACTCTGAGAATAGCTAAGAATCATTTCTCCCCTACATCATAAGCTACAATACAGACCATTTGACCATAGATATATTGTGTATTTATTTCCATGCAAGAACATAGATAGATCCATACATCATCATTGATCAAATACATGCTTATAACCAACATATAAACAACATAAATACAATGGATATAACAAAAAATAAATCCATGCATAAAACAATACATTTTCATACTGAATACCAGAGGAATGAGCTCTTCATTACTGAATTTAAGAACCAACCGGACATGGGACTTCCAGGTTCCACCCGACCATAGATTGGCTTAGCCAAACCTTACTTCAGCCAATCACCCCCATGCCATATTCCAAGCATGGACGTGGGACTCATAACCAACCAAAAAAATAACCAAACAAACATGGATGCTACCGGAGTTCTCTGCCTACACCGTGATTAATTTGAGTGCCTCCTAGTCTCTTAGGATTTACAGTAACCCACAGTCTGATCTAGGGGTCACTAGGCTCAACACTGAGACCATCTCTCTAGGATTTAGCGTACATCCCATCCTAGGACTACCAGGCCCAACATAGAAAAATACACCTCTTGGATTTACCGTATATCCTTTCATTCACTGACAAGGATTCCTAATCCCACTGAGGCACACAATCTAGCTTTACCGCAACCCAAATTTTGGCTCAGGGGTTACTAGGCCAATGGCTTTACCTTGATCCATATTCCAGTTGAGAGACCACTAAGCCATGTGCTTGTCATTTCATAGATCCACCCCACTCAGCTTCAAATCCATCTGGAAATCTAGCTCAACCGAAGCATGAGAAACCCATCTCATCAAAGCTATACGGAAATGGAAATTCTAGGTTGGAACCATTGTCACACCTGGAAAAACCCATGCCAAGACAGCAAGAAACCACATGAAATACCATGCATGCTATATCTAGCAAGGAAATCACATATAAAAATCAATACCTATAAAGAATCTCGTTGTAGTTGCTTGATCCTGCTATTCCTTGCATGTTTTTCCTTTCTTGATCCAAAGCCCAAGTGCTCCCAGAAAACTCGAAGTGTCCACAAGAGAGAGAGAGATAGAGTAACGAGAGAGATCCAAAAAATACATTGACAGGTATCAAATAATCCTTAGAATCCTTTTTATCAATGAGGCCTCTATTTTCTTCATTTTCTATCATTTTCCTTCAATTTCCTTCTCACATGCAACATGTGACCTTTCATCTCCCTTTTCTCCTAATTTCCATTATTTTAATAAATAAATGTGCCAAAAATGCCATTTTTCCTTTCCAACACCTTTGTATTTGCCTTTTCCAATTTCCTTAGCCATAATAAACCAAATATAACACCCCCTAGGATGTTTTGTCCAACATTCAGCTTGGAATACGTGTCCAATTGATCGTGGTTAATATATATTTTTACATGGATTTTTACCAGGGTTGTTAAATCTATACAATATTTAAAGTTAAAAGCCTACATTGTCCATACTCTTGCTTGCCACTATATACGAGGATAAGCCTCAAGAATCTACAACAGTCAAGTTCATCATTCCACCACCCCAAATAACCAAATCCATCATCAGTTATGGGTTTTGTGGCCTACTTCCTTGATTTTCATTGTAGGACCAGACCCTCCCTAATTCTACCAAAACATGTTTCCTGATCCTTACAATCTCATTACCATTGGGGTTGGTATCTCCAACTTTCTTCTCACCACCAAGTAATTGGTGTAGGCTTCTGTTCTGAGGGAATTATTCTTGCACATTGTTATCTATGTGTCATTAAAATGGGAAATAGGTTCTCTCCCTGGACTCGATTGTGGTGTGGGGGTAGAAAAAGGAATAGAATATGGAGGGTTGGAAGTTAAATGAAGTGAAAAGGTGTAGAAATGTTTCTATTAGTAGGAACTGCACTCCGACCAGATCCAGGAAGAATGGAGGTATGTTGTTGGGAAAAAACCTATTTGGCCATATCATCCACAAAGATAAGATCATCAATCTGAGCAATGCTGCTAAACTCTTTAGCACCCTTGAATAGATTTCCAAAATAAATAAATACAAATATTATTCCACCTACCAAAGTTTAGATGACCTAATGGAAAAAACATATGATATATTATATTAAATCTCTTGTTTTTACTTGTCATGTACTACGAATTTTATTAACAATTTGGTTCATCTATAAGTCGATTTGGTAAAGAGAGTTTTTGTTAGTTTAGAAATATGAAATTTCATTGCTCTAACCATCATATGATGTAATATTTGCTACGTGGACTACATAAATTCATGAAAATTTGATAAGCTTGAATATGGGATATAGATAATGTAATAATGACTTTATTTACAGAGAGTATAAAAAAATAATATTCCATGTGATTCAATATGTAATTTTACAAAATTGAGTTTGACTATCATGAAAAACAATTCAAAAACACCATGGTTAAATGTGCTTGAACCACACCACCCTTGGGTTAGATAGGTTTCCTATGAAGTCCTAATGAATTCACATGAGAGTTATTGATTGTCCCATGGAGTTATAACAAAACCCCCTCTCATTGATGAATTACACCAATACAAAAAGTTAGAATTCCCATGTATCCATAATGTTAGTCAATTTTTTGACAATTTTGACCAATTCAAAGTTGGGTAAGCCTGCTATGCTCTGAATATTTCTCTTCCAAGTGCAACATTGGATCTCAATAAAACTATACTCATGTTTAAAATAAATAAATAAAATATTGTGTTTGGATGAAATTTTCCCTTACTTCAAAATACAATTACTCAATTATCCCACAACTATGGGGGGTGGGGAGAAGGGGGGAATACTAGTTAAATTTTACTTTGATAATATACTAGGGAAAATAATTTTAATATGGTGAGGGAAGATAGAGATATTAGGAAAAACATTTTTAAGGGACATATTAATGAAAACTTATTTTATATCATAATGAAAGTGAGGGTGAAATATTAGGGATACTTATTTTATAGGGTGAGGATAGAGATAGGGGAAGATATTATGGAAAATTTATTTTATAAATAATTTTTCCTTAAAATATCCCAACCCCTCATTAACATTTATTTATGGGAGATAATTTTTCCCTATTGTCTCCATTGAATAAATTTTCCCTAATATCACCCCTTACCTCAAATAATTTTGCATAGCACATGCCTCCACCCTCACCTACCATTACCCAATGAGTATGAGGGTGAGCATGGGTGTATAGGTGTGGTTAGAGACATTAATAAAAACTTATTTAGAGGAGATATTATGGAAAAAATATATTTTAAATAATTTTTCCCTAAAACATAAAATTTAGGATGGATAAAGATGTAAAAGAAAACTTATTTAAAGAAATATGTTGGAAAAGCTCATCTCCAACACAATAGAAAAGTCATTTTATATATAATTTTTCTTTAGTGTCTTTTCCAATCTTTCATAATAAATAAGAACTCACAAAATTGTTATTAAAAAAGTTAAAAATACACAATTCAATGACTACTAAGTGTAGTCAAATTGATGAGAAATTTGGGAATATCAAAATCGTCTAACAACAAATCTGATGGTGCATATGAGTGCAAAGTGGAAACTAGTGGGGTTCTTCTCAAAGAGAAACGCCTTATGGCATAACTGATCAGGAGCTCAAATCTGAGCTTGGGAAAAAAAACTCAAAAATGAAAGTGCTCAAATTGACTTGGAACCTGAGCGACCAAATAGGCCTCGACGATACGATCCCAACACCGCAAATGGCACTCAAATCCGTTGCCGTATGAAGAAATTATTGCATTTGGAAATCGCCCAATGTTCTTCAATATTGAGTATGGGCCATAATTTTAATGTGGAGAAATATATTTAATTTATTAAAGTTTAATTAATGTTTTATATATATATATATATATATATATAATATTTTATTTGATTTAAAAAAAAATCATATATTATATTAATGTTTTTATATATATTAAATATTAAAAACTTTAATTATTATTTAAATTTCAAAAACCATATAACAAAGGTTTCATGGCAAATGTTTTAATTCGTATGGTTAAAGGTATAAAAGGCACGTGGTGTTGTTTTAAATGAAGCGGAGGTTACGTTGGAAGGTGGGCGGAAAAGTAGCCCAACCCCATTCCATGTGACCACAGTAGAAACCATAGCCCTAAACCAACAAACGGCGGAAGTTACGTTTTAGAATTTAATCTGAACGGTGTGGCCACATGCACCACTTAACATTTAATGTCAATTTTAACCACCTGCCATTTTAGCACCTGTTCCCCAAATTAAGGCGGATGTGCTAGATTAGCTGTAGTTAACTAAAGTTAGCCCACTTTTTGTGGGATTTTTGCCTAACATTGGGAAAAAACTTCAGTTGGACATAACTTGGGCTAGGAGAAGCTAAATGGAGCGAATTTTTTTAATTTTTGGGTCTCTTCGACCTTCTGGACTCATTGGCACAGGATTCACAGCCAACAGAAGTCGTTTTCAGGTGTTTTTGCTTCAGGGAAATTCCAGGAGACACTAGGGCCTTATCAGTTTGGGAGTTGCATTGGGATGTGTGCAGCCATTGAATGTGAAAAGAAGGTCATTTCTGAGTGTATTATGTGCTCTGAGTCTATTTCTATAGCTCTTTTTTCCTATTGAGGCATTCTTCACCTCGAATTTCTTCAAGGAAGCTTTCAAGGCCACCAGGACCATTCCAGTGCTTGAGCTGTTTGAGGGATGTATTCATTTGTTTTCGGTGATTCAAAAGCCTACTTCTACTATCTTTGACATTCTGAGTCCATTGGCAGAGGTTTTAGAACCATTGGAGGTCATCTTCACCTCAAATTTCTTCACATAAGTTTAAATGGCCATCAGGGCCATTTGAAGGAAGTACTGTTTAAGGTACAATTTCACTGTTTAGTGCTTGGGGAAGAGAATTTTTAGCTATTTCCTATCTTCTGATTATGTTTTTACAGTCAGATTTGCCTTTAGAGGCACTTATTTACTTGTATTATCCTTTGCAGAATTCTTAATACAAGAGGACAAGCCCATTTTGGGAGGCTTGGTGCAGCAGATGTAGCCCAGGAGGGGTGAACTGCTTCATCATCTTTGTGTCATTATTTGCTGAATATATCATGTTAAACAAATTTGATATAATGTGTTAACAAAAAATTTAAGTTACTTGCCTTCACACATAAACACCTAAACAACTGCTCAAACTTATTTGTTTTATTCCGTAAGACATCAAGCTTCAAGCATGAGTATTTTAATGACATCTGAGTGTTTACTTCATAGTTAACCTTGGAGTTGTTTGCACACTGAAAATTATTGAAAATAGATACCTTGCACCTTTTATTCAAGTACATTCCATTTTTAGATCAGATGGTATTAGAGCGGGTTTTTTCTATTTATATGCTCTAGGAAAAGTTATATAAACTATAGACAGAGTCTGAAGCAAGCCAGGAAGCCTTCGAATCTCTTTTGTTATACAATTGCGTAGTAGATAAATGCTACTTCAGTCAATCTCTGGTTTAGTTTATATTTTGACCATTTTTGCAATCAACCTTGATTTTTTTATTGTGTGCATGAGTTTGCTTGAGCTCATTTTGGGATAGCTGGTGTTAACCCTCTCCAAGAGTTGAAGGCATTTGGTCAACAACTTGTCATTATTGAAAGCTTTGAGAACTTTGTTTGAAGTTCCTTTTGTTATTTGACCATTTAAATGATGTCAATTTATTCTGCAAGTGAAGTTTCCTCCTTCATGAAACTCTTCAGTAATGACATGAAAGAAGAGTTCATTAAGGTGAAGGACATGGTGCAGATTCTCCTTGAGGATCAAAGGGAAAGTGTTTAGCTTCGTGCATAATTGTTGGCTATGCAGGAAGAGAAGGAAATAATTCTCTAAAGACTGCATGAGATGGAGAAACAAATCCTGCAAGCGCAAGAAGCTTTGTCCAAGAAAATACCTCTTCTTCAGGACATAAATCATGAGGTAAATCATTTAGATTTGTCTTCAGTTTCCTCTATTGAAAAGTGTGTTGGTTCTTTTGAAAAGCATACAAGAGGTATAGGGTCAAAATTGATGTAGAAAATGGGCTATCATGAAGGCAAAGGATTAGGGAAGCATGCACAAGGCATTGTTGAGCCTCTTTCTGTTGAGGAACACCCCAAGAATGTTGGTCTTGGATATGTGTAGTTTTATGGCAAAGAATTCAAATCCTTGAATGCATGTATTGAAAATTTGAAGAGAACCTTTGTTCCAAGTTCTCAAATGCATTTATGTCAAAATTGTTTTAAAGATGAATGCCATTGTTTTAAGCCTTTTTTGTAGCAAGAAGATGGTAGACATGCAGCTTATGGCAAGCATGCAATTTTAGGCAGTTTTCAGACAAGAACAATGATGTTATTTAGAAATTGAAAACTGGAGCCTCTATTAGTTCATCTCCTCATGGAAGCAAAAAGGATGAACATGCAAAGCAGCATAAGAGGATTTCTAGTACATATTGTGGTTAATTTAACCATCATGTTTTGAGATGCTGGATGAGGAAGAAGGCACACAGGAAGCAGATGAAACAAAGACTACCTTCAAATAAGGTGCATATGATTTGCACTTTTTTCCAAAAGAAGGGACATATTGTCTCTCATTGTTGGAATTTGCATCCAGCTCATCGTCCCACGCACGTGCAACAAGAGGAAAAAAATATTGGCGAAGGTGGAATCATGGATTCCATTATTGATGTGGAAAGGGAGGTTTCACATGAGGAAAAGTTGCAGCAACAAAAGTCGCCATGGGAGTGGCTTGGTGAGAAGTGGATGGACTTCTTGACACAGTAAGACGTACTCCTTTTGTACATATGAAAATTTCGGATGTATGCATGTATTTTATGCTGTAATATCTTGTTTGTTTTGAGCCACCTTAGATCATTGATCAAGGCAGCATTGTACAGTTTCATTCTGTAAATTTCTCGCCATAAATTTCTATGTGAGAGAAAGAAAGATAGTTATGGACAAGCGCATTCAGGAAGGGAAATGTCAATTTATTTCCATTTGGGTTCAATTTCATTTGCCATGCAAAGAAAATTTTTGAAGGGTTGAAGAGAAGAGGATGTTCATTCTCTCATTTTCTGTACTACAGATCAGTTCAGCATTTCAGTAAGCTTTTGGGGACCAAAAGCCTCTCATTTGGGAGGTGTGATCAGGAGCTCAAATCTGAGCTTGGGAAAAAAGCTCAAAAATGAAAGTGCTCAAATTGACTTGGAACCTGAGCGACCAGATAGGCCTCGGCAATATGATCCCATCGCCACAAACGGCACTCAAATCCGTTACCGTATGGAGAAGTTATTGCATTTGGAAATCGCCCAATGTTCTTCAATATTGAGTATGGGCCATAATTTTAATGTGGAGAAATATATTTAATTTATTATTGTTTAATTAATGTTTTATATATATATATATATATATATATATATAATATTTTATTTGATTTAAAAAAAAATCATATATTATATTAATGTTTTTATATATATTAAATATTAAAAACTTTAATTATTATTTAAATTTCAAAACCCATATAACAAAGGTTTCATGGAAAATGTTTTAATTCGTATGGTTAAAGGTATAAAAGGCACATGGTGTTGTTTTAAATGAAGCGGAGGTTAAGTTGTAAGGTGGGTGGAAAAGTAGCCCAACCCCATTCCACGTGACCACAGCAGAAACCATAGCCCTAAACCAACAAACGGCGGAAGTTACGTTTTAGAATTTAATCTGAACGGTGTGGCAACATGCACCACTTAACATTTAATTTCAAGTTTAACCGCCTGCCATTTTAGCGCCTGTTCCCAAAATTAAGGTGGATGTGCCAGATTAGCTGCAGTTAACTAAAGTTAGCCCACTTTTTGTGGGATTTTTGCCTAACATTGGGCAAAAACTTCAGTTGGACATAACTTGGGCTAGGAGAAGCTAAATGGAGTGAATTTTTTATTTATTTTGGGTCTCTTCGACCTTCTGGACTCATTGGCACAGGTTTCACAGCCAACAGAGGTTGTTTGCGGATGTTTTTTCTTCGGGGAAGTTCCAGGAGCCACTAGGGCCTTTTTGGGAGTTGCATTGGGATGTGTGCAGCCATTGAATTTGAAACGAAGGTCATTTTTTATTGTATTATGTGCTCTGAGTCTATTTCTATAGCTCGTTTTTCCTGTTGAGGCATTCTTCACCTCGAATTTCATCAGGGAAGCTTTCAAAACCACTAGGGCCATTCGAGTGCTTGAGCTGTTTGAGGGCTGTATTCATCTGTTTTTGGTGATTCAAAAGCCTAATTCTATTGTCTTCGACATTCTGATTCCATTGGTAGAGGTTTTAGAACCATTGGAGGTCATCTTCACCTCGAATTTCTTCATAGAAGTTTAAAGGGCCATTAGGGCCATTTGAAGGAAGTACTGTTTAAGGTACAATTTCACTGTTTAGTGCTTGGGGAAGAGCATTCTTAGCTGTTTCCTATCTTATGATTCTATTTTTATAGTCATATTTGCCTTTAGAGGCACTTATTTACTTGTATTAGCTTTTGCAGCATTCTTAATACAAGAGGACAAACCCATTTTGGGAGGCTTGGTCCAACAGATGTAGCCCAGGAGGGGTGAACTGCTTCATCATCTTTGTGTCATTATTTGTTGAAGATACCATGTTAAACAAATCTGATATAATGTGTTAAACAACAAATTTAAGTTACTTGCCTTCACACATAAATACCTAAACAACTGCTCAAACTTATTTGCTTTATTCTGCAAGACATCAAGCTTCAAGCATGAGTATTTTAATGACATCTGAGTGTTTACTTCATAGTTAACCTTGGAGTTGTTTGCACATTGAAAATTATTGAAAATGGATACCTTACACCCTTTATTCAAGTACATTCCATTTTCAAATCAGTTGGTATCAGAGCGGGTTTTTGTTGTTTATATGCTCTAAGAAAATTTATATAAACTATAGACAGAGTCTGAAGCAAGCTAGGAAGCCTTCGAATCGCTCTTGTTATACAATTGCGTAGTAGATAAATGCTACTTCATTCAATCTCTGGTTTAGTTTATATTTTGAGCATTTGTGCAATCAACCTTGACTGTTTTATTGTGTGCATGAGTTTGCTTGAGCTCATTTTGGGATAGCTGGTGTTAACCCTCTCCAAGAGTTGAAGGCATTTGGTCAACAACCTGTCATTATTGAAAGCTTTGAGAACTTTGTTTGAAGTTCCTTTTGTTATTTGACCATTTACATGATGTCAATTTATTCTGCAAGTGAAGTTTCCTCCTTCATGAAACTCTTCAGTGATGACATGAAAGAAGATTTCATTAAGGTGAAGGACATGGTGCAGATTCTCCTTGAGGATCAAAGGGAAAGAGTTCAGCTTCGTGCACAATTGTTGGCTATGCAGGAAGAGAAGGAAATAATTCTCCAAAGACTGCATGAGATGGAGAAACAACTCCTGCAAGCTCAAGAAGCTTTGTCCAAGAAAATGTGTCTTCTTCAGGACGTAAATCATGAGGTAAATCATTCATATTTGTCTTTAGTTTCCTCTATTGAAAAGCGTGTTGGTTCTTTTGAAAAGTATACAAGAGGTATAGGGTCCAAATTGATGTATAAAATGGGCTATCATGAAGGCAAAGGATTAGGGAAGCATGCACAAGGCATTGTTGAGCCTCTTTCTATTGAGGAATGCCCTAAGAATGTTGGTCTTGGATATGTGCAGTTTTATGGCAAAGAATTCAAATCCTTGAATGCATTTAATGCAAATTTGAAGAGAACCTTTTTTCCAAGTTCTCAATGCATTTATGTCAAAAAAAATTTAAAGATGAATGCCATTGTTTTAAGCCTTTGTTGCAGCAAGAATATGGTAGACATGTAGCTTATGGCAGGCATGCAATTTTAGGCAGTTTTCAAGACAAGAACAATGATGTTATTCAGCGATTGAAAACTGGAGCCTCTATTAGTTCATCTACTCATGGAGGAAAAAAGGATGAACATGCAAAGCAGCATAAGAGGATTTCTTGTACATATTGTGGTCAATTTAACCATCATGTTTCGAGATGCTGGATGAGGAAGAAGGCACACAGGAAGTAGATGAAGCAAAGACTACCTTCAAAGAAGGTGCATATGATTTTCACTTTTTGCCAAAAGAAGGGACATATTGTCTCTCATTGTTGGACATTGCATCTAGCTCGCCGTCCCACGCACATGCAGCAAGAGGACAAAAATATTGGCGAAGGTGGAATCATGGATTCCATTATCGATGTGGAAAGGGAATTTTCACATGAGGAAAATTTGCAGCAGCAAAAGTTGCCATGGGAGTGGCTTGGTGAGAAGTGGATGGACTTCTTGACACAGTAATACATACTCCTTTTGTACATATGAAAATTTCGGATGTATGCATGTATTTTATGCTGTAATATCTTGTTTGTTTTGAGCCACCTTAGATCATTGATCAAGGCAGCATTGTACAGTTTCATTCTGTAAATTTCTCGCCAGAAATTTCTATGTGAGAGAAAGAAAGACAGTTATGGACAAGCGCATTCAGGAAGGGGAATGTCAATTTCTTTCCATTTGGGTTCAATTTCATTTTCCATGCAAAGAAAATTTTTCAAGGGCTGAAGAGAAGAGGATTTTCATTCTCTCATTTTCTGTACTACAGATCAGTTCAGCGTTTCAGTAAGCTTTTGGGGACCAAAAGCCTCTCATTTGGGAGGTGTGATCAGAAGCTCAAATCTGAGCATGGGAAAAAAGCTAAAAAATTAAAGTCCTCAAATTGACTTGGAACCTAAGCGACCAGATAGGCCTCATCGATACGATCCTAGCGCCGTAAACGGAACTCAAATCTGTTACCGTATGAAGAAGTTATTGCATTTGGAAATCGCCCAATGTTCTTCAATATTGAGTATGGGCCATAATTTTAATGTGGAGAAATATATTTAATTTATTAAAGTTTAATTAATGTTTTATATATATATATAAATATTTAATATTTTATTTTATTTAAAAAAAATCATATATTATATTAATGTTTTTATATATATTAAATATTAAAAATTTTAATTATTATTTAAATTTCAAAACCCATATAACAAAGGTTTCATGGCAAATGTTTTAATTCGTATGGTTAAAGGTATAAAAGGCACGTGGTGTTGTTTTAAATGAAGCGTAGTTTACGTTGGAAGGTGGGAGGAAAAGTAGCCCAACCCCATTCCACGTGACCGCAGCAGAAACCATAGCCCTAAACCAACAAACGACGGAAGTTGCGTTTTAGCATTTAATCTGAACGGTGTGGCCACATGCACCACTTAACATTTAATGTCAAGTTTAACCGCCTGCCATTTTAGCGCCTGTTCCCCAAATTAAGGTGGATGTGCCAGATTAGCTGCAGTTAACTAAAGTTAGCCCACTTTTTGTGGAATTTTTGCCTAACATTGGGCAAAAACTTCAGTTGGACATAACTTGGGCTAGGAGAAGCTAAATGGAGCGAATTTTTTTTTTGATTTTGGGTCTCTTCGACCTTCTGGACTCATTGGCACAAGTTTCATAGCCAACAAGGGTTGTTTTCAGGTGTTTTTTCTTCTGGGAAGTTCCAGGAGCCACTAGGGCCTTATCAGTTTGGGAGCTGCATTTGGATGTGTGCAGCCATTGAATGTGAAAAGAAGGTCATTTATGACTGTATTATGTGCTCTAATTCTATTTATACAGCTATTTTTTCCTGTTGAGGCATTCTTCACCTCGAATTTCTTCAGGGAAGCTTTCAAGGCCACCAGGGCCATTCCAGTGCTTGAGCTATTTGAGGGTTGTATTCATCTGTTTTCGGTGATTCAAAAGCCTACTTTTGCTGTCTTTGACATTTTGAGTCCATTGGCAAAGGTTTTAGAACCATTGGAGGTCATATTCACCTTGAATTTATTCATATAAGTTTAAAGGGCCATCAGGGCCATTTGAAGGAAGTACTGTTCAAGGTACAATTTCATTGTTTAGTGCTTGGGGAAGAGCATTCTTAGTTGTTTCCTATCTTATGATTCTGTTTTTACAGTCAGATTTGCCTTTAGAGGCACTTATTTACTTGTATTAGCCTTTGCAACATTCTTAATACAAGAGGACAAGCCCATTTTGGGAGGCTTGGTCCAGTAGATGTAGCCCAGGACGGGTGAACAGCTTCATCATCTTTGTGTCATTATTTTCTGAAGATATCATGTTAAAAAAATCTGATATAATGTGTTAAACAACAAATTTAAGTTACTTTCCTTCACACATAAACACCTAAACAACTGCTCAAACTTATTTGTTTTATTCCGCAAGACATCAAGCTTCAAGTATGAGTATTTTAATGACATCTAAGTGTCTACTTCATATTTAACCTTGGAGTTGTTTGCACATTGAAAATTATTGAAACTGGATACCTTAAACCCTTTATTCAAGTACATTCCATTTTCAAATCAGTAACAAGCCCAACAATATTGATAAATGTGATTGATATATCTCATAAGTTTATGTCAACCATAGGCACAATCACATTAGTAAATGGGTTGATATATCCCTATTCATTTGGTTGATATATTTCATAGTTTTATATCAACCACGTGCACAATCACATTACTAACTAGGATTGGTGCTTATATCAACCACAATAATGGTTTGAAGTATTTACCAGCACAACAACATTAATAAATGTGTTTGATATATCTCATAGGTTTATATCAACTACATGCAAAATGACGTTAATAAATGGGTTGATATATGCCCATACATTAATAATTATTAAATGTACGATACACTTATATCAACCACATTACTAAATGGGGTTGATGTTTATATCAACCACATTAATAATTATTAAGTGTATATAATAGACTTTTAATAATAATAATAATATTAATATTAATTAATATATAAGTACAATAATTATGTTTTAGTATTAATATTATTATTAATATTATAATATAATTATAATAATTACAATATAATATTAGGCTTTAATATTGGGTTTTAGTATGTCAAGTCCCACTAGCACAGGCGATCGAGGATGGGCCTCATCAGAAGAGCAACCCAAGATCAAACCTCACGGAGGTTATTGTGCCCGTGCTAGGGGGAGGAGACAATTTAAACCCAGTTAGCTTAGTGGTGGTGTGACCGAGACAGAGTGCGATCCCCAGGTTATTTTGACGGCTTAGATGCCCCTAGGTCACAGTTTCTTAAGCCATTGATCAAGCCTGATGTAATCTTTGATGAACTCAGACCACTTGATAGACAAAAAGATATTGGGTTTTAGTATATGGTTTTCATATTAGGGTTTAAGTAAGGATAATTAAGGATAATTTAGGTATTCAACTAAGTGACTAAGTTTCAATTAACAATTTAAACCCCAAAATTAAACCCAATATTATAAACCCTAATATTAAATCCAATATTACAAACTCTACATATTAAACCCCAATGTTATACTAACACTAATATTAAACCTATATTATAAACCTCATATATTACAAACACTAATATTGAACCCAATATTATAAAATCTAATATTAAACTGTAATATTATAAACCTAAATTTTAAATATGGTGAATGAGGCTAACTATTGTTAAATATGGTAAACATAGCATTGGCCAAGTTTCATCATGGTCAACTATTAAAACATTAACTATAGAGGGTGGCATTGTTTGACTAATGTAGCTGAATGTGTTTGATTAAGAATATTAATAGTTGATTATGTTTGACTAAAATTGAAGAGTCATAATCGAACATAGCCAACCACATTAGTAAATGTGATTGACTAATTTTGTAACGTTGCAATGCGAGGTTGCATAAATTGTAATATGGTTGTGTATGTGGTTGATTTTATAAATTATAATATTATAAGCCCTAATATTAAAATCCAATATTTTAAACCCAACATTATAAAGCCAAATATTTTAAACCCGATATTATAAAAGCTAATATTTTAAACATAATTTTGTAAAGTCATAATGCGACATTGAATAAATTGCAATGTAATGTAACATAGCCACAAAGTTTGATCATGCTCAAAAATTTAAACAATGCTTATAAAGGTTGATTTTGTTGACTAAAGTGGTTGAATTTGCTTTGCTATTAATACTATAATAGTAGGAAATTATGTTTGACTAAAGCTGAAGAGTGCTAACTATCAAAACTAGTCAACAAACATTGTGGTCGCTTGTAGTGACATCACTATTGTAATTCCTTAGTGGTTGTCTATCATCACATTGATTGCGACTATGGATTGTGGAAATTCAATGAAAAGCATGCATGCTACAGTTAACAGAATTGTGGTTTGGTATTAGATGTTGCATATGTTCCACAACACTCAAAATTTTCTATTTAGCATTTGATGTCTCTCTGCAAGGTGTTTAGGGTGGGTATTGTTCGTCTGAAACTACTACTGAGGTTGAAACTTCAATGAAAGGCTCCATGTTTAGGGTGCATATTATTCATCTATCAGTACTATAGAATTTGGTACTTCAATGAAAGTAGTGATCTATGTGATGCAGGAGCATGAGACCTCGAGGAAAAAGGACTTCATTTTTATTCCAAAGATACAAAAAAAAAAATTACAAGAAAAGGAGTGGGTTCCTTTAGCTGGAAATTTGCAATTTTAGTAGATAGGATTCTGAACTATTATTTAGGGATTTGGATTTCTTGAAATTGAGTCAATGTATTTAGTTTAGTTGATATTTTTAGGGAGAATATCGGGTAGAAGGATTTTAGCTCAAAATTATACAATCCAAACTTTTGAATCGGATCTGAATGGTTGTGCAACAGGTATATGTATTTAATTTGAATGTGTCAAAAAGGGATTTTTTGTTGTAGAAAGTTTGATTTGCATAAATTGATATTTCTATGTGTGAATGTCAAATCCCGGAGGGTTCTAGTTATCCTTCGAAATTTATGAGTTTATTTAACTTCCAATTGAGTTCTATGTGTGTTAATTTATATTGAAGGTATTATAAATTGGCTTGTATTCAGTAATAAAACCTACATGAGATTTCCTTACGACACTTGTTTCACTTTTCTCTATCAAATTTGATCCATGTATTCTTGCAATATCAAGCTATTGTAATTCGAACGAATTTGTTGAGACATCGAATCTCATAAACCTTCGTAACCAGAGTGTTAAATATAGCAGAGATGAGGAAATAAGTTAGCAGGAGTGCACAAGGAGTATAGAGGAGTCACAACCGTCAATCTGTAATCTGACGGTAAATGCATTTTAGACTGTGTGAGGTTTAACAATTCAATTGGAACTGAAATTCTATCAAGCGGAGTTATAAATCCGGAAAATATCACCGTCCATTCACTTGGTGATCCGACGGATATCGCATAAAAAACTGTGAGCTAGATAACCTCTTAAATGGATGTGATGTTTTATAGATTCAATTTAATAATTTAAGTTGATCGTCCAGCGTGTATTTGATCTAACAGCCCTCGTATCAAGATTGTTGATCCAATGGTTTTCGCACAAATATATGCACCCGAGTTAGTTCCATTGTTGGATGTTATATTTTATAAATTTCAGTTTAATTTCCTTGTGAACCTACGCTTTAATATAATTGCTGTTATATTTTCGAAAAATTGGAATTAAAAGTTGAAAGGAAATAAACAACAAAGACTGTAGTTGGGCTGGATGATTGAGACTTCTAAGAAGTCCAAAAAAGAAATTTCACAAAGGTGTCATGGCTTCAGAAAGGACATCATCTGTTAGTGAATGAACAGTGTGAAGTGGAATTCCAGTTGGGCAGCTACAAAGAAAAAATTATGTGTGATGTGATGCCTATGGATGTATGTCACATATTGCTAGGTAGACCTTGGCAATATGACAGAGGAGCTATGCATGATGGGAAAAAGAACACACACAAGTTTTGTAAAGATGGTTTCAATCATACATTGCTGCCTATAGAAGAAGAAGATGCATCAAAAAGAAGACCTGATCCAAAATCTCTATTACTGAGTGGAAAAGAATACCTACAGCAGATTGAATATGATGAGGTAAACTTTGCATTAATTTGCAAACCCAAGATAGTAATTACTTCCACTAAAATTTTTTATTACCAATTGAAATTCAAGAGATCCTGGAAAATTACTGTGATATCATTGTAGATGATTCGTCTGATGAATTACCACCTATTAGAAAGATCAGCCATCATATAGATTTGATTCCACAAGCAAATTTTCCAGATAAAGCAGCATACAGGATGAATCCCACAGAAAATGAAGAAATCAGGAAGAAGGTACAAGAAATGTTAGACAAAGAACTGATCAAAGAGAGTTTGAGTCCAGCTTGTGCAGTACCAACAGTGTTGAGTCCAAAAAAATATGGAGGCTGGAGAATGTGTACTGACTCAAGAGCAATCAACAAAATAAAAATCAGGTATAGATTTACTTTACCCAGAATTGAAGATCTAATGGATTGTTTAAGTGGGGCAAGATATTTTACAAAATTGGATTTAAAGAGTGGCTATCATCAAATTAGGATAAGGGAAGGAGATGAATGGAAAAAAACTTTTAAAACAAATGAAGGATTGTATGAATGGATGGTAACGCCATTTGGATTATCAAATGCTCCTAGTACATTTATGAGACTTATGAATTAAGTACTGAAGGAATTTATTGGTAAATTTGTAATAGTATATCTGGATGATATATTAATTTATAGCAAATCTAAAGAAGAACACATGAGACATCGAAATTATGTCTTAAGGAAGTTGCACCAGGAAAAGTTGCTGGTAAATTTTAAAAAATGTTCATTCATGAAGGAAGATTTGGTATACTTAGGCTTTGTTGTTTCTTCTGATGGATTGAAAATGGATCCAGAGAAGATAAAGTCAGTCATAGAATGGCCTTCACCTAATAGTGTTTTTGAGGTAAGAAGCTTCCATGGTCTTGCTAGTTTTTATAGAAAATTCATAAGGAATTTTAGTAAGATCAATGCTTCTATTATTGAAACCATAAAGAAGGAAAAACAACCATTTAGATGGAATGATGAAGTAGAGAAAAATTTCCAGTTGTTGAAACAAAATATAACAGAAAAGCCCATCTTATTTTTTCCTAATTTTAACAAACCTTTTCAGGTGACATGTGATGCCAGTGGGAAAGATATTAGAGTTGTGTTAAGTCAAGAAGACAGACCTGTAGCTTATTTCAGTGCAAAAATGAATGAGACAAGAAGGAAATATTCTTCTTATGACAAGGAATTTTATGCAGTGGTGTAGTCATTAAAGAAGTGGAGACATTACTTGATGTCTAACGAGTTTGTGCTTTATTTAGACAATCATGCATTGCAGTACATTATGCAACAGCCAAAACTAAATCAAAAACATGCAAAAAGGGTAGAGTATCTTCAAAGTTCCAATTTTGTATTGAAACATATAACTGGCCAAGCAAACAAAGTAGTAGATGCCTTAAGTAGAAAAAGAATTTTAGTTCAAGAAAGTCAAATTCAAGTGTTGGGTTTTGATTTTCTTAAAGAATTGTATAAGATAGATTTGGATTTTAAAGAGGCATTTGAAGCATGCAATAATCCTGTTTTGTTGGACAAAAGTAAGTGGCTAGATTTTTTCTTGCAAGAAGGTTTGCTATTTAAAATAAATCAGTTGTGCATACCAAATTGTTCTATGAGAGAAAATTTAATTAAGGAGAAACATAGTGGTGGACTTAGTGGACATTTTGGTGTAGACAAGACTTATGAACAACTGAGTCATTTTCATTTTTGGCCAAAGATGAGATCTGAAGTGGAGAAGTATGTGTGAAATTGTAAAGTTTGTTAGTATGCAAAAGGAAGGAGTCAAAACACAAGTTTTTATGTTCCATTACCTATTCCAGATAGACCTTGGGATGTGGTAAGTATGGATTTTGTTTTGGTTTTACCTAAAACACAGAGAGGGAATGATGAAATTTATGTTGTAGTTGACAGATTTTCTAAAATGGCACATTTTATTCCATGTTATAAAACCAGTGATGCTACTCATGTTGCTAAAAAAAATTTCAAAGAGATTGTAAGTTTGCATGGGTTACCTAAAAGCATTGTCTCTGATAAGGACACTAGATTTTTTGGTCATTTTTGGAGGACATTGTGGAAAAATCTTGGTACTAAAATGAGTTTCAGCTCAGCTTATCACCCTCAGACTGATGGACAGACTGAGGTGGTGAACAGAAGCTTGGGTAATATTTTAAGAAGCCTTGCAGGAGAACACCCTAAATAGTGGGATCAAATTTTGGCACAGGCTGAATATGCTTATAATGACTCTCCTAATAGGATTACAGGGCAGAGTCCATTCCATATATTTTATGGAATGCACCCAATAGGAGTGTATGAACTAAGAAATTTGGGAAAAGTAGAAATGAGAAGTGCTAAAGGAGAAGATTTTGCTTCAGAAATTCAAGCAATACATGACCAGGTAAAATTGCAGTTATAAGACAGCAACATCAAATACAAAAGCATAACATATTTGAAGAAGAGGGAAGTTAACTTTGAGGTTGGATTTAGTTCTAGCACACCTAAGAAAGAAAAGATTTCCTAAAAGGGTGTATAGCAAGTTGAAATTTAGGAAAATTGGACCATGCAAAGTATTGAGAATTTTTTTTGTAAATGCATATGAAATTGAATTACCCCCTGACATTGGAATATCTCCAATTTTTATTGTTGCTGATTTGTACAGGTATGAAGGCAACGACACAGATGATATAGCTGAAGATAAAGAAGAGATTGATTGGTTGAAACAATTACCCACAGTAAAAACATTGCAAACAGAGAAGATTTTAGACAAAATATTGTCTAAAAAGACAAGAGGACGGAAGTATTTTGAGTATTTGATCAAGTGGAAAGATCAACCAGTTGCAGAAGCTACTTGGATGACAGAAACCATGTTACATAAATTGGGCAGTTCTATGGGGAAGCTCATGGACAGGAGCCCATGAATAATTTTATCCTCAGGAGTCTAATGCGGGAGCATGAGACCTTGAGGAAAAAGGACTTCATTTTTATTCCAAAAATACAAAAAAATTACAAGCAAAGGAGTGGGTTCCTTTAGCTCGCAAATTGCAATTTTAGTAGATAGGATTCTGAACTATTATTTAGGGATTTGGATTTCTTGAAATTGATTCAATGTATTTAGTTTAGTTGATATTTTTAAGGAGAATATCGGGTAGAAGGATTTTAGCTCAAAATTAGACAATCCAAACTTTTGAATCGGATCTGAATGGTTGTGCAACAGGTATATGTATGTAATTTGAATGTATAGAAAAGGGATTTTTGGCTGTAGAGAGTTTGATTTGCAGAAATTGATATTTCTGTGTGTGAATGTCAAATCCCGGAGGGTTCTAGTTATCCTTCGAAATTTCTGAGTTTATTTGACTTCCAGTTGAGTTCTGTGTGTGTTAATTTATATTGAAGGTATTATAAACTGGCTTGTATCTAGTGATAAAACCTGCATGGGATTTCCTTATGGCACTTGTTTCACTTTTCTCTATCAAATTTGATCCATGTATTCTTGCAATATCAAGCTATTGTAATTCGAATGAATTTGTGGAGATATCGAATCTCATAAGCCTTCGTAACTATAATGTTAAATCTAGTGGAGATGAGGAAATCAGTTAGCAATAGTGCGCAAGGAGTCTAGAGGAGTCACAACTGTCGATCCGTAATCTGACGGTCATCGCAATTTAAACTATGCGAGGTTTAACAATTCAATTGGAACCGAAATTCTATCAAGCAGAGTTATAAATCCAGAAATTATAACCGTCCATTCACTTGGTGATCCGACAGATATCGCATAAAAAGTTCTGAGTTAGATAACCTCTTAAATGGATGTGATGTTTTATAGATTCGATTTAATAATTTAAGTTTACCGTCCAGCATGTATTTGATCTGACGACCCTCGTATCAAGATTGTTGATCCGATGGTATTCGCACAAATAGATGCACACAGGTTAGTTCCATTGTTGGATGCGATATTTTATAAATTTTAGTTTAATTGCGTTTTGAACCTGTGCTTTAATGTAATGGCCGTTATATTTCCGATAAATTGGAATTAAAAGGTGAAAGGAAATAAACAAAGAATACTTTATTTGGGCTAGATGACTAAGACTTCTAAGAAGTCCAAAAAAGAAATTTCACCTGAAACTGAAGAGGTAATCTCTAGATTTGAAAGATTATCCTTAACGTCTACAACCAACCCACCACTATCTCTAGTTGTGGGTCCTCCTAAAATTGTTCTAACTATTGGTCCAATGAAGTTTATCCTGAAATCCAATAAGTAGGCCAATCCATCGAGGTGATTGGGAGGAGACACAAGGTTCCATTTATCTTATATCTAAAGAAATATGAACACGTGTATGTCTCCTACTACCTTGACTTGACCACTCAACAAGGAAAAAATAGGATCCCCTTGAAATAATTTGGACGAGAAGGAGTTGAGACATCTCAAGAAATCCAACAAAATATCAATCTTAAGTCTGTGTTTCTAGTAATGGAAATTTTTGTGAGCCAAATTGAAGTTTTGTGAATTTTTTAGACGAGTGCTAGAAAAGGATTCACGATAACGGTATTGATGCCAATCAAATTTTCCTTCAATGATGTGTGCTTCCATTATTTCTTGTTTTTAGGGTAATAAAAAAGTGATGTGATTTGAACTTTAGATCAATTGACTTATTATAATTTTCAATTCAATGTGTTTCAATTCCTTGTAAACATTAAAATGCAATTTTGATCTACTTTCAGTTTTTTTGTTGTTCCTCAATAGATTAGATTAAATTTCTAGGACTACCTATTGAGAAAGGTAGCACAAGAAGCAACTTATTGCACAAATTCAATGTGAACATGAAAAAAGTGGTTTTAGGAATTTTAACAGTAACCACTTAAGAAAATTAGTAAACAATTCTAATAACCTGACAGTAATCGCTTATAGGAACTGTGAAAGTTCAATAACCTAGAGCCCAACATTAAATGTTACATCCATGTCACCCTCAAAAGTGTTAAATGTGATATTGCAAGGTACTTAGAGTAGTCATCTTGTGACATCACTAGTATGATGTTTGTGTGGTCGTCTCTGGTGACATCACCATTGTAATGCCTTTGTGGCCATCTATCGTGACACTAGAAACTACTACAAATTGTGAAACTTCAACCAAAAGCATGCATGTTACAGTTCTCCAAATTGCAGTGTGGCATCAAATGTTGCATCTACGCCACCCATCGCCCTCAACATTTGTTATTGGCTTGTTCTCTAATTATTATAATTTGTGGTCATAATTTGGTCAAATAAGTATTTTATTGCCCTATTGTGTTGTATAATTCATTATTATATTATATGTGGTTGGAATTTAGTCAAATAAATTTTGGCCAAATTATGATTTTTTTTCTTAGAATGTGTTTTTTATTACATATATGCATTCAATGCCCAAAAAAAATCTCATCATTACATATATGGATTCAACATCCTAAAAAAATCTTTCCTCTCCACACTCATATTGATTCTAACAAATCCACAAACTTTGGAAAAATTCAAATGGAAAATATACCAAAAAAACTCCAAAACTTAAACTAGGCCTTTACCATTTAACATTTGATGTCTCAGTGGTTGTTATTACACTACAACCACTACAGACCCTGAAACTTCAATGAAAGCATGCATGTATACTATGGAATCTACAACTTCAATGAAAGTGTGCATTCAGCACAAGCACAATGGGTCTCAAGTGTTTCTTGGTAAGTGGCTTATATATGATGGATTTTGATTCAGTTGAATGAGATTAAATATTCTATTAGGGTATTTTCCTCAGTTTTATCAATATTATCATCTTTTAGCTTGGAGATGAAACACATATTTTAACTAATATATGAAATGATCGTCTTCTAGCCAAACATTTTTTAATTAGCAAATTTAAAATGTTATTCTAGAGATAAATAAAATTTCATTTATCAGTTAGATTATATATATATATGGAATGTTAGGATAGTAAAAATAAAACAATTCCTAATATAAAATTAATGTGGTATTTAAAATATTTCATCTCATATTTTACATTTTCGTCTTTTTTTAGATATAATTTTTGGTGAATTTGTCTAAAATCTAGCAAATATTTGTTGGAATTTTAAGTTAAAGCTATGAAATTTACTCAACTCAAGTGCCCAAAAGTGAAAATATATAGAACTAATATATATTCTTCTTAACTAGGATTTGTCAAGCACAAAGGGATCAAATTTTTGGAGGTGCAAGCCTTTTTTCAGGTTTTGCATTCTAAAAGAGGTTTGCACCTCAAAAAAGTTGATCCCTCTAGGAGCTTCCTATATTAGTGGTTAAGATGGATCTATACTTGTAAATATTATTTCATCATACATAAAATTTAGATCACAATGAAATTCAAATTATGTCTATAATTTTTGGAAGTTGTTCATATTACATTTGTGACTAAAATTACAAGATTACAAGATTAATTTATTGTGGATATGTGTAACTCCTTCCCTCTAGTTCACATGTCGATTTTAAAATAAAAATAAATTATTCTATAAATAACACAATATTTGTTATAAAAAAAAAAAAATTGAAAATACATGTGTTTGGTTATTTTTAGTTAAAAGCATTATAAAACATCATAAATTATACTCAGTGTGTTCACTCAGTTTATTGTTGATATTGCAATCTAGTATGAAAGAGGTAAAAATATTTCACACTCACTGTCAACCATAAATAAAATGTTTAGATGTCCATGTAAAGTAACACAATTTCATATCAACTTTAAAAATATATAAAGTAATTATAAGTTAAAAACATTGTTGATATTACAATTTACAATGTATTACGAAAGAGGTAAAAATATTTCACACTCACTCTCAGCCATAGAGAAAATGTCACAATTTCATATCAACTTTGAAAGATATAAAGTAATCATAAGTTAAAAAATAAAAATAAAAAAATTTATATTTGAAGATGTATAATTCTTATCATTTTTTAAAATTATTTTGATACATGACTTAAATAATTTTTTTATATATCTATATTAACTAGCTTATTTCAATATCAAAAATATATATATATATATATATATATATATATATATATATATATATATATATATATATATATATATATATATATATATAAAGAAAATTATATAATTAATTATACAAATATTTCACTATTAAAACAAAAAGTAATGAAAGTTAAAAATTGTGTCATTTATTAAAAGAAGCAATATATATGTACTTAATTCAATTCTTAATTCTTAATATAAAATTAATATATGGTATTTAAAAAATATTAATTCTAATAAAAATTCAATAGGGATCATACATAAATATTTTAATATATAAAATTAAGTAATCATAATGTGTAGTTAAAATTTTATTGATAAAAAAAAAAAAAAATTAATGTGGACAATTTGATTCATAAATAAATTATTTTAGTGCCTATTTTAAGTAAAATATTTCAATATCAACTATGTATATTTTATAAATTATTTTTAAAAAAAACTATAAAGTAATCAGGAAAAAAAATTAGTTAAAACATTTCAAATAGTCTCACTATTTTTACAATTTGGTCCTTTTTGAGGTATAATTTTTGGTAAATTTTGTCTAAAATATAAACAAAGATTTGTTGGAATTTCAATTTTAAGCTATGAAATTAATGAAATCCAAGTGCCAAAAATTGAAAATATATAGAACCAATATATATCCTTCTTAACTATGATCTAAAGCATCCAATGATCAAGTCTCTAGAGGTTTCACCCTAAAAGAGGTTTGCACCTCAAAAAAATTGAGCCCTCTCTGAGCTTCCTTCATCCATAGTTAATATGGATCTATACTTGTAAATATTAGTTCACCATATATAAAATTTAGATCATGGTGAAATTCAAATTATGCATATAATTTTTGGCAATAGTTCACATTACATTTGTGACTAAAAATACAACATTACAAGATTAATTTATTGTGAATATGTGTAATTTCTTTCGTGCTCAACCTCGAGTTGATGCTTGTCTCTTTTAAAATAAACATTAAATATCCTATAAATAAAACAATGTTGGTTATAATTAAAAAAATAAATATATACATGTTTGGTTATTTTTAATTAAAAACATTATAAAATATCAATAATTCCACTCAACAGATATTACAATCTATCATGTCCCCGATCGGGGTGTGAGACCGAACAATATCCTCCTTTGGATTTTGTGAATGGTTGACATGACGGGTGGCAGGGACGCTGGGTGGCAACAAATCCCTTCCCAAGTGTGTGAACGATGGGGTGGTAAGGTAGTGTGCATGCGAGAGTTTAATGCTCATGGTCTGGGACACAGAGCGTATAATATTCTAGAGGAAATGCAAGGTAACATTCTGTGTGTAGGCATTTGGATTTTGTATTGGGTTTTCTTAGTTGGGTTAGCATGAACTGGGTGGTGGAACTAGCCTCAAGACTCATCCTCGCTTACCGGGTTGATGGAGCTTGACATCGGGTATGTATTCCTCCTTCCAATGCCTCTTAGTCCATGGCATGTGCGTTATAGCTTTGTTTGTATCCTACATGTGGGTTGGAATGGAATTTGGGGCTCTAAAAGAAGAATAGTATCTGTAATATCGATGATTACATATGATGTGGGGTATATTGTTTCTATTTTGGTGTCTATTATCTATGGCATTTTTCTATCCCGCATGGGAATGTTTGTCCATCTCCAGCATAGACATGGTAGGATCAGATTTTGTATGCTTAATAAAGGAAATCTTTTTAATTTGTTGCTTTTCCTAAACATGGATATGTATTTGAAATCTTTGTTTATGAATTCTCATAATAATACTGGGGTTCGTATGGAGTTTTGGATCAGGAATCAGCTCCTTGTTGTAGTTCATGTAAAAGGGTCAGAACAATTTCAGAAATTTGGGGCATTTTGGCCCTCCTGAGCACGAGGTGTAGTGTGGGGGATATGAAAGGTGGTGCAGACCTCCTATTTCGAATTTAAATCTTATCCTCTGACCAAAGCATGGCATAACTTGTATCTTTCTCTTCTTAATGTACATGTAGCAGGTTATTCTTATTTTTGTTTATGTTGTGATCGTGAGATATCAATTAGAAATTGGTCAGTGATTGACAACATTAGCTTGATAAACAGTGGTTACAAAGACAAGAATTGTTGTATGATGGCTTGCGGTGCTAGTTTTTCGGGAAATGGAGGTCGAGGAAATGGTTGTAAGCTTGGGAAACGAGCCAGTAGAGGCTCCTCCTCTGTCTGACCCTCGAAGAGGAGTGATCGCAGAACTAATGACCAGCTCCTCCAAGAGGCACCTCAGACATACAACTTTGGAACTCCAACCAAATTATTACAAATGATATAAACTTGGGAATCATAGCTCAATCAGAGAGAAGAAGTTGAAGTGCAGGTGGAAGATTGGCAGGTTTTTGTTCTCGATACTAGACATACTCGTGGTCGAACCACTCAGTATAAACAAACAATGCATTTATATTGGTTAATGAAAATTTTGGTAGCAAAAGCTATCGTGACCTTACTGGTTGATGTTGTAAACCTGATCCTGACTTCCAGGAAATTCAGAAGGAATTTTAGTTGATTCAACTTCAAATTCAACAACAGAACATTCGTCTGGGATGTATAGAGAAACAAATTTCGTGTCTACTGCAATCATAACTTCCAAGGTCTAATGCAAAGGACCCATATCTTATGGAATCCTTTTAGGATTAGATGTTATTTCAGTTTAGTTTTGGATGTCTTTTTGGTTAATTTTCCTGTTATATATGTCGGCTAGTACTGAATATTGTAGTTTAGTAGGCAAATACTATTGGTTAGATATTCAAGCGTATAAGGCCTTGTGTGACAGACTTAAGACTTTCATATTTTGGATGGCTTAAAATGTGTTTCGATGGCCAAAAGACCTTATTTCCATTTTGGGCAGGTTGAGGCCACCGAATGTCTTTCATGGATGTAACCTGCTTTTGCAAATGAATGAATGAAGGGGACCTACCAAGCTTACAAAAAACATGACATTACAATCTAGCATGAAGGAGATGTAAAAATATTTCAAAATCACTCTCAACCATAAATAAAATATTTATATTTCCATGTAAAATAACATAATTTCATTTCAACTTTAAAAATAAATAAAACAATTAAAATTAAAACAAAAAAAAATCTTATATTTTCACTTTTGAATTTTGAGGGAGATGTATAATTCTTATCATTTTTTAAAATTATTTTGATACATGACGTAAAAAAACTATTTAATTATCCATATTAACTAATTTATTTCCATATCAAGTTTGTGTGTGTGTGTGTGTGATAGCAAGAGAGAACATTTGCTATAAATTATAAAACATAAAAGGAATTGAAAGTTAAAAAAATTAATTACTTCTTGGTAAAAATAATAAAAGGGAGACATGTAATTCATTCAATTATAAATATAAAATTAATATGTGGTATTTAAAAAATATTAACAGTAAAAAAAAAATCAATATGGATTATACATAAGTATTTTTTAAATGTGCTTCTATTTGTCTAAGAACTAATTTTCCTCGGACTTAAGGAAATAGGTTTGCTGCACTCAAATTGTCAAAGATTCCAAGGAAGCGAAATTACCTATTTTCTTCAATAGGATCGGATTATGTATCAGCAGTCCATGTGTCATGGCTAACCCATTCTGTGAGTTGTATGATGTAAATGATCCTAGTAAGACCTTGAGTATATGTAATAACCTAGGTAATCCTATGATTTTGGTGACGAATTTCATCCTAGGAGGTTTTTTAAACCCCATCTTAAATCCCCAAAGCTAGAGTAAAATTTATTGTCAAAGTCTTAGGTGAGTCTTAGTATTTTTAGTCGAGTCAAATGTAAAAGTGGTTTGGGAGTAATTTGAGCTAGTTGGCTTAATAATTTTATTACAAATCACTTGGTCTACTAGATCATATTGTGTCACATATGGGTTATGCGCCTTGAGGGTTTATCCAAATGTGTATTCCCCCTTTGAGGGTTGAAAATATAAAATCTTATCTATTAGAGGGTGGAAAAATAATTAAATCCCCTCATTTGTAAATTAATTAATTTTTCTAGCAAAATAAAATTAAATCCTAAGCGAGAAAATTAATTAATTAGAATCAAGTTAATTTGTCTTAGGAAAATTAATTCTCCAAGTGGAAAAATTTGTGAGTCTTAAAGGAATCAATTTTTAAAGGTCCTCCACCAAGGGAATATTGTACTTTTTAAGAAAATTTGGACCCTTGGACCTTGATGGTAAAGTCAAAGTCAAATTTTTTAGGAAATTAGCTCAAAATAATTAATTTTGAGCTAATTAAAATGGAATTAAATGATAAATTCAAAAATTCCTCAAAAATAAAAAATCAAAGGCCAAGGTTAAAATATCTTGAAATGTTTATCAACAACCAAGATTATTTTGACAAGGATCAAAGAAACTAATCATTATTTTTCCACTTAAAGGATTTATCTATAAATAAAAGAGTCAGTTGAGTCTCTAGTCATCTTGATCTTTGGCTAGAATTTTCTCTTGAATCATTTAATGAAAACTATTAAATACTCAATAGTAAATAGTAAAACTATTTAATGAAAACTATGATATGTTGTATGATTACTAGAATTTGCTATTAAAGCATTTGATGTAAACTATTGTCATAAACTATTGTAAACTATTGTCCCATTTCTCAACCAAGTGGCTATGCCACTCATCTATGTCTCCCAAACGAGTTGATTTCCAAATTATTTTCCTTCACCTCATTTCATAGGGACAACTCCCCATAGCCTATTGTTGGGAGACAACTAGAATGGATTGGGTGGGGATCAGAGTAGCAACCCCCATCCTAAGAATTGTCGCGGTGCCTATACAACCTGGGCAACAACATTTTCTAGCATTATTTCTGGGGACGACAAGTTTTCTCATTGTCAGGGTTTACAACAATTCCTCATAATCATCTAATCATATTCTATTTGTCCATTAATCGCACCAACGCCACCTTTTTTGGAACTGTTACTGGGCAGCACTTTGTGATCCTTGGTTTTCATGATATCATATCATCATTCTCATTATTGATCTCCCATCTCTTCATTAACGGTCCCATCAACACCACAACGTTTTCTGGCACTGTTGTCGGGGACCAATTCATTGGACCTTGGATTTATGACAATCTCCATAATATTGTGATCTCTCGTCATCCATTCATTACCTCATCAACATCACGAAATTTTTTCACACCTTTCATTTTATCATCCTTCATATTTTCATCACCTTATCCTTTTTTCTCTCACTAATCCTCTCACCTTGTTCATCCTCATATTTAGCACCTGGACAAGTTACATTTTATAGATTTTTTAAAATTTCTCGGATAGGAAGCTCTCCTTGATCTCTATTTGTTTTTCATTAATCCTCCAAATCAAGAAATCATGGGTGATTTTTATGGTCCCTACAACTTCACTAATATCCAAGGATATCGACATGATATTTCAAATGAGTCAACTATGAACATATTTCCAATCTTTGAGGTGAATAATGCTATCAACGTTGAAGAACATATAAATAAGTTTATTGTGTTCCTCCGGAGATACGCTCATTCTATGGACTATTATCATCAATATGTCAAGATGAAATTATTTGTCTTATCATTAGAAGGTAATGCACTTGACTCATTTCATGACAAGGTTTATAGTGCCTTTGATTCTCTGAGAACCCTCCTTGATGCATCAAAGACAAATATGGAGATAAGATGGAAGGGAAGTACTTAGTAAAAGAATCCAATACCATCAAGAAGAAATAAAATGAATCGGTGGTATATTTTAACTAAAGGTTCAACAAATTAATGAAGGATATGAGTCGAGACTACAAGCCTCATGACAAGACAATCTTGGAAACATACCTTGAAGCTTTTCATGTAGGAGTGTAGTATGAAATAAGATGTGATCACCCTATCACTTTAGTTTCTGCCCAAAACACAGTTGAAGAGTTGGAAAAGGATAAAAAGGCTTCAGGAAAATTTGAAATCCCTCGTTGTGAAAGAATTCTGGTCAAAGTCAAAGAAGAGTCAGAAACGGTAAAATAATTAACCAAATTAGTTAGAGAGATGGAAATTAAACACGCCAAACAAATAAGTGACATGCAGAAATAGTTAATAGAAATAGAAAGAAGCCAAATGTTGACTATGCCTCCCAAGAACAATAACAAGAGTAACAATAACAATCAATGGCCAAGAAGGAATTCTGCAAATGATCAAAGGCCTCCTATGCCACTTGAGTATGCTAACATGGTTAACGATTCTATTCCCTTATGCAGACCTTGTGATATTTTCATGAGGAAAGTACATGTGTCTTTTCTAGAAGGATCTTAGAGGAGGGTAGAAATCAACAAAATAATAATAAAAGTCAAGATGAATCTAATGAAAGTGAATGTGCTAATATCATTTCTTCGGCCTTCGTTGTAAATAAGTTCAATGAAGAGAAAGACCCATTACTCAGACATATGGTGAGAAACTGTCTCAGGAGAAATTTCTAGAGCTTTCAAAGAATAAAGGCTATACGTATCAATAGAAGGGAAAAGGTAAAAATCAGAACAAATAATTTCCTGCCGAAAGATACAAATCTGGTGTGAACATAGATTGGGCCACTTGGATAAATATCATTAAGATGTTTGTCCTAGTGCTTAAACTTTTAAAGATTCCATCTCAGAGGGCATATTTCTTCAGGGCTTTAGGTATGGATCCACTGGGAAATGTCGAAAACTCTAAAGATGAAGAGATTAAGTTGAAAGATATTAACTTCTATATGAATAATGAGGATCATCAATCATTCTTTCTTACTTTTGACATAAATGACAAATTACTCCATAATTGCATGCTTGATTCTGGTGCATATACAAATTTTATGACTAAGAAAGTTATGGAACAATTGAACTAAATAATTTATAGGCCTTACCATAACATTTGTTTAACGAATTCTAGAAAGGTTGAAGTATTTGGTGTGGTTAAGGATTTATAGGTTGCCTTGGATAATTATCCATACAGAATCATTACCACGGATATAACAATCATTGATGTGCTAGATGTGTGGGGAATGCTTTTATCTAAGAAGTTTGCAACTCACTTAGGTGGGTAAATTCATATGGATTTATCTTATGCCACTATCCCTGCAACAACAAGTGGAGTGGTCAAATTATACAGAGAGGTAGAAATAAGGTACCACGTGGAAGTTCCAAAAAAGTTGGAAAATTCTAAGCAGGTTGTGCCACAGGAGCATCCACCTCATTTTGAATCAGAGATATGTCATTTTTCCACCACCCATCCCCTCCTCCAAGAAAAAAAAAATAATATTTCAGTATGATACATATATGCAACGTAGTTATGAGAAGTTACACCAGCCAAAGAGAATGAAGTTTCAACAAGGCACATCTGAAAAACAACCAAGTGATCTACTAGTCAGTAGATAGATGCTCGAGATAGTTCCTCATCGATAACATATAATGCCATAGGGAATCATTTTCTATAGTATCTCAAACCCTGCTTCCTTTTATTTCATCTCAGTAGATAGTTTTACTTTCAACATTTAAATTATGTCATTTATATTATGTTTATTAGAGTTTATTTTTCTATTCCCTCAGTCTATATATGCATGATGATTTCGATGTTGAATGGATATTTCCTTGATAGACTTTTGTTTTCCTGGATGCATGATTCTGGGGTTCTCACGTTGCTTCATGGAAGAAATGTGTCCCAATATGGAGCCATATGTTGCACTCAAATTGCAAAATATTCCAAGGAAACGGAAGTACCTATTTTCTTCAATGGGATCAAATCATGTATCCACAGTCCATGTGTCATGGTCAACCCATTCTGAAAGTTGTATGATGTAAATTATCCTAGTAATACCTTGATTATATGTAATAACCTAGGTAAGCCTATGATTTTAGCGACGAATTTCATCACAGAAGTTTTTTAACCTCACTGATTTTTCGTGTTTCTAAACATGGCTAATCAGAAGAGTTATTTCCCCTCCATCTTAAACCCCCAAAGCTAGGGTGAAATTTATTGATGAAGTCTTAGGTGAGTCCTAGTATTTTTAGTTGAGCCAAATGTAAAAGTGGCTTGGGAATAATTTAAGCTAGTTAGCGTAATTGTTTTATTACAAATGACTTGGTCTGCTAGATCATATTGTGTCACAGATGGGTTATGCATCTTGAGGGTCTATTGAAATATGTATTCCCCCGTTGAGGGTTGAAATGTAAAATCTTATGTATTAGAAGGTGGAAAATAATTAAATCCCCTCATCTAAAAATTCATTAATTTTTCTAGCAAAATAAAATTAAATCCTAAGCTAGAAAATTAATTAATTAGATTCAAGTTAATTTGTCTTAGAAAATTTAATTTTCCAAGTGGAAAAATTCATATATCTTAAAGGAAACAATTTTTAAAGGTCCTCCACCAAGGGAATATCAAAATTTTCAAGAAAATTTGGACTCTTGGACCTTTATGGTTAATTCAAAGTCAATTTTTTTAGGAAAATAGCTCAAAATAATTAATTTTGAGCTAATTAAAATGGAATTAAATGATAAATTCAAAAATTCCTCAAAAATAAATAATCAAGGACCAAGATTAAAAGATCTTGAAGCTTTTATCAATGTCCAAGATTATTTTGACAAGGATTAAAGAAACTAGTCATTATTTTTCTACTTGGAGGATTTATCTATAAATTAAAGAGTGAGTTGAGTATCTAGTCATCTTGATCTCTGGCTAGAATTTGCTGCTGAAGCATTTTGTAAAAAATTGTCCCGCTGGGAACTATTTTTTCTACTATAATAAAATACTTTAGGTTGAAACTTGAGGTGTTCTTGTTCGTTGATCTATGGTATGTATTTACTATGGGCTTCTTATGTTGTGCTTTATGTGATTATTTTGATATAAAACATAGTATTTGCAGGTACTCAATCCTTGGTCTCCAAGTTCACAGAATGTGGGAAAGGATCATTTTTATTGGATCCTTATTTTTTATATGGCGGATGAAATATTCATTAGGGCTATAGTGAGCATAAATTTTATAAATCATTTTAGCCATTCTTCAAAGGAAAAATAATATTAAAAAAAAAAATTTCTCAAAACTCATTTAAAATACCTTGGTATAATTTGTAAAATAATTTTGTAATTTTAAATTGTAAATTATTTTTTTTACTTGGGTTGGGGTTTTTAGATTTATCTTGTATATAGTTGGATATTGGGTGTTCTATTTCTATTTTTTACAAGTTAGAAAAAGGGATCAAGTGAAGGAAGATCTAGATCTAGGCCCTTGAGGGTAAGATCTAACCTCTCGAGAATTTTCAAGACTACCCACTTAAGAAAATTGTAGCAAAATTTAGATCCAAGGATGAAAAAAAAATTGAGATAAGGGTTTCACTTCTTTAGGCCTCCCGGAACCAGATCCGACCCCTCCAAGCCCAGCATCAGCCTTCTCTTGGCCAACGTCATCCCTAGAGCCCCCATGTGTCACATTTTGAGGCCCTTTTAGGGTTGGTCGTAGCCTTTAGGGGCCTTAACCTTCGTTATTTGTCCATGTGTCAAGAGTTATAGGCCTTTTTAGGCCTAGCCATGGGCCCAAGAGGCCTTGTCCTACCTCCTTTATGCTAGATGGAAACCTTCTAGGCTTGTCATGGGCTTTTAGCCCTTGAAACCCTTAGTGTCCTCCTTGTAGCCTCCTCCTCTACCAGCATCCTGCCTCTAAGCCTCAACGTTGACCTTTTGTGGCCTTCCCCAACCTTTTTGAGGAGTGATCTACCTTTCTAGCCTCCTTATCTACAAATGATGGCCTTCTTTGGCCCAGTGTTGGATTTCGTTGGACATTTTATGCTTTATTTTAACATGAAACTCTCATATGAATCATCTAGACTGACTACTTGGTCGTTTTGCAGGATTTAAACCTCAAATTTTCTATTTTTCTAGTGGAAACTTGATCCCAAACTTTCAAAAAATTCTGAACAAGTGATCTTAAAGGCCTTGAGCCTCGGGTTTGACCCCTAAACCTTAGTGTTATCTCTATTTTATCACAAAAATTAAATAAACAAGAATTAAGCCCTAAAATCACAAACTAGATGGTCAAAATTGGTCAAAATTGCTAAATCTTGATTTTTAATGAATTTTTTCCTCTTGGACATCTCGGATTTGGCTTATATCTAATTTTCTATTGGATGGAATTTTCTGCATAACTGAAAATTCCAAATTTGAAATTTCTGAAACACATTCTTAATTAGTATAAAAAATTTGAAGTTTTCAGTTTTCAGTGAAAGTTTTCCTTTTTTGATAATTTGGGCATTGTCTCAAACATTGTTATTTGGATGATCTTTCATTCATTTACACTACAAGGAAAATACCCTCTAGTGGAGGTTATATAGGAGGTTTTTAGTGTTATAAAATTAGCCAAAATTGTCAAAAAACCATTTGCTACAACATCTATTTTTGGTAACAGAGGTTTTGGCGGAGCTTTTAACGGAATTTCAACACAACTAAAAAACATGCATGGCCAAAGGTTATTACAGATTTTTTTTTCATCGGTGCGCTACTAAGGTGTCAGCACACCGGTGCATGTCATATAGACAGTCGGCCCGAGGCGGTCGAAGGTGCATGCACCAAGCTGTAAAGGTCTAAAACCGCACCGGGCGCACTGTAGGTGATACAATGCACGAGGCCATTTTAATTGGTATTGGGATTTTTGTGGTGCCCACTTGTCATATCAACGCACCAGTACGTAGTTTTATAGAAGCGCACTGGTGCGCCATATCAGATAAGTGCATTGATTGTTCTAATTTGTATTGGGATTTGTGCAATGCCCATATTTCGTATCAACGCACCAGTATGTAGTCTTATAGAAGCGCATCGGTGCACAATATCAGGCAAACACACCAATTTCTCTAATTCGTATTGGTATTTGTTCGGTGCCCATAGGTCGTACAAATGCACCAATGCGTAGTCTCACATAAACGCATCGGTCCACAGTATCGCACAAACGCACCAAGATTTATAATTGGTATTGGTATTTGTGCGGTTCCCATAGGTCGTATAAAATTACCGGTGCACTGTATCATACAAATGCACCGGTATACAATAACTGACACGCACTGGTGTTCATTTTTGTATTTTTTAGAAACATCAACCTGTGACAGTGCAATTATTGTGAGTTTTTTAAATTCATTATCATCAAAAGTCGGCACATCTTATAACAGTATTCATATTAATTAAATTTTTATAAATGCATTTGAATGTGATGTTTGGATTAATTTTTTATATCATATCATAATTATTGTGATTTTTTTAAATTCATTATTCATCAAAAGACGACACGTATTTTATAACAGTATTCATATCAATTAAATTTTTATTAGTGCATTTGAATGTGATGTTTGGATTAATTTTTTATATCATATCATCAGTTGTCACATCTCTTCATTATAATATTTAGTCATCCATAAATTTAATTAGTGGTGTTACATTTCACAACGACAATGGAGAACGCAATAGAATGAATTAAAACATATTTTATATATATATATATATATATATATATATAAGACAGTCTTTATCATACAAAATGGGACAGTTATTGGTATCCCTTTGTCTTTCAATTGGGACACTATTTCCATTACATTAAACAAAATGTTTGTTTTCACAGACAAATATTTCAAAAAATACAACGCCTTGCTTTGATATCCAAACATAATGATCATCGTTCTTCGCTTGAACTGATGTCATTTCTCGAGCTACTTCCATGACTTGGGTTATTTTCAGG
This sequence comes from Pinus albicaulis, assembly GCA_034641835.2. Classification (NCBI taxonomy): domain Eukaryota; kingdom Viridiplantae; phylum Streptophyta; class Pinopsida; order Pinales; family Pinaceae; genus Pinus; species Pinus albicaulis. Next base: position 1,679,312,939 of record CM076578.1, read on the forward strand.
AATGTTTTGTTCACGGTGTTGATTGTTTTCTTCGTCTTCACCTTCCATCTACAAACATAAAAATAAACTGTAATGAGTGTATATACATTGGTGAGAATAATGAAAATTGCAATATTAAATAATATACATCAATGTAAATCGAAAAGAAATGACGTACCATAGCAACAATTGACTCATGAACTATACACATTATTTCAAAACCATGTAGTATGCCATCTTTCAATATTTCATTTGTTGGCACAGTTCCATACTTTGTTTCCTGCAAGTTTTATACCCCATAACAAATCATATATTTAATGTAAAATATTTTTTTGTTCTATTAATTATAGACGGAGCTAAGTAAAACAAGATCGATAGATGATTACAAATTCCACAATTAATTTCTGATATGCCAACATATATTCACAACCCTTATTTAACCCAATGTCAATCAATTCGTCTGATGATTATTCTTTGTATGTTAGCACCTGTTTGAAGACATTCAATGATGATTTTTGTAAAACAACTTAAAATATACAAAAATGAAACCTAGTTAAGTTGTTATAAGGAAGTAACAATTACTCACAAACTTAGATACCAACCCTTTTCTTCCTTGTCGTCCTATTTTATGTGCTTAATGGGTTCCATTTTCTTTTCTTTTCTACAAGAAAATACCTAAAAATTAATATTTAATGCTAAATTGTTTATTTATTATACCTAATGATCGAAAAATTCAATGATTACATATTACATTTGAAGCACGTTGTTGTTGAGATGGCTCCTCCTGCGATACAATTTTGTCCATTTCTTTGACCATCCCTTGTACACCTTTTTGGACATTCCTACTGGCATATTTCTGATATCAGTTCATTCATATTTTGAGATTTTCCTAATCTTCCTGAAAATGTAACATGACAATAAACTATTTAATTTTTATATTGATATATGAAAAGTAAATATAACAAAAGTGATATTTATAAATGATATTTATAAATATTTCTAGAACAACATTTAAAGGAATATTACTTTTTCATTCCTTCTCCTTTTTTTGTACGTTTTTGCTATTAATGACATGTCTCATTGACTAATTCTCTACAAACTCTTCTTGTAGTTTAGATAAAATTTGGTTCTTGGAATCATTGGATTGATTTTTGTATTGTAAGTGGAAAGAATGTCTATACATTCATTCCACTAGATCCATAAAACTTTTGTAAAAGTTTTTCCCCCTTTCGTTAACCTCTAACACCACTCCAGATGAGCTAAGGAGCAATTCATTTTCATTTGCATGTTCTATTTTCTTTATTTTCTTAGAACAACATTCCTTTTCCGAGTTGTTGGTCCCTGTAGAACATTAAAAAGATGTGAATTAATATATTGTTTGAAACATGTGATCTAATAATTTTAAGTATATTATTAATGAAAATTAAAAAAATAAACTCATATTGGATCGATAGTATTTTTTCATTCACCTGATTCATCCTTTTGCAATTTTTCCATCAAGCTCTTACGCTCTTCTGGTCCTAGATGAGAAATAATCTTATCGAGATTCGTCATTTTGTGGCTCTGCATGATACACAGTAAAAAATACATATTAGTTAAACTTACATATAGCTCAAAAATAATATTTTTTGTAAATAATTTACAAAGAACTTGCCTTTTTTGCTTTTCTTGATGTGTTACGAGTATTTTTGTTACTTGATCTCTTGTGAATCATTTCTTTATCAATATGAAACATGTACCATATCATTCATTAATATATTTTATAAATAAATTGTCAACTTTTCAGGTTTAAAAAATAATATCAAGAAACCGGTGCGCTTTTCATGGTGTACACACCGACATCAGTGCATGGTAGTCTTATAAACGCACCACCCAAAAAGTATAAAACATCGTACAACGCTCTATGTCAATAAGGAGCACAGGTGCGTTACATGTTAACCACCACACTGATTAACACCGACAAAATAATAAAAATTGTCTTAATATTAGTTTTTGTATCATATGGTGTCGTGGAGGGGGCAATGTGACCTATCCTTATAAATGCCCCGCACAAACAAGGGACCACAGTACGGTGCTCTCTGTCAAATAGGAGACTCGGTGCGTTATATGTTACATGGTGCACTGATTAACACAAAATAAAAAATTGTTTTTGCCAAACAATGCGTGAGTGGTGTGCTTTAATGAAATAGCACACCGGTGCCCTATTTTACATATGGCGCACAGATTCAAAAAAAAAAAATACCAAACAGCACGTGCGCGGTGCGCTGGGATAAGCCAGTCCCATTACATCGGTGCACTAGGTTACGCAGGGCGCACCAATTAAAAAAATTATGTTTTTTAAAAATTCATGCAAGGGCCGACAGGGATCGGGATCCGAATATGCAAGTCGTCTCGTGGGTTGGATGTCTTAGGCATATATATATATATAAATATAAACACTGTAAATCTAAAATGAAAAGCATAATTCTGAAATCACAGAAATAGGAAGAAGCAAGGGCAGAAACAAAAAGAATGAAAGGTTTAGGGTTAAAATGGATTTATTTTTTTGTTTCTGAAAATGAACAAAAAATTGAAATTTTTTACTTACTGTGTAAAAAATACTGTAGAAAATGTAAAAAAACATTAAAATTTAATCACGAGACCATTTGAAATTCTATGCTACAGGGTTTAAATCACCAGAGGTTTGGAATTTTGATTGTCTGAATACTTATGTTCAAAATTATTTTGCTGCTCCACATTGCTCTCGTGCTCTCTTGCTCCAAGTATGTCTCCTGCAAATCTCTGGGTGAAATTTTTTGCAAAAATAGTGAAATAATGAAAAGTGTTTAGTATTTAAAGAATTGTTTTATGAAATTAGATTTTCGAAAATATTTTTCAGCCCATTTTTCAATTTACCGATTTTTTTTTCACTTTAAAAAAATAAAGTTTCGTTTTTTTTATTTGCGGCTTTTCATCACCGGTGCGACAATTAATAACACCACACCAGTGCATCAGTTAATAACATGGCACCAGTGAGTTATCTATACATAACCACTGATAACAATAAGTCCATTTTTAAGGCACCAAAATTACTTTTACGTGTGTGCGCTAAAATTTGTTGTTGATTTTTCTCAAATGCAGGGAGAAAATATCATAATTATATCGAATGAACAATTCATCAAAATCCACCTCATTCCATAATATTTCTCAAAGACCATGGCGGAGTTCTCCCTATCCATCTCGAGATGTAATATTTACTTCATATTTTATTTATATTTTCATTATCTAATTGAATTTATGTTTTTTATCCATGTCAATCAATTTAATAAAATTTATAATGTATACAAATTTGCAGGTTCATGCAGATTCAGAATCGAGTTCAGATGCACAAAAGAATCAAACAGCTCCAAAATGTCGGAAGCTCTTATCAGGAGCAGCATACCGCAAGGCGCATTTGGTAGATAAAAATGGACACCCGCTTCACCCTGCCATTTGTAACAATATTGCATCTTCTAGCCATAATCCCAGGACAATGATGGTAATAATAATTGTTTGGTATATTAATGTAATTATTTCAGAGTCAAACATATTAATCATGCATTTTCAACGTTCTTACTAATTGATATCATAGATTTTGTACTAATCATGTTCAAATATATTTTTTGAAATTATTAGGATTCTAGTGATGATGAGCGACATACCTACCATCTTTCGTTGCACCCCATGACAATTTCAAATCGAGAGAAGGTTGAATTAAGAGAAAAAATTGGAGAGGAACGATACCAAGAATGGTTGAATCAACCACCGATTCAATTCTTGCTACGTCCAGATTCACCAATTAGGAATGACTACAACAATAATAGTTCTTCACAACCTGGCAATGGAGGCAATAAAATAGAGGTTGGTATGGATGATTACTTAAGGGATACGACTTCCATGGAGACAATGTTGTTAGATGCATTCCAAAACAATGATCGGCTAGGGTATGATGCTCATATCACTAACATCTTTTTTGAAAACCTTAAATTTGCTTCCACCACCCCTCTCTTTGAACCTAGCGGTCAGTCAAAGTCTACCCAGTTGGGGACAATGATGTTACTGTACAACTTGAAAGCAAATTTTGGCTTGTCAAATGCATGTTTCTCGGAAATTTTGAGGTAAGTTACCATAAAGTCCTCCTTTATATAAATTTGAGAAATATAATCACACAATGAACATTACAAATGGTCAATTTCATGAACATTAATAATTATATCGAATTGATGTACATTTAATATTTTCCATGATCACCAATTATAGGTTATTCAAAGATGAGGTTTTTCCGAGTGATAATGTCTTGCCTGGTAGCTGCGAAGAGGAAAATAAATTGTTGAAAATGTTGGGTGTTGAGTACATATCATATCATGCATGTCCAAATGATTGTATTCTATATAGAGGAGAATATGCAAACGAAGACATATGTCTAAAATGTGGGCATGACAGTTATGATAAATCAAAAAAGAAGGGTAAATCATGTGGTTGTCCTTTTAAGATATTGAGGCACATGCCTATAATCCAAAGGATTCAAAAGCTCTTTCGTTGCAAAGAATTATCTATGTTGCAGGGATGGCATGCCTCACACAGAAGTGAGTTGGGAGTTATGTGAATCCAACCTGATTCAATAGCCATGAAGCATATAGAAGATACATGGCCTGAAAAATTCAAGGATGAAGTACAAAGTCTACGACTTAGCATAGCCATGGATGTTGTTGACCCATATTCCTTCCAGAACACTAAATATTATGTTTGGCCTGTAGTAGTGATCAATAACAATATCCCCCTATGGTTTTTCATGAAGAATAAACATCTTATGTTGGCTCTCATAGTTCCTGGTAGAAGACAAGTGAAGAATATGGATGTCTACTTACAACCACTGGTAGATGAATTGAAGGAATTATGGGATGGGATAAATGTATGTGATGTATCAATACCCATCATAGCAGAGAGGAGTTTTATGTTGTATGGCATATGTGCTTACACGACACATGATTATCCAGGCTTAGGAGTTTTCTCTGGTAAATTACATGTTTATTGATTTGTTTATATATGTAAAAATATTCTTTCACATATTAGTTATTCAATTCGTTGTAATTTTTCTGATCTTCATGATATTCTTTAACGTGACATGCATATAAATTGTATACAATAATCTCACATGTCTTGTAACAAAAGGGTATTTTGGATGTAAATATTGTGGACCTTCTCTAAAATCTAGATGGTCCAAGTACCTACGAAAGCCATTGTATTATTTCTCCAGGGTATTCCTACCAGAAGAACACCCTTATAGAAGAGAAGCATCCACTTTCAATGGTAAACGAGAGAGAACCCAAAGGCCTCAAATAACGACACCAGCTGAATGGATTAGAGCATATGAGAGAGAGAAGGAGAAGGATTTCATAGAAATGTTCGATTCAAATGGGGAGCCTATGTTCGATGATCCATAATTCTTCGACACCTATGTTGAGAAATTTCCCATTGGCATGAAAAGGAAATGTATCTTATATAACCTCCTATATTGGAAGCATCTTAATATTACCCACTTATTATATCCCATGCATATATTTAAAAATGCTTCATCTTCTTTATGGAGGCACATATCATCGAAACAAAGTGACACATTAGCTATTAGGAAAGATCTTATTACTTCAAAACCTAAAAAGAAACATTGGCCAAGATGATTAGAAAGTACAAGATCAGAGGCAGACGTTGGTCCCTTTAATTCATGGTATTTCAAAGAATGTGATGTCCCATGGATTTTAAAAAAAGATGATCTTTATTTGGCAAAGGAATTTATAATGGGCGTGAGGGTGCCATCTTCATACGGGTCTTCACTACGTCACTGCTTCACCATGGATGACCATTTGTCGGGGTTGAAATCGCATGATCATTTGAATCTTTTAAGAGTATGTATAATGTCAAAAGCATGATTTTATTATTTGTTATATTAATAAATTTTATTCGATGCATGGATCATAAAACATAACTAATTTTGTATATTATTGCACGTGTTTATAAATTTGCAGTGTCATTATCCTTTGTTTGTGTGTGGGTGTGTGAAACATGAATTCCCTCAAGACCTAGGATGTGTCATATCTAAATTATCTGCATTTGTACATTGGATCACGTCAAAGGAGATTCATGTGGCTAGCATTCCACAGTGGCGTCAAGAGATAGTTGAGATTGTTTGTATGTTTGAGAAGGAACTGCCGACGAGTTTCATGGACTTGCAGGTTCATCTTCTAATCTGCCTAGTATATGAGGTTGAATTAGTTGGTGTGGTTTCTTGTCATTGGATGTTCTTCGTATAGAGGTACATGAATAAATTGAAAGGTTTTGTTCAACAAAGGGAAAAACCCAAGGGGCCTATGGAAGAGGGGTACATATCGTATGAGTCTTTCTATTATGCCAGTTATTACATCAAGAAGATCGACAACAGACCAGGTGCAGTGATTTGGGACGATGAAAGGGATGAAGACAAAAGAGAAGGGGAGTTGCTCCAAATGAATGGAAAAAAACACTTGATAAAGAGTAAGCGACATATAATTTTTCAAATTTACACAAAGTAAACATTCATGTTGAACTTTGATATAATGTATATTTTGATCTCTATGTACTATATAATGTCAGTTTGATTTCATCAGTGAATGCAAAAATTGAAGCAATCAATAATTTTTTTCTTTACAATTCTGAAGCGACACAACCGTGGGTCGCATTGTATGAATAAAAGAGGATGAAATGGGATAGTGACATGAAATAATTTAGACGGTTGAATGGTAGAAGTGTGCCTTATCCTGATCATTTAAAAGAAAATATGCCAAAAATATGCCCCAAAAGTTGGGTTGCTGACCAAGTCAGAGAGAAATACAGTGCAACCAGTCGTTATCCGCATGCTAAAGAGGATGCGCTAAACGTAGGGATTGGGTGCAGCAACTCAGTAATAATCTATTTAATTTATATGTACATTTGAAACTTAATAATGCACCTTTCAAATGTAATTACATCTATATTTCATATTTTAACTGTTGGGTTATTATAAGACACTTGACACTATGATTTTTTAACTTTTTTATAGGTGCATTTGTTCCCAGCTATGTGTGCATATGGACACCATTTTCGCACAAAAAATGTTGATGATGGACACATCACACAAGACTATGGACTAGAAGTTGAGTTTGATCAATCTAGTCGATCTAGCCACCGTGATCAAAACCTAGTACGAGGGACGTTAGGTTACGTCGGAAAGATACAAGAGATAATTGAAGTGGATTTCTATTCTTTCCAATGTGTTATTTTTAGGTGCAAGTGGTGGGACACCTTTGATCGAAATAATGTAAATAAATATCGTGATAGTAGGTTGATATGTATCAACTCTAGAAAGATGTGGGATGAAGCTAAGGAGCCCTATGTTTTCCCCAAACACTGGAACCAGGTGTTTTTTTACCCATATGTGTTGGATAGGGATTGGTGGTTCGTATTGAGACATGACCCTAGATCAAAATATATTTTTGAGAAAAATATTATTATCATGCCATGCGAGCTGGAAGATAATGAGGGTGATCATGAGAACTGTGTGTGATATGGTACATGTGTTATTTCATCAATATTTATACTTTTTAATATGGGTTTTTATAAAGAAGAGGACTTAACTACCTTATAACTTATAAGTTGACTCTTTTTTTCGAAACAATATAATATGTATTTTGAATTAATTGATAATTTGGATTGTGCTAATGTTAAAATCAATATTTCACTTGATAATTTGCAATTATGTTGATCTCAAAAACAATGTCGTAGTATATAAAGTTCTTTTTTTTTGTATGTAAGATCATAATAAAATAATGATAATTCTAAAGTACATGAATTTATTTGCATTATTTTCTAAACTTTATTATGTTACAAAAATCCATATTATTCTAGATTTATTATTTTACAATTATTTAAAATTTTACAAATTTACAAATTTAAAAATTTTAATAAAATCATTTCACATTAATACAACTAGATTTTTCACATTAATACAATTAAAATTTTACAAATATTTTACATACAATTACAATTACAATTTTACAATTTCACATACAATTACAATTAAAATTTTAGAATTTTACATACAATTACAATTTTACAATTACAATCATTTCACAGTAATACAATTAAATTTTACAAATATTTTACATACAATTACAATTACAATTACAATTACAATTTTACAATTTCACATACAATTACAATTTTAGAATTTTACATACAATTACAATTACAATTTTAGAATTTTACATAACAATTACAATTACTATTTTACAAATTTACATCTATACCATTACAATTACAATTTTACAAATTTACATATGTAACATTACAATTACAATTTTAGAATTTTACATACAATTACAATTCTAGAATTTTACACACAATTAGAATTACAATTACAATTTTAAAATTTTACATATATACAATTACAATTACAATCATTTCACAATAAATTAAATATTACAATTACAATTAAAATTTTACAAATATTTTACATACAATTACAATTACAATTTTAGAATTTCACATACAATTACAATTTTACAATTTGTCATATATACAATTACAATTACAATCATTTCACAATAAATTAAATATTACAATTACAATTAAAAATTTACAAATATTTTACATAAAATTACAACTACAAATACAAATACAATTTTACATACAATTAAAATTAAAATTTCAATTACAATCATAACATAATATTTAATAAATATCATGATCATTTAATATTAAATAAAATAAACATCGCAATCATGATAACCACCATACAAACATCATATTCGACTAAAAACACATTCAAATTCGCTAACATCATCGTAATCATGATCAATATCTAACAAAACACAATTAGCATTGTGTAACATCATCACAACACAAACATCAAATATACATCTCATGTCAAGTAACTGCTATCACATACACATCTATCTGCAAGCTGCACATTAAATGAACATATCTAACATGACCTAACAATATACACATCATGATGATCACCAACATGTAAATTAAGTACAAGCGCAACATGAAAACATACAGATAAATATGGATATATATATATATATATATATATATATATATATATATATATATATATATATATATATATATATATATATATATATATATATATATATATATATATACTGTAAAATTTCAAAAATATACAACTATAATAATGTCAAATATCAGCTCGTGGTATATCATCAATAGCAGTCCTAGTCGAGGCCTGCTCAGTCAATGGTACAGCCTCGACAAGCTCAGATACATGTCGATCATCATGTGCCTGCTGATTTGGTACTGGTGCCCCATGCTGATCAGAATCAACTGTCAGCTACTCATCGTGATGACTCGACATGGTCGATGGTCCAGCCTGCTCATGATCATGAGTACTACTGGATGCTGTAGGTTGCTGACTCGACGTGGCCGATGGTCCAGCCTACTATCCATCATGACTGCTGGTCGATGATGCAGGTTTCTCATCTAGCGCAGTGCAAGGTGAAAGATGATCACTCCCCTAATTTTTATCATCAGATGATGCGTCACTTCTCGCAGATTGTCGATGTGTTGTGTCTCGACCATGCCTATAACATCGAAGGGCCCTCCTTAACCGCGTAACTAAGCTCGTAGCTCCTACAAAATTCCACATCAGGTTGAACATGTCACGCGACATGCCTCTCCACATCTGTACCAGCCTAGCATCGGCCTATATATCTCTCATAGTGATGGGTCTGACTCTCGCCTCAACAAACAATTCATAGATTTGGTCGCCCAACTCCATCCTCAATCTACTGTCAAGCCTATGCCTTAAAAAAGGCGGTACCGACGCTTCATGAGGAGCAGGTACATCTGCACCGGCCTTATGATCCTCGGCATCTGCCATATCCTGATCGTCATCAAGATCCACACTTGGATCATTTGGTGATGTTGGCATCTCATCTCCATCAAAAGACCCAATGTCTGCAAAATATATATAAGTACACAACAATAATTAGACAATTTCATTAAATATTTTAATAAAAACAAGTTAAAGAACATGTTAGAATAAATTTAAATAAAACAGTAATATTACCTCTATCATCCGACAGCTCATCATCTGTGAAGAGGATGTTGGCACACACTCGCCAATCCAAACCAGCATAAGGACAGGGAACCATAATGAAGGGATTCTCATCAACACTGGCTAGCAACTCCAGTGCATCATGCGATATCCTCGCGGAAAAATTAGTCTCGCCCCTCTTAGGCATCATCTGTCCCCACATGTGCATCTGTACATGCAGCATCAGCCTACTAGGCTGCCGAACAAAAGTAGGCCTCGTCTCCAGAAACCTCTCAAAAAATAAACAAAATAGCTCTGAATCAAAAAGGAATTTGACCCTCCCTTTTGAACGAGCACAACATCTATCTAAAGTTGTACAGAATTGCCACAAAAAAATGGCAGAACACCTAACAAGTTGTGGCTCATGTACTAAATAATCAACTCAAAATAGAAGCGGGAAAATAATGTGTTTCCCATCGCTACTGTTGTGTGCAATGGTCAAAATCAACAGTGAGAGGCACCCCACCTGCTCACTACCAAATGAATCAATACGTAACTGACCTCCGGAGACCTGAAAATCTGAAGGAGACAGTATATCCGCACTAATGTATCTCTGGGAGTACACCAACTAACTCCATGTTGCATAGCCAACTGTAATCTCTGAGAACGAGGGAAAATCTACCCCTCGCCGCGATAAGCTAGTAATGAAATATTTTTCCTCCTCAGTTGGCACGTACCACTGGTTAGGACCAACCCAGAAAGCCTGTAGGTGGGCATTCCACCTACGGATAAGATGTCACAAAAACACACCATGGCCCTTTAGGGATGTAGCCTCCTCATAGAACTTGAGGAGGCCTACCTGCCTTAGGAACCCCTGGGTAGCTGTTGTAATAGGTCAAGGGTAAGCATCTCTCCCCTCTCTCGTGCCTCCCATAGGAAAACCATGTTATATTGCTCCGCCTATTGTTGTTGTTGTTCCCTCTCTTCTTTCATTTCACGTCGCTGAATGATTAACATATTAAATAGAATTTTTTTATTAAATGAGACATGTATTTAGGAAAATAAATATATAATTTTTTTGAAGAAAAAAACAATCGGTGCACCACAAAAAACAGGCATGCATTGGTAACGGTGTGTCTTTATTTTGTTACGCACTGGAGTCGGTGCACCAAAAAATTTGCAGCACACCAGAGGTAGTGCACCTGCAAATTTTCAGCGCACCGGCCTCCTGGCATTTTTCCAAAGTCAACGGTGCAGTGGTATAACAGACCCCACCATTGACTATGGACCAGTGTCGGGAGGGCGGTGCACTGACCAAACTATACGCCCCAGGGTGTATAGTTTGGTCAGCACACCACCCTCCTAACATCACTACATAGTCAATGGTGTGGTATTTTACCAGGCCGCACCATTGACCATGTCGAATTCTCGGAATGCGATGTGCTGATAAAATTACCGACCCCGGGGCGGATATTTCCATCAACGCACTACATTCCCGCTATTCAACAAGGTCAACGATGCAGTCGGATAATCGACCGCACTACACTTTTTTTTAAATTTAAAAAAATCACGGTGCGCCTTTCAGTACAGCCCCAGAACCAATGTAGATACCGTTAGCATCGATTGTAGTGCAGCCAATAAATTTACAGGTAGCACCGCAAACTGGTGCGAGTCGAACGGCTCGAGCGCACCGCGTGGGAAATTTGTTTTTTTAAAGAAGGTGAATTTTAATCTATTTTACAAAACTAATCCACTAAAAGGTTTAATTATAGAAAAACAAGGAAAATACATGTACATTTGGCCGTCGAGGAGGAATATTGGCTATATAATTTTCAAAACTAAATTTTCCCACCGTTTTGCAAAATTCAAAATGGAGATGGTGGGCAATGGACAGTAGCAGTGCGTGCAATGGGCGCACCGATGGCAGGGCGCCTCACACAAGGTAAAGTTTCATTAGTGCTTGAGAGCTCTGGAGCACTGAAAAGTGAAAAATGTGGATTTTTTGTCGTTTTTTTTTTATTTAACCCTGTTCCAATGTGCGGGTTTTATAGGCGCACCAGTGCGGTTCCTTAAGACGATGCCAGGCTATTTTAGTTTTGGCACAGGGTTTTAGGATGCACTGGTGTGGAATCTTTGTAAAGCACTGGTGCACTACAGTAATAAGACGCACTGGGTGGGTTTGTACCGAGCGCACGGTGTCCCAGTGTGCCAATGTTTTGTGCACACCGGTCCTTTCTCTATTTGAACACACAGGTGCGGTTTAGGATGATAAACACACCGGAATAAAAACATCCGCAAAAACCTCCACCCGCCAACCTCCTCCAGTAACCTCTACTACAAACAGATATCTAGGGTATTTTTATAAGGGGTTCCTCAAAAACATCTGCTAGAGGGTCTTTTCCTTGTAGTGTTACTATTTTACTAAACATAGCAGTTCTGAACTTTTCTGAGTCATACCCAATAAAGGCCTAAGAAATTGATTTTTCAAGTTTGGTAAGGTTTTTACTATTTTTGGACAATTTGGGTATTGGTGTTGATATCATTTTGCTTCCTGATCTGTTGGTTAATCTATTTTTGTAACAAATATTTCAGATCTGAAAATTTACTAAAAAATACATCCTAAGAGGGCTAATACATTTTATTTTTCGTTTAACTAAGTTTACTTGGCAATTGGGCATATTTTTGTAACATTGGGCAAGAATAGGCATTGTTGGATTAGCATCTAGTCAGTGTTGTCATAAATTGTTTACTGTTGTCTTAATAGTCACTTGTTTCTCATGAAAATAACATATGAACATATAGTTCCTAAATGTCTTCATATTTTGTTCCTAGCATTTACATTTTGAAAGTGAATAGCATTGTGTTTCTCTTAATCATATTGGTATATTGTGAATCTAGCTTCATATATTTTTGGAATTTAACATCACATATAATCTTGTTTTACATCTTTGGTAATTGTGATTGGCATCTTGATTGATAAGTGTATAAGTTGGTTTAATTGGTTAGACTTCTTGTGAAAAATTCTTGATGTTTTCACTTGTATCTTTCAACATATATCTTTCTTAAGATTGTATCTTAATATTGTTAAATACTCTTGCTTTAATACAATTTAGTACTTAAGTAACATAAATAATCTTAACTCAAGATAATATCACCCATAATCTCTTGCACAAGCATACTAAGTTCTAGTTTACATTAAAATTTACCTCCTAGCATAAGCTAGGTTGATAGAAATTTAGGGCAACCCTTTTCAAACTAACTTGAGAGATTCAACTCTTCCTATTAGTTAACACAGTGACCTTGTATTCATCATAGCCACAGTCTTTGCAACATTGGAGGCACTGGGTGAGTGGAACACAGGGGGATGTATTGTTAATCAGGTCGATGTTTGCTTCCTGTTGGCTTCCATTTCACAACTTACTTTGAGGATTGTATCTCAAAATAGTTGAGGAAAAGGTTACACTTAGACTAGGCATATAATTAAAACTAACCAAGTTCATTGCATCTCACATAGGTCCTAGGACTTGCATTTCATATAATTTAGGTCAATCATTTCAAGCAGCGAGTGTCAATCCATACATTTAGTTCCAATTTACAATAAGAAATAATTTCTAACTGCATTAAGGCACTAGTCTCATACTTTAAAATCTATTAATATTTCTTAAATTCAGCCAAGTGGTTAGGCCACTCATCTGTGTCTCTCAAATGAGTTGATTTCCAACTTGTTTTCCTTCACCTCATTTCATAGGGACTACCCCCCATAGCCTATTGTTGGGATACATCTAGAATGGAGTGGGAGGGCATCAAAGTGAAAGCCCCCATCTTGATAATTGTCGTGATGTTTTTACAATCTAAGTGACAACAAGGCTAATGGCCCAAGACATAGAGACATTGGTATGAGTGAAAACATGATTCGTTATCGGTTCCAATTGGTGTGGTTTACATCTAATAATTCTTATGAGTCAATCTACATGATTAGATAGGAATCAATGAGGATTATTCGTGACTATTGTTTTAGCTACTAAGTTATGATGGGTTTTCCCCTCGAACGATTCTCTAGGACTTCTTGGTAGATGTAGAGGGATATATTTGTTAAGTTGTCTATTTTCGCATCAACAATTCAGGTTTAGTGGAAGGGTTTTTCTTGTAATTTACCTCTGGTTTAATGTATTGAAAATGTCCGACTAATATGAAAATAGAAAACCCTATGATGACTGACTATTTACTTACATTGTATGTTATATTAAATAATTTTATCTTGTTACTGTAAATTTGTGCAAGATAATCGAGTTATTTGTTGTTATGTTTAGAATCATAATGATATTTGTTACAAAATTCTCTTCGGATTTCTTCTTTCGAATCTGTTAGTTATACCTGATGTTCAATAATAAGATTATTTTTTATGAATATGGCATATTCGTCTTGTTACAGAGCTTGTTGATTCACAAAAATAATTGTACTATGAATTAATTTACCCAAGACCCTGAGACTACTTGTTAGGTTGGTTTTTCCAGTTGGGCCATATCACTAACTTGGGTCCTCTTTAAATTATCGTTTCAACTTTACTAGGAATTCCATTCACAATTTATTACAAGTATCTATGTGTATGAATGTTTTTGTTTATTATAGAATAATTTCATGCTCCAGATTTACACTAGGCCCTCCATCACAATATCATTATTAGAAAAAGAAGTTTCATATTAAGTATTCATTCGATGGTGACTAAGATACTTATGCCTAATCTTGGAGAATAGATGGAATTTGGACTCCCTTTTAAAACCTGTTGACCCAACCCTCTCCAACACTAAAGCATGCCTTTATAGGAGTTCATACTATTCCTCAATGGACTCCATTTTGCTACAAGATCTAGTTTCCTCCACCTTTCTCCTATAATCTTCATGAGTTGGTTTAATTTAGAAATATAAGGTCTTGGCTAGAGTACTTACATAGAACCAGAATTATTCTGAGTGAATACTATAGATCTAACTCTAATATTTTGGTTGGAGGTTTTTATAGTTCATGTCACTGTATACTCATATTTTAACAGACCTCAATGTCTCTAAAATTTTCTTTTTGTTATTATTTTTTTGTTTTCTTTTCACTATGTGACTCCTTATCAATTTTTTTTACAAAATTAAAACCACCTCTGAGTAAACACTACACAGTCCCATAGTTAATTTCACTCAACAAAGTCAACCATTATTGTAATTTGAGGGTTAGAAAAGAAAAGATTTTATAAAGACCTTTACTATACATAAACACAATCTTTATTTTGTGTATTCATATCACACATAACCACAAGACCAACCATGTACATAAATTTAGGAAAATTTTCATAAAAAAATTTTCTTCCTGCAGATAGTAAGAAATAATCCATAAGATAACAATTAATGCTTATCATTCATTATTTTCCATCTATACACGGATAATTCCTAAAATAAATCCTTATCTTGTAGCACTTACATAAGTCAGCCAAATTTTTAAAAACAGTTGCACTTATCTGTTTTAATCTTGATTGTCAGGTAATTCAACCAAGAGGAAGATTGATCCTCCCAACCAACGAGAATGGAAATAACGTCCAACTCTCCCTTTGATATTTCAACTCCAGAACAGTAACTAGATAGTAACTTGGAAAGATTTATTCTCTAGCATAAAGAATTTCCAATCTAGTCAACAACCTTCTAGTCTTGCAAGTCTTCCTCAGGAATTATACTGGCTCACAGTTCAACTCAAGAAATATCTTGTCTCACAACGTTCCTCCCACCTTAACAACGTATATTTAAGGTTTCTTGCAATTTAATTCTTAGATGTTGGTCCATCGATGCAGGCCCTAATCATTGAGGCACTGATGATGTGATCCCATCGATGTAGGCCCTAATCATTGAGGCATTGATGATGTGGATCCATCGATGCAGGCCACATTAATCATAAAGCCACATCTAGGGGAGCAACAAATCCATATTCTTAAGAAACCCATACAATCTGATTTGCATTTGGACTCGACTGAGGTTAGTATATTCATGTATATGTAACTAAAAATGTGGTTCAAAATCATTTATTTTCATATTTTTATTTTGTAAAAATAACAATCTAATTCGCTTGAATTTGAATTTTTTATATTGCAGTACCAGCTTATGGACACTTACTTTGTGTGGCGGAACTCACATAGCAGTTCTGGTGGTACTTACAGTGGATGGTTTGTATATTTTCAGGCCCATTTCATAGGGAAGATTCACTTGTATCAAATGAACATTATTTCAATTTATGGATGCTTATTATTTCAATTTATGGATGTTCATGTGGTATTTGTAATTTATATATATTTCATAAGGATAGTTTATTGATACATTCGCTATTTCATTTTATGGATTTTTATTAATCTTGTTTATGGATGTTCATTAATTTTTGAAGTTTATGGATTTATTAAAATTATTTTGCTAATTTAAATTTTTTTCTATATACTATAACTTTTATTACAAAATATAACAATTTTGATTTCTAGTTTCTTAGACTAAGAAAACAAGTACAATCTAAATCTATGATGCAAGCCACGTTGATTCTTAAAATGAAATAAAATATATCATGTATCAATTTAATATTGAATACAGAAATAATGACAATCATGTTTCATATTGGCGTGCAGAAAGTGTCTTTTAGTGCAATCAACATGTATGTTATTACAATTCAATTTTAAAAATAAATGATTTGAATTATAAATTCATCCATATTATAATATATATGTGTGTGTGTGTGTGTGTGTGTGAAAATTTTTGTGACCCACACATTTTCTAATTTTCATTCTCTTGGAAAAAACAGTTTACAGCAAGTCGTGTATAGTTTACAAATTGTTTTGCATCAGAAAAAACAAGTTTACATCAAGTCGTGCATAGTTCCAAATTGTTCTGCATCATAAACATAAAGAGAAATAGAAAAAAAAAAAAGATGACCCCATAATGTCAGCATAAAAGACAACATGATTGAACAAAATCAATATCGAAGAAGAGCCTGGAAACATATGATTCCTTTTAAGGGAGGGGAAACATCCCAATGTATCAATCCAAAAACTATAGAAACAAAGAAAACATAGTGATCATATAACCAAAAGTCAGCACAGAAAGCGCGGCCAAAATTCTAGAAATCAACAGAAAAATATTCAAAGTATCCATCTATGGTATGAGGATGTGCCCACGGTCGATCACATGGCCAGACTTGGAATGGGAGAAAATCATATGTGTATCCACCATAAGCAACCCTTTCTTGGACATATAATCAGCCTCAAAAAAAATTTCACGGAATATATGGTGCATAGGAGAAAAATGGAATTGTTTTAAAAGAACTTTTGTCCTCCTACACCAGTATCTAAGTTGCAGAGGGTCGAAGAAAATAGAGCCCTTGAATGCCCGCACAACAAACTGTGAGTCCCCATATATATATAAATGATCGAGAGTTAGTTTCCTATCAAACCATAACAAACCCCATAGTGCCAGCAATTTTGCCCTGGTGTTTGTACCATTTCCTCCTCCCTAAGATAAAATATGTTTGTCATCATAGTCCCGATATAAAATAGCACCACATCCACAGCTACCATCTTTTGTCGCCCCGTTAAAAAAACCGGCAGGCATCATGATTTCAATTCTCAACATACGATGTGATGGGTCACGAACTGTGTGAGGGCGAGGAGGCATTTCAGAAAGCCAAGATAGAATCTTATTCATAGTGAAGTAGGGGTTTGGTATATGTCCATCAAATATTTCCATGTTTCTTTTTTTCGAGATCTCCCATAAAATAAAAATTGGAATGAGAATTTGCACCCATATACCATTGTATGGACAAATATTTTAAGTATTTCAATGAATTTCTTATCTCAAGCTTCAATTAAAAAATGAAAATTTGATTAATAGTTTTTATTAAAGTTTAAAATATTCTCATGTAAACAACAAATAGGTTTTATTCGGTAATATTTCTTTTAACATTATCTACAAGATCTTAGTCATAACATGATATGAGTCAATTATATTGAAATTTAATATATAGGTCAAAAAAATATATATTACAACATTTCTATAATTTTATATAATTCTATCAACTTTCCTAAATTTACTTAGCCATCCAAGTATTTCAATCAATTCCTTATGATTGAAATGAGTTCTATTCAATTTTAAAAGGTGTGGAGATGTAAAAGTTACAAATATAAGTTTTGTTCGATTTTATTTCATTTGAGGTTATCTACAAATGCTTAGTCAAAATGCACATCGTTAATAATTTTTTTGTGCTTACATTGAAATCGATGCATAATGTTAAACTAATTACCCTGAAATTCATGTACACCATACATCTAGTTACATCAAATCAGAAATCAACATCTTCACTAAAATCAATGCATCTAATGCAAACAAGCAAATAGGATGAGAAATCAACATCTACACTTAAATCAATGCATCTAATGCAAACAATAAAATAGGATTATAAATCAACATCTACATTGAAATCAATGCATCTAATGTTGCAAGCAATCAAATAGGATTAGAAATCAACATCTACACTCCCTACAAGGAAAAGACCCTCTAGCGGATGTTTTTGAGGAAGTCATTATAAAAATAGCCCAGATATCTGTTTGTAATGAAGGTCACTAGAGGAGGTTGGCGGGTGTAGGTTTTTGCGGTGTGTTTCTAATCATAACACGCAATGGTATGCTTTATTAATAGCGCACCAGTGCGTACTATCAATTGGAAAATCGAGACACCGTTCTCTTCGTACAAACCAGCCCGATGTGTCTTAGTACTCTAGTGCACCAATGCTCTACGTACAAACCAAACCAGTGCGTCTTCGTAATCCAGTGCACCGTAACGATGTGTGGTGCGTCATTGATAAAACCGCCCAGTGCGTCTCAAAATTGAGCGAACCGAAAAAGAGTTATTTTAAAAAAAATACCAGTCGTAAAAACCTCATTTTTACTTGTTCAGTGCTCTAGAGATCTCAAGCACCAGTGTGATTTTTTCTTCTCTGAGGTGCCCTGCCATCAGTGCTCCCATTGCCGCATTGCTGGCATTCATTTCTCATTGTGTGGAGTTCCAATTTTTGAAAAACGGTGGGAAAATTTGGTTTTTAGTATCCCTCAGCAAAGATGCCTCCTAAACACGTAAATGTGAAGGTAATATAATTTTTTCTCAATAACTATACCTTTTAGCAGATTAATTTGTCAAATTCACTTAAAATTTACAGTTAAAAAAATAAATAAATAAATAAATTATGCGCGGTGCGTTCAAGCCATCCGGCTCCCACCATTCGCGTTGCTACTTATAAATTTACAGGCTGCACTGCGAATGATGTTAATGGAAACCAAACCAGGTTTCAATGAGGTACCGAGAAAATGCGCACAGCTGTAACACTAAAACAATGCAGTGCGTGTCGTTTGTCGGTCGCGTCGAGCATATAAATTTTTTAAAAGTAACACGTCGGTGCGGTCGTTTACAGGACTACATCGTTAATTATGTATTTTTGTTTGTAAATACATTTCTCATTTAATAAAAAAATTGTATTTAATATGTGAATTATTCAGTGACGTCAACAGAGAGAGCAAAGGGAACAACAAGAGCATATGGAGGACCGTTATAACATGATTCAGCTATGGGAGGCATGGGAGAGGGAGATACTTTTGTACCCTCACCCTATTATGACACCCACACAGTTGCTCCTAAGGGAGGTAGGCCTCCTCAAGTTATACGAGGAGGATACATCCCTGAAGGGGCACAGTGGATTATTGGGACAACTGATCTACAGGTGGGATTCCCACTGACAGGCTTTCTGGGTCAGTCCTGGCTAGCGGTATGAGCCCACTGAGGAGAACATATATTTTATTACTAGCATATCTAGGAGAGGGTAGGGTTTTCCCCAGTTCCCAGATGTCCCCGTCGGTTATGCAACAGGAGGTCAGTTGGCGTACTCCCAAAGATACATTAGGGACGATATACTTTCTCCTGCAGATTTTCAGGTTTCCAATGGTCAGTTATGCATTGATTTGTTTGTCCCAGAGGAGTTCAGGTGCCTCTCACTACTACTGACGACCATTTCACACTATACTAGTGACTGTCAGCACATTAGTTGCCTACTTTTATTTTATGTTTATTCTTTATTCCAGACGCCAAGACTTGTGAGATGGTCTGCCATTTTTTTGCGACAGTGTTTTATAGCATTCGATAGATGTCGTTCTCAGGCACGTGGGAGGTTGACCTTCCCTTTTTCTTCAGAGTTATTTTGTTTATTTTTTCAGAGGTTTCCGGAGACGAGGCCTACTTTTGTTCGACAACCTCGTAGGCCAATGTTTCATGTACGGATGTAGATGTGGGGCTAGATGTTGCCCAAGAGGGGCATGTTCGACTATCCGACCAGGATATCTAGTGATGCACTGGAGTTTCTAGCCATTGTTGATGATCAGTAGTTTGTGATGGTGCCATGTCCATACACCAGTTTGGATTGACGAGGGTGTACCAACATCCTCTTCACACATGATAAGCCATCGAATGCTAGAGGTAATATTAGCATTTTCTTTAAATTAATATAGTTTCATTTTATTGTCTTAATTAATTAATTAGAATAAAATTTATTCTAACACGTTCTCTAACTTGTTTTATTAAATTTTTTAATGAAATTGTCTAATTATTGTTGTGTACTATATATTTTGTATATATTGGCACATTCGTTGGGGACATGATTCCACCCCCATCGGATGATCCGGGTGTACATCATGATGAGGAGATGGCGGAGGTGGCGAATCAGGGTGACAGACTTGATCCTTGGGTGCAGATACCCACAGGGATGCGGTGTAGGGCGGACACCTGATTCAGGATGGATTTGGGCGACCGAATGTGTCAACTCCTGGTTGATGAGGGAGTCTGCCCTGCTACCATAAGAGAGATCCAAGTTGATTGTAGGCTTATAGAGCTCTAGAGAGACATGACCCTCAATATGATGACCCTTATGTGTCATATATTTAGATCTTCCAAAGTACTGGAGGCTAGGAGGGATAAGCGTTGTGGAAAAGCGCGACAGAGAAGCTCATCTGGTGATCATGATCGCGAGGGGAGTGATCATCATTATAGTACTCCACCTCCTCCTCCTTCACCTCACGCCAGAGATGAGCAGCCAACATCAAGTCCTAATCAGCAGGATTATTCTAAACAGTATGCACCATCTTAGCAGGTACCTAGTCTTGAGCAGACACGACCATCGACTGAGCAGGCACCTGATCCTGAGCAGGCAGGTCCATATGAGCAGGCACCATCCACTGAGCAGGTTGCACCATCGACGACTCATCAACAGGCACCTCCTGAGTGTACTTCATCATCTGATTAGCAGACGCCTCCTGAGAAGATTGCACCATCTGATCAGTAGGCACCTCCGAAGCAGGCACGTCATCCATCTGAGCATGAGGCTGCACCATCGACTAAGCAGGCCTCAACTAGTAATTATTATAGTATTGATGTAGTGCCACCAGATATTTAACATTTATATGCAGTTATATTACAATTGTATATTTTTGACATTATATATATATATATATATATATATATATGGTGCATGTATTTTATGTTCATGTTGATGTACTTAATTTACATGTTGGTGTTCATCATGATGTGTATATTGTTAGGTCACGTTAGATATGTTCATTTAATGTGCTTGCAGATAGATGTGTATGTGATAGAAGTTATTTGACATGAGATGTATATTTGATGTTTGTGTTGTGATGATGTTATACAATGTTTGTGTTTTGTTAGATGATCGTGATCACGATGATTAGATGATGTTAGCGAATTTGAATGTGTGTTTTAGAATATGATGTTTGTACGATGGTTATCATGATCACAATGTTAATTTTAATATTAAATCATGATATTTATTAAATATTATGCATTGGCAATTGTAAAATTGTGTAATTGTATGTATCGTGATTGTAATTGTAATTTTAATTGTAATTGTATGTAAAATTGTAAAATTGTAATTATAATTGCAATTGAAATTTTAATTATAATTGTATGTAAAATTGTAAAATTGTAATTGTAATTGTAATTGTATGTAAAATATTTGTAAAATTGCAATTGTAATTGTATTGTAACATTGTAAAATTGTAATTGTAATTGTATGTATTTTCATGATTCAATTTTATTAAAATTGTAAAATTTGTAAATTTGTAAAATTATAAAGTTGTAATTATAATTGTATGCATCGTGATTTTAATTGTAATTTTAATTGTAATTGTATGTAAAATTGTAAAATTGTAATTGTAATTGTAATTGTAATTTTAATTATAATTCTATGTAAAATATTTGTAAAATTGTAATTGTATTGTGAAATTGCAAAATTGTAATTGTAATTGTATGTATTGTCATGATTCAATTTTATTAAAATTGTAAAATTTATAAATTTGTAAAATTGTAATTGTAATTGTATGCATCGTGACTGTGATTGTAATTTTATTTGTAATTGTATGTAAAATTGTAAAATTGTAATTGTAATTTTAATTTTAATTGTAATTGTATGTAAAATATTTGTAAAATTGTAATTGTAATTGTAATGGTGAAATTGTAAAATTGTAGTTGTAATTGTATGTATTATCATGATTCAATTTTATTAAAATTGTAAAATTTGTAAAATTGTAAAGCTGTAAAGTTGTAAAATTGTAATTATAATTGTATGCATCATGATTGTAATTGTAATTTTAATTGTAATTGTATGTAAAATTGTAAAATTCTAATTCTAATTCTAATTCTAATTTTAATTGTAATGTATGTAAAATATTTGTAAAATTGTAATTGTAATTGTATTGTGAAATTATTGTAATTGTAATTTTAATTGTAATTGTATGTAAAATTGTAAAATTCTAATTCTAATTATAATTGTATGTAAAATATTTGTAAAATTGTAATTGTATTGTGAAATTGTAAAATTGTAATTGTAATTGTATGTATTGCCATGATTCAATTTTATTAAAATTGTAAATTTTGTAAAATTGTAAAATGGTAAATTAATTGTCAATTTTGAGCCATAACTACCATAAGTAAAATGTATACCGTACATATTGTTAAATTACCATAATTGTAAATTTGTAAATTTGTATGAATATAAAGAATTGTAAAATAATAAATCTAGAATAATATGAATTTTTGTAACATAATAAAGTTTAGAAAATAATTCAAATAAATTCATATTTAGAATTATCATTATTTTATTATGATCTTACATACCAAAAATAACAGTATACATTAATACATTTTTTTTTTTTTTAAATATCATTCACACACATTTAAAGCAATCAAGTAGTTGCATTATTTTAGGAATTGACATAACAAAAAAGAACTTGATACAGTGCATTGTTTGCAAGATCAAAATAGTTGAAAATTATCAAGTGAAATGATTTTAAAATTAACACAATGCAAACCAATTAATTCAAAATCCGTATTATAATGTTTTGAAAAAGAGAGTCTTAGTTATAAGGTTAAGTCCTCTTCTTTATAAAAACTCATCTTAAATAGTATAAATGATGAAATAACACATGTACCATATCACTCTCTGTTCTCATGATCACCCTAATTATCTTCCAGCTCACTTGGCATGATAACATTGTTGTTCTCAAAAATATGTTTTGATCTAGGTTCATGTCTCAATATGAACCACCAATCCCTATCCAACACATCTGGGTAAAAAAACACATGGATGCAGTGTTTGGTGAAAACATAAGGCTCCTTAGCTTCATCCCACATCTTTCTAGAGTTGATACATATCAACCTACTATCGCGATCTTCCTTTACATTATTCCGATCAAAGGTGCCCCGCCACTTGCACCTAAAAATAACACATTGGAAAGAAGAGAAGTCCACTTCAATGATCTCTTGTGTCTTTCCAGTGTAACCTAACGTCCCTCGTACTAGGTGTTGGGTCGAGGAAAAGGCACATTTTACCCTTATCTTTAGCATGATTTATTATTCATTTTTATATGTTTTCCTTCGTTTTAGGGATAAATCTAAGGAGAATAATGTAAAAATAGGGTAAGATGAATTATTAATAAAAGGTGTGTTTAATATTATAAAAAATGACTTTTGTTGCCTTTATTAATAGGGAATCGAAACAAACTATCCACTGACCAAAATGACCAGACAATAGTAGAAAAAGAAAGTAAAAGAGATCACGTCGGTTCCTACAAATTAGCAAAATATGTAGAGACACACCTATTCTAGATACCGTCTGTTGATGGTTATGAACCCTTAGGATCTCTTGATCCCGAGGATTCATTATTCTATTTTGTTTCGCCTTTAGGTTATAAAAGGTTGTAGGTGAAAGAAACAGGAGTCATTCATATATTATAATTTTATTAATAATTTTTTTCAAGACAAAACTTTCAAACCTGTGATGATGTACTGCTCCATTTATTAATGAATAAGTTGATGTTTTTATCATAAGCAGATTCTAAGTATTTCGTGGCAGAAGACTTCTAGAGGCTTCGGGCCTGGTCCCTCAGATTTCTCTTGCTATTTTGTATTATATGTTATTTCTTAAACGGTCATAATTTAATTATTCTTTGTGCTTTGTAGAATTACAATTTGATTCATTAAACACAAGTGTGATGTGTGATAATTTCCTTTTCAGTGGATTGAATTTATCATTGTGTTCCTTTATGATTGCGTGATGCCTTTATATTCATCAAATTAATTTCAGATTCACTAAGTCGTTGATGTTCAATTCTGTGTTATGGTTATTTCTTAAGTTTTTCTATCATAAGCATGAGTACATGGTTTGTTGTTCAATTCCAGTTATTGTTACTTGTTGAGTTATAGAGATTTCCATTATAAAATGTTAAATAGTTGATTGTTGTTCAATTCATTACATTTGCTGTTCAATTCCTAAAGCGTGTTGTTCAATTATAGTAGATCCTTTATTTCAGCATTGTGTGTTTATTCTGCATACGTTTAGATTAAGAATTTATTCCTTTGATTGGTTTGAAGTATTTAATAGTCTACTTTCAAGTTGGTTTGATTGAACTTCGAGAATTAGATAATCTTTCTTACAATGATCTAGAGTAGTTAACCTCTGATGTCACTTGCATATATTTTTCTTACACTCTTCAAATAACAAGACTTGCCCTGGGTTGATGATTAATGTAAAGAATTTAGGTTACCTTTAAACAGCCACCTTCTTGACTCAACACTATGCTTTTATCACTGTGGCTAGCTCGACTAGATTGATCGAACTCAACTTCCACACCACAATTTTGTGTCATGTGTCCACCATCGACATTCTCTATGTGAAAATGGTGTCCATATGCCCACATAGATGGGAACAAATGCACCTATAACAAAGTTAAAAAATCATAGTGTCATGTGTCTAATAACCCAATTGTTAAAATATGAAATATAGATGTTACATTTCAAATGTGCATTATTAAATTTAAAATGTACATAAATAGATTACTACCAAGTTGATTCACCCAATCCCTATGTTTGGTGCATCCTCTTCAACACGCGGGTAACAACCAGTTGCACCGTATTTCTCTCTGACTTGGTTAGTAGCCCAACTGTTGGGGCATATAATTGGAATAGTTTTTTTTAATTGATCAAGACAAGGCACACTTATAACATTCAACCATCTGAATTATTTCCTGTCACTATCCCATTTCATCCTCTTTTGTTCATACAATGCGACCCACGGTTGTGTCACTTCAAAATTGTAAAGAAAAAATTTATTGATTGCTTCAATTTCTGCATTCGGTGATGAAATCAAACCAACATATAGTACATATGAGATCAAAATATACATTATATCGAAGTTCAACGTGAATATTTACTTTATTTAAATTAGAAAAATTATAGGTCTCTTACTCTTTATCAAGCGTCTTTTTCCATTTGTTTGGAGAAGCTCCCCTTCTCTTTTGTCTTCATCCCTTTCATCATCCCAAATCACCGCACCTAGTCTGTTTTCGATCTTCTTGATGTAATCACTAGCATAATAGAAAGACTCATACAATATGTACCCCTCTGCCATAGACCCCTCGGGTTTTTCCCTTTGTCTAACAAAACCTTTCGACTTCTTCATGTACTTCTCTAAGAAGAACATCCAACGACAAGAAACCACCCCAACTAATTCAACCTCATCTACTACGTGGATTAGAAGTTGAACCTACAAGTCCATGAAACTCGTCGGCAGTTCCTTCTCAAACATACAAACAATCTCAACTATCTCTTGATGCCACCGTGGAATGCTAGCCACATGAATCTCCTTTGACGTGATCCAATGTACAAATGCAGATAATTTAGATATGGCACATCCTAGGTCTTGGGGGAAGTCATGTTTCACACACCCACGCATGAAAAAATGATAATCACACTGCAAATTTATAAACACATGCAATAATATACAAAATTAGTTATGTTTTATGATCCCTGCATGGGGTAAAATTTATTAATATAAAAAATAATAAAATCATGCTTTTGACATTATACGTACTCTTATAAGATTCAAATGGTCATGTGATTTCAACCCCGAAAAATGGTCTTCCACGGTGAAGCAGTGCCATAGTGAAGAACTATATGAAGATGCCACCCACACCCATTATAACTTCCTTTTCCAAAGAAAGATCATATTTTTTTAAAATCCATGGGACATCACCTTCTTTGAAATACCAATTAGAGGGACCAGATGCCTCTGATCCTTTACTTTCTAATCATCTTGGCCAATGTTTCTTTTTAGTTTTTGAAATAATAAGATCTTTACTAACAGTCAATGTGTCCCTTTGTTTCGATGATATGTGCCTCCTAAGTGGGTAATATTAAGATGCTCCCAATATGGGAGGTTATAAAAGGTATATTTCCTTTTCATCCCAATGGGAAATTTTTCAACATAGGTGTCGAAGAATTCTGGATCATCGAACATAGGCTCCCCATTTAAATCAAACATTTCTATAAACTCCTTCTCCTTCTCTCTCTCACATGCTCTAATCCATTCAGTTGGTTCATTATTAGAGGCCTTTGGGTTCTATCTCGTTTACCATTGAAATTAGATGTTGCTCTTCTGTAGGGGTGTTCTTCTGGGAGGAATACCCTGGAGCAGTGATACATTTTCTTTCGTAGGTCATTGGACCATCTAGATTTCAAAGAAGGTCCACAAAATTTACATCCATAATACCCTTTTGTTACAATACCTATGAAATTATTGTATATAATATGCATGGCATGTTAAAGAATCATGAAGATCATAACAATTACAATGAATTAAATAATTAATATGTGAAAAAATATTGTTACATATATAAACAAATAAATAAACATGTAATTTACCAGAGCAAACTCCTAAGCCTGGATAATCATGTGTCGTGTAAGCACATATTCCATACAACGTAAAACTCCTATTTGCTGCGATGGTTCATGATACATCGTATACATTTATCCCATCCTATAATTCCTTCAATTCATCTACCAGTGGTTGTAAGTAGACATCCATATTCTTCACTTGTCTTCTACTAGGGACAATGAGAGCCAACATAAGATGTTCATGCTTCACGAACAACCATGGGGGGGTATTTTTATTGATTACTACTACAGGCCAAATAGAATAGCTGATGTTCTAGAGGGAATATGGGTTGACACCATCCATGCTTATGCTGAGTCGTAGACTTCATACTTCATCCTTGAATTTTTTGGGCCATGTATCCTCTATATGCTTCATGGATATTGAATCTATTGGGATTCGCATAACTCCCAACTCACTTATGTGTGAGGCATGCCATGCCTGCAACATAACTAATTCTTTGCAACGAAAGAGCCTTTGAATCCTTGGGATTATAGGCATGTGCCTCAATATCTTAAAAGGACCACGTGATTTACCCTTGTTTTTTATTTATCATACCTGTCATGCCCACATTTCAGACATATTTCTTTGTCTACATATTCTCCTCTATATATAATACAATCATTTGGACATGCATGATATGATATGTACTAAACACCCAACATTTTCAACAATTTCTTTGCCTCTTCACATATGTCGGGAAAGACATTATCACTCGAAAGAACCTTATCTTTGAATAACCTGTAGTTGGTCATGGACAATATTAAATGTACATTAATGCGAATAATTATTAACATTCCTAAATTGACCATTTGTAATGTTGATTGTGTGATTATATTTCTCAAAATATAAGGGACTTGATGGTGAATTACCTCAAAATTTTCGATAAATATGCATTTGACAAGCCAAAATTTGCTTTCAAGTTGTAAAGGAACATCATTTTCCCCAATTGGGTAGACTTTGGCTGACCGCCAGGTCCAAAGAGAGGGGTGGTGGAAGAAAATTTAAGGCATTCGAAAAAGGTATCGGCGATATGAGCATCATCCCCTAGCTGATCATCATTCTAGAATTCATCTAAAAACATTGTCTCCATGGCAATCATATCCCTTAAGTAATCATCCATACCAACCTCTATTTGATTTCCTCCATTGCCAGCTTGTAAAGAACTACTATTTTTGTATTCATTCCTAATTGGTGAATCTGGACGTAGTGAGAATTGAATAGGTGGTTGATTCAACTATTCTTGGTATCGATCATCTCTGATTTTTTATCTTAATTCAGCCTTCTCTCAATTTGAAATTGTCGTGGGGTGAAATGGAAGATAGTAGGTAGGTCGTTCATCATTACTAGAATCCTAATAATTTCAAAAAATATATTTGAACATGATTAGTACAAAATCGATGATATCAATTAGTAAGCACATCAATGCATGATTAATTGGTGACACTGAAATAATTACATTATACCAAACAATTATTATTAACATAATTGTCCCAGGATTGTGGCTAGAATATGGCATGTTACAATTGGCAGGGTGAAGCAGTTGTCTATTTTCATCTACCAACCACGCCTTGCATTATGTTGCTCTTGATAAGAGCTTCCGACGTTTTGGAACTGTTTGAATATTCTTTGCATTTGAACTCGATCCTGAATTTGCATGAACCTGCAAATTTTTATACATTAATTTTATTCAGCTGATTAACATGGATAAAAAAATAAATTCAATTAGATAATGAAAATATAAATAAAATCTGAAGTAATTACATCTGAAGATGGATAGGGAGAACTCCACGATGGACTTTGAGAAATATTATGAAATAAGCTAGATTTTGAAGAATTGTCCATTTGATATAATTATGATATTCTCTCCCTACATTTGAGAATAATCAAAAATAAATTTTGGTGCACATACCTAAAAGTAATTTCGGTGCCTTAAAAAAGGACTTATTGTTATCGGTGCTAATGTACTATTAACCGCACTGGTTCGGTTTTATTAATGGATGCGTCGGTGATGTTAATTAACAAAGACACCGAATATCGGGAAAAAAAAAAAAGCGCAACTTAATTTTTTTGAAATGAAAAAAAGTGGTAAATTGAAAAATGAACGGGAAATGATTTTCGGAAATCTAATTTCATAAAAAAAATATTTTTAAATAGTAAAATCTATTCATTATTTCAATGTTTTTGCAAAATGTTTCAGGGAGGGATTTTCACGAAAGTCATACCTAAAGCAAGAGAGCACGAGAGCACTGTGGAGTAGTAAAATACTTTCGAAGAGCAACACTATTCAAAGAATCATAATTTGAAACATCTGTTGATTCACACAAAAATCCTATAGTATAGTAAAATTGTTAAATTTTACTGTAATAATTGTTTTTTTACAATTTATATTAGATTTAATACATGCATAGTAAAAAAATTAATTTTACTGTGCATTTTACTAATAAAATCATTTACAATCTCTATTCCTATTTACATTTAAGTAAATTTTAGAAGAAAAAAAACAAAAAAATTCATTCTTACGTTAAACCCTTGCTTTTTCTTGTTTATGTGACTTCACAATTAGGTATCTTCATTTTAGATATATATATATATATATATATATATATATATATATATATATATATATATATATATTATAGGTTTTGTATTTTATATATATATATATATATGTGTGTGTGTGCGGGTGTGTGTGTGTGTGTGTGCGCGTATGACATCTAACTCGCGGGACCACTTGCAAAGTTGGATTCCAATCCATGTTGGCTCTTGCACAATTTTTTTAAAAACATATTTTCTTTAATTGGTGCACACTGTTTAAAATATTGCACCGGTGTTCTACTGTAGTATAGCACACCAGGCGTGTACTGAAAATAAATAAATAAATAAATAAATAATAATAATAATAATAATTGTTTGATAAAAACAAGTTTTTTATTAATTTATGTTTATGTTAATCGGTGCTCTAGTATTGATACAACGAATCGGGTCTCCTTGTTGACAAAGAGCACTGTACGGTGTTTCTACTATATTGGTAGTGCGTTTATAAGAACCTACTGCACCGCGTCTGGTGCGTACGTTGCAAAAGGCGCACCGTTTTATTGATTTTTTTTTACCTGAAAAGTATGTGATTTATTTATAAAATATATTAATTAATGGTACATTTTCATAATGATAAAGAAATGGTTGACAAGAGTTCAAGAAACAAAAATACTGATAACACATCCAGAAAAGAAAAAAAGGAAAATTCTTTGTAAATTATTAACAGAAATTATTATTTTTGAACTATATGTAAGTTTAACTAATATATATTGTTTAGTGTGATCTTGCAAAGCCACAAAATGATGAATCTCGATAAGATTATTTCTGATCTAAGACCAGAAGAGCGTAAAAGCTTGATGGAAAAATTGTAGAAAGATGAATCGGGTGAATGAAAAAATATTATCGATCCAATATGAGTTTCTTTTTTGAATTTTCATTAATAATGTACTTAAAAATATTAGATAACACGTTTCAAACAATCTATTAATTCAGATATGTTTAATGTTCTACAGGGACCAACATCGAAGAAAATGAATGTTGTTCTAAGAAAAGGAAAAAAAAATAGAACATGAATATGAAAATGAATTGTTCCTTAGCTCATCTGGAGTGGTGTTGGAGGTTAACAAAAGGGGGAAAAGCTTTTACAAAACTTTGAGGGATCTAGTGGAAAGAATGTATAGATATTCTTTCCACTTACAATACAAAAATCAATCCAATGATTCCAAGAACCAAATTTTATTTAAACTATAGGATGAGTTTCCAGAGAATTGGTCAATGAGACATGTCAAATTTTTAATAGCAAAAACGTACAACAGCAAAAATAAGGATTGAAAAATTAATATTCCTTTAATTGTTTTCTAGAACTATATGTATATATTACTACAAAGAAATCATTTATAAATATCGATTTTTTTATATTTACTTTTCATATATCAATATAAAAATTAAATAGTTTATTGTCATGTTACATTTTCAGAAAGATTATGAAAATCTCAAAGGATGAACGAGCTGGTATCATAAATATGCCAGTAGGAATGTCTAAAAATGTGTACAAGGATATGGTCAAAGAAATGGACAGAATTGCATTGCACGAGGAGCCATCTCAAAAAAAACATGCTTCAAATGTAATATGTAATCATTGAATTTTTCGATGGTACAATAAATAAACAATTTAGCATTAATATTGATTTTCAAATATTTTCTTGTAGAAAATAAAAGAAAATGGAGCCCATTCATCACATAAAACAAGACGACAAGGAAGAAAAGGGTTGATATCTATGTTTGTAAGTAATTGTTACTTCCTTATAACAACTTAACTAGATTTAATTTTTGTATATTTTAAGTTGTTTTACAACACTCATCATTGAATATCTTCAAACAGGTGCTAATATACAAATAATAACCATTAGAATAATTGATTGACATTGGGTTAAATATTGGTTGTCAGTATATGTTGGCATACCAAAAATTAGTTGTGGAATTTGTAAGCATCTATCTTGTTATACTTAGGTCCATCTATAATTAATAGAACAAAAAAAATCTTTTATATTAAATCTATGATTTTTTATGGGTTATAAAATTTGCAGAAAACAAAGTATGGAATTGCACCAACAAATGAATTGTTGAAATATGGCATGAAATTTGGTTTTGAAAGAATGTATATAGTTCACGAGTCAATTATTGCTATGGTACATTTCTTTTCGATTTACATTGATGTATATTATTTAATATTTCAACTTTCATTATTCTCACCAATGTATATGCACTCATTACACTTTATTTTTATGTTTGTAGATGAAACTTGAAGAATAAGAAGACAATCAACACAATGAACAAAACATTCCTCCAAATAACCCAAGTCATGGAAGTAGCTCAAGCAGTGACATGAGTTCCAGCGAAGAATGATGATCAATATGTTTGGATATCAAAGAAAGGCATTGTATTTTTTGAAATATTTGTCTGTGAAATCAGACATTTTATTTAATGTGATGGACAGAATATCTCAATTGAAAGAAAAAGGGATACCAATAACTGTCCCATTTTTTATGACAAAGAGTGTCTTTTTTATATATATACATGTTTTGAATTATTCTATTGCGTTATCCATTGTCGCTTTGAAATGTTACACCACTGATTAAATATATGGATGATTAAATATTATAACGAAGAGATGTGAAATCTGATGATATGATATAAAAAATTCATCCAAACATCACATCCAAATGCACTAAAAAAAAATCAATTGATATGAATACCGTTATAAGATATGTGTCGACTTTTGATCAATAATGAATTTTTAAAAATCATAATAATTACACTGTCATAGGTTGATGTTTCTAAAAAATAGAAAATTAACATCAGTGTGTGTTAGTTATTGCACATCGGTGCATTTGTATGATACTGTGCACTAGTGAGTCTCTACGACCTATGGGAACCGCACCAAATACCAATACCAATTAGAATGCTTGGTGTGCTTTATCGATGACTACCACCCAGGTGGGTAGATAGGCGTTGCATGCACCAGTATGGTTTGCCTTTAACGCATCGGTGTGTTTTTATAACTTAACGGCCCAGTGCATTTTAACACCTAAACGACCTAGTGCATTTTTACACCTTAAAGGCATCACTGCATGCACCTTCTATCGACCTAGTGCGTCTTTGTGGGTGACATGCACCGCGACATTGATAAATGCCTCGGGGCTTCCAAAATTTCTTTTCCATCCCGGTGCTTGGTATATTTATAGTACTGGTGCATACAAGGTAAAATGCATTGGTGCGTTCACATATGATGCGCGCACCAATGAGAAAAACATCTACAAAAACCTCTGGTCGCCCAATTTTTTTAGTTGTGTTGAAGTTCCATTAGAAGCTCTATCAAAACCTTCGTTACCAAAAACGGATGTTGTAGCAAATGTTTTTTTGACAATTTTGGCCAATTTTATAACACTAAAAACCTCCTTTATAACCTTTGCTAGAGGGTCTTTTCCTTGTAGTAACTAAAATCAATTTGTCTAGTGTTAGCAATCAAATAGGATTAGGAGTCAACATCTACATTGAAAGCAATGAATCAAGTGTTAGAAATAAAATATGATTAGGAATCAACATCTACACTGAAATCAATGCATCTAATGCAAGCTCAATCAAACAAGATTAGAAATCAACGTCTACATATAAATCAATGCATCTAATGCAAGAAATGAAATAGACTTAGAAATCAATGTCTACATATCACTACAAGGAAAAGACCCTCTAGTGGATGTTTTTGAGGAACCCCACAGAAAAATACCTCATACATCCGTTTCTAGCGGAGGTTACTAGAGGAGGTTGGTGGGCAGAGGGTTTTGCGGATGTTTTCCTCTCAATGCACTTATCATTACACGTCGCCCCAGTGCTCAGGAACCAAGAAAGCACCGGTGCAGACCAAAACAGTGGCACACCGGACACCGTGCACTCTGTACACACCCGCCCGGTGCGTCTTGTCATTCTATAGCACCGATGCATCACAGCTCTTCCACGGCGGTGCATTACAAAACACCGCGCCAAAACCGAAACCACCCGGTGCGGTAGAAAGAAACTGCACCGATGCATCATAATACATCGCACCAAAACATAAACCAACTGGTGCGTTTGTAAGAAACAGAACAAGTGTGCCAATAAACCATGTGCGCTAGTAAAGGGTTAAATTAAAAAAAATTACGGCAAAAAAACCTGGATTTTTCAGTTTTCCAATGCTCCTGAGCTCTCAATTACCGGTGCGCACCCTACCATAGAACGCACCGGTGCGCACGAAAAATTGGCACACCAGATAGCTTGCGTGACATACACACACCTTCGGGTCCTATTACTGTAACGTACCGGTGCTTCACCACTCTTCCGCTCTGGTCCATCATAAACCACTGTGCCAAAACAAAAATGCGTCGGTGCGTTCTTATCCAAGAGCACCGGTGCACCTATAAACCGCACGCACCGGAATAGTGTTACATAAACAAAACATTAAGGCCAAAAAACCAGTGCTTTACGACTATTCCACACCGGTGCTTTATGGATATTCCGCCTCGGTGCATCATCAAAATTTCGCACGAAAACTGAAACATCTCGATGCGGTGTTAGGGAACCACCTCGGTGCATTATAAACAACACGCCAAATTTGACACAGCCCGGTGCGGTTGTAGGTAAGCATACTGGTGCGCCTAAAAAACCCGTGCACTGGAATAGGATTAAATAATAATAAAAAATTACAGCCAAAAAACCTCATTTTTCACTTTCCTCAGTGCTCCAGAGCTCTCAAGCACCTGTGCCATTTACCCTTATTTGAGCCACCCTCACATCGGTGCTCTCATTGCATGCACTGTTGCTCTGCATTGGCCACCTATCTCCAGCTTTCATTTTGAAAAACGGTGGGCAAATTTTCTTTTGCAAAGTTTACAGCCAATATGCCTCCTCGACGGCGAAATGTACAGGTATTTTTCTAGTTTTTCCATAATTAAGCCTTTTAGCGGATTAGAAATTGAAATAACCTTAAAAATAACCATTAAAAAAGAAAAAAGAAAAAATTTGTCACGCAGTGTGCCGAAGCTATTCGACTCACACCGGATAGCGGTGCTGCCTGTAAAATTTATAGGCCGCACCACCACCGGTGCTAATGGTATCTGCACCGATTCTGGGACGGTACTGAAAGGCACCCCGAATAATTTTAAAATAAAAATAAAATAAATAAAATACGGTGCACTCATTTATCCAGGCACACCGTTGACCACGGGAATCACAGTCTAGTGCATTGGTGGAATTATCCGCCCCAGTGTATGTCAGCACACCGCATTCTGGATTCTGAGAGGGTCAATGGTGCAGTCGGGTAAAATACTACACCATCGACTATGTAATTATCATGAATTCAGTGCGCTGACACGACTATACGCGCCGGGGCGTATATTTTAGTCAGCGCACCGCTATTCTGAAATTTGATAAAGTTAATGGTGCTTGAAAAATAGACAGCTGCACCGAGGCCGGTGCATTGTATTTCATTAGGGGCACCAGGACCAGTGTGCAACATTCTTAAGACGCACCGCAACTGGTGCATGAATGTTTTTATGGCGCACTGACTTGTCTGTTTGTTTTTTTTCAAAAAAAAATGTATATGTATATTCATAAATACATGTATGTTTTAATAATAAAAAAATATTTAATATGGCAATGATTCAGAGAGAAGAGGAGGAAAAGCAGCAACAACAGGTTGAACAGTATGACATGATTCGCCAATAGGATACCCGAGAGAAAGAGAGAGATGCATACCCTCGCCCTATTACTACAGATACCGAGGGGATCCTTAGGCAGGTAGGCCTCCTCAAGTTCTATGAGGAGGCTACTTCCATAAAGGCCCATAGTGTGTTTTTGAGATATCTTAATTAGGGGAATTTTGAAGTCTAAAATGGGCCTCTTAAGGAAATAATAAAATAATAGCTAAACAAATAAAATAATATTTATGAATTTTCAGTTCACTTTTTGCACCACAATCCATGTAACCATAGTTAAATTCAATTCAAAAGTTGTACCAAAATAAAATTAATAAAAAAAATTGTATTGATGTGACTATAAATAAGAATTAGCTTTTTAAGAAAAAGTCATTATCATTGAACAACTAATGCATTTGTCCTTTGTACTTAAATAACTTAAAATAAAATATAGATATAAATTTATAAATTCTTAATTATATTACATGCTATTAATTAAATTTATATTATTTAAATTGTATAATAACATGTAATTAATATACTAAAAAATAATAATATAATATAATATAATAAATGTATAGAAATATGCATTGTTTCTTTCAAGAAATATGAAATGACAATAATATTATTTTATTCAAAAAGTGTGAAATGGCATTTATTATGAGTACTTTACTTTATGACTTTAAAAGTACTTAGATCACTACCATGGTTAAACATGAGTTTTTATCCACCATTGAGAATGTGACAAGTAAGTACCTTTAACTCAAGCAATGCCACCTCAACCATTAGGGATGATTTCATCCCCTAAAATGTGATTGGTTCTCATAAAGTGAATTTTGATTGTACATTTTCCCTAGGAGGCCTAGTTTAGACCTCAAAATTCCCCTAATGATCCGCAGGTGGAATGCCCACCGACATGCTTTCTAGGTTGGTCCTGACCAGTGGTACACACCCACTGAGGAGGATATTTATTTTATTATAGGACTATCGAGGAGAGGGGTGGATTTTCCCTCATTCCCAAATGTGCCAGTTGGTTTTGTAGTAGGGAGTTAGTTAGTTTAATCCCAGAGATACATTGGAGCACATTTATTGCCTCCTTCAGAGTTTCAGGTACCTGGAGGTCAGTTACATATAGGTGCTTTTGGTAGATAGGACATGAAGTGCCTCTCCCTTATCATTTCGACCATTTCTCACAACACCAGTGACGGGCAACACATTAGTTGCTCGCTTTTATATTCGGTTTATTTTTTAGTACAACAGCCACGACTTGTCAGGTGGTCTGCCATTTTTTTGCGGCAGTTTTGTACAGCCTTAGATAGATGTCATGCTCATGCACAAGGGAGGGTCAACTTCCATTTTGCTTCAAAGTTGTTTTGTTTATTTTTTGAGAGGTTTCTAAAGATGAGACCTAGTTTTGTTCGACAGCCTCGTAGGCCGATGTTTGAGGCCCGGATGCACATGTGGGGGTAGATGATGCCCAAGAGGGGAGACACTTTGTTTCCAGCTAGGATATCACATGATTCACTGGACTTACTAGCCAGTGTTGACGGGCAGCATCCCTTCATTATGGTCCCATGCCCTTATGCTGGCTTAGATTGGCGAGGGTGTCCCAACATCCTCTTCACAGATGATGAGCCGCCAGATGATAGAGGTAATATTACTGTTTTATTTATATTTATTCTAACATGTTCTTTAACTTGTTTTTATTAAATTGTGTAATGAAATTGTCTAATTATTGTTGTGTACTTGTATATTTTTGCAGACATTGGCTCTTTTGATGGCGAGGAGATGTTGGGTCCACCACATGATCCAGGTGTGGATCCTGATGATGACGATCAGGACATGGTTGATGCCGAGGATGATCATGATGAGGATGAGGCTGGTGCAGCAGAGAGACATGCTCCCTGCTCATGGTGCACCGGTGCCACCTTTTTCTAGGCGTGGTCGACCTGAGACCAGATATAGGATGGAGTTGGCCAACCAACTCTGTGCATTGATTGTTGATGTGGGCATCAGGCCTGCTTATTATAGAGACATACAAGCCGATTATAGGCTATTATGGATGTGGAGAGGCATGCCACGTGACATGTACGACCTGATGCGGCATGTCGTAGGAGCTACGATAGCTGCTACGCCACTGAGGAGGACTGTCCATAGCTATAGGAGTAGTAAAGCTGCGGCATGTGATGGACAGTCCGCAAGCAGTGACTCACATGCAGCTCATGATCGTTCACCTCACGGTGCACCTGATGAGCATGACGCTCCACTGGCAGCATCTGACAGTCATCATGGAGATGAAGCTGGACCATCGGCCACGTCCAGTTAGCAACCTGCAGCTGCATCCATCAATACTAGTCCTGATCATGAGCAGGCTATACCATTGACCGTTGAGGCTGCACTATTGATTCAGCAGGCCTCCACTACTATTGCTCATATTGATGTTGTATTACCATCAGTAGATGCATCCATCAGTACTAGTGATCATGATCATGAGCAGGCTCAACCATCGACTGTCGAGGCTGCACCCAGCTTTACTAAGCATGCATCCACTTGCACTGCTATTAATGTTGTTATACTACCACCAGCGCCTGATCCATGACATTAATATTACAGTTGTATATTTTTAACATTATTCAGTTTTATATATATATATATATATATATATGGTCCATGTATTTTATGTTCATGTTGCAATTGTACTTAATTTTCATGTTGGTGATCGTCATGATGTGGCGCATATTGTTAGGTCATGTTAGATATGTTCATTTAATGTTTAGCTTGCAGATAGATGTGTATATGTGATAGCATGAGTTATTTGACATATTGAGATGTATATTTGATGTTTGTGTTGTGATGATCTTAATATATAATGTTAATTTGATGTTTGAATGTGTTTATAAGTCGAATATGATGTTTGTACGATGGTTATCATGATCGTGATGATGTTTATTAATTAATTTAATATTAAATGACCATGATATTTATTAAATATTATGTCATGATTGTAATTGTAATTTAAATTTTAATTGTTTGTAAAATTGTAAAATTGTATTTGTATTTGTACTTATTGTAATTTAAATTGTAATTGTATGTAAAATATTTATTAATGTAAAATTTTAATTTTAATTGTAATATTTAATTTATTCTGAAATGATTGTAATTGTATATATGAAAAATTGTAAAATTGTAGTTCTGATTCTAATTGTATGTAAAATTCTAAAATTGTAGTTGTATTTGTAATTGTAATTTTAATTGAATTGTATGTAAAATATTTATAAAATTGTAATTGTAATTGTAAATGTAATTCTATGTAAAATTGTAAATGTAATTGTATGTAAAATTCTAAAATTGTAATTGTATTTGTAATTGTAATTTTAATTGAATTGTATATAAAATATTTATAAAATTGTAATTGTAAATGTAAATGTAATTCTATGTAAAATTGTAAATGAAATTGTATGTAAAATTCTAAAATTGTATTTGTATTTGTAATTGTAATTTTAATTGAATTGTATGTAAAATATTTGTAAAATTGTAATTGTAATTGTAAATGTAATTCTATGTAAAATTGTAATTGTAATTTTAATTGAATTGTATGTAAAATAATTGTAAAATTGTAATTGTAATTGTATTTGTAATTCTATGTAAAATTGTAAATGTAATTGTATGTAAAATTAAAATTCTAATTCTAATTCATGTATGTGAAATTAATGTAAAATTGTAATTGTAATTTTAATTCTAATTGTAATTGTACTTTTAATTGTAATTGTATGTAAAATTTTAATTCTATTAATGTGAAAATTTTAATTGTATTAATGTGAAATGATTTTATTAAAATATTTAAATTTGTGAATTTGCAAATAATTGTAAAATAACAAATCTAGAATAATACGAATTTTTGTAACATAATAAAGTTTAGAAAATAATGAAAATAAATTCATGTACTTTATAATTATCATTATTTTATTATGATCTTACATACAAGAAAAATAACTTTATACAGTGCAGTGTGTTTATCATCCTAACATGCACTAGTGCGTCGTATTAATAAGGCACATCGGTGCGTCACAACTCTTTCGCACCGATAACGAATAAACACAAATAAAAAAATGCAACTCTATTTTCTTTAAGTGAAAAAAAAAATGTCAATTTGAAAAACGGAAGGAAAAATATTTTCAAAAATCTAATTTCATAAAATAATTCTTTAAATACTAAACACTTTTCATTATTTCACTATTTTTGCTAAAATTTTCAGCCAGATATTTGCAGGAGACAAACCTGGAGCAAGAGAGCAAGAGGGCACTGTGGAGCAGTGAAATACATTTGAACAGAAGTATTCAGACAATCAGAAACCAAACCTCTAGTGATTCAAACCCTGTATCATAGAATTTGAAACCATCTCGTGATTAAATTTGATTATTTTTTTTACTTTTTTCTGCAGTTTTATCCATTTTTACCCTATACCCTTCATTTTTTTTTTTGCCCTTTCTTCTCCTTATTTATGTGATTTCAGAATTATGGTTTTTCATTTTAGATTGATGTCCAACCCATAGGATGACTTGCATAGTCGGATTCCAATCCATTCGGCCATTACATGAATTTTTGAAAAAATGGATTTTTCTTTATCGGTGCGCCCTGCGTACGCTACCGCACAGGTGCGTTGTATTATACAGCGCACCGCGAAAGTACTGTAGTAAAAAAAATGAAAACAGTTTTTTCTAAATCTGTGCACCAAATCTGAAATAGGGCACCAGCGCTCCATTTAACTAGGCAAGCACCGTACGGTGTATTACATCATTTTTACAGTGCGTTTATAATACCCCACGCACCGTACGGTGTATTATACTGTTTTTCGGTGCGTTGTTAATATCCCCACGCACCGGCTGTGGTGCAGACCTCATGAAAGGCGCACCGGTGTCTTGAGATTTATTTTCTACCTGAAAAGTTGAGAATTTATTTATAAATATATTAATGAATGATATGGTACAGGTTTCAGATTGATAAAAAATGTCTGACAAGAGATCAAGTAACAAAAATACTGTTAACACATCAAGAAAAGCAAAAAATGAAAGTTCTTTGTAAATTCTTTATAAAAAATATTATTTTTGAACTATATGTAAGTTTAACTAATATGTATTGTTTATTGTGTATCATGCAGAGCCACAAAATGACGAAGCTCGACATGATTATTTCTGATCTAGGACCAGAAGAGCGTAAAAGTTTAATGGAAAAATTGCAAAAGGATGAATCAGGTGAATGAAAAATACTATTGATCCAACATGAGTTTCTTTTTTTAATTATCATTAATAATATACTTAAAATTATTAGATAACATGTGTCAAATAGTCTACTAATTCACATATGTTTAATGTTCTACAGGGACCAACAACTCAAAAAAAGAATGTTGTTCTAAGAAAAGAAAAAAAATAGACCATGCAAATGAAAATCAATTGCTCCTTAGCTCATCTGGAGTGGTGTTGGAAGTTAACGAAAGGGGGAAAAACTTTTACAAAAGTTTGAGGGATCTAGTGGAACGAATGTATAGAGGTTATTTCCAACAACAACAATGTGCTTCAAATGTAATATGTAATTATTGAATTTTTCGATCATTAGGTACAATAAATAAACAATTTAGCATTAAATATTAATTTTCAAGAATTTTCTTGCAGAAAATAAAAGAAAATGGAACCCATTCAACACATAAAATAGGACGACAAGGAAGAAAATGGTTGATCTCTAAGTTTGTGAGTAATTATTACTTCCTTATAACAACTTAACTAGATTTCATTTTTGTATTTTTTAAGTTGTTTTACAAAAATCATCATTGAATTTCTTCAAGCAGGTGCTAACATACAAAGAAGAACCATCAGACAAATTGATTGAAATTGGGTTAAATATGGGTTGTGAATATATGTTGGCATATCATAATTTAATTGTGGAATTTGTAAGCATCTATCGATCTTGTTTTACTTAGCTCCGTCTATAATTAATAAAACAAAAACATCTTTATATTAAATATATGATTTGTTTTGGGGTATAAAACTTGCAGAAACAAAGTATGGAACTGCGCCAACAGATGAAATTTTCAAAGATGGCATGGTACATGGTTTTGAAAGAATGTGTATAGTTTATGAGTCAATTGTTGCTATGGTACGTCATTTTTATTTTCGATTTACATTGACGTATATTATTTAATATTGCAATTTTCATTATTCTCACCAATGTATATACACTCATTTCAGTTTATTTTTATGTTTGTAGATGGAAGGTGAAGAAGAAGAAAACAATCAACGCCGTGAACACAACATTCCTGAAAATAACCCCAAGTCATGGAAGTAGCTCTAGTAGTGACAGCAATTCAAGCAAAGAATGATGATCACTATGTTTGGATATCAAAGCAAGGCGTTTTATTTTTTGAAATATGTCTGTGAAATCAGACATTTTGTTTAATGTAATGGACATAGTGTCTCAATTGAAAGACAAAGGGATACGAATATTAACTGTCCCATTTTGTATGATAAATATTGTCTTATATATATATAAAATATGTTATAATTTATTCTATTGCGTTCTCCATTGTCGTTCTAAAATGCACTAATAAAAATTTAATTCGTATGAATATTGTTATAA
The DNA here is from genome assembly GCA_034641835.2 of Pinus albicaulis. Lineage (NCBI taxonomy): Eukaryota > Viridiplantae > Streptophyta > Pinopsida > Pinales > Pinaceae > Pinus > Pinus albicaulis. Next base: position 1,679,355,242 of record CM076578.1, read on the forward strand.
GATATATATGTGTCGACTTTTGATGAATAATGAATTTTAAAAAACCACAATAATTCTGATATGATATAACAAATTAATCCAAACAACACATTTAAATGCATTAATAAAAATGTAATTAATATGAATATTGTTATAAGATGTGTCGACTTTTGATGAATAATGAATTTAAAACAATCACAATAATTGAACTGTCACAGGTCGATGTTTCTAAAAAAAACAAAATGAAAACCGGTGCGTGTCAGTAACTGTAAACCAGTGCGTTTATGTGTCTATATGCACCAGTGCCTATACGCACCGGTGTCTGTACACACCAGTGCGTTTATGATCTATGGGCACCGCACAAATATTGATACCAGTTAAAAATATTGGTTGTTTGTGTGATATTGCATACCAGGGCATTTATGTATCTATAAACACCAATGCATTTGTACGATCCATGTGCAACGCACAAATACCGATACCAATTATAAATCTCGGTGCCTTTTTGTGATATGGTGCACCGGTGCATCATAAAGGTATACGCACTTGTGCGTTGGTATGACCTATGGGCACCGCTCAAATCCCAAGACCAATTAGAATGGCCCCATGCATTGTATCACCAACACTATGCCCGGTTTTGTTTTATATCTTAACGGCCCGGTTTATTCTCCTTAGACCACCCCGGGGCGCCGTGTACATGTATGCACTGGTGCGTTAAAGCCAGAGTAGCGCACCGATGAAAAAACATCTGTAATAACCTATGACCACCATTTTGTTTTTTTAGTTTTGTTGAATTTCTATTAAAAGCTCTGCCAAAACCTCCGTTCCCAGAAACGGATGTGGTAGCATATGTTTTTTTGACAATTTTGGCCAATTTTATAACACTAAAAACCTCTTTTATAACCTCCGCTAGAGGGTCTTTTCCTTGTAGTGTATAAATCAATGCATCTAATGCAAGAAATAAAATAGGATTATAGATCAGCATACGCACATTAAAATGAATGCATCTAGTGCAATAAATTTTCTTCCCTTTCTCGCCCCTCCCATCCATCTATATCGATATCTCCCTCCATCTCTCCTTCTTTGTCTCTCTATCTCACCCCCCCATACACATGATATATCTCTTCATATATATCTATATATCTCTTCCTCTCTCTATCTCTCTCCCCCTTCCATCTATATCTCTATATCTCTTTGTCTCTCCTTATTCATCTCTCTATATCACCCTGCAAACATACACATTGTTTCTCCATATCTATCTATATCTCCCTCCCTCTCTCTCTCTCTCTCTCTTCCCCCTACTCTCCTCTCTCCCTCTTTCTCCATCTCCCTTTTCACTCTTTCTCTCTTTCTCTCTCCCTCTCTCTCCCTCCACTTTTCTCTCTCTATATGTCTTTCTTCTTACCTCCCTCTATCCCCCCCCTCCAACTCCATCTCTCTCTCTCCCTATCTCTCAAGTCCTCTCTCTCTTCCTTTCTCTCCCACCTCCCTTTGTCTTTCCCCCTCCTCTCTCTCTCTCTCTCTCTCTCTCTCTCTCTCTCTTCTTCCTGCAAAATTTTTTACTATCTCCCTCTCTTTTGCATTCTCTCCTCTCTTCTCTCCATCTCTCCTCCTTTGTCTTCATATCTCACCCCAAAACATATACACTCTTTCTCCATCTCTCCCTTGTCACTTCCTTTCTCTCTCTCCACCTTTCTCTCTCTATATGTCTTGAACTTCTTCCCTCCCCATATTTTCCTCCAACTCCACCTCTAAGATCCCTCTATTTCTCCTCCACTCTCTCTTTTTGTCCCCCCCTCTCTCTCTCTCTTACCCTTCTCTCTCTCTCTCTCTCCTCCATATTTCAAAAAATTTAAAATACTTTGACAATTAAAATATTTTCCGGATGCGGGTGACATGCTTGACATGGGTGAACAGAAAAGCCCAATTCATGCAAACTGTGAATATCCTCACAGCAATCCCCCACCAGCTACATATCCAATCACAGTTATCATCTCGCACGATCCTCGCAGAAACATCGATCACGCAGAATGGATAGGTCTGGTGTCACCTGACCCGGACCATCACCTCACCCTTACTTCCATTAATGACCATGTTGCATAATCAGTATTTCAACCTTGCTTACCCCTCGACGTCTGGCCATCAGCTTGAGCCTCACACACAGATCACTCATAGCCTCTCTGACATGCCTCATCTGCATTCCTATATATCCTCCCACTCTCAACACCTTCCATCTATTATCTGCTCTCTGCTGCATTTTTCTCCTCTGATTTGGAAGCTCACTGAATCCATTCAGCTGCGTAGTCCAAGTCCTGGAGTGAAGCTGCACAGAGCCCCTCTGCCTGGTGCATTGTATCCTGCGCACCTGCCCCCAGCCTCTGCATTTTTTCTTGCCCTTGTACTCCCCCTACCACCCCTCCCAAGTGCACAATGGCTTCCAGGTTGCGCCAACGCACTATCCGTGGTGGTCAACGAGGGGCTCTCCCGGGCTGCTACCATCGCGACGAGGACAATCAACTCGAATGGCTTGAGGGCTCCTCGAAAAATCCCCCTGCCAGCCATCCTTGTGGTTAGGAGCAGATTGCAGACTCCTCCATGAACCCGACGACAAGAGGAAGACCTAGTGCGAGGAGGTCCACCTTCACCTCTAGGGCTTCCCCTTCGCAAAGCATCCCAGCACCTCCGAACATCCCTGTGCAGGCAAATGAAGACTCAAACATTTGGATCATGGATTCCGACGATGTTTGGATGAAGGTTTTGGAAGGAGTAGATCCGGACTCCCCCATCCTCTGCGCACCGTCAAATCTCCCCATTCACATTGTTGCTGAAGTGGAAGCTACCAAGGAACTAGCCATAGCGCAGGCCCCTACCTGTGCCATCCTCGAGGAAGCTCCCCACCACAGTGATGATGAGGACTCGTAATGTTTTTGTTGTTGTTCAGTTCTTTTTTGTTTTTTGTCATGCGTGCCCATAGGGCCACACTATTATTTCCTCCTCTCATGCTCCTAAATGTATCAGTGCTACTACAAACATAGTCTTTTCTGCTCACAATTTTGTCTGGGCCATCCCCCTCCCCTACAGCAGCCCAGAATCAGTGTAACAAAGGTATGGATTGGTTAAGCACAACTTACCAACCATGCCTGTAAACTATGTACTTATATGTTTCCAAATTAATAGATTAGCACAACTTACCAAAAAAAAAAATTATGTTTAATTTTTTATTTTATTTTTAATTTTGATGGTGTACAACAATTTAACTTTTTTATATAATACATATTTAAATGAAAGATTTCAAATGTGTATTGTACATTCACCTCGAGGGAAAATGATAATTTTCCATGGAAATCTTATCTAAAAATTTTCAAAATATTAATGTTCTAGCTACATCTATTAGAGATACCTAGAGCACTTCATGTCTTCCAATTGAAATTGTTTAGATTTTATTTCTTTAGGCGGCTTCAGGTTATAATTACTTCAGGATTTTAAAAATATTATATTTTATATTTTAGATTTATAAAAAAAAATATGTTAAATAAAGTTAACATATTGAGTTAGCTTGTATGACTCTTTTTATGTTAATGTCTCTTTTGTTGATGCCTACGATGTATATCAACCACATTTAACATTTATTAATGTGGTTGTGCTAATATATATTATAATATAACGAATTTTATATTATATTAAAGTTAATATTATATTAATCCAAAATCAATAAATTTAATAATATTAACATTATTTATATATTAATATTACATTTTTAATATTAATATTAGGTTTCATAATTTAATTTAATAATAATAATAATCATTTTTTAATATTAATATTAAATTTAATAAGGTCTCTACATGACATGATAACAAAAATTATAATAAAATTTGGAATTTTAAAATGTGGTAAAAACTTTTATGGAAGGTAAATTTATGATCTATTCAAACTCAAGGTATATGATAAGGTATATTTTGAGCACACATAGACATACTTACACATTCCCCCATAGTGGGTTGTACAATGTGCATCTCAGCGCAATAACATAAAAAATTTCTAATGTTGTTCATAATCTTTGTTAATTTTCTAATGTTGTTAATATCATGCCAACTTGGTTAAATTATTGATGGATTAAATTTTAGATCTTTATTGATTCTAAAATCTAAATGATGGGATTCACATATTTTTGTATATAGGCTCGATCAAGCTTAATAGCTCTGTCCAGCCATATAGCTCGATCCAGCCATTGTTAACCGCGTAAATGGATCGATCGAGGGTTTACGAAACCCTTGATCAAGCTATTTGAATTTTAAATTTAATCATTTTTTCAAGCACTTTAAGCGCTCAATCAAGATTTTGAAGTCCTAAAGTTCACAATCTCAACACCCCTTCTACAAACTTTCCTGCAACACCATTTTGTACCCTAACAGACTTAGTGAAAATGTGAATTTGGGTTACACTTTTTTCCCTTTTTTGAGAAAAAAATTTCATTTTTTTCTGTTCTTCAACTTTCTGCAAGCTAAAACAATTTTTCTGTTTATAATTTCATTTTGCGATAAAAATAAAAGTTTTCGGAAATCTTATTAGCTTTCTATTACTTATTTTTTGGAATTTTTTTATACACATTTGATATGTCAACTTAGAGTTTCTTTGAGTGTGTGTTTTTTAACAATCAAAGGATTCATAAGAATTCATGTTAATACGCAATGGTGTATTCTTTGAAAATTTGTGTTTTTGAGAAACAAAATGTGTTACAACAATCTAGACAGATTCTACTTCGGTTTCGTCATATTTACAAAGCCAACGGATGCATATCATAATTACTAGAATTTTTTGAACTGGTCCGATATGAAAAAACTGCATATTTTGAATATGTTTCGCGACACAACAAATTTCTTAACATATAAGTTATAAACTAAAAATCTAAAAACTACCCATTAGAGACGACGGACCAATGTAATGCACCATAATTTTTTCAATTTTTTTTACAATGTATTTTGGAAGATAAAAAACTATGATTTCACTGAATCATAATGACCTTAAGAAATTGTTTGCACATGTTTATTACAAAATTAATTAAAATTAGTAAATATTTATGAAATTCCATAAAAGTTATATTTCCTAAAAGTAGATTGAACTCTAAAAATGCTTATCTTGGTTCTGACAATTGATTTAGAATGTTTCATAGAGTTTAATCAGTCTGAAGTTGAAGATATGTATTTAGAGCTTGGTTCTACATAATTGTTGACGTGTTAGTTCGTCCGAACTCTTAAACAAATTTCGGCCGAATTGTTTTTTGCGCCGACGGCCCGTCAAGTTTAACAATATAAAATTTCAGCCAATCTTTTAATAAAATTTCGGCCAAACTTTTAAACAATTTTCTGTCGGCCGGAAAATACCATGAAGCCCCTCCAAAAAAACATTTCACGGCAATATAAATTGCCGCGAAAGTATTCATTATTTTCACATATTTTCGCACATTTGGTCTGATTTTACAAAGGTCTTGGTCTGATTTTGCAAAGAATTTTTTTGGGTTTAAGGACTTTTCTTGCAGGTACATTCAAAGGACATTTTGCAAATGATTGTTTTGGGTTTAAAAACTTGTCTTGGAGGTACATTCAAAGGATTTTTTTTGGAGGTATGTGATACATTTTTTGGATGTATTTTGGGATTCTTTTTTTTTTTTAAATATGGATTTGGGCTTAATTTTCATTGTTTTTGAAAGTATGGATTTGGACTTAATTTTCAAAGGACTCTTTTTAGGCTTAATTTCGAAAGGAATATTTTTAAACTTAATATTCAAAGGACATTTTTTGGACATTTTTTTGAAGTATTTTTTAAAGTGATATTTTTTGAGAGGCTTTTTTGAAGTATTTTTTAAAGTGATATATTTTAAGAAGTTGGAATTAATTTTCAATGGACATTTTGCGGAGGCATTTTTTGAAGTGACATTTTTTTAGAGTACGTGTTTTGGGTTGAAGTAAATCTTTTATAATGATTTTTTAAAATGAGTTTTTTTCTAACTTTTTAAATGAATTTTTTTTGTAGGACTTGGAAGGAAATATTTTGAGCTTCGTTTCATTTTTATAAGACATTTTTTTCTCGGATTTTTTAAAGTAAGTGTTTTGGATTGAAGTATGTATTTTTTGCAAAATTTTTAAAATGAGTTTTTTTAAATTAAATATTTTGTGATGTTTTTTTTTAATTGAGTTTTTGTCTAAATTTTTGAAGGAAATCTTTTGAACTTCATACTCTATTATCATGGGAAATCGAAGGAATTATACGAGAAAATATGATCGAAAAAGAGACTCTAAGGAACGTAGAGAAGAGACAAGACAATATCGCAAAAGTAATATAGAAGCACTCTCAAATATTGAAGGGAAAAATCAACCTCAACTAAAAGTTGAAGCAGGTATGTAAAAGTAAATATTATGAGTTTGATATATTTAAAATTTTCCTAGTGTAAAATGTGAAGCTTAATTTTTATTTGATGAACTAATTTGAAAAATATTTTGCAATGTAAACAAAGAGAGATATTCTTCAAAAAATTGATGATGAGATACAAAATTTTGAAAGAGAAAGTGAAAGAGATATTGAACCAATGATTGAAGATGGTGAAAATGTTGAAAGAAATTCAAGTGAAGAAATTGAATCACAAAGTATATATATATATATATATATATATATATATATATGTTGAACACATGCACGTATTATTGAAATTATACATATATTTATTAATTTAGTTATTTATTGAATATGTAAATTTATTATGTACTATTCATTCAAATATGTATAGATGAAATCAATGTTGATGACGAGATGTTAGAAAATGTTGACACTCACACATATGGAGATTAAAAAGCTAACCATTATATACGATATCGTGTTAACCACATTTTTTAGAAGTATTTCATAAAGGAAAATGTGACAGTTCAAGCCCAAATGTTGAAAGGTCTCCTATCATTAAGGAAATTAAAAGAAGCTACGACTTTATTGGGTATTCAAAAATCAACCAAAGATAAAAAAAAATGAAGGAAAATGTGATACAAAATATAAATAGTGCTATAAATTCAATTAGAAGATCTAGACAGAAAAATGTTTCAGTTGTATGTAGAGAAATACATATGGCAGTGGTTTCATCAAGTACTAAAGAGAATCGCTTGGTAAAATCTATGGCACGAGCATTAGGAACCTCACGAAAAACTTTGCACAAACATTGGAAATTTCGGTTGCAAATAGATGTAAATGATGAACTCGCTTGCTGGAGAGCTATTTGTAGGTAACCATACAAAGATAGACTTGGAGAACATGTTAAAAAAATAATATATGAATATTGGAAGAAAAATTCATGTGTTTTTCCAAATGCAAGGGATGTGATGCGAAGAAGAATAACACAAAATCAATATGAATAGCGTGAAAAACATTTTTTGGAAACCACTTAGATAGATTTTTTCAACAAGTTCAAAGAAGAGAATCGTGAAATTCATGTGTCAATCAATGCTTTTGTTCAACAAAAACCATGGTATGTAAAACCTATCGTCGTACGCGACACTTGTTGTTGTCATTATCATGTGGAATTTGAGTTATATTATGACACATTCCTTAATTTTGGTAGAACATTTTGGAAGGATTCACCTCCTCCTTCCACTATCTATGATTTCATATCTCAAATTCTATGTGAAAGACAAAGCGATGAACTATTTTACGAAAAGAAATGTGTTGGTGGTAAAAAATGCGATGATTGTGGAAATTTGACTAAATTTCAAAACAAATATCGTACTGATATAAATGATCAATCATTTTCCAACATGAAAGTGAAATGGAAGAGATATGAATATATCCATACATCGATTCAAGGTGAAAATAGTGCTAAAAGAATTGAATTACGATAACAAGAAATTTTTGTGATAGACTTTTTGAGAAAATTTGAGGCAGAAACTTATAAATACACCAAGCATTCCCATAGAGCTCGATGGCAAGACTTGCAATTCAAAAAATCTAGTGAAGTTTTTCCACCAGGGACCATTTTGTCAATAATTGATTTTGCAGAAAACTACACATTTGTTCCACAAAAAGAAATTCAGAGTGAATACTATCATTCTGACCAAGTCTCCTTGCTTGTCCATATTCTATATAGACATGTTAAACAAAACGTCGATCATATATAAAGCACCAGTGAAAATCGACATGTTATTAAATAATATCACTTTTATATCAGTGATGATCGTACACATGATACATATTTTGTACAACACTGTTTTGGAAAGATTTATGACTCCTTTAAAAATCGTGGAATAACATTCAATGAACATTGGATATGGTCAAATGGATGCACAGGTTAATTCAAATCTGCACGATCATTCTTTTGGATGTGTTGTCTTCATAAGAAAACCTACATTAAACATTGTTGGAATTTCTTTGAGACTGGTCATGGAAAAGGAGAACATGACGGTGCAGGGGCATGCATAAAAATAGCACTTCGAAGATATCAAATGGACCCCTCTGCAAACCGAATTTTGGACGCTAAAGAATTTGTTCAATGGTGCATTGCTACTCTAAGCCATGAGACTAACTGATCAAGGGAAGTGCGAAGGTACATTCAATTTAATTTTTATTGGATATCTAATTTTAAATAATGTACATTTATCACAATTTGATTATCTTTGATTGATTATCTTTGATTGTATTTTGATATCATATTTACATTCTTCTTTGAATTTTCCATATAAAGGATTTTTTGGCATATTGGGGTCGAAGAAGTAGATAGATCAATTGGAAATGATGTTGAAACAATAAAAGGGACTCAAAAATTGCATTCAATTAAAACAAATTTGTCCAGAAATGTGTTTGCATTGGATAAAAGAAAATATTCTTGTTTTTGTCATGTTTGCATAGACAACACAGATCCAATGATGTTTGTGAAAAAAAATGTATATAAAAGATTGGAAACATACAGAGGAGACTACAATATCATCCGAAGGTGATCGAGTTTCTGATCTTGTTAGAGAATGTAACATTTGAATTGCTTTCAAATGATAAAGATCTAGAAATAAATTTAAATACATAAGTTTTTTAAGTTTGTTTTATTGTGCAGGTGATGTTTTTGTTGTAATTGCACTTACTAACAACGATGAAAATGTGAAGTATCATTTGATGTGTTGCGCTTAATGAAAAATGAAATTATTAGAAAACTATAATGTTCACGGGTTTCCATATGAAAGAGGATCTATTATACTAAAAGGTTATTTTTTCAGACAAACTAATCAAAGTGGGGATTTTGTTTACTTTGAAAACTATGAACCTGATGTCATAAGTTGTCAATATAGTCACTTGGTGTGTGCAACACACATAAAGTTGATAGAGGTTCAATCAAAGAAAAAAACGAAAATTAAGAAATGGAAAATATCAAAATCCGATCATGAACGAATCATTGAAGATGGCATTCCATTGGAATTTTTTTGATTGAACTGCCCAACAATTTCTTCTCTTTGGATTATGTTTTAGAACTTCCAAAACTCAACTAAAAATTGATCTGCCTTGTTATGTTATCTGTGCAAGTGTTTGCACACGTACAAATTGTTTTGGTACATGCACACTAGGATCAACTGAAAGTAGCTTTTCTATACATGCATTGATGAAAAATGTTGCATGTACTGGATATATATATATGTTCTAGAATGCAATTAACTGTTCAAGTAGTTTTACTATTTGCATTGATGAAAAATGTTTAACGTACTGAATATATATGTTCTAGAATGAAATTAACTGAAAGTACTTTTTCTATGTGCATTGATGAAAAATGTTGCACGTACTGGATATACATGGACTGAATGTAACCAGTTTTTCTCGTGGGATTTTCTGGTAAATAGTATCCACAATGTAAATAAATCATCCACATTATAGTTTTGTATGAAGATTCCTTTCAGACAAGAGACTCGGAGCACTTCTCCGACTTTTGGTGGGATTTGACCCACATCTCTATTCCTGATAGAAAATCTAGTACAAAATTTGTCTGTCCAATGGTGGGATATGTTCTAGGAAATTAACTGAAAGTAGCTTTTCTATGTGCATTGATGAAAAATAATGCACGTATTGGATATGTGTGTGGGTGTGTGTGTGTGTGTGTGTGTGTTCTAGAATGCAATTAATTGTTCAAGTAGTTTTCCAATGTGCATTGATGAAAAATGTTTCACGTACTAAATATATATGTTCTAGAATGAAATTAACTAAAAGTAGCTAAATTCTATAGCCATTGATGAAAAGTAGCTTAATTCTATTGACATCAATGAAAAATGTTGAAGTACTGGATATATATGTTCTAAAAACTAATTAACTATTCAAATATTTTTTCTATGTGCGTTGATGAAAAATGTTGCACACACTGGATATATATGTTCTAGAATGGAATTAACTGAAAGTAGCTTTTCTATACATGTGCATTGATGAAAAATATTGTCCATATATATACATTATAGATTGCATTTTTTAAATTTTATGATTGTTTTCAACACATCTAACAAGACTTAGAATCTTATGATTGTTTGTATATATATATATATATATATATATATATATATATATTACATTTCAATCATTTTAACATATATATTCAAACATGTAAAATCATTTTACATATATATGCGTATATTCTCATGAACTTTTTTTTGTTTGAAAACAAGAACTTGAATTTTAAAAACAAAACATAATATCATAATCACATGCCAAATGAAGCTCAACCATCCAAAACTTGAGTTTTAAAAACTTTTATTATATCACAACATTACTTCACATGCCATGTCAATTGTAGTCTGAATTATCCAATAAAAAAAATTAACATTATATCACATGCCAAATGTAGATCAACCATCCAAACCAAAGTTTTTTAATTAATAAAAAAATTATAGATCACAACATTACTTCACATGCCAAATGTACTTCAACCATCCAAAACTTGAGTTATAAAAATTTTATGATTATATCACAACATTACTTCACATGCCATGCCAATTGTAGTTCAACTATGCAATAAAAACATTTAACATTATATCACATGCCAAATGTAGATCAACCATCCAAAACTTAAGTTTGAATTTAAGAAAAAATTATAGATGACAACATTAATTCACATGCCACATGTAATTTCCAAACCATCCGTAACTTAAGTTTTAAAAACAAAATAAATTATATGACAACATTACTTCACATGCCAAATGTAGTTCAACCATCCAAAACTTAATTTTTAAAAACCAAACAAATTATAACACAACATTACTTCACATGCCAAATGTAGTTTAACCATCCAAAACTTAAGTTTTAAAAACATTATATATCACATTCGCATGTACCAAATGTAGTTCACATAAAATTGTCCAAAATTTGTAGATCTCATAATTATCAAGTATGAAGTTATATATGACTGCATCTAGATAATATATAAAAAAGTAAATTTAAGACTAGAAATCTCAATCAAATCTAGAAATCATCCATCAAATATAGATGGATGTAGTGTCTTTCCCAGCAAAGTCTCAATCCGTGAGCTATCCTGTGAAGCATGGGGAACCTGTACGCAATGCACGTACAAACATTAAAATTTGATGTTTTAACATTGAGTGAGAATATATGGAACTTCATGTAAAAAACAAAATATAAAAAAATTCATGCAATACCTCATGAGCTTCCCTCTCCATTTGTTGCTCATCATCTACAACTTCCCACATGGAAACATCTCCAACAATAAACTGTACTATATATATATATATATATATATATATAGAGAGAGAGAGAGAGAGAGATTAAAAAATTTCAAATGAAAATGCATATATATAAACTTATTTTCAATAATATTAAAAAAAAAATTAGACAACTTGTTCAAATGGTTGAAATTTTGTGGATGTTACTATCTCCATCGCTAGAGTCCGTGGAGAAAAGAAATCCTCTATAGAAACATAAATTAAACAAAAAAATTTAAGTATAAAATAACTCAAAATCAAGATCTCAATTTATAATAAAACTTTTAAACTTCAATTTATAAATTAAAAATTAAAAAAATATATATTTAAAAGTGAAAAATTGAATACTTCTGCAGGGGGATTTGGCACATATCCTAAGAGAGGCTCCAAAATAAAATCTCCAAAAACCTAAAATTCAAAAAATTTAAAATAACTCAAAATATAGATATATCTCATTTTTTAATGGAACTTTTTGAAGTGAAATATATAACTTAAAAACATAAATTTTAAAAGTGAAAAATTGTCCATACTTTTTGTGAATCTGGCACATCTCCTAAGGAAGTAGAAGGTGCATCTCCCAAGGAAGAAGAAGGTACCGCCATCCCAAAAACATCGGACGAAATCGGAATCTGTTAAAACATTTTATTATATATACATGAAAATATACATGTGTGCACAATTATTTATTTTAAAAATATGAAGTTTGAAAAACACTAACATTTGCCAACATATCTTGATGGTGAGACCCATCTTGATTGTTTGAACTAGAGGCTCCGAACGTGATATTAACATTTTCGTCATTCAACAAGCGTGACAACTAGAAATGATGTTAACATATAATGATACATTTTTGTTAGATTAATGTACATACAAATAAATGTATGTATATATTTATTTATTACAAATTGTATGTATGTGTTAAAATAATTGAACCCTAACCATTAACACATACCGTTCCCATGCCCTCTTCCTCGTGAACAATTAGTTCATTCCAACCATTGCGACAATTCTTCGCATATGTTTTGAGATCTTCAACACTCATGTTGTCAATATCTTCATCTGTATAATACACAAAATTGGTGCGTGCATTCTCACGTGCTCTTTGTCGATTCAGAAAAACATCGACTCCACCCAATCCACTGTGAATATTGTCGATGATGGCATCCCTTGCTTCTCGACTAATTTTAGAAGTGGCTTCCATCTCTGACCACAAAGTTTTGACACGAACAAGTCGACTAACCAATGGTGGCTCAGGACGAGGCAACTCAGCATCATGCCTAGCGCCCCTACAGTCACACAATCGACCTTTCCCAGGACCAAAAAATTCAGAGGGAAGGTCATTGGAATTGGGCTTCATTTGCAAAAGGAATTCTGCATAAAATAATTTTGCGAAATAAAGTGGAACCTCGTCGTTCCATGGGAGTCTTCCATAAGCCGCAAGGTGTTTATCATACAAATAGTGAGCTATATCAAGATGCTTGAAATATTGCACCTTCAGCATCTTTATTTTCAGCCCTTCTTTGAAATTAAACATCTAAGGGGTGAAATCCCAAAGTTGGGAAACACTTCTTGGCGGATGGTTAGAATTTGGGAGAAATTTTTAATTTCTCGTCTGAGAAAATAGTCAACTCGATTTCTCGACTGAGAGTTTTAAAAACTCTCGTCCGAGATATTTTAAATATTTCGGTCGAGAGTTTGGTTGGATTTAACCGGAGTTAAAATTCTCTCGGACGAGAGTTATGCATTTTCTCATCCGAGAGTTGTACTGACATAAACTCTCAGGAAGACTTTCGGACGAGAGTTTTTTCAACTCTCGTCCGAGAGTTTTATTCTTATAATAAAACTCCAAAATTCTTCATTCGCCCGGCATTCTGCACTGTCGTTTTCATTTTGGCACTGTTGTTTTCACGATTTCTTGGACTGTAGCTGTCGTTTTGAAGAGCTATTTTCTTTGTCGCCGGAATCTGGGTAAGCCTTTGTCTACCTTGAACTGTGCATCTACCTTGAACTGTTGAAATTTTTGGGATTGTGGATCATTTTTTTAAGGTCATGAAGCTTAAAAGCAAGAAATTCATTTGGAGGATGAGCACTGGCATAGTACATATGTTTTCCCCTAAATAAAAACCAGTCAAATCCATAAATAACTAATTCATTTCAGTTACAGAGAACCAAGACAACCCATATGTACATTAGTTTTTTCTCTTCGAATAAAAATCAATTAAATCCACAAGTAAATAATCATTTAATCACAGAGCACTAATACAACCCATATGTAATATTGTTGCCTTGTCTCCATTCCAATGAGGAATGCATCGTTTAAGCAGTAATTAAATTTTGAAACGTAAAATGATGCCCAAGAACAATAAAAGAAATATTGCTCATCAGATAGAATGAGCCATGTGAACTAGGGGATATAAAAAACCCTCTTAGATTTCATCTTCACATCACAGAGGAGATATTGCTTGTTGTGGATTCTACTCGATCTTCTCACCGGGGTGACTACCTTGTGCTCCTCATCTCAACCACCCTCTTTTCGGACAATGTTCTCATAAGTTGTAAAGCTTCCATAAGAAGGTGAGTTTGTGGAAAAGTCTGGTGTAACTAAATATTCTTGATCGGTTGCAGAGGAAATGATGTTTCCTCTTCTTGACCTCCTTTCATATCCCTAGCAAAGGACCAGTTACTATTTGGCCTTGAGATGAAATTTCAAATGTTGTGGTTTGCTAATTTCGTTGTTGTCTAGGGTTTTAACGAAGTTAAAAAAAAACATGGTTATTGAGAACCAAGGAGCAAAGGTTTTAAATTTGCACTTTGCCTAGTAGGTCTACTACGAGGTTGGAGATGTCCTCAATGACCATCATTCACAACAACAGAACCAACAACATCAAGATCCCCATAAACATCATAGTCTCAATTGCAAAAATTAAGATGAAAGTGATGACCATCATTCACAACAACTGAACCAACAAAAACAATATCACCATCAACATCATAGTCTCATTTGAATAGATAAATAAGAAAGTGATGAACATCATCCACTTATGAAATCTAGACCTCACATTGATGACCATTAGAAACTTATGAAATGGAGAGGGGACATGGTGAATCTTATGATTCAATTGGTTTGTTTTTTTTATTGAGGAATGTAATAGGAACAAGTCTAGTGCTCACGTGATGAAGGGAAAGTGAGAATCTATTTCCAAAATCTTGAAGGAGAAAGGATTTCATATTTATTGTCAGCAGTGAAAAGATAAATTCAATGACATGAACAAGAATTTTAAGGCACTAAATGATGTGCTTGGAAGAGACACATCAAAGGTTGTTGAGAATCATCATCTCATTTATTCTATGGATCATTTTTCCGAGGGGACAAAAAAGGGTATGATGAAAATTATAGATTCCAATCACTTATTCTAGGAAGAAATGTGTTCTTATTCCAAGCTACATATCCTGGCAGATTATGGTATGTTGTCATCTTCTCCTAAGGGGAGAGAGAATCATGAGGCAAATGGGAAAACTAATGATGAAAATGGAGAAGATGTTGAAGAAGATAGTACAAGAATAGCATGGATGCAAAGACAACTTCTTGAGGTGAAAACACTGAAAGTGGAGGTTCAGGCACAACAACTTGAGCTTGAGAAGGAAGGCTTTAAGGGGCCGGTAATTTTTAGGAGTAAGTAAATATAGTTGAAGAGACTGAAGTTAGAAAATGAAAATAATAAACTTGAATTCGAACTCATGGAAGTGCAGTTGAAGAAAAAGGAATTTGAGATCATGAAAGAGGCAGAAATGACATAGCATCTCTCTCTATTGGATTGTTTGTATGGAGTAAAACAAAATTAGGGGGTCAAGCTCCAATAGCTCAGTTTTTTGTGCCTCACTGTCTTCAGCCTTTGTGGAAATCATGAATTATTTTCAGTTGTTTATGTTTCATTGTCTTGATACTAATGTAATACATACGTAGTGAATTTTCTCATTTATTTGGAAATTCTTTTTTGGTGAACTCATTAGGTATTTGTATTCCACATAATAGTTAACAACTTTCATTTTAACTTGAGTAAACTCATTTTTACACAAGTATTTGTATTTTTTTGCGATAATTTATTTCTTTTGGTACTTTAGAGATAGTTCATGTAAATTCATTTAGTATTTATATTTGTTTGCAATAAGTATGTCAACACCAAAACTTGTCATTTCCTAGTCCTACTCTATTTTCTAAAAGGTTTTCCCACCTAGCTTCATTCTCTATTGTCAAATCGTTATAAAATCATGGGATCTACCTCATGGTGGCCAAGGTCTTTGTAATTAGTGGTGGTGGAGAGAAGAGCTACCCACCTTGACTATTATATTCCTCTTACATGGTATACATTGTGAGTTGGGTTTTTTTAATCATCTGTATGTAAATTGAGGAGTCAACAATTTTCTCACATTAAGTTGGTTTTTTCCCACAACATTTTCACAATTATTTGGATTTTTTTAAGGAGGTCATTGTTATTTTATCTTATTCCTAAGAAATAATGTTAGAGGGCTCGTCTTCTAATTGGTCATGGTTATACCTTCCTCAACACTCCAAATATATCATTTTGTTGTCCTATCTTGCTTTATGGGGTATGGTATGTTTCTTACTCCTACATTTTAACATGGAAATTGAGGGTATGTGTGTTGCGTCCAACCCTTGTCTCTAGTGCATGGTATTCTTCAAATTTCATATATACATGTTAGATATTATGTGGGGTGTATCTAAGAAGGTGTTGCTGTAATTTTCCATCCCTTTAAAAATAATGAGTCCCTACTCTCACTAACAGTTCGATATTTAAGGTATGCTCTGGTCATGTGTTTAAAAAATTTGGTGCTACTCTTTCAATAGTCATATGTCCATGAAAACCAATTAGTGTACAATTGTGACTCAAAACTATACTTGCAAATTTTCATGGTTCAAACAACATCAAAATATTGGGTACACCCGACTAAAAATAGAATGCACTAGTCCCAAACTGACAAATTCATTGTTGGAAGCAAGGAGAAACAAATCAAAAAAGGAAATTCCTCGTAACATATTTGCTTACGGTATTTTTTTTGTAGGGCACCTTCATATTTTCGACCTACTGTAACAATAGATGATTTCACCCTTCATTTGAAAATTGTTCTTGAACTAGGCCAAATGATTTTGACTTCAAGGCTGCTCTTTCACCATAATCTAGCTCGGATACCAAGTAATCTTAGGAGATTGAACAAGTCGGTTTTATTTTCTTTTGTCTTTGTTACAACTTTTTAGTTGAAGTAGTGAACCCCCAGTCATGGTATATCTTTGTGATATAGTGGGAATTCTGAAAGAGATTTGCTAGTTGTTTTTCCTATTACCTTGGAGACCTTATTGCATGAAATCTATCACTTTAATCATTAGGAAAGGCATTGTACTCAAAAGTAGAATCTAATCTAATGTCATGTGTCAAAAGATAAGTCACAGAATTGAAGTATAATCACACTGCAATGATGAATATAAAGACTGGAAAAATAAATCAGCTATAAATCTGAAGCTTGGTGCTTGAAGTATGAGTCATGTGCTTGCAACCCTCATGAATTTCAATAAAATGGTGCCATGTGGTGCCATGTACTCATAAGCATATTCCTTTTACTTATTCAAATAGTTTCAATGGTGTGCTGAGTGCAACTAGAAGTGGTGGAGGAAGGTGGAATAAAACCAACAATACTCTCTCGTTTGTGGAATTGAAAGTGAAACTGTGGGATGCTTTCGTGAATGGGAGAAACATGTCTAAAGTGTTCCATAACAATTATAGAGTTAGAGGAGGAACCTTGAAAATTATGGCTACATTTCTATAGAATCTCTCTCCTTGTTATGTTGTCTACCTTATCGTTGTTTGCATATCTCACAGTTAAGATCTTATGAAGATATCCCTTCATTCTTTGATACCTCAATTTTGTATAAATTTGGTCTATGTGACATTTAACCTTACTTTCTTCGAGGACTGTGACTATTCTCCTCATGCAAGGAATCTTGGTAACCCAACCAGCTTATAGATCTCCCTGCCAAAACAAAGTCATTTAAACAAAATTTGATTATAGAATGAAAGATACTTACTTGATAAGTGAAGATAAAGTCTTCATCTTTATTTCTTCGATGGTGGAGAAAACATGTGTTAGTGATTTCTCTTTGAATGATCTTCTTCAAGGGTAAGGATTAGATCTTGGTTGTAATGATGATAAAGTCTTCTTTTTTGCACTCTTTTGTGCCAGTCCTAGGAAAGCTCGGTTCCTAGTCTTTAGATAATATTACTTTGAATTCTTCTTTACATAAGAATATAATTACATAGTCAACATGAAGACCGACGTAGTTATACTTTTCAACATGCCTATGCATTCACACATAGTACCTATATAGTACTTTTTATCCATTGTTTGATGACATTCAACTGTCGATTGATAATTTGTTTTCTAATTTGTTTATGAGGGGGAGGGGAGCCCTACAGAGACCCCTCCATGGCATCAGGGGAGCCCTACAGAGACACCTCCATGAGAGGAGGATTATCAGGTACATTGGTTTTTTAGTTATGTCATGTTTTCAAGTAGGTTATATTTATTGTTCGTCGTGAAAAATTGATTAATGTGAATTTTTTTTGTCCTGCACAGGTGGACGCACTCGTCCGACTCGTTCACCAAGTCAGGAAATCGAACAAGAGGCACCCCAAGGACATGTTCCCATTTGCCCTATTGCTGGTGAGGGGAAAAGGAGAACAATGTCTCAGCCTGTGGGATTCATCCCACAATTGGATACTTCTCCAGGTAAAATCTAAATGAAAATTTATTGTTTGATGTATGTTTAATTTCAAACTTATTGTGGTACTCATGTACCCAAATTCTAACTGATTTAATGTTTTGTACAGTGGGTCATAGACACATTCATTCCTCGCTAGGGGACCATGGTATGAACGAGGGTCTTATACACGGCAGAGGTACACATTAGATCAATTGCTAGTTAAAATGTTCAATTTTACGTTATATTCAATGTTCAACAGGTGATTTTTTTTTTTCAAATGACATGTGTTTAATGTGAAAATATTATGCTCCATAGGTGCAAATGTTGGAGTTGGGGTTGGCCCTATTGCTGGTGAGAGGCAAAGGAGAACAATGTCTCAGCCTGTGGGATTCATCCCACAATTGGATACTTCTCCAAGTAAAATCTAAATGAAAATTTATTGTTTGATGTATGTTTAATTTCAAACTTTTTTTGGTACTCATCTACCCAAATTCTAACAATTTAATGTTTTGTACAGTGGGTCATAGACACATTCATTCCTTGTCAGGGGACCATAGAATGAACGAAGAGGAAGAGATAGTTTTTCCAACAGGTATTTTCAAATTACCAAACAAGTTTTTTAAATACAAATTTTCCTTATAAATTATTTAATTTTAATATGTGCAATAATTTAACATGTTACAGGTGGTGATGGTCCCCGTCCTAGGGGTAGAGGTTGTAGGGTTCATGAGTTTGCTCGAAATCCGAGCTATGATCCCCTTTACACCCATCCTGGTGATATTCCTAAGCAGATTCCTTGGGAAGATACCATCTCCTTACTTACTGTTGATGGGATGAGGGAGCATTCCACGAGATTGCGCAATGAATTGAAAAGTTGCAATCTCTCTGCCCCTAGTCGAAATTGTCTCCAAATTTTTTTGCACAATTTGGAGAGTTTGATAGAGACTTATCGTGGGGTTGGACCATCAACCCAAGTTTTTTTTGACATGATGCGTAGGAGGAGAGCATCAGTGATTGGTATCCACTCCTACAATGAAGTCAAAAGTAAGGTCACTAAAGAAATGGCCTTGTCACTATTTGACTTGCGGCCTGAAGACAAAAAACGTCTGAAGATTGCAAGATTCAACGATCCTATTATTGCACCCCATATTTATGAGAAGTTCCTCTATGCATACGGGAAGTTCCCAAATAATGATGAGGTGCCGCAATATTTTGTTAGAATTTTTTTTGCTCAATTCCGAGAGCACATGGACCCTAACTATACATATATTGGGTCCAAATTCTATGGAGCTGGAAAAGGTCGTACATATGAACGACCTGATGTTATGCGAGATGTTGGGTTTAGGCCTCCAGCACCTCGTTTAGCAGCTTGACCACCTAGGGTAGTTACACTTTCAGAGGAGTTAGCCCTTATCTCCAGTGCTGCATCACAAATGAGGGATAAGATACAAGAACATATTGCAGTTGCTTTAGGAGGGGTGGAAGTCGGCTTAGGGACGAGCCAACCTTCATCTAGTGCAAGAGTGATCCGATCACGAGTCGAGTACTACCCAACCATCACGCGAACGGTACTAAGATCTTTTAAAACGACTATGGCTTATACAGGTTCAAATGAGCATGTTAGAGTATACACATATTAACATGAATTAAACATAATCAGGAAGCACATAACACATAAGCGAAAGACAACCAAATTGATAACGGATTTCACCCCTCCAACTCACTGGGGTTACATCTCCAGACTTGCTTCAATTGGAAGGCAGATCCTTTATATTTCATCTTCAAATTAAGCTTTCATACATCCCAGCTCCATGGCTGAGCATTAGCCAAGCACTATGGCTTTCAAAGGCTAAGTTTCCTATCCTTTCTCCTCTCCCCTTCATAAGGCTCACATCATGAGTTTATATAGTTTTTCCCCATAACTCCCCAATCCACAATAGTAGGATCTCAAGACATTTTAAGGAAAGACAAACTCCATGATTCTAGGACTTCAAAACTTACTCAAGGAAAAAATGGCAAACCCAACTTCAAGGATCTTATCCATGCCAAGAAAGCTCAACCTCTCAATGAGAAATAGCAAATTAGTTGTGAGGTCAACTCTCACATAAAACTAATTTCTCAAATGGAAAATAAGTGAATATTTTGGTGAGTCATTTTCCACTCACTTAGAACATTATCCACTTCATAATTTTTAAATGAAATAATGAATTAATTCACTCATTACTTTGTCACCCATCATAAAGTGTCTTCATGGTGCATAAGTAAACTTCTTTGTTGGTGGAGATCCTCCTGGATCAAACCTCCCCGAAAAGAAAACTTTTGGTCTCCAAAAGTATCAGCTTCAATCAACTCAACTGTATGCAAATGTTTCTGAAAGGAAAATTCCATCATGACTCCTTCACCTACTGTTCTTCAGAATCGGAAGATAATGCCAACACCTGCAACTATTGCAACACAAATGCCTGAAAAGGCACATTCCTGCAAGATTCCTTCACCTCAGTCCTTCAGAATCGGAATGCAAAAGCCCACATATGCATAAAGCTGCAACACAAATTTCTGAAAAAGGAACATCCCTCCAAGATCCCTTCACCTCAGTCCTTCAGAATCGGAATGCAAAAGTCCACATCTGCATAAAGCTGCAACACAAATGTCTGAAAAAGGAACATTCCTGCAAGATTCCTTCACCTCAGTTCTTCAGAATCGGAATGCAAAAGTCCACATCTGCATAAAGCTGCAACCTGTAGCTGATCATACCTGTTTACAACACTTGCCAAGGGTTCATTGGTCAAGTTTACATGCCAAAATGGCTTAGACAAATTGCCTCATTCAACCTGATTACAAAGAAGCCAACAAGGCTTAATGCGTAAAAAAAATACGCCTCTCTCTTTCACTCTCCTTTACATAAAAGTGGCTAAAAACAAACCCTTTCCAATGCTTCATAAGCATATTTTACATCGTCTCTTCCATCATTGGCCACTTTGGCCTTTTACATGACATTCAACAATGCAAAAAAAAAATTAATGCCAACCATGGCCTCTTACATGGAAATTGACAACTTACATGCCAAATTTCTGATGCCAAAATATGATGACAATTATGGCTTTTTCTATGGCAATTACAACGTAATTGTAATGTGACAAATATGCGCTCAAAGGAACAATATACAAATTGTTCAAAAAACCCCTTTTAACATATGTATGCCCCATGCTTTAATGTTAAAAAAAAAACAGAAAGCGAATCCTCCATTACAAAAATGCGCATTATGAAAGACTATGGGTTTAAAAAAAACTTGACTTTCAGCGTTTGCAAATGGCAATGGTCGTTGTAGAAATGATTCAAAAGATGAATCACTCACCCACGATTGTTTGCAATGAAAATAGCGGCCTTGAAATCGTAGTCAACGCTTCCTTGCAAATGAAACCATCTAGCCTTAGAGGATTTGCAAGCATAATAAACCTGCAACTCGCAAGTTGTTGAAGGTAGCACTGCTGTTCCACCTGCCACACAAAGACCCACCTGGTGCACGACGTATTGTCCTCTCTATTGCCCTACGCGTAGCATGGCTGATAGACCCAAACGTAGTCCAAGATGGGCTTTTCGCAGACATTGGGCTCACCTAAACCGAGGGTAAAAGGAGCCTGCTACATGTGGCACTCGATGGTGAGCCTTATTCTGCCCACCAGATTCTCAGCCCTTTTCCATGTGGCTAACATCAGGAGCAGGATCTCCTCATTGGACTTGCTCACCGTGTGTGTCTTTGTCCGCTCATTCAAATGCATTCTGGCATTATAATCACAGCGACACAATTCCTAAGAGCATTTGGCAAAAAAAAAACTCTCCCAGAAAATATCACAACTTTGTCGCAATGAGACTACCACCAGCAGATCAAACAAAAGTCCGATGAAAACAGGTATCACGATGATAGAAGAATACAACTTTTCCGAACTATTATAGACCATTTTATGAACTGTATGAAAAGGATTCTGAAGCTGTGAACTCTCAAACAGTTTACTGAATATCCAACTCCAGTCAACGATGGCTGTAACTTGACCAGCGCCTCTTGACCGGTGCTGCTTTTGTCTCGATCGACAATGTCACCTTCATCGCCAACAGCTGATAAAATAATATCCTCGAAACCTTAAAAAATTATGTTTGGGAGCATGCTACTGCATCTTAACTCCATCTTTGATCACCACTACATCAGCGGAGTCAAGAGATGTTGGTTGACGCAACAGCTTCTAGTGCTTTGAAACGATCCCACAACGATTAACTACTCCCTCACGCAGAAGGCAAATGGAGATCTTCCACGCAGCTTCAAAGCGATTTTTCCATTCCTGCAATGCACCATTCACAGGTTCGTAGATCATAGCATCGTGGAAGCTGCTCCAGTGGTACATGAAGAAGTCTCCATCATTACTGAAGAGGATCCATGGTGGGAATTAAAAAAAGACCCATTACTACTTCTTGAAGACGTGGACCGCCCTTCGGACCGGCTTCCACAAGATTGAAGAGCAAAAGAGAGCCTTCTCTTGGTTGCTCACCCTGTCTTAATAGATAGTAATGCTGGTAAAATGTTGGTCAATTACTGGTAGATCTGAGTTATTTGCTGCTTCAACTCCAAAAAATTTAAACAAATTTTGCTGGAAATACTTTCCCCAATCCAGACAAATGATGTTGCACAAAAAAACCGATTGCGATGTTCTTATAAACTTCTTACAATCCTCAAATGTACAACATGGTGAATGCTGATACGAAAACTGCAAGGCCGTCAACAAAATGACTATATGAATATTTACCTGCACCCTTTAACTAAAGTTCACATCACTGTTGTTGCTGTTATTTCCGTTCTGGTCCATCGACGGTGTAATTTCCAGAGAGATTCGGTTCCCATGGTTCACGTTGAAGAAGGCGGAGCTCCATGTGAGAGGCACGATCCCGCGTCCGGTTGAGCAGCGCTTTGTTGTAGTTGTTGGCATGCAGGAAATGGTCATCATCCCCTATCCTTTCGGTCTAGTTGTTAAACGTGGATTATCACGACGCACAATATTTCCTCCAGGATTTCTGGCCTCCTTGTTTACACGTCTAACTTCCTCGAAAAAGGGCGAAATATGTGAACTGCTTCTCTGCGAGTGCACTTAGGTGGGAGGTCCTCAACAACTTCGACGAAGTTTTTGTAACCAATCTGCGCGCCGATCGGCTTACAGCACTCTCACCGATAACGAATTCTGAGATCACATTTCTTTTTCATTATAGGGGCCGCAGGTAACAAAACCAGGACTGCTATTGGAGTCATGTACAGCGATAAATTCTTCAGAAGACAGCAAAATGCCTGAGGACAGTTTCAACACGCAGAGCAGCTCTGGCTGCTTAACAGGCACCGGATACACAATATCTGAAACGCTGTCGAGCCACCCACAACCTTGCCTCGGTGTTCATGCTATCGATTCCCAAACCAATTCAAAATTCTGTTATGTAAGCATTTGTTTTAGTTGCAGGTATTCCATGTTCCTCGCACAGGTTCTGAAGCTCTCTCGTGGAGAGACTACGATAATCTACAACCCCCATCTTTGCTACCATTAAGAGCATCAAAAGCCGGTAATTGCAGCTTTTGATTGTTGTTGTTGACAATTTCATGGACACAAAATTGCTTTTGTCTTAAAGCATTTGATGGAACTGATCTTTAATGGCTTACGAAGTGCACTAGACAACAGGTTATTCCCCAAGTTACTGACCGATTCAGCTAGAGGTCGATCAGCAGCGCCCTTTTTTTTTTTTTTTTTTTTAAACTTCAGGTCGCAATAACTTTTCCATCTGGAGGCCGTTTGACGTGATTCCAGCGTTGTTGGATTCCTCTTGCCGACCTCTTTGCGATGGTTCCATTATTTGTTGATTCCGAGTTAGAAGAATTTTGAGAATTTTCCATCAAAAGACGAATACCTGCCCCCATAAAACTCGAAATTTTGCAAAAGATCAGAAATATAACTTGCAGAAACATCATGAAATGCTTACCAAACTCGAACCAAGCTTTTCCTTCTTGTAAGCGTGTTTTCTGAATGGTGAATGGAGCTTTCTTCACAAGCTCTTTCGCCATATGTTTGCTTGACTCTTGGCGAATTTCGGGGTGCAACTTCCAGCACTTCTTCTCCAAATGGCCACTGATTTTGCAGAAATTGCAGAAATTAGACTGTTTCCCATTCCACTGTGTCTTCATGATAGGAGGATTTCGAACGTTCTCGTTCTTCTTGGTCTCCCTTCTTGTGGGCAAATCTGTCTTCTTAACCCACTCTTTCCTTGCTACACCATAGTTAGCAGATCTATGAAAGCAATCACTTCTCTTATGTGCAAAAGTAGAATCTGAATGATTGTCATACCTTCTTGGCTTGTCCTTAAATTGATGAAAACTAGGTGGCTTGATTCCTTTCTTGGAATCAGGTGATGAAGGGATGAATTTTGTTTCAGCTACCTTCGAGCATTCTCCTTCTTCCTGTCGATAACCCAAACCTGAAAATGGTTGTCTTGGTACAACCTCCAATGGTTGGGTGATTCCTTGGCCATTTATGCCAAGTCCACCTCCGCTATACCCCATCTTCGTGAGGATTTTCATGCCAACATTAGTTTCATATTGAGAGAGAATAGAACTTGAAGTGACATCACATACCTCGGTTTGACATGCAACCTCTGTTGTCTCAACTTTCTGCAATTTAGACAATATCTCCTCTTTAGCTCGTAGCATCTCTTGAAGCTCCTGCTTATCGAGCAATAATCTTCGCAATTCTGCATTTTCGGCTTGAAGGATTTCGTTTATCTCTTGCAACTCTTGCAGTCTTTCAGCGTGCTTCGCTCCTTTGCCCATCCTGCAAAGCAGTCACCTGCTCCGATACCACTTGATCCGATCACGGGTCGAGTACTACCCAACCATCACGCGTACGGTACTAAGATCTTTTAAAACGACTATGGCTTATACAGGTTTAAATGAGCATGTTAGTTTGCATACACATATTA
The DNA here is from genome assembly GCA_034641835.2 of Pinus albicaulis. NCBI lineage: Eukaryota > Viridiplantae > Streptophyta > Pinopsida > Pinales > Pinaceae > Pinus > Pinus albicaulis. Next base: position 1,679,380,715 of record CM076578.1, read on the forward strand.
ACATGAATTAAACATAATCGACCTGTACAATCGAAAAGGTGTGGGTCGATAACGAGTTCACCTCGCTCCCAACACAGTTCATCTCAGGACCTGCTTCAATTGGAAGAAAGCTGATCCTTTATATTTCATCTTTAAATTAAACTTTCATACATCCCAGCTCCATGGCTGCGAGCAACCAAACACTATATGGCTAGAAAATGATTTCCTGTCTTTCTCCTCTCCCCTTCATAAGGCTCACATCATGAGTTTATATAGTTTTGCTCCCCAATCCACAATAGTAGGATCTCAAGACATTGAAAGAATAGCTCCATCAGTAGGACTTCTAAACACTCAAGTCAAAAATGGCAAACCCAACTTCAAAGGATCTATCCATGTAAAGCTCAACCTCTCAATGAGAAATAGCAAATTAGTTGTGAGGTCAAATCTCACATAAAATAATTTCTCAAATGGAAAAATAAGTGAATATTTTGGTGAGTCATTTTTCACTCTCCACTCACTTAGAACATTATCCACTTCATAATTTTTAAATGAAATAATGAATTAATTCACTCATTACTTTGTCACCCATCATAAAGTGTCTTCATGGTGCATAAGTAAACTTCTTTGTTGGTGGAGATCCTCCTGGATCAAAGAGGGCATCCATTTGTGAGTATCCCAGATGATGTGTTGAGGGAGATGGAGCGAGATGAGCTTATTAAGTATGCATCCTCATGTAGAGACCTCTATGAGCAATCCAGGACAGTACAAATGCACACCATGGGCGAGGTATGTACAAACAGGTTTTGATCTAACATGTTTTTTTGGTGTATATATACATTTAGTCTCAAAAAACTGACGCCAATATATTTATTTAACTTATGCAGTTTAAAAAATTCCTAAAACAACATTTCCTTTCCCCTCGTGCTCATTTTGTAGATCGTGGACATGATCATGTACAGGTGCCACAGCCATTACTCATTACTATCTATCTATATTTTGTATGTCAAATTGAAATTGAATTTATGTCACATAAATTTATTGGTATGAGTCTTAACATTATGGAATTTTCAGGTTAGCGCTACACATGAAGGGCTGCCTGAAGAGATTATTCCTTCTGAGGTTCCAGTCGTGACACAGGTATCGATACTTTTTGTTAAGCATATTTATAGTGTTTATTATATTTCTTTTCGCAAACTTGACTGTTAACTTTGTTTTCTACTTTTCAGGGTACAGAGGATATTGACATGATGCAGACTGAGCCTCAAGGAGATCCTGTAGTCTCTGGGTCAAAGAGTCTACATTAAACCATGGTAACCTCTTACCCTTTCTTTGTTGCTATGGTATTCAAAAAATATCTGAGAGTATACCAAGAGATTCACCTGCCTTTTTTGTAGAATTTGTATCCTAGTTTTTGTATCTTTTCTTATTCAATCAAGAACTTTTTCCCAATTGTCTATGAAGTTATGGATAACTTTATTCAGTTATCAAGATCAATGTTCAAGGTTTATAGTCAACATTGTTTCTTTGATTATATTTGAATACAATGCAAGGCAGTGACTGATTTCAAATAATTGCTATTTTTATATTTCCCGCATTGGTTTATCATCAAGATTGAGTAAGGTATTTACTTTTAGATGCTTTGGAAATTTATTACCAACCTATTTAGTATTAAGGAGTGTCTTTCTCTGAATTCAAGGTTATCCAATCTTTATAGTTTACATATGAACCATAGGGATTCATGTGAAGATTTTCCAATATGTATTCTTGTGTGCTATTGAATTCATTTGAATAATGTCCATGGATTTTTTGTCCTATTAATAAAAATTAATGACTACCACATTCACTAGAATTTTTGATATTTTAATGTATTCTTTGAGTGCCAAGGATTTCCATCCCATTCCCATTGATACCTAAGACATCCTATTTTAATTTTTTATATATCATCCATATAATATACTTATTTTCATAATAAATAGAGGAAGGAGTTTCTTTCTGTTTTAGGGGTGTATTTCTTGTAGGTCTAAGCCACATGTGTGAGAAGAGTTTTAGGCTATAGCTGTATTTTCTTTATGGTAATTATCTTTCTGTTCTGGGCCACAGTAAACAGTAGCTTGTGAAGGAAGTCTAGAGGGCCGAGAGACCCAGTCTAGGGTCTCCTTACCTAGTCGCAGCCACTAAGAATCCAACGCAATTGGATCAAAGGTTATAGTCCCTTGGACAGAATTTGTGATCCCTGAAAGAGGATTGTGATCCCTTGTTGTAGCGTATCTCTCCATGATCTTCGGTTGAACATCTTTGCTGCAGGACACAAACATAGGACCATTACTACATCTAGTTATTAAGTTGTTTGAGAGAATGAAGGCATGGTTAAGTCCTTCTTTCTAGGACTCATATTCCTAGGCTTGAACGCAAGCTGTAATGGAGAAATATGGCAAATTCAGGTAGCCCTAACCAGTGTTCCGAAAGGGAAAATTCAGGCAGCCCTAACCAATATTCAGAATTGCAGTCTAAGGTCATATCTTATATTTGGAAAGTCAATGTTGTCTTTAAAATCATTGTACTCTCTCTCTCTGCTGAACATTTGTTTATGAATAATAAGAAGAATTGATCAATGTTTTTCCCCGACTTGGGGTTTTTCCCTGGCTTACGCCATATCCTTGTGTTATCTTGTCTTGGCTTGTCTTTTGCTTCGATCATGTATGTTATTTCTTCAATTATTGTTTATATGATAATGAGCTATGTGATTGCTAATGGAATCTAAATGGATTATGGGCTAATATGTTCAATGAAGTAACTAAGTAAGAACATGCTCCAAAATTAACATGGTTTCAGAGCCAGATAAGGTAAATCCAAAGCAAGAGAAGGAATGCAGCCACAAGGAATGTAATCAAGTTTCCATCAAGCAAGGGATTGTTAGAATTATGGTTTGGGAATATGTCAGAGTTGGGCTCAATATCTCATAGGGGCTTCAAATCGAATTTGCAAACCATTATTGCAGAGTCCTCCTTCAACATTTAATGGAAGAAGCCAACAAGGAGGAGAGCAAAGTCAAGACTATTTATGGCAGTATCTCTCTTGCTAGATCAGACCACAGGTTAAGAGGTAAGTATTGATGGTTTTTCTATACTATTTTGTGAAGGGTTTTTCTCTGTTTACAAGGCTACTAGAAGGTGTTGCTCCAGCAATATGAGGAGAAGGATTTGAGAGAGCTGAGAGGCCTAGAAGGGACCTCCTACCCTAGCCGCAGTGATCTCAAGAGAGAGTGCATGTAAACGGGGGTGGTTCCTTGTCCTAGAAGGAGATTATCATTCTGCTCTAGGCCATAGAGAAGGGATTGCTTCTACAACAACTCATAAAAGTCCGTTTTGAGGCCTAGCTTAGGCTGAAGCCATCCTAAGGTATAGTGCAGTTAAGATCAAGTATATTTTGTTATATATGAAGACCTTGATGTCACAAACACGTGAATTGTATGAGGCTTGAGGAGGAGCCTTAAAGCCCTTCCAGCCATGCTTTGAATTTCTAGTTGAACAAAATAAGGGGAAGTATATTTGGTCATAAACTCACAGTGATTTGAAGCAGGGTTAAAAAAGCTTACTTTTCAAGGAAGTCTCTCAGATCTTCACTCTTGATACTGCACCTCTGAAATAAGTGGATGTTCGTTAAATAGCTATGGTATTGGTATGATTTGCCTATAATGTCATATGGCATATGCTTTAGTATGATTTTTTTCATTATGACATTTTGTCTTGCTTCAGTCATATATGTGTTTCTCATATTACTCTACATTGGTATAGTTTCCCATATTGGCAATAATGGGTATAACCCATTCCTATATACTCTCAAATTTGTGTATGGATTTCACTGTGCAACAGCTGCAATATGGTATTTCTATTACAATAGTATAAGATTGACCTCAATTTCATCATTTGTATATGAATTATGGTACAGTACATGAATATATGGAAGTGCATCCATCAGTTCAGATATGTCTTCTCTGCTCTATTCATATTTTCTAGATTCATTCAGTTTTGCATTGTATATAAAACAATAATATTCCCCTATATATGGTGTCAGAAATCCTATTCGAGAATGATGTTGCAGTGGAGTAGCTGCAATATCCTCCATCTAAAATATCAATGATCTTGATCATTTTGGGTCGTATTGATTTTCTTCACAATCACGTTCCTTCAATAGTGTCAGCATTCATATATACATTCACAATTTGATCTTATTAGCATCATGCTTATTGATCCTTGTTCAGTTTCTAGAAGAATCAATTTTTTACTTTGAATAACCATAGTAGCATCATTAAAGGAAGAAATTTTGTAGGTATCTGAAGACCAGACCTCCCTTGTGACAAGAATCACTACAAGAAGTTAGGTTGACCATTGGACCTTTCATTAGCATAACTCAAGGATGCAGCAAGTATTCAATATTTAATGACAAGCATCAGAACCTGGAGGGAAGAAGACAGTTCTTCTTCACCGGTTTAAATTTCATTAACTATTTGCCACATTCTTCTGCAATAATATTGAACCTTGGAAGATATTTAGTACATCAGATGTAGTATTTGTGGCTGAGAAGAAACTTGGCATAATTTGAAATTTCCTTGGTCTATTTAGATGTTAAGATCAGGCAAGAAGCCAGTATCCATGGCATAATCAGACTTGGAAATCATTCCAAGGCTAAATTCAGAGTAATTCCCTTGGTATCTTTAATTTCAGTCATTCTTACAATTTTAGTAATAAGGTTCTATTGATATACTGCTATTGAGATCTGTCATTTGAATAGGCAGAGCATGTGAGAGAGTTCATCTATGTATTTTTGAGGTTTGGTATGCTAAGGTGTCATCTTAAAATAAGGAGTAGATTGATAAATGGCACTTCAATTTCATTTGAATTACCTTGGATATAGTCATCCTCAAATATAACATCTTTTCTGAGTGTATCTTTTTCCAAATAAAAAATCTGATATCCCAGTAAAAATTTGCATAGGGGTGGTTTGTAAATATCAAGGTTAATGAGTTGAAGTAATGAAGAGGCTCTTGTAGACCAACATGAATCGACCTTGTTTTTTTCTAGCTCCAAAAATAAGTTGAGGATAAAATATGGATATCTAAGAAGACAATTTTGTCAGTTTCCCATCCATCTGATCCGGTGTATCATAATCATGGATATGAAAGGTCATTGATGTAATGAGTGGGTTTATGCTAATTTTTGCAATAATGATAAGGTTAGATGTTTATTTCTTGGCATGAAGATGTTTGGATAACTTTTTTACATAAGATATCTCTATCCTATTTCATTATACTCCCATATGGTATGTTCCCCAAACTTCATAACCATATAAAAGGGTAGGTTTGATTGAGAAGTGAAAACATGAAACATGCAAGTCTTGAAATTGAAGCTAAAATACATTTCTTTTCAAGGGTGGTAAGAGTCATATACCCATTTATTTTAAGAAATGGTAAGAATTATGAACTTACACTCACTATGTCAATGGTGACTTGTTCCTCCCCTATGCAGGATGTTACTAAAGGATAAACTGTTATTAAGGAGAAAGAAGAAGAGTTGTATGCCTTACAAGAAAAACTTGTCAGTATGGAGAATGTGAATTTCTTATAAAAATGATATGTGTGGATGATTTATTAAATTGGAACATTTATTTTAAGCTCAGAAAGGCTCAATGAGTATTAATCACTTTGCAGATCATCAGCTCAATGATTCCTGGATTCCAATGCCCTTCATTGGATAATTAATTAGGTTGGGTCCATATTTTTTTCATCATAATTTGTATTACATGGCTAATTTCCTAGCATGAGATCAGCTCCATAATTTTTAGAATTAGAATTCATACAACATTGTGCATTATTAATTCAATTTATGCTAGATCAGAGTCTCCTGCTCATCCTAAAGAATGCAACGTTAACTTTCAACATTGATGATCATGGTCTGTGACTTTTAAACACCTGCATGCTACTAATCAGGCTTGCAAATAGTGAATTCTTAGTGATGATTTACAGAAAATTAGATTTTGAAATTACTGGTTGAAACATGACGACTACTGCACAAGATTGAAACACCGAGATACTTCTATACATATTTTAAAAAATGAAGGGTGGCCACACTCACATGTATCTTCGTCATTCCATAAATGATCAATATTGGTGGATTCAAAGTATTTATGTGGAGGCTGGGAGTTATAGTGCATGCATCTAACCATTTCATCCAATCTAGCCTAGCCTTTTTATTTTTATGTGGAATCTTAGAACAATATTATCTAAACTTTATTATTTTTATGTGGAATCTTACAGCAATATTATCTTATCTCAATTATTTCTTATGTGGAATCTTACAACAATATTATCTTTGTTATTTTATTTTTAATAATCTGAACCCTCCAACTTTGCATTGTTATACCCATGCAATTTTTCAATGAAACCCTTGATTTTGATCACAAGATTACAATTACAACACTATATATATATATATATAGGAGAGTTTGCAAAGTTGGGATTGTACTTAAAGTCAAACTCACCTCATCAAAGAAAATGGTTTAAACGTGAGGTACATGACTATTCAACATTAACTTGCCCGATGCATGCTGAATTTGACACAACTCTTATTTAAATTTGCATGTTGAATTTGACACAACTCACTATGTCAATGGTGACTTGTTCCTCCCCTGTGCAGGATGTTGCTAAAGGAGAAATTGTTATTAAGGAGAAAGAAGAAGAGTTGTATGCCTTACAAGAAAAACTTGTTAGTATAGAGAATGTGAGTTTCTTCTAAAAATGATCTGTGTGGATGATTTATTAAATTGGAACATTTATTTTAAGCATTCTAGCATCATGCATTTATTGTATTCCGATGTGAAATAAGATTAATAGGAGAATACTTTACCTTGCTTACTGTTAATCAACGCAAGCACTTTGTCCAGGATCCAGCAGCTCCAGTTCCTTATTCTTACTTTAGTATCATGCTCTTTATTGTAATTATCTTCTGATTTCAGATACTGTTTTATTTTTTTAATTTTTTATGGGATTCCATAATAATCTTGTTGTTATTGCAGGAGGAGATCCAAAAGCTCATTGATGATCACAAGGCCACACTAGAAGCAAGGAAAACTGAGTTTGAAGCTAAGATTGAACAACGACAATCTTTATGAAAAGAAAGAGAGGAAGCTTTAAGATTGTTTGAGCAGCTTAAGAAATTGAAAATAGAGTTAAATGTGATCAGGCTTGGCAGCTGACAATATGATACAGCTGGAAAGATTTATTGAAGGTTCCCAAATTTGTACAAAAGAAGGTTTAGTGAACAAATTAGTGAGATTTAAAATTGGCTATAAGCCTAATGAGATCAAATAAGAGGAATATGTTCGTAGCCTTGCTATTTCTGTAATTAGTGAGATTTAAAATTGGCTATAAGCCTAATAAATAGTTTGTAGCCTTGCTATTTCTGTAATCTGTACTGCAAGAAAATTGGCAGAAACCAAGACTGAAAATATTTGATATATTTTGGAAATTGAGTTTCAGCAGTACAATATGGATTTCTTTTATTCAGATTGAAAAATCTGTGTAGTGATGAACCTCATATTAATATTTATTATTATCCATTTTAATTTATGACAAGTGGTGAGTATCACAAATAAGGTGACTAAAATATATGTTTTTTTTTTCTTGTTTATTATACATTTTTCACTGTGTTGAAATCGAGTATAATTCTTTTACAAATTTGTGCCAATATTTGAAGGCAATATTCTTTCTTGTAGTGGTGCTAATGCATGGATGTTCATGGAAAATCTAAAGCAAGATTTGATATGTGGATGAAAGAGACTCTTAACACATGTCCTAAGTCGGCTAGAAGAAGGCAATAAAACGGGGTTGATTGGCCCGAGAACGCACAATAAAGACAGGGTTAATTCGTGACAGGGGTTGCAAAAAGCACAGGGTTAATTGGTGGGAGGGGATGAATAGGTTTGAGGCTGCAAAATGATGCAACACAAGCACACATGTGGACATTGTCACTTGAGGGTGCATGGTTGGTGGTTGAGGGCATGCTTGTGTGCGCAACAAACTCATGGTTAGGTCTCCTATCAAGTATGGTATTTTCAACAAACTCAATTGCATGATATACCAATACTGTCGCAAGGTCTCCTATCAAGTATGGTATTTTCAACCGTCTGGTATTGTCTCATCACCTTCATCATAGGAAATGCCTCTTCCTAAGACTAGCTTTTATAGACTTTTTGTTTGTAATATATCCTGTAGGTTTTTCCCTTTATCTTCATTATTGGAAATGCCTATTTCTAAGAGTGGTCTCTATAAGGTTTTTATCTCTACTACATTGTGTAAGGTTTACCCTTATTATTGTTACAAGATGTACTTTATAGTGCCATTGAACTTTTTTGTCACTTGTTGACATTAGGATGACTTCCTTTCGTCTTCCTTTCTACTTCTGAGTGCGTTAGCGATGTTGTCTAGCTCTAGAAAGCTCTCCTTTTTCAGTGTTTGTTGTTCATGTTAAAATAGAAGTAGCTAAATATAGGAAATAGTTAATTAGGAGTTACCTTCGAGAATCGAAACAAATGAACAATTTATCTTTGAAACAAATAAACCACTGCAGTTTGTGGACGTGCAATTAGAGCAGAATGCAACTAGATAAGAGGATAGGAGAACATTAGCATCAATAGTTAAATGGAAAGTTTGATGCATTATAAAGATATGGCTTGTGATAAAATACAACTGTTGTGTAGTGTCATGGGCTTTTCATGGTATTAGAGCAAGGAAAGTGATGGGAGAAGCTAAATGATGTTGAAGTAAGCTCAAGATGCTGCAAAGTAAGATGGAAAGATGCTAAAGAGAATTATGTTTAAGTTATAAGAATTGTGTTGGGATATTTTCATAGAAATTTGTAAAAAATTGTTGCATTTCCATAAATCTGTAAGCAATTGTTAGAGAGATTAAACATTTATTAGTTTCTGGGCATGAGCAGTGTTCGTTTGAAGGATAGAAAAATGTGCACAGTCACTATAATGGAAATCTCAGAGGCTTTTAGAATGATTTAATGGTAGTGGATTTCACATGTGGAGTCTTAGAATGATGATGTTGTTGTTCAACCTAATTTTAATAGTTGAAGGGGTGGAGATGAAGTCATCCTAGGACTAAGAAGCAAGTTGTAAGCGGGAGGTGTTGCAACTCAACCTCTCATTTAAAGGTAAAAGTCTTAGTCCTAGTTGGATATCCAAGGAGCCAAATATCAGGCAAGCCAAACATATATCTGAAATGTGTGAAAACCATGTGTAGGTCTAAACTCTTTGAAGTATGCATTTCATACATTCAACAATAATTCATTTACTTAATGTTGTCATTGATGTTTGAAACAATGAGTGATTCAAGACAATTTAAGAGGCATTATGATTTACACTACTCGTTGCAGTCAGCTTAAGAAATGACAATCATGTTACGGGTTTGTCCTTGAACAAGTAAAAACTGAAATACCCTTTAAAACAAACACCCAACATGTTCAAATTGTACCAAATTGCATCGATCCAATAATTAAGAGAGTATGTCAATGTAACGTCATTACTACAAAGCGTAATGGCAAATTCTGATAATTTTAATACGATGTTATAAGCCTCAAAATTACTAAGAATGCAACACATCATTATGTGAGGGCACTAAAAGGCATAGACCACAGAAAAAATAAAGCAGAATAAATTTATCAACATTACAGTTTTCCATGAAGAGATATTTCACTTGCATATAAGATACAGTGATTAGAACAACCCAGCAGTGATATTAAAGGATGATGACGAAAGTCAGAATAACTAGTGATATGTGATTCAGGTAGTGACAAGTAAAATTATATATTAGTGTTTAGTGTCACCTTCCATCTATGGATCTTGTATTATATTCGAAGTGAAGATTAGCTCAAATTTATAATAAAAGTCACCTCAACATTTCGCAAACAACTCAACTGAAATACCAATGTCAGGAATGCACAAAACTGTTATGAAATAACTTTGATGTTTGGCATTTGTTTTTAGGTCGTTTTGGAAAATCATGCATTGATTTAACTCATATAAGACTCAGCATTATGATTAACCAAAGATGAAGCAACAATAGCAAGGAGTTATCTTTATGCAAGCCTGATAAGTCCTTTCAATAGGGCACAGGTTATTCTATAGGCATTCATGTGATAACAAGATAACCATCTATCATAAGAAACATACTTAGTTCTAAAAAAATAATACGAACCTTTAAAAGTCTGATTTCAAAGGTGAAAATAACCTGAAATTCAAGTCGTTCCCATTATTTTGGCATCAATTTGATTGTTTCAAGCATGTAGATAATGGGTCAAAGTGATAATTAGGTGTTTAAAAAGGTTTCCGAGGAAGGGAAACTCAAATAAACATTTGCTATAATAGGCTATGATATAGGCATTCAAGTGACATCAAGATAAACATTTAATTTACCATAAGAAACATGCTAAAACAATAATATAAAACTTTCAAAGTCTGATTTCAAAGGTGAAACATAAGGTGAAATGCAAGTCATTCCCATTAATTTGGCATCTAATTTGACATTGATCTGATTTTTTCAAGCATGTAGATTATGGTTTTAACTTGGCATCGATCTGATTGTTTCAAGCATCGATCATGATCACCATCATATCCATGCAAAAAAAGGGGCAAGTTAAGATCATCTAGGAGTAAACATGATGGACACATTAAATCACCAGATATTAATTATCTAGCAAAGCACCCTAATCCAGTAGATCATGGGTGAGTTAAGATCATCTAGGAGTAAACATGATGGACACATTAAATCACCATGGACACATTAAATCACCATATATTAATTATCTAGCAAAGCACCCTAATCCAGTGGATCATAATATATTGTTCGTACCAACACACATCTAAGCATTCACATGTCAATTTATTTGTTCAAGCAATCCACAATATAGTCTTAAACTATATAAAGTCCAATGCATTGTAGCAATTATATGTTTTAACCCTAGAATCAAAGTTCATTGTTCATCTTGAACAATGTGTTCCACTCATATGAAATGTGCTAGTGGCAAATTTTCCAGAATGGCATCGTGATCATCTATCGATAACCTCTATTGTCGTTGTTTTTTTCTACTCTTCACTTACTTCAACTGCAGTCGAGTTACTATGACCAAGTGACTATATTGGGCATAAATAACCTCTGGCTGGTAATCTTGAAAAATAATATGATCTTTGCATTTCTTTACTTCTTCAAATAAATGTCCCATTAACACCATTGAACTGATTGGGTATGTATAATTTGATGGATCATTACACTCTTGCAACAACGTGGATTTAGACATAGTGCATCGTAATAAATAATAATGCACTTTTTCTTGATTATTTTCTGGTGCAATGACAGCGAAGACATCACCTTCTCTAACCATATCAGAGACACGATCATAATCATTGTCAATCACAGCCACTTCATTGTCCATTTCCTTGTCACTCACGTTTCCAAATGGGGGCAATGGTGTCAATTGTTCGTGTTTCCATGGTTAAACATATTTCTTAATTTGGTTTTCACATTCATCGATGGACTCTGTCTGATGAATACATGCATAACAAAAGCAAGAGCACTTTCGTTTCTCAATGCAATGTATATTTGTCATGTTCTTACTCCTAATTGAGTGTAAACTTCTTGTTTTAGGGATTACGCTAGTATTATATGGCAATGTTCTATCAACATCACCCATTGCAATATTCCAAAAGAACCTGCTTGAGAAAAACACACACATAAGTATGAGTCAAATTTTGAAAAATATTAAATATTTTTTTGATAACAAAATACGTGCACATATATGTATACACATATATATATCTAGACATGTATAATATATTGTTAGTTAAATGTGTACTCCAACATGTACACATCAGTCATCCTTGGGTTTTATACATGACTTAAATTGTCCTTGCACCAATTAACAACATCTAAATAATTTTCAAGTCGGGAAGTTGAGTGATTCAATTGATACCTCCTAAGTGCACATTTTACGCATGCCCCAGCACCATCATGTTCTCATTTTCCATGCCCTGTCTCAAAGAAATTCCATGTATGTCAAATGTTGGTTTTCTTATGAAGACGAGACAACCAATAGAACGATCTTGCTGATTTAAATTGACCAGCACAACCATCTGACCATACCCAATGTTCTTTAAAAGTGACTCTTCGTTTCAACAATTCATTATAAATAACATTAAAACAATGCTGAACAAAACACGTGTCATTTGTTCGATCATCACTGATGTAGAAATGGTACTCCTTAATCACCTCACGATTATTTTCATCGCTATCAAAACCATCGACAGCAAGCTCTGCGTGTCTACACAAAATATGCACAAATATAGATACTTGGTCTGAATGATAATACTCACTTTGTATCTCCTTTTGTGGACTGAACGTGTAATTCTCAGCGAAATCAACCACTGATAATATTGTTCCTTTTGGGAACACCTCACGTGATTGCTTGAACTGTAAATCCTGCCATCGTGCTATATGACAATGCTTAATATATTTGTATATTTGCACCCTAAACTTCTCCATAAAAGATGTCACTGGAATCTCGTCGTCAAGTAAAGTGATCTTTTTTGATGTTGTGCTTGAATCTGCAACAGGAGTGTAAGTAACATATTCATATCGCTTCCAATTCAGACTGAGATTTGACAGTCTGGGATCATTAGGATCAATGGAATACTTTTCATCGTAGAGTGCCAAATGAGAAAATTTGTCGTATTTTCTTCCACCAACACATTCCTTTTTATAAAATAATTCATTATTCTCTCGTGGACATAATATCTTTGATAAAAATTCACGAACACTTGAAGGAGGAGGGTCATTTGACCAATATTTTATGCCAAAATTTACAAATGTCTCATACAATAATTCGAATTCTACATGGTATCGACAACAACATGTGTCTCGAACAGTGATAGGCCTAACATACCATGGTTTAAGCTTCACAAATGTGCTAAGGGAAATATTCACATTAGTATTACTCTCCATAAATTTCTCGAATAATTCTACTTGACTGACCTGTGTTATATGTTTAGAATGAGATTCATAAACTCCCTTAGATATACGGCATCATAGTTGATCATTTTCATTTGGCGACACACGAGAATTCGAATCCCAAAACTCTTTTACCCTATCCCTCACACCATCAGGAAGTCTATCATGATATGGACGCTTGTAGATATTAGCCCAACATGCAAGTTCATCATTCTCATCTAATTGAGTTCTAAATTTTGTATGCCTCCATAAACTTTTTCTTGATGTTTTAAACAATTTTGAAGTTGCTGACATCAACCGACTTGATGAAGTTCCTTTCATGACTACACCTGTTAAAAGTGCTCTACGAGCATTCTTTGCAACTTGAGATCGCCTCGGCGCTAGTGTGCCAAGCGCCGACGTCACATTTTTTGTTACCATTTCATTTGCTAAAACCTCTTTTTCACTTTTAATGCCCAATAATTCCACAACATTTTTGAGAGATTTGTGCTTTATAAATCCACGTAACAGTTGAGCTTGTGCTATGATAGATTTACCTTCAAAAGTATGTTTCAATCCAGAATTTACTTTATCTCGAACTGTCCTTTCAGCCATTGGTGGTCCCAATTCTTCAATTTTAGTTGGATCCATATTTTCTAGAAACTTGTAGTTGTATACAACGTTCTTGGAACTTCCAATTAATTGCAGTGAAATTCGACGTGTGGTAGTATCTTCTTGTGGTTCTGATGTTTTCCCTGCATAAAAAACAATATTAAAACTTCTAATTTGAAATTGACATGTACATATTTTTAATTTTAAAACTATTTTTAACTGTACAATGTTTTTTTTTTAAAAATACAAAATTCAAATTGAAGAAACTATTGACTCACCAGTGACATCGATATCAATATTCTCTTGGACATTTGTGGTAGTATCTTCTTGTGGTTCTGATGTTGTCCTTGCATAAAAAAAAAATATTAAAACTTCTAATTTGAAATTGACATATACATATTTTTAATTTTAAAACTATTTTGAACTACAATGTTTAAAAAAAAAAAAATACAATTTATTCAAATTGAAGAAACTATTGACTCACCAGTGATATCGATATCAATATTCTCTTGGACATTTGTGGTAGTATCTTCTTGTGGTTCTGATCTTGTCCCTGCATTAAAAAAAAAATATTAAAACTTCTAATTTGAAAGTGACCTGTATACATATTTTTAATTTTAAAACTATTTTGAACTACAATGTTAAAAAAAAAAAAAAATACAAAATTCAAATTGAAGAAACTAAATTGACTCACCAGTGACATTGATATTAATATTCTCGTTGAAAAGTTCCTCAACATCTATTTCACGATGCTCTAGCTCCACATTTCTTTCATGCCTTAATCTTTCCCTTTCCTCTCGCCTTTTTTTTTTGTAATCTCTCATTTTTATCCTTTAAATCTTTTCTTTTTCGATCATGCCTTGATATGCAATTCCTTTCATTTCCCATGTTCACAAAATTGGAAACCTAAAATCCAATTCTATTTGGACCAAATACCTAAAAAAACATAAAGAGTTCAGACTAAGTACTCCATGCTTTCAATAAGAGAGAAAATTTTAAAAAAAAATTAAATTCATAAAGACATTTTGCAAAAATACTTCATGTCTTCATAGATTGCAAGATTGCAAAAATACTCCATGTCTTCATAGAGACATTATGCAAAAATACTTCATGCATGCACCCAAAAACATTTCAAAAAAAAAAATTGCACCCACAAAAACTTTCAAAAAATATTTCGCCAAAAATATTTTGCACCCAAAAAACTTAAAAAAAAAAAATTTGCCAAAAAAAATTTTGTACACAGAAAATATTCGCACCTTTACAGAAAAAGAATTCGGACCTTCGCAATTTTTGGACCCACGCACCTTCGCAATTTTCGTTGGTTCGGAGTTGTGTGTGAAATTAATCTTTCGGGCGAGAGTATTTATATAAAACTCTCGACCGAAAGATTGCGTCAGCTTTTGATTAAAACATTTTATAGAACTTTTATATAAAACATTTAATAAAACTCTTGGTTGAGAGTTTCATTGGGTAAACTCTCGGGCTCAAACTCTCGGCCGAGCGCGGTTAAATGTAACTTTAGGTGGGTTAAACTCTCGGTCGAGAGTTCTAAATTTCTTGGTCGAGATTTTTATAAATGTCTCGTCCGAGACATTATCTCGACTGAGAGTTTTTGGTCAACGAAAAACCCAGAAAATTCTGCAGTTTTCAGGAACCTGCAACTTTGGAGGGACAGAACACCTACAAAAACAAAATGTTATATGTCGGACCAAGTACCATTAGATTCATCTCTGAATCTAGTTTCTGATGATGCGAGATTTGTGGAGTTTCATTAAAAAATTCAATTTTTTATTAATTTTTTACTAAACTGTGTCACTGTGGAATTTCATTGTTTGAAAAATTGCACTGAATGAAAATTCAATAACTTTCAAATGAGGACACCAAAAAATTTAGAAAAATCATATTGCATTTCTTCTCCCTATCTACTTCAAAAGGGTACTCTCATTTTTCTTATTGACGATCACATTGAAAATAAAATCTAAGGATCATAAAATGTACTGAAACATCATTGTTTTTTTGTCTTCGTCCATTTCAAAAAATAATAAAAATTAGTGATTTAATCCGAAAATTACCGGAAAATAGTCTGGGAACTAGTGCAATATATGCAGATTATGATGCTATGGTTTTTTTTCCAAAAAATGAATAACCTTCCCTAAAAAAGGTTAGGGATCATAAAGTGACTATTTATGTTTGCCTGAAAATTTCAAGTATATGCAGTTAGTAAACAAGAAATTTACCCCTCTATATGTCAATATTTTTTTTTTTTAAATATGGGTATGGAGGTAAGAGAATTCTCTACAATTCTTGTTTTTATGTCAAAGCATAATTTGCAATAAAAATATGGGTTTAGTGGAGTTGAAGTTGAAAAACATAGAAAATTACAATTTTCAACGTCAAAAAAGGGCAAAAAGTGTTTCCCAACTTCACATTTTCACCCATAATTATAGACTTTGCCATTGTTGTTGTAACTCTTTCTTTAACAACCTCTCATTTATCAGGACCCATCACTGTTTCCTTTCTTTTTCTCATGACATCCACAAAAGTATCCATGGTTAGCCCAAGATTTTAATACACATCTACTAGTTGGCCTAAAAAACGTGTAACTATTTCCATTCTTTGTCGACTCTCAGCAGGTAGATTCAAAGACACGAGATCTCTCTGCAATTTTGTATGAAGTTGTTGACACCTTACTGAGGTGCATTTCTGCATGTTTCTTTCCCACGGTATATCGAAAATGTCGGTCAGATAAGTCGTGGTGGGTGGACAACCTTCTTCTTGAATGAAGCGTTCTGCCCTACGTCTTTTTTTACCAACATTTGGAGCATTTTCAGCCTCTGCATCAATATATAAAATTTTGTATATTAGAAAAAACACATGTAAAAAAATTTGTACAAATTGAATGAAAAAACTATTCAAATTGATGGCAACCTCGATGTAGTTGGCTAGCATCTTGCCCACCCTGAAACTGTTGAGAACTAGAACGACCCTGCTGAGAACCAACACCACCATCCATTAATTAGTCTCCGGAGGAATAAATATCACCACCTTCACGCAACCTGCTAGCACTTATTGATGGCCCTCTAAGGAGATTTGAACCACCACCAACCTCTCGAGACGAGAGAGAAGCTTCATAAACAAATACGAATTTATAATCAATTAAAATATACATTCATACATATAAATTCACGTACATATTCATTGATTAAATTGTGTGAACCATACCAGGACCAGGGAAAATTTTAAGAACCCCCCTAAATTTATATATATAATAAATAGGCGAATCCTCGTGATACATAGGAAAAATGGAAGGCGATTTTATTAATAATATAATATGTATATATAATTTTTTGGCGAATCTCTCATGAGATTATATTATCTTATAAAATCATGGCGAATCACTACTACAAAATAGTGAATCGTTGTCTAGTGGAGTTCGGAGTGTTGGTTCCAATGAAGATATGGTAGTTGAACCAGGAGTAGAAGGAAGAGAACCACCGAGACCAAGCATGCCACATGGTGACTCATGAGGGAAGTAGTTCTCATGTAGTTTGGAAAACACGTTCTTCTAGTTCTACTAAGCGTAGTGTTGTTGCTCATGCTACTACTAGCACTGATATTGAGGTTGGAGAGGAGTTTTAGGAAGCATGGAAGGTAGCAGTGGTGGAGAATTACAAAAATTACCCCATGATGGGCTCCATTTTGCCCTTTGGTATTTGTGCCTGCAAGATCTTCTGTCCATTGAACCAACAATTAACCGTTCAACCAACAATCAACTTGACTGAGTTAATTAGGTACGAGTCAACTTAGACTAATCTTCAAAACTATGCTTTGCACTATCCCATATTTATCACACTAATGCTACACAACATTGTGCATTTGCACCCAACTTTCATGCATGCACACAAAATTTTCATTAACATCTATAACCCTAACCAAGTGAGAATTGATCAACAATTTGCACCAAAGTTTGTTAGTGTTGAAAGTTCATAAGAAATTTAGATCCATGGTACCTTAAATAAATTTTGAAATAACCTCCACAAATTCGACCACAATAGAGAAAACTTGTGATAAATTTTAAACCTACAAAAATTAGGATTCATGTTCCTAGGAACGATCATAAGTAGTTGGCATATAGGTCGAGTTTTGTGCCTTGATACATTGATAATGCAATGGCTTAGGTAAAAACTCACACATTGAAAATTCATCAATGAAGAGAAGACAAGATCATTATGAATTACACATACTCCAAACTTCCTACCAAATTCTAATTAGTTGTCCGCAACTCAGCTATACATAATCTTATAGTAAATAAAAATTCCACAAAGCCTTCTTCACATAGCTAATAAATGGTCATTGGAAGAGCACCCCTTATATAATAGTAATAGTAGCAATCAATAGATTATTTCATATTGAACTTCATAGCCATAGCGCTCCTATGTATTGTATGATGTATTCAACTTGCATTATCAAATATAGATAAAATCATACTTTTGATTGATACATTTAAAACATACTTGTGCACAATGTTGAATGCAATGCCAGTCAAGGAGTAAAGTGGGTTTAACGTGTAATGATCTATAAAATAATGGAACATAGATGGAACATAGACTGATTTCATTTAGATATAGGTAACCCTCTGAATGTAGACCATTCCTTGAAGAACATTTTTATTGATGAGGAATTTAATACAATATTCAATTTTCGAACTAAAAATATTATTTCTATAGATTTGTGTATGGGGTAAACAATAAATAAAAAATTTAACTATCCTTGGGGTGGTCAATATTTATAAATTTTATTTATACTTGCTTTACCATGTATATCATATACCTATCAATCACAAACATGAAAAGTTGTGGAATTCACAGTGATGATCTGCTTTGGAAACACAACCAACCTTTATTATTACCAATATTAACTTTTATATAGTAGCACATATGTAGATAAAATTTCCAGCTTCCAAAGAGACAAACTTGCTTCTCCAACATGATGGCACATTCTTAACTACTAACATTTCTGATTGTTGAATGTAAGAAATCTTTCTAAGTACATCTAATCTACTGCAAGGCTCGAACTCCTAGACTATGTTCTTTTTTACCATGTATCTATAGGATGTAGCCTTCTTCTTGTTTGAAGAGGAGTTGTCTATTATCAGAACTACCTTCCATGCCTCTGATGCCTTGAAGGAATTGCAAATTGACTCATCAGATGAAGACAACTTTCTGTTCTTGTCAATTAGAGTTGAATAGCTTCCCTATGCACTCAACACAAACTCTGACCGATAGGAAACATCCCACCCACCAACTATGAGGTCCCACAGAATTGTTGCTCCCGCCTGAACAACAGACAACTTGAATGTGAGAATTCAAAAACAAATAAAAATCCCAATCGCATATATCTTGAGGATGAACTCGATCTCAAATCCAAAACCCATAAAATTTATATCCAAAACTAAAACTCATCAAATTTGGAAGTATATTGGAAACAAAACCGAGGCAAAAGAGATAAATTTGAATGCAGGAACTGACACAAAATCTGCAAACTTGAGCAATTTTTGACGTACATTATTTTGTTTGACAAAATAGATCAGCGAAGAAAGGCCTCAGGGAAGATCACACTAGACTAGGGGTAAGTAAAAACCACCAAGGTGAAGCATGGGAACAAGAATACAACCAAAAATGATCTATAATTTTGTTCAATCAATGATCCATCCATAGGACAAAATTTTTCTCCTAGGGGTTACCCACTTGGGTGTGTAACAAAGCCCATCAAACAGTTTATGAAGCTGTTGACCCTTCTCCTCTAAGAGTGAAAATAAAATGACATAGGAGCGATACAGGAAAGAGAGATATTTGGTGTAGAGGATTTTGGACACCCTTAATCTTCTCATTAACCTGAAGAATACCAGAAGTTAGAGATATATTTTCAAAGCAGCAGTAAATTTAAAGTGGCCAGTCGAGGATATGATAGCTGCTCAGGTGAAAGAGAATTTGGAAAGGATCAAGAAGATAGTAAAGATATGCATTTTTATCACAGATTCTACCACAGAAGCTCAACAAGAATAATGGACACTAGTAGGGTTTGAAGAGGAACTCCTAGCATCAGGGAAGAAGCCACAAGCAGTTATCATTAAAAGAGAAATCATCCTAACTACTGCCCTCTAGATTTCTCAACATTTTCTACCCGTCTGATGTTTGGTCAGACAGAAAGCCTGTGGCTTGCCAGTTGTGGTTCTATTATTTTATTGAGCAACAACTCTATACATTTAAAACAATAATAAAAAGAATATTTCAATTATAAAAAAGAACAGACTCTTGATTTTTTAATGCTCAGTGTCTTTCTTATTCTTTAACTTGAATATAGTGTGACTATTGTTAGAATAATCTGCTAAATATGAACATAGGATGCATCACTGCTAAAAAGGTCTAGCTAAGGTGAATAACAACCTTTCATCTTTGACTTTCCGATTGTTTGGACTCTTGAGGGGAAATATTGGAGAGGCAAGGGCCAGGCTTGGTTCAAGAGAGACAAATGGGAATTGGATTGCATATTTACTCTGTGATATTATAATTTATAGATGAGACTAGATAGACAGACATCCTCGAAGGCTTACCGTTGCTCTGTAGAATTTCAAAAGGCTCTTGGCACTGCACTATTCCCAGGAATTTACCCATCAAGCAGCTTCGTGTCCTTGGACTACTTGAGGACGTTGTTTCTGGTGTGATGCAGCTTTATGATAGAATGATTGGCAGTTTTTGCGATTACTGCAGATTTTCTGAAGGTATCACGACTATTGGGGGTGTCAAGTGGGTGTGTGTTCTCTTTTCCAGACTAGTTGGGATCTACATTGATTACCAGCAATTCATCAGGGAATTTACTCAATCTCAGGATAGTTGCCTACTTCATCAGATCCTAGTTTCATTCCTTTTATTTGTAGATGTTGTTGTATAATTTGCCTCCACTCCAGAGGGGTCATAGAGTCAACTCGATGCATTGGATAGATTTTGCAATAATTGATAACAGAAAATTAACCTTGGGAAATTATGATCTCTAATACCACCAAAGAGGCCCTCTCCAAGTATATCATTTTCCCTTTCTGTGGAAGTTAATGGAGATTACCACATTTTATGCTTAGGGGTCGAAAACCATTATTTTTCGAATACTTAGAATGAATTAAAATGGATGTTATATTTTGCATAGTGATCATCAAAATAATGGATGTTATATTTTGGACAGTGATAGTCAAAATCAATCTTGTGTTTCATGCTTGTATTGAAAATGAATGTTGTATTTGAGGCAATAATGATAAGTCGTTCTACCAAGGAATCCATCTCAATCTCATCCTTTTATTATGTATTCCTCTGCAGCTGTACTTATGTAATTACAACAGGTGGCCCATTAAATTGCAAACCTATCTGAAATGAATACTGATCAGTGCCATACAGGAGAGTTTAATAAATATAAAGTTTTATGAAGCCTTCAATATAGCAGTCTTTCCAAATTTCGAAAACCAGGCTCATATTCTGTCAACTTAAAATGTTACCTGCATTAACAAAATAGAAGGATAGTTGTTGTAGAAAGCAGAAACTGCTTGCAAAATACTCTGCCAACCATGTGGTGGCCAATGTCGACCTTTATGTAACAAAGATAAGTGTTGAAAGATCAGTAGACCAGACACAATTTTGTGGATTACAGGCTAATGAGATTGCCTAATACATCAACACTTAACTGTGACCTCCGGTGTTTCAATATTAAAAATGATTTCTAACATAGACAATTGAATTGATTTTATTTTTGATATATTATTGTTATTTAACTGAAATTGTAGTAGGAGTCAATTATGGCATCTGCAAGATACTCGCATTTGGATAAAGGCAGCCCAGCCAAGGAGATATGCCCATCCTTTGTCAGGTAGACATGCCACTTCTTTGTCATGTTCTCACTCTGTTCGAATTGAAAAGTTGTATTAGGGCAAGAAACAGTAAAGCCAACACTGATTTAAAAAGCTAGAATTTTGAAATGGTGAAAAGTTACCGAACATTTTCTTATGGCATCATCTACCCAGCCTTCCAATTTTCTCAGACAGCCAAAAATGGTTGGAACTCGGTAAAAAAAATTCAAAAAATCTGACAGTAGGAATGTTTGAATGAGTTTTTAAGGGTGGAAATGGATTGAACACCATAAAAAATTCCTGGGACACCCAAAATCTTTGAGTTTGACAACTGTAACCTGGATTTACAAAAATTCTTGCTAGATTTTATCAAAATCCGGTAAAAATTTCCATAATTTTCCAGACAAATTTGAAAGCTAGATAGACTACAACCTTTCTTACCTGAGGCTTGTTAATACCTATGAAGGAAAACATGCCAATCTGTCTGAGGACAAAGGACCAATCTTTCCCATTCTTATCCTTTACAAAAAGATTATCATATAGTCGCTGCCTCACACCCTTGATTCTTCCAGACATAAGTTCCATTTCTGATTTCCATTCATCAAACATGGCAGGATTGCCTACAACATTTGCCACAATTTGAGCCCCATGAACTGGAGGATTCGAGTACATTGGTCTAGCAAGCCTTTTAAGTTGGCTTTTCACCCTGCCAGAAGTGCATGGACAAATGCAGTTAGCGTTCCATTTAAATAATGCTAGAAGTTGAAGATATTCCAGTAATAAACATATCCACTAGAAAGAATACAATCCAAAGTTTATTAGTGGTACCTATTGGCAACATCTGATGAGGAGCACACAACATTAATAGCTCTTATCCTTTCTGCATAGAGACTGAGGTTCTTGCTGTAGGATTGAGCAACAAAAACTTCCATCCCACGAGCTACAAACAGCCTCACAGATGATGTGTCCGCATCAAGACTGCCACTTGCAAATCCCTGCAAGTTCAGGTAAAATCGCATATTAAATTGCAAAAATAGGGGTCCTTTCAGACCAATTGTCAGTTCATTACAACAAAGGATTACTAGACACATAACAATAGAGAGGCTGCACAGAGAAGGAGAGAGGAAGGTGAACCAAGCAAGCATATTCACCCGGGGAGGGCCTCTATGGATGCCCATTGGCATAAAGGCCAGTACCTCATGAATGGCATTTTGGAAATGCTTCTAAGACTATAACATCACAGATCTCTTCCACCTGGGCTGTAAGATCACTTAGCTTCTTTCAATGTAATGAGTAAAAACAATAGAACTGTGAACTCATATACATTTAATAACCATAAGGTCATATAAATAAAACCCAAATTCCAGAGGATTTTTTCATAAAAATAATTGCTTTCAATAAAGGATTACTAACCATGTCAAATGATTTTTTCCATTTAAAGAGGGCTTTTAATGCATTGAATTCTGAAGGTATTTCCATTGAATTCATCAAGGCTTCAAAATGAAGAAGCAGTATAACTTAAAAAATAATCGAAGTAAAAAGAAACTGGCAAGGTAGAAAAATACATACAAACGAATTGCAAAAAATAATCTACACACTGGGCAATTCATATAAAATATGAAAACTGTAAATTTAACCTCCATATCAGTGAATCATCACGAACCTGATAAGCAACATCAAAGAAAGTAGTATGATTCTTTTCCAGAATGGCATCTGCTATTTTCTCCCACTGCTCGGGAGTTGGATCAATTCCAGTAGGATTGTGAGCACAACCATGAAGCAACACAAAAGAACCACTTGGTGCAGCCTGCAACAAGTCAAATAATTAGCAGTCTACCATCAAAAAATTAACAGTGTATTTACCTAACATCTAATTCTGTGAAAAGGCAGGTAAAATAAACTGTCATACCTTAATGTCTGCAATCATCCCTTCAAAGTCTAGTCCTACAGTTTTAGGATCATAGTAACGGTATTCCAACCAAGGAACCCCAGCATCATTGAAAATGTTCTTGTGATTTCTTGGTAAAATCAATCTAGAATAAAAAAGCTTTCAAATGATGGAATATTATTTTGCATCAAATTACGTTACAACTGTAAGATGTTTTTGGAAGGATTTGTTATTTATTACATTGTGGTCTTTTCTATCGTGGCTTATACTTTTTTATTCATTCTTGTTCCTGGCTCCTATATCATAGTGGTGACAAGGTTCAGGGAAGTCCTGCCTAGTATAATTTTGGGTAAACTCTCGAAGATACCTCTGTCGGTCTGATACTTGTCTCCTCCCCTCACCCCTGCCCCCATCACTATGGGCCACTGTCACTGTCATCATATATGTTATTTTTTATATGGCCTAAACGAGGTCCATCACAGCCTTCTATAGGCTCAATGCAGGGTGGAAAATTCCACCATCAGATAGGTTCAATGGCAAGAGGAATGTGAACACAAGTTACAGGCAGAGAGCATAGTTTCATGAGGACTGGGCCATGGAGACAACAACTCAACTGTTGGAGTTGAGAGAAACTGAGAAGGAATTCTCTACCTTCGCAATCATTTCTCATAGGCATTATCTAGAATTAGATGCTCGGCTTGGAGAACTGAAATCTTTGGTTAACAGAGTAGTGGGGTATTTGCAGATTCCCCGAGAGGTAATTCATCCTCCTCCTCTGGTTCTGTCCACTAGAGACCCTACTTGCAAAGGTTTCTCTTGGACTCTAGTTCCATGAACTCCTGATCTGGTTATGAAAGACACAGTAGGAGCTATCAATCCTCCATACCGAACTGCAGTAACCATGCGTAGTAAAGACACAGGAATGGAGACATGGGTGGGCTGAAATGGGGAGATTTTCCAGTTTTTCTTATCAATCTTAATTTTCATAATGTTTTGTCCAGTAGCAATATTTCTATTCCGGTTCGTAAGGCAGTATACCTTTCAGGACTACTCATATAGACTAGGATAGGGTACAATCAAAATATTTGGATAAACAACAGTATTTTTCATCGCTGGCTATGGCCTTCCTATCTATTTTTTGTATTAGATTGCTAAGATTTGGCAGCAAAATTTTCTAATTTAAAATGAAACAGGACTTGTGGAAAAAAAAAAAATTAAATGTAGTAATTAACTAATTTCACAATAATGTGTGGTTCCGTCTAGTTGAAAGTTTATAGCCTATAGAATGTAGATATTTAAACTAGAATTTGAGCAGGTAAATTTTATTGAGCCATAAATCATTGAGCAATTTGGTATTAATGTACAAAAATTAATGTACAAAATAGACTCACATAAACACCTAGATAACAATAGTTCTTACTATGCACCAATAGTAGCCTCTAGAAATCAAAATGTCAACCATAATCTATAATGATATTATATAGATATCACTTTCTGCCCATTTTCCCTTTTTATTTGTAAAAGGAGGACGAAATTCCAGCGTTAAAACTCTTAACTTATGTGACAAACAAATCTATGTGTCAAGTACCAAACCTTTGGCACCATTTGTTATTGTTCTGCAACTGTAAACAAATTTTGATGCTAAATCACAGTTGAACATAGATTATTTGATGTTGTGATATGCAACAAAGTGTTTTTCAATGAATAAACATATAGAACTATATCCAGTGAGATGACCCACATGCTACCAGCCAGATAAGTGTAATTGTTATTTGATCGTCAATGACAATCAGAATATGATAATTCATAGCTAGAAATGATCAAGAATTGGCACGGATAGGACAGTCAAACCATGGCAGTCTATTATAATAGCTTAACGGTGAATACCAAAATTTTTTATTTTAAACCATGAAGCAAAGGCAACAACTTTCAAAAGGGTCAACAACAACTCGGGAGTAAACAATACCAGAAAAGACACTTTGAACTGAAGGTGAAAAGCAAAACCTCTAAAAGTCGAAAGGTTCTATGGACAATTGGCTATTCAGTCAAAATTAATTGTATCTCTATGTTAAAATTCCAAGTTTCTATAAATACCAACATGCAATATACTAAAAGTATATACAAGGAACTTAAGAGATAACATTACAAATTTGATATTTGTTTTTACATGTGAAAGAAGAAACTTTAATTAAAGACAGAAGATCTGATCTCTATATGTCAGATTTATAATATGGTTAGTCCCAACAGCAACATTACCCTTCTACAAAAGCATCTAAAAAAGCAGCATAATATTTGGGCAATGGGCAATAATTTTACAAAAATTATGCAAGTCTATACCTTCCAGAGGAAAGTTTAGAGCTATTTACAGTTCCCCTCGAACTACTCAATCGTCTTGCTCTTTGATCATGCTCCTTATCAATCCTCATTGAAGCTACCTCTTTCTCCATGGCAGTTACTTTTTTGCGCATTTTCTTTGCCTCCACCTCCATTGCTTTTGTCAAAGTATCCACTTTCTTCGCTAGCATCTAAATGAACAATTTAAGTAATTTATTTCAAGTGTAAATGTGAGTCTTCATCTATGCTTCACATCGGTGCAAAAGGAATGGTCGAAAGTGATAAACAGTGTGACCTATTGATTGAAAGTGAATGTACCTCAATTGCATCATCCTTGTCTTTAAGACTTTGATCCTTTTCATTAGCAGCTTTTCTCAAAGCTATCACCTCCTTTTGTAGCATGTCATACAACACACCTGAAACAAAATCTTTAGGTCCAACTTCTGTAAATTCAGGTGGTTTGCTATCTGAATTCTCTTTCCCAGCATCATGTGATTCGGCATTCCTGGATATCCCATTACTTTTGTCAGTTGTGCAGTTCTCATTGAGTCCATTTGTAAATGTCTTGTTGCGTTCTATTGATCTCCTGCCATCAAATGATCTTCCACCATCAAATGACCTAGATGTTGCTTTTGCACTCTTTAAAACTATACTGGCATTACTGGATAGTGAAGACCTCATTTGAGAAAGTGATGATCTCCTTGGACCAAAACCATTTGACATGACTCTTGATGCAATCTCTGCACCACCAATTGATTGGAGGCGAGAAGGACCATTGCTAATGCTTCGTCCATCGGAGGAGGATGATCGAATAGCACCATTTGGTGATCCTCTTATTCCTTCTTCAACTACTTTCAACCATAGTTGAAACTTCTCCTGCAAGCACAGGCTTGTTTAGCAACAACGACCAAAGATATAGATTGGAAACCAAGTAAAGGTATAAAAAAGAAACAATGAAGAGAATCTATTTTTTCCTACTTTAAGTGCTGCTTCAGTTTTCGCGGCCCGCTCTATAATGGCTAATTTATCACGAAGCTGACGCATTTCACCCTGCATACAAAAATACAGTAAACAAGGATTCTTGAACCATTACAATATAAAGCTTCAAACTACCTGCAGGAAATGACGCTCTTCAAGCCACTGCTTTACAGGCATGACTTTGTCATTCCCATCCTTCCATTCATTGGCTCATTGGCAACAACACAAGCAAATCGATTTGCCGTTATCTTTTCCCGAGCTAGTTCTCTCTCGAGTGTCTTCTTACCTTCCTGAAAACATGCCAACACATGGATATGCATGCAAATTGAACCATTTGGAATGGTTATTTAACCAAAAAAAGTAATTTTTCAACTTTCATACAATAGCAAAATTGTAAAAATGCATGGCATGGCAGGACTTACAATCAATTCATTCACTTGCCACTGATAATCACGCACAGCATTGGCAGCAACCCCGCCTGAAAGGACAGCCTCCTCTAGCTCACGAACTGCTTGACATAACTTCTCAACTTCTGCAACCTTTTGCCAATGCATTTTGTGCAATATTTTGTTCTCCTCCTGTAACACAATAGACCTCAACAGTCAAGACAAAGGCATACCAGCCAACTGCCCAGTATGTTTTATCGTATAAGAAACCTAAGCACCACCAAAGCAACATTATTTTATCAAACTAAAAACAATAATCTAAAATCCAATAAGAAAAAAGGAAACCTGGAAAATTTCAATATGTTTCATCAACTCATGGTTCCTATTGTGTAAATCATCGACCATCGAAGCTTTTGCCAGAGCAAACTGCACTGTCCTCTTTACGTCAACGAGGGTTGCTTCTTTGGACTTTGTAAGTCTTTCTAAAGCCCTGATATCCTCCTGTAATTTTGAAATCTGCCAAAACCAAGAACCTGCATAAACCCTAGATGACTAAGAGCAAGTGCAAACATAGGACAATTCCAATGCATATAAATAACATCAGAAATTATGTCTGCTAAAAGAGAAGCATTCAACGTAACTTTTTTCACGACATTGAGCACATAGGGTTGAAGATCCTCTGTTCTGTAAGCTCCAACACCAAGGTTCAGCTTCAAATCATTTGTATCTGCTTTAAATGCTTCTGAAACGCCTAGAATTGGATCTAGACGTGCCATAATCACTCCTCCAAAGCGAGAGACATTTGTTGCATCGGCCATATTTACTCTGTTTAAAGCCTGTACGCAAAATTAAACAGTCAGAAAAATAATTCGAACCATGGGAATAAATACTAATTGAAGTCATTTGATTTTCATATATAGTTAGATTCGTGAAAATAAATGACGAGGCAACTATATGATCATAATTTTTTTCTCTAAAAGCCTCACAAACCAGAGAGGGTCGGTCAAGTCCCTCGCTCAGCCAGCAAGAAGATCGGTGTGCACAAAGCTCCAGCCACGTCTCCTAAATTCTGGTGAACCAGTGAAGAAATGGGGCGAATCACTCCAACCCCTCCCTCCAACCCTATAAATCCAGGCGAATGCCATGGAAATCTGCTCCAAGCAAAGAAAATCGTGGCGAATTTCATTTTTCAGTGTTATGCGCGTTTTTTTTGGTGGACTAATATTTAATAATTAATTATTTTTAAAATAATTATTGGGCTAACTTTATTAAATTATATAAAATGGGTTTTATATAAAAAATTCGCCCTATTAAAATTTAAAATCCCTTAAAATTCGCATTTGGGCTAAAATTCGCCCCTAAAATTTTCCCTGGTCACATTAGGTGAATCAAGGGTACGCTCCATTGATGGAGTAGAGACCCTTCTCCTCTTAGCTCCTAAAAAATAAAAAATAAAACTTATTAACAACTAATTTAACTCACAAAGTTGATAAAAAATCAATTCCATATGTACACACATGTATGTATATCTATGGAGATTTAAGATTATATTTAAATACCATGAACATCTTTCGATCCCTGATTCCCCTCTCTCATAGAGATATGGGATTCTGATGATCTTTTTCGTTCATCCTCCATGATATATATATCTACGGTGGACATTTACAATTATTTTTTTAAATGACTAATTTAAAATAAATTCAAAATAAATTTCAGAAAATTAATGTAATTTAGTGTACACAAATTATGTAAAACACAACTTTCAAAGCACTAATTGAACATGTGTGAAACTCAATTTAAGCAAAAAAAAATTATAAAAATGTTAAGTTCACCAAATTGTGCTTTACATGGTGGGAGCACACTTGGTATAAAATTGAAAAAAACACAGTGTCATTAAAAAAGAAGTGAAACTCTATTTAAACAAAATTTTGTTGAAATCCCCGCATTTTAATTTTATAAAAATGTGAAGTTCACCACTTGTTGCAAATGTGAAGTTCACCAAGTTGTGCTTTACATGGTGTGGTGGGAGCACACTTGGTATATAATTGAAAAAAGCACATGGTCATTAAAAAATACGCATTTATAAGTACAAAACACATACATATCCAAGATATGCTACAATGTCCATCAATAAATTTTGAAGGAGAGCGCCTCAACACTAATTCATCTTTGAGAGATGAATCTTGAATTTTTGAAGAAGAGCGTCTCAAAACTAATTCATCTTTGAAAGATGAATCTTGAATTTTTGAAGAAGAGAGTCTCAAAACCAATTCATCTTTGAGAGATGAATCTTGCATTGGCATTGCCCCGTATAATTCTAATTCATCTATTAATTCATCTTTGATAGATGAATCATGAATTGTCATTGCCCCACGCAATAGATCAGCAGACATCTTATTCACATTTGTATAATGTCTTATACTAAAAAATTGAAATTGGCTAACAATATTGTTTGCTATTCCATGCAGTTCTTTTAGCCTCACCTTCTTAACTTGGTACACGTCATTCATCTGATTGAACACAAGTTCAGAATCGGTAAAAACTACAATTCCATTTGATCCATACTCCATAGTTGTTCTCAAGCCTTCTATCAATCCAATATAATATGCTTCATTGTTTGTTGTTCTTCCCGATATATTCATTTTCCTTTAGACAACTTTGCTAATCGTAATATTGGAAAGCACATATGTAATCACTACTTTCCCTGGATTGGAATAGCAAGAAACATCTATGCATAATTTCCATTTTTCAACCATATTTAATGTTTTTTTTTAAATCCCTGAAAAAAAACAAATTCAATAAAAATATATATTAAATTGACATTTGTTGCAAATGCATGGGAGAAATGACACATGATCATGAGATAAATGACATGTGCATGGTTTATCTTAAAGTTTGACTTTAAAAGTTTGTGGTAGAATTCACATCTAGAATTAATGGGAGGAAACCTCTAGTTTGTGGGAGAAATGAATTTTATGCACTTACTAAAACAACTAGTTATGTCAAAAGTCACACTTTTATGAGTTTGTGGGAGAAATGAAATAGAAATGACACATGCCTTAAAGTTTACCTAAAAGTTTATGGGAGAAGGGAGAAATGACAAATCTACACAGTTTGTCTTAGATTGGTTGATGTTTATGGATATGAAAATGAAGAACTTCTATTTAGATCTGTTACAGAGATTGATTGTAGGGTAATTTACTGGATATGTCACCTTTGAGAAAAGATGAGATCCAGAGGCTACCTGGCCCTTTACAGACTCTGCCTTTAGAACTTGTGGAAGTTAACACTCAATAAACAGACTAAAATCTTATGGAAGTTCAAAATCCTATGAGAGTTCAGCCACTTTAGGTTCAATTTTTAGGCCTTAAAGCTTGAGAGAAATGACATTTACATGGTTTGCAAAATTATTTTATGCACTTACAAAAAACATGCTTTAAAGTTAATGGGAGAAAGCCAACATGACATGTATGCTTTAAAAACTATGCCTAAGAATTTATGGGATGAATGACACATGTACATAGTTTGCCTTAAAGTGGTTGAGGTTAATGGATATTAAAATGAATAACTTCTATTTAGATATGTTACAGAGATTGACTGTAGGGGCATTTACTGGATATGTCACATTTGATAAAAGATGAGATCTAGAGGCTACCTGGCCCTTTAGAGACTCTACCTTTAGAACTTGTAGAAGTTAACACTCAACTGACAGACTAAAATCCTATGGAAGTTCAAAATTCTATGAGAGTTCAACCACTTTAGGTTCAATTTTTAGGCCTTAAAGCTTGAGAGAAATGACATTTACATGGTTTGCAAAATTATTTTATGCACTTACAAAAAACATGCTTTAAAGTTAATGGGAGAAAGCCAACATGACATGTATGCTTTAAAAACTTTGCCTAAGAATTTATGGGAGAAATGACACATGTACACATTTTGCCTTAAAGTGGTTGAAGTTTATGGATATTAAAATGAAGAAATTCTATTTAGATCTGTTACAGAGATTGATTGTAGGGGCATTTACTGGATATATCACCTTTGAGAAAAGATGAGTTTCAGAGGCTACCTGGCCCTTTATAGACTTTGCCTTTAGAACTTGTAGAAGTTAACACTCAATAGACAGACTAAAATCCTATGGAAGATCAAAATCCTATGAGAGTTCAGCCACTTTAGGTTCAATTTTTAGGCCTTAAAGCTTGAGAGAAATGACATTTACATGGTTTGCAAAATTATTTTATGCACTTACAAAAAACATGCTATAAAGTTAATGGGAGAAAGCCAACATGACATGTATGCTTTAAAAACTTTGCCTAAGAATTTATGGGAGAAATGACACATGTACACAGTTTGCTTTAAAGTGGTTGTGTTTTATGGATATTAAAATGAAGAACTTCTATTTAGATCTATTCCAGAGATTGACTATAGGGGCATTTACTAGATATGTCACCTTTCATAAGAGATGAGTTCCAGAGGCTACCTGGCCCTTTACAGACTCTGCCTATAGAACTTGTAGAAGTTAACACTACCTATCCCAATTATACCCTATGAAGTGTGTAGAGGACCCGTGGAATCACTCACACTACTTTACGTAGACATAAGGGTGTATAAGAGTGTACTAAGTTCAAAAATATGGTCATATTATTGGATATCTTTCCCAAGAGCCCAAATGTACTCCTTAAGTATATGTGGGGTCTATATAACCATCTACAAAAACAAGTGATTCTTTCCAAGCTAAGGATATAATGTATTCCATGTGTATACGCACATTATCTAGAAACCATCTAGGCCAAAATAAATGGTACTTCAGTGGTTTGAAGAAAAAATAGCACCAAGAAGCTTTGAAGGAGGGGAATAAGAACTGGAAATAGAAGGATAAGAATAAAATAGCCACTACACATCCATGCAAGGGTAGTAGAAATAATTCTAACCATTGCAACATTGATGGTCACATTAAGGAGAATTATTGGATGTTTGGTATGTGTTATATTCTTTATGTGAATACCCCCATGCACTATATATTTTTCTAAGCATAGTGGTGGGAATAAAATGGGAGGAAAGGACCCCCACTTTAGGGTTTCATATAGACGAAAAATTCCCCACACATAGGTGTTCAGGGGTAGTGTCCAAAAAAAACGTTTTTGGGAAAAAAAAATTCTCCCTTTATGATGGTTTTCATCACATGGTTTTTTCTTTTAGCATTTTTCTAGTGCATGGTAGTTTACCCCATGGTTCTACAGTTTTAGTTAAAGAACTAAAGTTTTATCTGATCCAAGGTAATGGATTGGTTGTTTATAATTGTCGTGAGATATATACATATATACATACATACATGTGTGTGTGTGTGTGTGTGTGTGATGGTCTAAAAATTAATATACTAATAAAAAAAAGATCTTCTCATTTTGGGTTTCTCGAGTAAATTATATGTTAACGCATGTGTTTTACATTGAATATTTTTCATTTTATTAAGAATATATTTGAAACAATTAACTATATAAGGTTAAAACATATGTTTTGTATCAAATCACTTTTGGTTTCGATTGGAAACTTTTATGGCTAATGTGTTTTTCTCAAAATGTGATAGACCCCATTAAAATGGGAGATATATCGAAATGATTCCTATGGTGTAATAAAATAGTTGAGTTGTTTAAAGATATAGATGCATAAATTCAATGAGAATAGTTTTGAGATATATAATTCCAAAATGGAATAGTTGTTGGTGAACAAATATCAGTGGATCACAATGGATATAGCTACTTCATTAAAAGGGATTTTTCTAGAAGGATGTCCACTAAGTTGGAAAAAAGGGAAAATATCACAATTAAATATGTTAATGCATGTGTTTTACATTGAATATTTTTCATTTTATTAAGAATCTATTTGAAACAATTAACTATATAAGGTTAAAACCTATGTTTTGTATCAAATCACTTTTGGTTTCAATGGGAAACTTTTATGGCTAATGTGTTTTTCTCAAAATGTGATATACCCTATTAAAATGGGATATATATCGAAATGATTCCTATGGTGAAATAAAATAGTTGAGTTATTTAAAGATATAGATGCATAAATTCAATGAGAGTAGTTTTGACATATATAAGTCCAAAATGGAATAGTTGTTGGTGAACAAATATCAGTGGATCAAAATGGGTATATCTGCTTCATTAAAAGGGATTTTTCTAGAAGGATGTCCTTTAAGTAGGAAAAAAGGGAAAATATCACAATTATATGTTAATGCATGTGTTTTACATTGAATATTTTTTATTTTATTAAGAATCTATTTCAAACAATTAACTATACAAGGTTAAAACCTATGTTTTGTATCAAATCACTTTTGGTTTCAATGGGAAACTTTTATGGCTAATGTGTTTTTCTCGAAATATGATAGACCCCATTAAAATGGGAGATATATCGAAATGATTTCTATGGTGTAATAAAATAGTTGAGTAACTATTTAAAGATATAGATGCATAAATTCAATGAGCATAGTTTTGAGATATACAAGTCCAAAATGGAATAGTTTTTGGTGAACAAATATCAGTGGATCACTATGGATATATCTGCTTCATTAAAAGGGATTTTTCTAGAAGGATGGGCTTAAGTTGGAAAGAAGGGAAAATACCACAATTATATGTTAATGTAGACATGTGTTTTACATTGAATATTTTTCATTTTATTAAGAATCTATTTGAAACAATTAACTATATAAGGTTAAAACCTATGTTTTGTATCAAATTACTTTTGGTTTCAATGGGAAACTTTTATGGCTAATGTGTTTTTCTCGAAATGTGATAAACCCCATTAAAATGGGAGATATATCGAAATGATTCCTATGGTGTAATAAAATAATTTCAAGTAGTTTAAAGATATAGATGCATAAATTCAATGAGCATAGTTTTGAGATATATAAGTCCAAAATGGATAGTTGTTGGTGAACAAATATCAGTGGATCACTATGGATATATCTACTTCATTAAAAGAGATTTTTCTAGAAGGATGGACTAAGTTGGAAAGAAGGGAAAATATCACAATTATATGTTAATGCATGTGTTTTACATTGAATATTTTTCATTTTATTAAGAATCTATTTGAAACAATTAACTATATAAGGTTAAAACCTATGTTTTGTATCAAATTATTTTTGGTTTCAATGGGAAACTTTTATGGCTAATGTGTTTTTCTCGAAATGTGATAGACCCCATTAAAATGGGAGATATATAGAAATGATTCCTATGGTGTAATAAAATAGTTGAGTAGTTTAAAGATATAGATGCATAAATTCAATGAGCATAGCTTTTAGATATATAAGTCCAAGATGGAATATTTGTTGGTGAATAAATATCAGTGGATCACTATGGATATATCTACTTCATTAAAAGGGATTTTTTTAGAAGGATGCACTAAGTTGGAAATAAGGGAAAATATCACAATTATATGTTAATGGTGTTTACATTGAATATTTTTCATTTTATTAAGAATCTATTTGAAACAATTAACTATATAAGGTTAAAACCTATGTTTTGTATCAAATTACTTTTGGTTTCAATGGGAAACTTTTATGGCTAATGTGTTTTTCTCGAAATGTGATAGACCCCATTAAAATGGGAGATATATCAAATTGATTCCTATGGTGAAATCAACTAGTTGAGTAGTTTAAATATATAGATGCATAAATCCAATGAGAATAGTTTTGAGATATATAAGTACAAAATGGAATAGTTGTTGGTAAACAAATATCAGTGGATCACACTAGATATATCTGCTTCATTAAAAGGGAATTTTCTAGAAGGATGTCCATTAAGTTGGAAAAAAGGGAGAATATCACAATTAAATATGTTAATGCATGTGGTTTACATTGAATATTTGAAACAATTAACTATATAAGGTTAAAATCTATGCTTTGAATCAAATCACTTTTGGTTTCAATGGGAAACTTTTATGGCTAATGTGTTCTTCTCGAAATGTGATAGACCCCATTAAAATGGGAGATATATCAAAATGATTCCTATGGTGTAATAAAAGAATTTCAAGTAGTTTAAAGATATAGATGCATAAATTCAATGAGCGTAGTTTTGAGATATACAAGTCCAAAATGGAATAGTTATTGGTGAACAAATATCAGTGGATCACTATGGATATATCTGCTTCATTAAAAAGGATTTTTCTAGAAGGATGGACTTACGTTGGAAAGAAGGGAAAATATCACAATTATATGTTACTGTACACATGTGTTTTACATTTAATATTTTTCATTTTATTAAGAATCTATTTGAAACAATTAACTATATAAGGTTGAAACCTATGTTTTGTATCAAATTACTTTTGGTTTCAATGGGAAACTTTTATGGCTAATGTGTTTTTCTCGAAATGTGATAGACCCCATTAAAATGGGAGATATATCGAAATTATTCCTATGGTGTAATAAAATAGTTTCAAGTAATTTAAAGATATAGATGCATAAATTCAATGAGAATAGTTTTGAGATATATAAGTCCAAAATGGAATAGTTGTTGGTGAACAAATATTAGTGAATCACTATGGATATATCTGCTTCATTACAAGGGATTTTTCTAGAAGGATGGACTAAGTTGGAAAGAAGGGAAAATATCACAATTATATGTTAATGTGCATGTGTTTTACATTGAATATTTTTCATTTTATTAAGAATCTATTTGAAACAATTAACTATATAAGGTTAAAACCTATGTTTTGTATCAAATTACTTGGTTGTTTCGATTGGTTTTCTGAGCATCTTTCGGTCAACTGTCGTTTGGATTTTGGAGGACAATTTAAAAGTCATGAGAGTTTGATTATCTCTCTCTAAACATTTATATCTTTTAAGAAGAAGAAAATCTGTTGGGCTTTCCCTTATCTGTTTTGTCTTCTGCATTTTATTTCTATGTTCTATATACAATTACTGTCAAGATCCTTGACCAAAATTGCAGAGGCTTAAATTCGGGTTTCATAAGAGATTTGCATTTTATTTCTATGTTCTATATACAATTACTGTCAAGATCCTTGATCAAAATTATTATCTACCAGTTTGAAAGTCAAGATTATCTCTCTCTCTCTAAACATTTATATCTATTAAGAAGAAGAAGATTTGTTGGGTTTTCCCTTATCTGTTTTGTCTTCTACATTTTATTTCTGTTCTATATATAATTACTGTCAAGATCCTTGACCAAAATTGCATAGGCTTAAATTCGGGTTTCCTAAGATATTTGCATTTTATTACTATGTTCTATGTTCTTCTTAAGTCATTTGAGATCTATGTCGGGGATAATTCTCTTACTCCATAACACCACAACTGACTTTGGAACCTTCTTGTCTTCCATTAAGCATAGTTATTGTTTGGATATCTAGGGTTCTTAACTAACTGAGGGTGGAAGATCATACTTTAGATTCCCTGGACATCCAGTGGGTGGAGTTCTACACTGGTTTCCCTTGTTCAATAATTAAAATTGGTGTCCTCTATTTCGAGGAAGTTTTTTGTTGAAAATCTTAAGGGATGTGGAGGATCTGCCTCTACAGGCTGTAAATCACTCTCTGTTTTAATCCTGTTATATTTATGTTTGGAGTTTTTGTGCACACGGCAAGGCTGTTTCATTTCTGTTAAAATTTTGTTTGTAGTTTCCAGCATACACAACAAGGCTGTGACTGAATTAGCTTGTTTTCCTTAAAGATGTTATGTAAGAAAATCCACGGTTCAACATGGCAATTTTCAGCCCAGAAATCCTCTTTAATTTGCTCTAGTAACGTGTTCCTTTTAAAGACTGTGCAACTATTAATTTGCCTATATACCGTGAAGGTAAATTAATCATACATGCATGCATGATTTCGTGCACTGAAATGCTAAATCAACAGCATTTCAAGGCTTACATTCCAGGAAAGTTCTCTTCCGGGGAAGTTTTTTGTTGAAAATCTTAAGGGATGTGGAGGATCTGCCTCTACAGGCTACAAATCACTCTTTGTTTTCCTCTGATCTCTTACCTAATCATGATGATTAACCACAGTGGTTGGTTCTAAAAATTTAGACAATATTCTTTTGCATTTTATTATTACCTAAAATATATAATAGATCACATAAACCTAAATTCTGAATTAAAAATAAAATAAAATAAATGATGATTTCAAAGAGTTATAATTTTAATTCTTTGAAAATTGTTTTACCTTGACCAGAATCCATCCAAAAGCTCAATGTTTGTTCTCGGAATGTGTGAGTCAATGTTTATTCTTCAAATCTTTCTGCTCACTGCAATGCATAATCATCTGGTCTCGTTGTTACCTTAATTAACCTTAATATTTGTTCATAACTACTTCCTATATCGATGTTTTTTCAGGGATGGTTATTATAAAATGTAAGTAAGTAAACTGCATAAAATAGTTTTAAGGAAAAAACATACTATAAAGGAATAATATTGTGATTTGGTGTATACTTTTAACATGGACTTAATATATAATGATTGTAATGATTGGCATTTCAAAATCCTCCTTTATCTAGATCTTTTCTGATGTGGAGGATCTGCCTCTACAGGATCTGCTAAAATTCACTCTATGTTTTAATCCTGTTATATTTCTGTTTGAGTTTTTGCGCACAGAGCAAGGTTCTTTCATTTCTGTTAAAATTTTGTTTGGATTTTCCAATGTACACAGCAAGGCTATGACTGAATTAGCTTATTTTCCTCAAAGATATTATGTAAGAAAATCCACGGTTCAACATGGCAACAAGAGTTTCTGGAAGGATAGTAGGGATTCCATTTTTTATTTTATATCAAAGTTTCTATGTAAGGTTTGAAATTGAAGACATTTTGAAGAGAATTTGCACTGGTACATTATATAAAACAGAGTTTTTTTCTTTCTGAAAAGAAATCACAAGAAATAATAACACATGAATAGCTCAACTTATTCAATGACAGGATTTCATACCTGGAAATTTGCAGAAATTCGCAAACGAAGCCACAACGAGGATGAAGTCGAGAGATCAATTTGCAGAAATTCGCACACGAAGCTGCAACGAGGACGAAGTCGGGACCAAATTCCCTACGAACAAAAACAATTAAATTAAAATCAAACAAAACAAAAATCAACTAAGAAAACATAGTAACTGCAACACCCCAATAGACACATACCTCAACAGAGCAACTGCAACACCGCAACAGACCTCAACGGAGCAACACCGCAATAGAGCGAGACAGAGACAGATGCCAGACACATTTGCATAAGAAATCCGTTAAGGTTTGCAGACCATTATATTTATAAGAACAAGTTCAGCCGAACTATTTTAAAAGTTCAGCCAAACTATTTTAAAAGTTCGGCCAAACTATTTTAAAAGTTCGGCCGAACTTTTGTTGCTGGTTTTCCCATCTCTGGCCAAAAATCTGTTTGCTCACGCCGTCATGACACCTTCAATGTAAACGGGAAAATGAGTTCGGCTAAACTCTCGAATAGTTCGGCCGAACTTTTACAAAAGTTCGACCGAATTATTGAGAAAAAACAATTTCCACCCCTAATTCTCACAAAAGTGTAACCCAACTTCACATTTTCACCCTTATGGAAAAATTTATTATTATGTGGCGGAGTTGATCATGTTGGATTCATGAAAGAATCCTCTATCCAATGGTATATGAGATTCATATTTTTGAATTCATATGATATTTTTCATAAAATTTATTTTAAACATAATGCTTGAAATTTTTTTGAACAATTTTAAAGAAGTTGAATAAAAACCCAATAACATAAAATATACACAAAGAAAAAAATTAAAATAAGGCTCTTTTTTGCTAGCCCTCTTCAAAAGGGTACGCTTGTTTTTTCAATTTATGTAAATATTTGAAAAAAAACTTATGCAAACATGTGTCTGCAAAATGCAATAAAAATATTACTTTTCCAACTTCAAAAATAATAAAAAATATAATTTTGCATAAAAAATAAAAAAATAAAATATTACAAACTTTCCTCTCTCCATGTAGATCAAGCTTTTATATATATATATATATATATATATATATATATATATATATATATATTGTAAAAATTACACATTTTACACTAGGTTATGCTACATGAACACACACAGACCTCTTAGGATGTGTGAAAAATTGCAAGGACAAGCATTTAATTTAATGGAAAATTGACATATAATACAACACTAAATTTTTTTTCAAAAAATATCATTAGGACAACATCATAATTCTCCACAAAATGTCTTTTTACTCCCAATTAAAATTCACAATGTTTATATGAATTTTGAGGGCTTCAATTCAAAAAAAGAGTAATATTTTGAAATTTAATTGCCACATTTCGCCCAGAAGTGTAACCCATCTTCATGCATTCACCTTGTTGTCATAATCCCTTGGAGGATTCTTCTTGTGAGGGAAATATCTAGAATAATGGTCGAACCTATTACAATTGTAGCATCTTCCTTTGTCTTTTCCTTTGAATCCCCTCCTATATCCTTGACCATGTCTTCTTGGACCAACATCATTCCTCCTCTTTGCATGTGAAGAGAAAACAGTAGGTTTATTTCCATTGTTGTATTTATATTTTTCCATTATTTTTGTCTCCTTTTGAATGCATCTAACCAATAACTCATCGAAACTATGTATATTGTCATTGTTGAGAATGGTGGTGACAAATACATCCCATGGTGTTGAAAGACCTCATCGGAAGTAACTTTTCCAATAGATAGTGAGGCATTCTTGATTTGAGTTATTCTCATGAAGTAGGATTGGATAGAATCTCCTTTATCCATCTTGATATCCTTCAACTTTTTCTTGAGAAAGAGGATTTGATTTGCATTGTTCACTTTGAACATCCCAACCAACTTATCATATATTTCCTTAGAAGTTCCCAAATCAAAAATATATGCAAACAAATGCTTTCGAATGGATTCAATCAAATTTTTCTTTGCTTTGACCTCACCTTTTCTATACTTTGTTTTCGAAGCGACAGGTGCATTTGGAAGATCCACCACTTTTCCTCGCACATAGTCCAATACTCCATGTTGCTCCAAAGTCAAGTCCAAATTCATTTTCCATGCATGACAGTCAGATTTGTCATTGAGCTTATCCTCGGTGTTGAAGTAAGATGTAGAGGCCATGGAGACTTGTCCAATAATATTTGTCCAATAGATCTCTTAGTGATTTATTTTCTCTCTTTCTTGGGATTGGTCTTCACCTGGGCTCTGATACCATGTTAATTTTAGATAACAGTGGTATTGTCTATGCTTGCTCAATGACTTCAATGTCCTTTTATGCTCCCAATGATGATTTCCAACCAATTTCCAAAAGAAATCACATTAACCATTAATCACATTGACAGTGATTGTAGATAGAACACAAACAATAAAATGCAGAAGACAAGCCAAGACAAGAGAACACCAATATTTGGCTCAAGCCAAGGAAAAACCCCAAGATGGGGAAAACCCTTGATTAATTATTTTTATTATAAATATCAAATGTTCGGTAGAGAAAGTATAATAATAACGAGTCAAATTAAAAATTGACTTGCAAATTGATGATCCAATACCACTGTACAAAAAAACCCAGTGAAATTTGCAATACTACTCTTAGTCAACAGCAGTCAAAACAACCCTAGCCAATCAACAGTTAATAGTGAAACTTCCCCTCTTGAGCTCGATCAACCTCAGTCAAACTTGACCTTCTTTGTTGGTTAAATAGCATAAAAAACACAACAAATCAATGATCAAACCTAGTCAAATGATGATGTCACCCTACGGTCAAAACAGTGCTACAACTCTACGGTCAACGTTGGTCAAACAACCCATATTTCCTTGATTTATATGCCAATAAATGCTGCCCTCTGAGATAGAGATTCTTCCAAAAAATCATAGTCAAATCTTGTCAAAATCACCTCAGTCAACATTGGTCAAACTTCGGCTGAAACAAAAAAAGTCAACACAAACAAAATGTGCCTCCTGAAATCCCCACGTGTGAGAGAAGTATAGCTACCTGCAACTTGTACGATTTAATCAGATGAGGAGAGAGAAGATTTGTTGAGTTGATGAGGTGCCAAATGAGGTTGGAGGTCACCCTTATTTATATGAGTCGATGTGGCTCAAAAGACATGTCTTCCGGGCTTCATGAGCCTACATGATGGTGTGGTCGACCTTGACAAATTACACGTTTGTGGGTTTCACTTCAAAAACATATTTCTCCTTATCCAAATTTAATGGTTGATTTTAGTCCTCTCGAAAAGAGGAATTCAATGCAATAATTATCTTCATCAAATGAGTTGTCCAAAGTGGAATTTGGCCCTAGTTGACAACTTCAACAGTTGTTTACATATTCAATTTGTTGGTCACTATGTGTTAAACTGCTTTTTTAAAAAGTTCAATTAATGATTTTAAAGAAAATAAATTTAACGTCCATGAATGTACTAAATTGATTCACCTCCCCTCTCAATTTTGCCAAGTTTTCATCATAGATATCTAGAGATACCTAATAGATCTACCAACTTCAATGTGTTTAATCTAGCCCAAAACCTAAAGCAAGAAACTTGTGCTAATAGATAGTCCAACCACTAGCTATGAAATAATAATCTTCAGTTAAAGCATAAAATTAGAGTGTTAAAACCATTCATCACATACCATGAATCATTAAGTGATAGATGCCTTGAATTGAAACCCCAAAGACTTTTATTAATCCAAAAAATTCAACAGAGCTTAGCTCAGTACAAAAAAAATTGATCTAGTGAGATCAAGATACAATGAGAGTTGGAGAGCTTCCTTATATAAAAAAAATGAGAGAATAACCCCTCCGAGTGGAAATAACGGCTAGTTGAATCGATCCATAGCTTGATCCTTCAAGAAAAAATTTGAACACTTGATTAGCTGGCACAAATCTCCCAAAAAAATCAATCTTCCTTGTTCAGTGTGTTGAAGGGGTCAAAAAAATAGACTCCTAGACCTTGGAGGATGTCTAAAAAATAGAATTATTGCTACTTATGCAAAATTCTTAACTTCCTAGTCGAAAACTGGGAAATAGTCTTCTCTGGCCCAAATGAATTTCTGGACCTGCTCTTTCTGCCTTGGAAAAGAGGTATTTAATTTTTTATTTGAATTATTTTCCTTTAAAAATAGCCTCAAATATTTTTTTTGATGAATTTTCCACTTGGAGAGTAGTTAATTTTCACTTCATTTTATTTTTTGGATAATTTATGGCTAATTTTTTTTTTTTTTGACAAAATTTAGAATTAAAAAGACTCAAAGAGGGGATTAATTATTCATCCACCCTCTAAGTGTATCTAAAAAATATTTTCATAATGGCGTTCTAAATATGAGGAACCATTCACCAAAAATATTTCTAAACACACATTTACATCAAGATATTGCAAATTAGAAGGGGAAATACATGAAGATATAGACTCCTGATACTCAACCAAATTTTGCAACAAGACACATTATCTAGTATGAAAAATACATAGACTCGATTAACACTAGGACTCACCTAAGATCTTGTCAATGAACTTCACCCCATCTTTGGAGTATATCTAGGAAGAAACTCTGCCAATTATCCATATTTACAAAAACAAATAATTTAGGAAGGTTAAAAAATTCTCTAGAGTGACATCATTTGAGAATTTGAGATTACAACGAAAAAAATGACTCAAAAAATTTAGTCTACTACTTTATACTTTGCTTCATGGACTGTTAACATGTACATGGTCAACACAGGGCTTAAAATTTTTACGACTCATGTATATTTCCATTAAACCACCATGCACGGACTTCACTTAAAATTGATTTCAAGAACAACCCAAGTCCTGAAATACACAAAAATTACAACCCAAGTCCTGAAATACACATAAATTACAACCCAAATGCTTGTGGATTTTATTAATAATTGTCTGACGCAATGTCACAAGTGGTTCTACCTATTTGATAAAAGCATTGCCTTGAAAGCCTGTCACACCAATTAAAATGGGTCACACCATTCTTTTCAGGAGGATCCAAGAAAAACAGATTGCAATGGTCATTTATTTTAATATTACTTATTTCCTTTTTCCGCATTCCCAGGTGGGTTTGTAGTGTAAGTTGAAGAAGATAGGGATCCATTCTGATGTGGATATTGTCAAATTCTAAATTATTGCAGTATATGTTTTTTTAGTTTGTGCAATTTTTTTTAAATGTGTAAAATTACAGTTCAGTTGCATGATATGTTTTATTTTAAATGCATAGAACATAGATGAAATCATTTCAAATTTTTATAATTTTACAGTATTATGTTTTGGAGAATGTGTTTGGTATGATGATATATATTTTTTTATTATAATGATATATTTATTAAAATTTATAAACTTTTAAATAATTTATTAATGGTTATAAGATATATAATAATTTTGAAATTAATGTAAATTATTTGAAAAATTAGGAGGTAAATATTTTTTTTTAGTGAATTGATATTAGATTATATGATATCAAAAAAAAATTGTTGTGGTTATCTCAAATTTTTATATACTAAGTATAAATATATAAAAATATTTATAGACCAAGATTTCATTATGCAATACATTATGTCATAGTTTCAAATTTCAAGTAAAGCAGAAAAACCATAAATTAATTAAAACTATCAATAGTGCCTAGAATGTTTGGATTGACTGGAGGTACATGATTTGGTTTGTTTCACACTTGCTCCTCAATATTAGCTAGTCTTTCATGTTCTTCCACTCCTAGTGAGGTAATTTATAATATATTTTTTTGTTAAAAATTTATTGATATAATAATATTTTTTCTATTTAATACTAATTTTTTATATAAAAATTGTCATGGCGTATAGAATAGATGATGACATGTAGATGTGGTTGATGAGTTGCAAAACTCACACTTATTATTTTTCTTCTTTGACATGTTAAGTGATATTATGGATCTTTTCAAAGTCATGTGACTGAATATAAATGAAGAAAAGTTGATCATCCCTTAATGGAACTTACTCTGAATCCCATTTTATTATACTCAACTCTACCATTGGTAAGACAAGTTTAAATAACACATAGGTATACGAGACAAGATTTCTTGGTCTAGACAAAAAAGTCGTAAATCTTGATCTATAACATCACTTAGCAGACATTAAGATAGTAGTGATGTGTTTTAGGGATCGCACAATCACATATAAGCAAAAGAAAGAAATTATCAATCGCACAACACAGGATGTA
The DNA here is from genome assembly GCA_034641835.2 of Pinus albicaulis. Lineage (NCBI taxonomy): Eukaryota > Viridiplantae > Streptophyta > Pinopsida > Pinales > Pinaceae > Pinus > Pinus albicaulis. Next base: position 1,679,424,994 of record CM076578.1, read on the forward strand.
TTTGGGGAAAGAAACTGCTCAAAACCCTGCTATCTCTATATTGTATATGGTCAAGATCATGAAACAATACAATGTTATTCCTCACACTAAGAAACCTCTGCACTTTCCTGATTGCCTCACTCTGATCCTGCTCGAATCTTGCTTGCAATCTAAGTAAAATCGGTCCAATATTTAACCTCTTTCTTGCCACTGCTTGCCCAACCTTCCTTACACATTCTTGAACCAATTGAGCCCCTATTAATTAGAAAAATACCAATTAATTATTGTGCAGTCTTTCAAGGCCTTCTCGATGACCTCATGCATGACCTGTACAATTTTTTAATAGTACAACTGATAGATCTCTTCCCTTTAACCTCAGTCACAATTGGGTCTTCCTTAGAACTGACATGCAACATGTATTTATAGTGAATTATCAATTAATTGATTGATCACTACTTGTGAATTATATCAAATTTAATTCACTGGAGCTCTCTCTAGCTCATCTCCCAGTTAGAACTAGTTAAACTGATTTTAACTCAATTAATTGAGTTAACTAATTACAACTCACAAATAATTGTAACTGGATCCTCTAAAAATAGAAAAATCCTCTACATGCCTTCTTTGACCTCTAACTCGAATTCCCTAAGCTAACTAAGTCTTCTTGACGCAGTTAACTAGTACAAGTTGTCATGAGATGAAATTACAATTTTTCTTGCAATTTAATTAAGGGAAATTAAATCAAAAGCCTCATATGGTGCCAAATCTGAGTGTCATTTTATGGTTTCAATTTATGGTTTCCATTTTCAATATTTCTTGTTGCTCAATTGAACACATATGGGATAATATCGCCAAGCCAAAACACATGGGTGGTTGGGGCCTTAAAAATATTGACCTCCTCAGCAAATCTCTGGTGGCTAAAATTTTATAGTGTATGTTAAATCTCATCTTTGTGGGGACACATCATGAGTAATAATTACTGCAATGGAAAAATAGTCATAACAAGGATTGTAGTAGGTCATAGAAATTGAAAGGAGGCCAAATAATTCTAATAGAGACGATGGTTGGAAATCCCTGTCTTGTCTTCTTAAATTTTTATTTAGTAATTTTTCATTTATTCTCGTATATAATTTTCTAGTTTTTGTTTGTTTTCTTTTTTTCTTTTTTAATTTCCTTAATTAATTTAATCATTTGAATCCTTTTTATTACTATTATTCCCTTTTAACATGAAATTTATTTTTATTTTAATATTATTCTTTCTCAATTTTCATGTCTTTCTATATCCTAACTTTCTCTTTTTCCTTTATTTCAAATGATTATATATATATATATATATATATATATATATATATATATATATATATATATATAAACTCATTTTTTACCTTAATTTTTTAGATTAATTAGATTTATTGTTTTGATTATTTAAGTTTGACCAAAATATTATTTTATTAATTTTATTAATTTTACATATTTGTATTTCATTGTTGGTTTATAATTTATTTCATTAGAATTTTCCTTTTGGTTAAATATCTTTCTTGTTTCAATATTAACAATTATATTCTAACACTTTATTTATATTAAAATATTATTTATTAATTATATTTTAATGGTTAAATAAAAAATATTTCTCTACATCTATTTAATTTTATGCTAAGATTTGATTCTTCATCTTTTCATGGCGATGAAGCACACTAGATGGTTTGAAACACATCGACAAATTGTTTCTAATGTGATTTTACCGAAATATTTCTCAACAATCATAGAATGGATCAAAGATCCAAGGAAGCAGGGTTCAAATTGCTCCATAATGCAGTAAACACTATCCTTAGCTTTCCTATAGATTGGCAATTGGATTGTCTAGAAGGTTGGGGACGATAGGAGCATCAAGGATTGTCCAAGATCCTTAGGACTGTGCAGGTGACAGATAAAAATTATCAGGAAACCTGATAATATCTTTACACTCAAAAGGCATCTTCCACTTGGTAGATACTTGCTCACAATCGGTCTCAATTTGGGGAAGTTAAGGATGGCAATCAACGGAATCCCTTGAAATATCAAGTGCCAAGTCCAATGAATTGAAATCTTTTATTGATCTTTTAGTTAACACTATGACCAGGTTGTCTGAAGAGGACAAGATGGTCTATCTTGGTAAAAAAATGCCAACTCTCGTATTTTCATAGCAAAGTTAGGATATACAACACAAATGGAAGAGAAACTCACTGACAATCCAATGTGGTGGTGGTGCTTCATCTAGAAACACCATAGTTCGTAGAAGTGCAAGATCACACTATGGTTAGCTCTGCACAATTGTTTATTAACCTAGGACAATGGATTGAGACAGAGATGGCAAGGGCCAAGCCAATGCTCACTATGTTACAAAAATGAAGAAACAAATTTTCATTTGTTTATTGAATGTCCCTACTCATAGAAGGTTTAGTCTCTTGCAAAAGCCTCTTTTAATATCAAGCAATCCAATTGGGATAAAACAAAATTGGAGAACTATGTTCTGGAGTGGGTATCAGACCCATCATTTCGTGAATTATAGATTTCCATGCATCTTTTGTCCACACCATCTGGTGGGCGAGAAATCTTGCATTATTCCAAGAAAAATACATTCTTGAAGAGATTGTGATGGGTTTCATCAATTCACCATGAAAAGCTTTTAAATGTGAGACAAAGTGGAAGAAAACAAGAGTCTTAATCATGCTTGTTTCGGAAGTTGAGATCCCCTAGGGATATTTTGACGGAGCAAGCCAGGGACAACCTTCCATTTGTGGTTTTATTTGTCAAAAAACTCCATTACATGCACATTTGATGTTCTCTAGGAAGGGGATCCAACTCTAGGTTGAATTTTCAGCCATATGGGCACTAGTTGACATAACAAACTACTAAAACTTAAAGAAATTGCAAATCTTGGGTGACTCAAAGATGGTGGTCATTGGATCAACGAAAAAATAGGAATCTTTGCACCCCACTTGTACCATCTCCTCAGGGTTGTCAAAAGGGAGATCCAAAAGTTGAATGGTACTCATGCAAACACATATATAGGGAACTAAGCAGGCTGGCAGATGTGAAAAATCGATATCCTAAATCCCTACTACAATAACTGATTAGATTTCTCCTACTTGTTAATTACTGAATAAAGTTATTTACAGTGTTACACAACAAATATCAAAATAAAATCTACTACAACCTTCACAACATAAACTACTGCAAAAGTAAAATAATGAGCAAGTAGGAAATAAACACACACATTGAACACTGTTTTTTTTTGGATATTGTCCCCAGAAAAACCCAATGTGAGAAAATCGGAGCGGCAGCTGAGGGTTTTAATATTATGCAGTAGTTTTCTTAATACAAGTTACTGGATGCCCAACCTGGTTATCTGATACAGAGATAAAACTGGACAAAGAGATAGTGAGAAAATATCACACCGTCATTGGAAAATCTGGCATTGATGTGACTGGAGATGAGCTCTTTGCGCAGTCACTGTGCAATCTCTGCATTTTCCCACGCAGTTACTGCATCACCGTTGTTGGGACTGCGTCACACCTCCTCCCGATCTTCTGCTAGCTGGAAACTCGACCCTCTGACCCTCTGGTCTCACACCCCGGCTTCCGATGCTAGATCTTCACTGTTTCCCAGCAAAATTTCGGACTCCCTCTGAAGCTCTGCACTGCCTCTGCATAGCACTGTGCAACCTCTCTAGATTTCTCTATGCCTTCTCAACCTTGCACTCTCCAAATCAGGAAAAACCTCCACCAAAAAACTATCCCTGCCCCTCACTGCAAGAAATCAACTCGATCTCTCTCCAGCAACTGTTGCGATACTCTCTTGAGAATTCATCTCTAGATCTCTCACTCGATGTGTCTTCCAAATGCCCATTAAGCTCCTTATAATCTCTCATTGACAAATCAATGGCCAAGATTAAAACATAATCAAAGGCTAAGATTAGCTTGAAATCAATCCTCGTTTTCATCTAGAAGATTCACACCCGATCTAACTAATACCTTTTAATTATTTCATTTTCCTAAGTTTAGACTTAGGAATCCATTGAAAATAATTAATTATTTTAATTAAATCCTCTCCCAGTGGAATTTCCCAAAATGATTTCTGGGTATTTTGGAATGCATGTCTTAGCCTCTCTACAAAATCTTGAGGCTAGAGCACATCCGATGCTACAAAAATCAGCAGCAGATAGCCTTTCAAAGATGTTATCCAAGGTCTAGTGGGCTGACTTGAGATTCGTGAGTTCAAAGAAGGTCGGACCTTCGAGGCCATCATGATTAACTTGTAGTCTTTTATGTGGAATCAAACAAAATGGGACAGTTGGTACAAGTCGGAAGATAAATCTGGATACTCATTTTGGTAACAAACCTATAGTTCCTTAGGATGTATATTTTATTTTGAAATATAATGTTTTTTTTCCAAAAGAAAAAAGAAAATAAAGGATGGTGATAGGATGTATCATTAAAGCATTTGTTGTATTAAAGTCCTAGGTTTGGAACCTAGAAATATTACCACATCTTTAATAATAATATAAAACTAAATATTATAATTAATTGTGATTTAACTCTTGTTTTTGAAATATAAAAAATTTAATGATATTTTTAATACTTAAATCACACACACACACATATATATAATTTTAGTCACTTAATAAATTTGATATATAGTATAATTAAAAATTAAGTACCAAATTATTTACGGAAGAAAACAAAACAAAACAAAAAATAGATTTATTTCTAAATAGGAAAAATTTTAGAGGCTAGCATTTGTACCTAGTCACCATGTCGGACCTTTGCCATAAGCTTAATCAGCATCCATTCTAGATTAAAAAAAAAAGCAGGTTGTCCTATGTAAAGTATCTCTTCCCATCTGTGTGCTCGATGTCGAGCTAGAGAAATTCGTAAGGTATATCAAACTTATCACATCTTCAATACCTTTGGACCAATGAATACAAAAGGTTCATTCATATCATTCCATATATACAACCATGGTGTTGAACCCCTAAAAATGATAAGAGAAAATTGATCAACCCACCATCACCTAATTTTTGGATTCAACATTTCCAAATAAGACGATGTATTTGACCAACACTAGTCATTGTAGCCTTTACCTTGGACATCCTTGATACACTTTCTGAGTCACTTCCTTGTGTAGTGGAAAACCATCGTTACTCTTAATATGGGGATCAAAAACGCCAAACATGTTGTCCCTTAGGCATGAGCTTATTCTGCATTTATTCTGAATTCAAAAAGAGCAAGTTGATACTCATCAATATGCTCGATGTCAAGCCCAAGAACATCATAAGGTATATCAAACTCATCAAACTAGACATCGACAATGCTGGGGGACTATTAGCATTTTGGGATCCATCCTGTGCTAAGTTCCGTGCATACAGCTTTTTCAACGGTATCCTTTTGTCAGGGAACACAAGGGGTTTGCAAGGAAATATCAACATCATAAATCTATATGCTCCATGCCAAAATCGGGCCACTTTCTGGGCCCAAATAAACAGGTCGCATATTCTTTCCTTGGAAAATCTCATGTTCATTGGTGATTTTAATTCCACTCTAAAATCAGAGGAGTCATGGGGCACTAAAGCTAGACGGGATCCAATGGCAAGTAACATTGGTTCGATTTTGGAATCTGTGCTCCTTAGGGACGTTAGACCTTTCCCCATATCCCCTACTTGGACCAATCATCGGGTGGAGGGGGACTTCATTGCAAAGAGACTGGATCGTGCAATGGTTTGCGAAGCATTGTTCTCCCTATTGGGTCACATGAGATCTGGAGTGTTGTTCTCGGATCTGTCTGATCATTTGCCCACCTTTTGTCTTGGTGGTTGGACTAGAAGAGTAAGGAGATCCCCTTTAAGTTTAATCATGCATGGCTGTTGGACGTGGAATATGACAAGCTAGTCCGAAAAAATTGGACTGACAAATCTCCTTCGCAGGACTCTATTGGATGGGTCAGTTTTCACAATAAACTACAAAGGATCAAAGGACTAACTAAAGAATGGGAGATTCAAAAGAAGAGGAGTCTCCGATTAGAATTAAAGAAGATAAATGATAGGCTCTCTGATCTACATGCTGATTTTGTAACAAAGGCTCCCGACCAGGAGACATACAGGCTTATGGAACGTTTGCAGTGTAAAAAGATGTAGATATTGAGGATTGAGGAAATATCTTGGAAGCTTAAAAGCAGAATTAACTGGCTCAAGGAAGGAGACCTGAATACGAAATTTTTTCACAAGAGTGTGAATGAGAGAAGGAATAAGAATTCTATCTGGCACATACAAAGGGCGGATGGGAGTTTGGCTTCTTCTTCTCATGAAATTATGGAAGAGGCTTTCAAGCATTTCTCGATGTTTTATAAAGCTGACCAGGACATTGACCCTAACTGCGAACAATGGGTTCTGCAACATATTCCTAAAATGTTCGATGAGGAGGCCATCAGAATAATAAACTCTAAAGTAACGAAATCTGAAGTGATAGCGACATTGAAATCATTTGGTCATGATAAGTGCTCGGGGCCGGATGGGTGGCCGACTGAATTTTATATTCACTTCATTGATATTATGGGTGAGGAAATCACTACTATTGTTGAACAGGGTCGTATTTTGGGACATATTCCCTCCAACATGAACGCCACCTTTTTGGCGCTAATTCCTAAGATTTCTAATCCAAAGGTCTTCACAGATTTTAGACCAATTGCCCTTTGCAATCTTATATATAAAATCTCATCTAAAATCATTGCCAACAGAATTAGGGAACCTTTATCAAAGACCATTTCAAAGGAGCAATATGGTTTCCTAAAAGGTCGATCCATTCATGATGCTATTGTTATTGCACAGGAAGTTTTACACTCCATGCACGTGGGGAAAAAGGAAGCTCATATTGAAAATTGATCTCCTTAAAGCATACAACAGAGCTGACTGGTCATATATTCGCCTACTTCTGCTGAAGGCCAGTGCTCCCATGGGGGCCATTCGATGGATTATGGGTTTTATTTCTTTGGTTAGATATGTTGTTATTATTAATGGGAAGCCTACCTCCTTCTTCGGTGCTGAACGTGGTTTGCGGCAGGGTTGTGCCTTATCGCCCCTCATCTTCATCCTTCTCATGGATGGTTTCAGTTGCCTTATGAAGATGGCAATGTGTGCCGGTTACATTGTTGGTTTCTCCTTTTCTAAATCTGTGAGTGTCTCCCACTCTTTATTTGTTGATGATCTACTTACTTTCGGGAAACTTGTTAGAAATCATTGGTTTTACATACACTTTTTGCTCATCCGATTTTCCGTTGCCACTGGTGTATGTATCAACAAGGCAAAATCTTTTCTCATTTATGATTTTGGGGATGGGGGAGAAATCTCCTTTATTGCTGATTTTCTTGGGGTGCAAACAAGACAGGCATCAGATGGTTTTCTTTATCTTGGCTTTAGAATCAAACCATGTGGTTGTAAGATTAAAGACTAGATTTGGCTGGTTGAGAAATTCAAACACAAAATCTCGAGATGGACCCATAAGTGGTTATCTCTTGGCGGCCGATTTATTATGATTCAGGCGGTTCTGGCCCAGCTCATTGTTTACTGGGGTCATCTCTATTACATTCCGAAGAGTATCATTTCTCAAATCAATGCTGTCATAGCTCGATTTTTATGGGGTGGGACTAATTTGAAAAATAAGTATCACCTTTGTACGCTAGAGATATTATTCTACCCGAAGAATCTGGGAGGGTGGGGCATTCTTAACACTCGAGCTTTCAATTTGGCTTTGCTCGTTAAATCCCTGTGGCATGCAATTCACAACAAAGGGATCTGGTCGGATATCATTTCATGCAAATATATTTCGAATGACCCTATGCGATTAATTTACTGTCATCAATTTATATTTCCGTGCTCCATGTCGAATATATGGATTGGATTCAAAAAAATCATACATATCCTTGCTGGGGGTCTGGCATGGAGCTTTGGTAATGGACATATGATTCTTCTGAGCGAGGATAAAATCTGTGGCTTGTCAGATGTTCCGGTCATCAGTAACCGGTTGTTACATAAATTATCGCACAGGGGTATCTATTATCTGTCTCAGGTGATACTTTGCTGGGAATATAGTGCGCCTGTCATCAAATTGGCCTCCCAGATGGGCCTATCTGGACGGGATGTTGAAGAATGGTCGAATTACAGAATGCATATTCAGACTGCTGGTTTATCCCTCTGTAATGATGGGGACAAACTTGTTTGGGCTGGAAACATGAAGAATGATGCTCTGGTCATTAAAAACATATACTCCAATATTAATCTTTTTGATATTATGGACTACACTTCTACTGGATTTGAGAAGTTTTGGCATAGGAAGATTCTGACTAAAATCCTTCTTTTTGGTTGCCTGGTATGGAAGCAGAAGATTCTAACATGGGATGGTCTCAAGAGACGGGGAATGCATGGACCAGGTAGATGTGTTTTCTACCTTAACTATGATGAATCGACAGATCACTTATTTTTTACATGTCCCAGGGTGGCTCACATTTGGCTCCTGTTCAGTAAATATCTTATCAGGCCATCATGGTCTTCGAATAACTTTATGGATACGGCTCTTCGTTGGGATCAAGTGAGGGGGCAATTTCAATCATTTCCTTTTTTCTTCATATGGGAAATTTGGCGGGCTAGAAACCGGTTCATATTTGATAGTATTCCTATTATAATTCCTCATATCTATAATGCTATTTTGAGTTGGATTAGCAACAGGGTTCCTTCTATGGATCTTGTTATTGATGGATCCAGAAGGATTCGACCCCATCCTATCTCCCTTCCAACTATTTTCTCTAATGGTGCATGTTTGGATGGGATCATGGGATGTGGGGCTTGGATCAAGTTATCACAGATTGAGAGGATCCATATTTGTTGGAATGGGGGTAGGGGCACAAATAACTTGGCGGAACTAATGGCTCTTTGGTGTGGTTTACTGGTTGCTTGCAATCTGGGACTCGATCAGGTCTTCGTCTATGGCGATTCTAAGTTTATTATTGAGGCCATTCTCGGTCACTCCTCCCCTTCCTCTATGGCTTCTCATGGATGGTTCAAGAGAACTAGATACTTGTGGGCAAAATTGAACTACCCTTCACTGAAGCATATATATAGGGAGAACAACAACAGGGCAGATGGTTTATCAAAAGAAGGATTGGGTATGGTTTATGGTATATTGCAGGTGGCACACTACAGAGACAGTAATATAGTTTGGACAAATAACATTCCCATCCCATGATTATATGCTTTTCGAATATGCTGGATTAGATGTCAAGCGAGCCTGTTTGTTTTTTGTTTTTTTCCCACAGCAACCGTGCCTTCCTCATTTTATTTCTTCTTTCTCTCGGCTGCAAGCGAGCCTGTTAATATTTTGGAACTGAGTGGGCTGAGGGTGCTGAAGGATCTCTCCTACAAGCGAGCCAGACTACCCCTGATGTTGCTGCAGTGGATTCCTTCTGTGCAGTACTTGAATTGACTAAATGTGCACCTTTCTGCGTGGCTGGACATTACTATTTTGATGTTTATTTGATATTCTATAGGTCCTGTCCATGATTTCCTGGTCTTATACCTCTTCATTTTTGCATATGGAGGACTTTTTATATAATTTGTCAGTTTTTGTTTGCTGGGAGATATAGGCATTATATGTAAAGGGTATGGGTTGCCGGATTACATACTTTTCCTTTCTTATGGCCAATGTTGATATATCTATAGGGAAGTGCTCTTCTCAACACTTCTTATGCTGTATGATGTACTGTTTTGTTTATATATATAAAACAGCGTTTTTTTCCTTCTGAAAAAAAAAGACAAGCAATAGTGAAGAACTATGGCATGGCAGAAATTCTAGTAAGACTAGCATATCATCACAACATCCTTGGGATCAAGACTAGCATAAACAAATCCATCCACATGGTATGGATCACATCAGCATTGACATCCACATTAGAATCAAAATTGAAAACATAATCCCCATCCCACCTGATAGCCAATACATCTATTTGCATTTTGGTAGCATTTGACCAGAAAAAAACAAGATGTGAACCCCTTGCTGTGAGACAGAATGAAAGGAATGGAACCGTAGAGTCCTAAGGAAAATTCATTGAGGTATTCAAAGACAACAAGATTGAATAAGCAGTGTGGCTCTGAATCAACAGTGGGACCTCTAGTTGGCTTGAGGATAACGCTGGTGGCATGTCCCCCGTTCACATGCTAGGGCCCATGAAAAGAAACATCTAGGCCTAATAGATTGGGGGCCAAAGGGTATGGAATCAGTTTGATTTTGAAACTGCTCATCCCAAAACCCATCCTCATTCTTAATTCTATGCTGATTGATATGAAGAATCCCTTTTCTATGAACCAAGATGAGACATTGACGCCTACCTCTTCTTCATTAAGATTTCTGCCAACAGAGCTGCACGGAAAACCAACACCAGTGCACCACCACCCCAGCACTCCATCTACCAAGTCTGGCATCATACCTGCAGCACCAAATCAGAGTTCATATAAAAAGTTTAACAAATTGCTTTAGACAAAATAAAAAGTGTTACCTAAGGTAATCTATAGGAACAAAATCTATTGGCTATCAGATATCTGTATGAACAGAAATATACATGTCCCTGCATAGACATAATAATACACTAGAAACTTTATATATATCTGTCTACACATAAAAAGAAAACCTTCAGTGGTTGCTGATCTAATAATACACGAGACCCTTTTAATTAACAAAATATCCCATAATTAATAATTGAACAGATTGATTGAACCTCTGCCTCTGATGACGCAATCTTCCACGATAAATCTACTCACCTCATCTTATAAAGCATTTAACCACACCGACACTACGGACTATCACTATTGTTGGAAGCGGAACAATCCTATATTTCACATTACATGAAAATTTAAGGTCAAAATAAAGCCTATACTCTACCAGCATTTTAGTTCAGACGAGGGTCAGGACAGCTTCAATATAAAAAATTTAGAAATTGTCATTATAATAGGCCCAGTTGGATTAAATCTAATATTTACTATTTATCCAATCTAACATTGATCCATATTGTTCCCGGGAAAAACACTGATCCGTATTGGCCACTACATAGGATTTACCACGATAGATCTCAGTCACAGAGAACGTGTTCCTAGAGCAGAGCACTGATCTTTGAAATAAATTCCCATCCACCCCAAACTTTATTTCACATGCAACTTATACTTTATCCATATTGTTCCTGGAAAAAAACATTGATCCGTATTGGCCACTACATAGGATTTACCACGATAGATCTCAGTCACAGAGAACATGTTCCTAGAGCAGAGCACTGATCTTTGAAAGAAATTCCCATCCACCCCAAGCTTTATTTCACATGCAACTTATACTTTATCCATATTTTAGGAGCAGCTTTAGGAGCATAAATAGGCCATGGTTAGGGGTAATCTGCAAGGTGGATTGGAATGTCTATCTCGGATCATGTATGTCTGAAGCGGTGCAGCATGCTTAAATGAATAGCCAGTTTAGTAGACTGATCAAAAGTATGTATGGTTAGTAGTTACATATGAGTTATATATATTATATAGTAATATTTTGGATTTCGTTTTTGCTTAACACTGCAATCTGAGAAGAATCAAATAAAACAGCAGCATAATCAATTATTCAATTCCATTTTCAAGTTAACAGCACGAGAACTACAAGAAATAGTCACTCAATTTACTTACAAGCCGATAAACACAAGCAGAGCAATATCTATGACAGGATATGCAAATATTTTATTATAGAATACCACCAGTCATCCGTAATTACAAGCAAGAAGTCCAATAAGCTTTATTATTTCCCTAGCACTCTTTGTAGAATGAACCAGTTGATTGAAAGATAGCTTGAATCAAAAGATAAACATGCCTGAAGAATCTTGATTTAAAAAATGGCCTGAAATAAGTAATGCAATTCAAATTGCCATAATGTAGATCTCTCTCTTTATGAAGATGAGAAGAATTAAAACCATTGTTACATGGGTTCTCCAGTTCTGTCTGAAAAGGGGAACAGCCCTGAAGAACCTTGGTTATGAAATGGATTGAAATAGGCAAAGCAGTAAAAGACAAAAGGCAGATGTCACTCTTTATAAGGAGGTGGAGAAGAATTAGGTTACAGGTGCTCTTTTGTCCACCACTAGCACCGGCAATTTTGCAGCATGAAAAGTCTGCAACCTATATTTTGATATTGAGCCAGAGCTTAATTAGGCACCCATACTCTCATGCTGGCTTGCGAGGTCCAATTATGAATTTTAAATCATCAGAAGCCCTGTACTGCACTTACAGTGAATAAAATCCAAACAACAGGGACTAATAGACCCTTCCCTTCCTCCTATTCCTGGGTTTAGTTTCTCTGGTTGCCACAGAATTTTTCAATTCTTCAACCCTTGCAAAGAGAATGAATTCTAATTAGATGAGCATACCAAACCATCAAGACGGCCCTTATTCTGCCATCTATAGTCTGCTGCAATTGCCCTAGATAATAGAGCATCACTTCTGCCCTAATAAATACGGGGTAAAGCATACTGATCTCAGCAACCCAAAGAAGAGCTCTCGCAGTAAGGTTGTTTGCTTTATGAGTTCTTCTTGGTGGAAATACAATCACTTTAGAATTCTTTATAAGGGATCTCAAGAACCCGACAAAGATGGACCCTGTACAAGCAACTCATACTCATACTCTCATAGCTTAATTAGACACCCATACTCTCATGGTGGCTTGCGAGGTCCAATTATGAATTTTAAATCATCAGAAGCCCTGTACTGCACTTACAGTGAATAAAATCCAAACAACAGGGACTAATAGACCCTTCCCTTCCTCTTATTCCTGGGTTTAGTTTCTCTGGTTGCCACAGAATTTTTCAATTCTTCAACCCTTGCAAAGAGAACGAATTCTAGTTAGATGAGCCTACCAAACCATCAAGACGGCCCTTATTCTTCCATCTATAGTCTGCTGCAATTGCCCTAGATAATAGAGCATCCCTTCTGCCCTAATAAATATGGGGTAAAGCATACTGATCCCAGCAACCCAAAGAAGATCTCTCGCAGTAAGGTTGTTTGCTTTATGAGTTCTTCTTGGTGGAAATACAATCACTTTAGAATTCTTTATGAGGGATCTCAAGAACCTGACAAAGATGGACCCCGTACAAGCAACTCAGACCGCAATTAAGAGCAATAACGCATGTGAGCTTGCCTGTGTCTAGCCAGCTCTTTGAATCTCTTAGCCAAAGAATAATCTATTTTGAGAATTCCTGAATATAGTCCAATGAATAAAACCAGACCCACAACAGCAGTAAAAAAGAGAAACCACCACCACCATTTCTTAGATGATTTCCTGCCATGATAGTTTTCATCACTGCTTGCCTCCCAAACCAGGAAGAAATGTAAACCCACTTTACCCTCCATCACTATCAGCTTCAAGAACAATCTTTTCATATTCAGACCAATTGTTTACTAAAAAATCAATGAAAAAGTTCTGTTTTTAGTGGCAAAAAATAACAACAATCTCAGAAGTATCGATTGCAAATACCTGTCTATTTTGCATATGTTTCTTCCTGAAAAAAACCATCACCCCTCGGATTCTAATGTTGTGGACTACTGTTGTGAATCTTAAATATTTTCGCTTTCTAATATTCAATTCCGCTGTACGGAATATAAGACTGGGATTTGGTCTGGCAACAACCCATCTGCATGTGGCACCATTAGAGAACAATAACAGAGTTTCATTTTCTCTGTAAATGTCAATGCAGGGCTTAACATTGCTGCAACTCATGTCTATTGTCATTAAACCACCATGCACAAACTTCACCTAAAGTTGATTTCAAGACCAACCCAAGTCCTGAAATACACAAAAATTACAACCCAAATCCTGAAATACACATAAACTACAACCCAGATGCTTGGATTTTATTAATAATTGTCCGATGCAATGTCATGAGAAGATCTGATATCTAACATTTGATTCATCCAAATGTTCCTCATTCTACCATATAGGATCAACAAGGCACCACTGGTCTAGAGTAAATGGTTGCTCAAGCCAAGCCATCCATGGGAAGGCCTATTCTTAAGGATTATGGAAACTGCAGACTTCCAACGCCTTACATAACTTCCCATTCCAACTATCCTATATTTCATTTAGCAGCTCCTTTGAAATTGAGAATAGCACACCAAATAGAGATTGAATACAAGGTAAGAAACTTATTGTGTTGAAAATTCACTATCTGCCCTGCAACATAATCAAGCAGTCTATGTGTTACCAGCAAAAGAAGGTGTCAATTAGGTCAACTAGGCCTAATTTCAAAAGATGAAATAAAAGATGTATAAAACAAAAAGCAATGAGAAAAATCATTTGGCTAAGAAAGATTTATTGCTTATCTAGAGTCTTACGTAGATAATTCTCAATCTTCTCTATATATGTGTAAGAAGAGATTAGCAGCTGTTTGTTTTATCAAGGAGTTGTTTAAATGCAGACATTATTTGCTGCAGGATAAATGTGTGTTGTCCAGATCCCATTTTGTTACACCCAATTCCACTATTGGATAGATAAGTTTGAGTAAGACAGATAGGCATGTGGGACAATATTCCTTGGCATAGGTAAGAAGTTACTTAACAGGCTTCACGTAGTTTAGTGCAGTGTTTTTAAACTCGGTATCAACTCGGCCAATTCGGTTTCAATAACTCGGTCTTTGTAAAAAATACATTAAATATTAATTTTTTTATAAAAAACATAATTTTAAAGATTTTCGTTCATGTTTCCAAACACAAAGCATTAGAATATAAACAAAAGACAACATATGATCAAAGTAGGCTCATGAATATATGCATTATATCAAAATGGCACCGAGTGCACTGTCCAATACAAACATGATATAGAGATCAGAACAAAAACACATAACCAAGGAGGCTCTAAATGGCCTCTACAACAAAACAAAACTAGTCACTACTGCTAGACAAGACAAGATCTTCTGGCTCAAACTCTGAATCAGAGGGGGGAACCCATGGCTCCTCCTCATCAAGATCTTCAACTGGAACTATACTAGCACGTTGAGCCAAAAACCAACTCCACAACTCTTCACAAATTCCTCACAAATGCTCACTCAAATGCAATGAGATAGTTGTGAGGTAATGAGAGGGGTTGGGTAGCTTTTATAGGCTTGGGAGGGGTTAGAGGTCATACCAAAACCCTAAAACCGAATTAAAATTCGAATTAAGGTCCGTTTTGGGCCGTTTGTGGGGTCTACGGCCAGTTGTCCATGGCTTGGCCAGTCTAACTCAAACTCGGCCGAGCCGGCCAGTTCGGTCACAAACCGGCCTCCGAACCGGTTTTTCTACCAAGTTGGTCTACCCAATGGGTTGGCGCAGTCGGCTCGACCGAATCAAAGTCAGTCCGACCAGTTTTTAAAACTATGGTTTAGGGATCTTAAACTAGGATGCATTAATAGCTTCTCCATACCCATTCAAGGGAACAAAGATATTATCAAGGAGATGTATAAATGCAGACAGTATTAAATGCATGTTGTTTGTAATGTCCCCGACCACTTAGGAAGCTTATGACGAAAGTCCACTAGCCTAAAGTGGTTCCCATAGGCTAAAGCGGGGAAATATTTAATAAAGGGGACTTAAATTGCCTAAGGAAAACATTATAAAGTCTAAAAGAAGAAAGGGTGATATTCCCTAGGCAAGTGAAAAGTCACTTCAACTTTATAAAGTGATTTTCTGAAATTTGATTTAATAAAAGAAAGGTGAAAAGGTGGCCCTAAGCTCATAAAAGAAGGAAAAAGAAGAGGCTCTCCTCATTCGTGCATTTTGAGTTTTTGGAGAGAGCTTTTGTAGAGAGTTTGAAAGAGAAGCTTAGAGTTTTGGAACCCTAGCCGACATAGCAAACTTTGGTGTTAAACTAGACACCGTAGTTTGGATTTAAGAGTGAAATCACTCTTATTTCACCACTGAGCTTCAATGGAGAACAAGATTCACAATAAATATTGAGTTATTCAAGCTTTATTAGTTGGTTTTACATCCTTACACAGTGTTTTCTATCTTTTTATGATACGCTGAAGATTTTCATGGGAGAATGGAGGACCAAGGACAAATTTGATCCAATAGAATGAATTTGAGTACAGGAAGGTTAATACTCCAGCTTTCTGGGGCACACAAGTTGTTTGAAAGGGGATGCATATTTTATGGTGGGGCCAGTCCAAATATTTCCCAAAAAGAAACAGAAGCGTAGAGCGTCACGTGACTGGGTCTAAAGGCACAAAATTTGCACGATTCCCATTGTAATTTATTGGTTGGGTCGAGTTTTTCTTGAAGGCAAAGGGGGTCGGGTCACCTCTTTTTGGTAGTTGGACAAATTACCAAACGTTGGGCCATATCTCTATTACAAAGGACGAATTATGGACTTATAGGGGTCGTATTCCTCATCTGACTCAGGTCATGGACCATTTCTCTAACTGTTGGACATGTTCTTTCTCCACAAAAAGGTCATATTCAGATATTCTGCTTCTGGCAATTTCGTCTTTGTGTGACTGAACATGGATACAGTGGG
The DNA here is from genome assembly GCA_034641835.2 of Pinus albicaulis. Taxonomy (NCBI): domain Eukaryota; kingdom Viridiplantae; phylum Streptophyta; class Pinopsida; order Pinales; family Pinaceae; genus Pinus; species Pinus albicaulis. The sequence goes on from CM076578.1 coordinate 1,679,441,562, forward strand.
GAAGGAAGCTCAGATTTGTGGAACAAGTTGGCGTAGGAACAGATGCAAAGAGCCTTTGCATGCTAATATTTTGGATTTGATTAAAATTTGAGCAGTGAACCAATGATGTATTACAGTGGAGAATAATACCTGGTATACGCTTTTGCAAATGCAAACTTACTTGGCCTCTATACTGAAGGGTATTTTTCTAATTTAATTACCAGGTTCATCTATCCCTTTATATCATTGTCTTCCATTGGAATTATTGTGTAGATGTATGGTTGTAATGTCCTCAAGCAATTAATTGTCCTAGTGACGAAGTAGCATATCAATCCCCGTAGGCTATAGTCATTGATAAAGGGGAAAATCCCCAAAATACCCAATGTCTGGGCAAGTTTTGGGGCAGCTAGGCAAAGAAACCCAAGTTGGGGTTTTGAGTGAACCTCACTCAATCAATAAAGAAGAAAGATCCCCTCAAGGAAATCTATAAATACAAGAGGGTTGATTTCATTTGGATCATCATTGGATTGGATCATTATCTTTGTTTTTCTTGAGCCTGAGGCTCTGAGGGTTTTAATACCCCTTTCTTTTTGTCAATTTTGGTGGTGAAAGATTCCACCCTAGTTGACATCCTCTTATTTTCTTCTCTTTGTTTGGGCACAAGGATTTTGTCGGAGGAAGCGAGTTTGTGGGTGTGATATTTTTTTTGGCACGGGACTATCCCTTCAGAGGCAGCTGAAAGTCTCTATTGTTTTGGCACAGGAGTTCTCAGTTTGAAGAAAGAACGACCATTCCAAACGATTTGTCTAAGGAATTCATCTCGACGTAACAATTCGAGTTTTTGAGACTAGCAAAAAACGAAACAGACACACGCAAAAATTTGAAACTAAGAATGTGATCACAATGATCCACAAATGACGCATCTTAAGGCTTCGAAAGGAATTTAAATGAATTCAAGGAAAATTGCATGATCGATCGAGTCTGACTGGAATAAAAAAATCGAAAACAGAACCCTTTTAAAGCACCCATACAAGTCGTTGACCCTCCATTTCCCTTGCAGTCGATCAACGTACAAACTCAAAACTGTTGAGTCACTAAAATTGGTGGAAGTTGAATCTGGTGTAGGTTGAACAAGCCTCTTCCAAAAATCGCAGACACAATTGAATCTGAGGCAGACAAGTTCCTGAGGCATTCAAACTTATCTGAGATTCGAGTTATGGTCTTGTAAAAAGCGGAGATGGTTACAACTATCCAAGTAGACCCAAGATAACATAGAGACAGAGAGATGCAATTCGGCGACAACTCGTAAGATCCATCGTGGAGCCGATTGCATGAATGCAAGACACTACACGAGATTTTCTTAAAAGTAAACCAAGAATTATGACTCATCCGTGCCCCTCGCCATTCGACGCCACCAAATCAAATACAAGCGACGAATCGTTGAATTGGTCAAGAGAAGATAATCGTGGCACGATTTGGGTATATTCACTCTGTCCTAATCTAAGAAACCGGATTCGTCCAAACCCCCTCGCGTGTCCTGAATCCCATGAATCAGACAAAGTTCGTTGGGACACGTGTCCCATGAGCATGTCTGACGTATCCTGGAGAGTGGGATTCGAGGGACACGCAAATCCTGACAACATGTCCCAATTTCGGGACACGTCTCCCTTAAAAAAGTGTGTCACATGACCCATAAATCCCAATTTGGGCTCATTTGGCACTCATTCTTGAGTGTGTCTTCTGTTGTGAGTGTGTGGGAGCTTGTAGCAAAGGGTTTGGGAGAACTTTGGAGGTGATTCAAGCAACATGTAAGTGCATTTTGCTTATATTTTTTTTCCATTTTTATTATAGCAGTTTGCATGTGCATTTTTTTTACAAGTTTTTGCATATTTTCTTTATTCTTTTACAACATTCATGGCTCAATGAAGGGAAGAAAGGAAGGGGCAAAGAAAGGGGAAGAATGTCCCCATTGGTGATGCCCCTCCTGTTCCAATTTCATCAAGGCCTGTAAGTGTTCCCTTTATTTGAAGTGGGGTTGCAACAACAACTTCAAATGTTGAGGGCAAAATGAATTTAGAAAGAGAAAGGCTCAAGAAAACAAATATACCCCTCTGGAAATATGTCACAAGAGATCAAGGGCCTAGGAGCAAGTTGAAGGGAGGAGGCAATGTTACTGTATGAAAGGTTATTTGTTGGATTTACCAGGATGTGGAATTGGAGCATGTACACTAGTGTCTTTAGCTAAGAGGAAAGAAATGGAAAAAGAGGCCAATGTTGGTGTGGAAAGGGTAGTTGCCTCATCTAAAAAACATGAATGATGATCCCCTTCCATTCTTGAGGAAAAGAAGCAACAAATTTCCATTTGAGAGTTTTGGTAGGGGTGTGGGTCAAGCAGCAAAAATAAAGGCAGTAGCACTTGGTCCAATGGACAAGATTTTTCAGAAAGAGAAACACGAACAGCTTGATCTCACCATTGCATTATTTTTCTATCAGAACTTCATATCCTTTGATGTTGCACGCTCACCTTTATTTCTTGAGATGTGTCGAGCTCTAACTCAAGGGGCTCCATCAAGGTATGTGCCTCCTGGATCAGATAAGCTTAGAGCCACATTGTTGACTAAGGCAAAGAAAGAGGTGGACAAAATGCTTGAGCCTCTTAAATCAGCATAGCCAACATTTGGGGTTAGTATTGTTTTTGATGGATGGACAGATCCAGCACGCCACCCACTCATCAACTTCATGGTGTCTTTCCTTGAATGGATCGGTTTTCTTGAAAACGGTGGATGCACTTGGACAATACAAGGATGCACAATATATTGGTGAGTTGTTCATTAAAGTTATTGCAGATCTAGGTGTTGATTCTTTTGTGAAAATCATTACAAATAATGCACATGTGTCCACAAGTATTTTGGACACCTTGCATTGTCCATTCCTTGAATTTAGCACTTAAATCTATTTCTTTTGATGTGCCTTGGATTGGAAGTGTTATTGAGGATGCATGACATATCTGCAACTTTGTACAAAATCATACAAATGCCCTCACAATGTACAAGGAATACACCCATTTATCATTGTTGAAGATTGCAGATACACATTTTACCTCTTCATTCATCATGTTGAAGAGGTTAAGGGAGGTCAAGACCGCTCTTGGGGCCATGGTTATTTCAAAGTTTTGGTCTTTTTAGAGAAAGACGGATCAAGTTGCCCCAAAAAGAGTCAAGGACACAGTGTTAGATGATGCTTGGTGGAAGAGGGTAGATCTCACTATTAAGATCACGGACCATATCATTGCTTTGCTACGATTTGCAGATACATAACAACCCATCCTAGGAGAGGTTTATGAGGGATGGGATTCCATGAGTCCGTGAGAACCACTATTTTACAGAGTGAGAGCCCTGAGTATGAGACATCATCAGAGGCCTTCTTCACCACCATACAAGATATTCTTGTCAGCAGATGGGATAAGAATTGCACACCTTTGCATTGTTTGGCTCACTCATTGAACCCAAAATACTACAGCCGTGAGTGGCTAAATGGTGGACCTTCCCGCATATTCCCTCCTCACATGGATGGTGAAATTTCACAGGGCAGGAAGGATGCATTGACGTGGATTTTTCAGGATAGAGCATCCCTTGATAAGGTGGAGGATGCTTTTGTAGAGTTTTCCACTGGCAGTGGTAAATTTGCAGGATATGATGTGATTAGAGACAGGGGGCAAAGAAAACAACTCATGGGGAAACAAGCCCTCCTCTACAGCAGTTATCCATGAGGCTACTCTCTCAGGTGACTTCATCCTCTTGTTGCGAGAGGAATTGGAGCACATATGGGAATTGTGTAGTGTCAAGAAGAGCAGGCTCAGGGTTGCGGTTGAGTGACCCCCCCCTCGAAACTGCTCCCAAATCACGCTTCGAGCGGGAGCGTTTTGGGAGCGCATCGGGAGCATGCTCCCTGCGTTGCAAAAATGCTCCCTACCAAAACGGAGTGTTTCAGGGAGCGCTCGAGAGCGAACATTCGCGCTCCGAGCGAGAGCGTTTTGGGAGCGCATCGGGAGCATGCTCCCTACGCTGCAAAAACGCTCCCTGCCAAAACGGGAGTGTTTCAGGGAGTGCTCGGAAGCGAACATTCACGCTCCAAGCGGGAGCGTTTTGGGAGCGCATCGGGAGCATGCTCCCTGCGCTGAAAAAACGCTCCCTGCCAAAACGGAAGTGTTTCAGGGAGCGCTCAGTAGCGAACGCTCCCCGAGCGCTCCCTCCTTAAAAAAACGCTTTGGGAGCGATTTTTTAAGGAACGAGCGCTCGGGGAGCGTTTTCTCCTGAGTGCTCCTTGAACCAAAATAGCGCTCTCATTCCGACATTTTGACGCTGACGCCGTAGAATGACAAGTTCTTGGAATGAGTATGGGGTGTCCATTGTATCTAATGGATGGACAAATGTAAAAGAAAAGCCATTGATAAGTGTTCTTGTTGTGTCTGTTAGTGGTGCAATATTCCTTTCATCATATGATTATTCAAATAAGTTCAAGACCGGCATCAACATTGCAGAACCATTACTTGACACAAATGAACGTATTGGGCCATACAATGTCGTCCAAGTCATCACTGATAATGCTGCTAATTGTAAGGCAACGGGAGAAATTATTGAGGATAAATACCCCAACATATTTTGGTCTAGGTGTTTGGTTCACACAATGAACCTTTTGATGCATGATATAATTAAAAACAAACAACTTCAATACAGATGGCTTGGTGATTTGTACAAGAGAGGAAAAAAATGATGAGATTTATTACAAATCATAGCGATACCCATGGGCTTTCCCGCAGTCACTCAAGATTGGAGTTGTTGAAGATTGCAAAGACTAGATTTGCTAGCTATTACCTCACCTTCAGGCGCCTTTTGAAGGTAAGAGAGTTACTGGCAGCCATGGTATCAAGTCCACATTGGTAGGTATTAAAGGACAAGGCAACAACATCAGTTGATAGGAAAGGTTTTGAATAGGTGGAGGAAACCACTCTTGATCCTTTGTTTTGGGCACGTGTGAGGGAAATTTTGAATTTCACCAAGCCCATTTATAGCATGATTCGCTTTGCAAATACAGATAAACCAGTGATTGGGGAGGTGTATGGGCAAATGGATAGCATGTTGGGGCAAATAAAATATATTGTTAAGGAAAATGATCCCAACTTGTATTCAATGATTCACAATTGTGTGTGTGCATGGTGGAATAAACTTAATGTTCCACTACATGCTTTGGTGCATATCCTTTTTCCAAAATACTACTCTCCATCTTGGTTGGGCCAACCTACACCTGGGGGTGGGGTTAGGATCAAACCTCATATAGATCCAAAGGTACAAGAGGGATACATGAAAGCATTAGACAAGTTGGTCCCTGACAGTGAGGAGTGTGCTAATCTGCGCCTTGAATTAGGCAAATACTTCAGTTGCACTGGTTTGTTTGGTTCTCTGCATGCAATGGAAGATAGAGACAGATTTGATGCTCTTACATCGTGGTTAGCATATGGCGGCATGGGACTTTTGCCAAAATTGGAAAAAAAAGTTCTCTCACAGGTTGTAAATACTTCTTCTACACAGAGGTGTTGGAGCACCTACAACTTCATCCATAATGTGAGAAGAAACAGACTCAACGAAAACCAAGGTTGTTGAGTCATTATTCGAAAAAAAAGTTCTCTCACAGGTTGTAAATATTTCTTCTGCACAGAGGTGTTGGAGCACCTACAACTTCATCCATAATGTGAGAAGAAACAGACTCAACGAAAACCAAGGTTGTTGAGTCATTATTGTGATCGGGCTTATGAGGATCTATCATATAAAGTTTGGGACAACAACCCAGAGGACGATAATTTGGCGGACTTCACTATACATCTGGAAGAATTGGAAGCAGAACTTTTGAGAGATGAGGATGAAGCAACAACAACCATGCCATTGCCACACCCACCATCCGGTAGTAGTGCTAGTGCTAGTGTTCGAGTTCCAACTTTTGTTCCTTTGTTGACGCAGCCTCCACCTACATCCTCACGTGGAGGGCATGTGCCTTCTAGTTATGATCGTGGTACTTCCCGCGAGGAGACTGCTGGAAGACCACCATTACCACGAACTGCTCAAAAATTAGACATTTCTCGTGGCAAGAGGCCAAGCAATAGATAAAATAGATTTACAATTTACTAGTCTTTTCTATTTTCTAGTAGTTTTTAACTTTTTATGCCTGTTGAAACTTGACACTTTCATATTTATTATGATATTTTTTGTAAACAATATATGAAAATTTAAGTTTGAAGTTTGAAACTTTGAAGTTGGCAGTTATAAGTTTATAAGTCATTATGAATTATGAATATGATGCTTCATGAAAGTTGGAAGTTGTTTCATTTCATTTCATTTTATAACATTTCATTTCATGTTAAGTATTCTTTGTTGTAATGGTTACACTTAGCGTACAAGTACAACTATGGTGATCAATGAATCAATGATGATAAATGTTATATATTGAATCCAATATTTGAATGTTTTGTTACATCATCCATCATTTCATTGCTAATAAGTGAATGTTTTCAAGTTAGATGAACAGAATCCATAATTGTTATGCTCTGTTTTGGGTTAACATTCACTGTTTGTAATTTCTTCAGTTTAGAAAGAAATCATGAGTTCACCATGCTCTTTCGAGCTCCTCACCTGTCTTGATCATCCCATCATCGAAACCCTAAAGTGCTAAACATCATACCTACCTTGCCCCATAGAACACCCTGCAAATCTTGACCTAATTTCCTTGCCCTAGTTGTTTGACTCCTCCTGATCCAGCAAAACCCTACACAATCAAAATCAAAAACCCTGAGCTACTATACCTAGCCTAATATCTTCTTTCCTCAGTCATTTTGGCTGTGATCTATATGGAGAGGCCCTCTCTTGGCCTAGTAGGGCTAGCTACTTGGCTAAGCGTGGTTTGAGGTTACCTCGGAATTGTCTTTCTTCAGCCTGAGGTTCAATTCGAGTGATAACATTACCCACCACTTCATGGGTGATATCCCTAAGAGAAAAAAATTCTCCATGATGGACCTCAGCCGACAGCCAATAGCCCTTTGCAGCCCTCACCTAGCTCGTTGTGCCATTTGTCCGCCACCTGAGCCAACCATGTGGTCCCTCACCCATTTGTATTGATCATGTGTTTGAAGGTGGGCCTCCCAAACCTAAAGGTATGTCTTGTCATTTGGTAATTGAGTACTAGGTTTACATATCATGGACACTTGTGGTCATGGATTGATGGGGGGATTCAGCGGAAAGAGTGGGCTTAGTTTGTGCTTTTTTCCCCTTGATCTCTTTCGGATGTTACCCTTGGATTTTAGTCTCGTGGAATCTCCTTTAATGACCATTTGGTTTTAGGGTGGTACTACTTGGGAAACCTTGACTTTGGTTGCGTGGTCCCACTCCCTTATCCGCATATACCACTCCCATTTCCATTCACTATACCGCCATTCATTTTCTCTCCCATCTGGGTCCACATTGCCTCTCTGGGTCCACATAGGGTTAGCCTCCCAATTCCCTTGCCCCCACCTTGGGTCAAGCTTGGAATGATGCCTCAAAGGTTGAAGCAGCTAAAAAGAAAAATAAAAGCATAAATGGCCACATTCAACAGGAAAACGTACCACAAAATGCAAAAGATGGTCAGGACAAACATAATTAGCACGTCAGCAAAAGTCAATACATGAGCTCTACCCCATACCCATGTTCATCACCCTAGTTCCATAGGCCCTAGATGAACCTCCTTTATCACTCAGGAACCCATGATTGTCCCAACCCCTAGAGGGCAATGAACCGACCTACCAAAAAGGGGGTAATCACTACTATATCTTACACATCATGCTCTTGTCCTTTGAGCCCCAATCAGTTAATCAAAGAAAAATCATAAAAGGAAAAAGGCATATAAAGAAGGGTGGAAAAATCAAGGACGAGGCACCTCATGTACCACGATTGCTCCCTCCTATACATTATGCACCCAGGTGTAGGCTTCCCTTTCTCTAGCTATCCTTGTGCCCCGATATGTGGCGCAGTATTGCCCCTCTCATTCCCTATTCCATTTCACCTCTTTATCACATGCCACCACCATTTGAGGGATGTACCATGGACACATTATCCCCTCTAAAGGTAGAAACCCCCTAATAAGGTACCCGACTAACCCCCTTTGGAGCTTGGAGACATTAGTACATGCCAAAGCCCATTATGAAAGGGCATGCCATTATGAAGTGTCCACTTGTTTTCCATGGTTTGTAAGCTCTTTTACACAATTACTTTAATGACTTGTTGTACTGGAAGGCTAGGGGACGCATTGGATCTTATACATGATTGCAGATGGTGTCCATTTGGGTTTGATCTGCCTATATGGGGTCCTAACCTTCCAGAGGGCTACATTGGCACATATAGGGTGTGTGTAAAGAACCATGGGCCTCCACAACAGTAGACAGCACTCCATCGATCCCTAGAGATGTTCAAATATTGCTAGAGAACCACCTTTTGGACGAAGAAGATGTATTTGGTACACTATGCCCAGCTAGCCCCACAGGTGCACCACACACTTGGCAGGTGTCACATGACTTGTAAGATGGCATGGCAACATTCATTCCATCATATTAGCCATTTACAGATGATCTACAGGCATCTTTGACTCATATGGAGACCCATGAGGTCACTGGTGTGCCCTCACACCCACTGGGAGCACCACAGGTTTATTGTTTGAAAAACAAGGGGCCACCCCCTTGTCCATCACTTTCGAGAATTTTATTCATCATTATGGCACTTATGGACCTCATCAAGCCTCTTGGAGGGCCCCACGACATGCATAGATTATTATTTGACCTCTTGAGAGGCTTATTATTTCATTTGTGAGCTAGTTTGGTGGGCTTGTCACCAAAAGTTAGTTAATTTGCACATTATTTATTTCTAGGGGCTAATGTAGGCCCATAGGGTAATTCAAACTCCTAATTGGTGTATAAATAGGAGTTGGATGGATTCATTTGTATCATCACTTGGATTGGGATCTCTCTCTCATTAGAGAACTTCACATTCTTTTCCTTGGCGGATATTTTTGGATGATGGATGAATTTTGATGTATGGATTGGGTTCTTTTCTATCTTGGAGTTTCTCATATTGCAAATGTGATGCTGGTTGGATATACTCTCTAACATGTAATTGCAAATTTAACGATATTTTTTCAATTTTCTGCATATATTGGAACTTCGCTATAATTAGGGCTAATTGTTGCATGTCTTTAATGTGGAATTATGTGTCTATTTAGCTTATTCTATGTATGGGCCATGTTGGATGAATGAAATGTCTTAGAGATCGTGTTATCTTGATAAGACTTCACCATTTGTAACGAATTATAAATGCTTTAAAGTCACTTTTCTTCTCTTACCTCTAACATTGGACGAAGTTGACTTTGGGAGCCTCCTTGAGCAAGAAACAAATCCGTCTTAACCATTCTCCCTGACTCCATATCCCCAAGTGAAATCAGGTACTGGTCCATCAAAGGGTGATCATTTCAACCCCTTTATTTACCTTTTTCCCCTTTTTCTAGGTCTAGCCTCATTAGGTCACCTAGGGCATCAATTTCTTGGGAAACTAACCATAGGAAAATTTTAATCTCCTAGAGTCTACTGCTTTGGTGGGTCCCCTAGGTCTCCTCTGAATTTGAAGGAAATCCGAGGGTGGAATCTCGGAATTTCCCAAGCCCTAGCTCTAGGATCAAATTTGTCCCTATTGTTCCCAAGGGTAGTACCTAATAGGATCAATTTGACATCTTTGGGTGAGAATCCTTGTTTGATCCTTTCCCCTCAACTTGGCCTGGTTAAGAACATCGTTGGTTGCTAAAATCCATCCCCTAACCTGGGTTGGGTCCACTTGGCCTCGTGTGGTCCCATTCTTCACCAAAGACTATATATCAAGGACTACCCGGGAATCCAATTTCCCAAGGGATTTTAGGGATTGGGAAACTCCTTTGCAAGTCATATTCTTCTACCTCAACCCTCCAATCCTCATCCCCTCTCCTTAGAAAATCAAGTCCCTAGCTTAAAAAGCAAGCAAGTTCCATTCTTCATCCTATCCTAGGGAAAGGGTCTAAGGGGTCACTTCTCATATATTCGTTGACATATCCTCTATAAGTGGCTTCCTAAGAACATCAGGTCTCCTCCCACCGGTGAAAGTCCGTAAAGAGCAGAGAGCCTTAGTTGTGGTGACAATGGGCTAAGTCTCCATCTTTGCCCTTAACCTAGCAGTTGTCCTTCTCAGGGAACCCCTTTAGGTCCCCTGCTAGTTTGAGTGGTAACAAGCCACAAAGGTCTTTTCCTTGAGGTACAGGGATCACCAGGAGGTGGATCAATGGGATCCATCGAGCCTTCAACATCAGGCATCGGTTCGTCTGTCGGAGATTCATCCTACTTTCCTACAACATCATCGTTGTCCTTCCTTGGGATAAGGAGATCTCTAGCTTTCCCAAGGGGCAGAATCTTCATCGAAACTTACATCATGGCTTATTTCCACTTCGAAGTTTCACTGTAGCCCAAAAATATTCCTTTCTTCCCGGATGCTTCTAACTTGTTTATTTTCTATTTAGGCACATGAAAATACACGGGACAACTAAATATTCTAAAATGAGAAACATCAAGTTTCTTACTAGTGAAAACTTCTTCGGGTATCTTGAAATCCAATGCTTGATGCGGGCTTCTATTTTGAACATATACGGCAATGTTGGCAGCTTCTCCCCATAAGAACTTTGGTAGGCCTTGGTCATGGAGCATGGCACGAGTAACTTCTATGATTGTTCGATTCTTCCTTTCAGCAACTCCATTTTGATTAGGAGTATATGGAGTGGTGGTCTCCCTCTTAATGCTAGTCACTCTACAATAGTCATTGAATTCATTTGATTCATATTCGGTTCCATTATCAGTCCTCAATATTTTGATCTTCTTCCTTGTTTGATTTTCAACCAAGGCTTTGAAAGAATGGAACAATTTGAACACTTTGTCCTTCTTCTTCAAGAAATTTCATCCATGTTTTGCGAGAGACGTCATCCACAAAAATTGCATAGTATAAGCAACCTCCTAATGATGTTATGGGCAACATACCAGATAGATCAGAATGGACCAATTGAAGAATGTCGGTAGTTTGACTTTCACTTGAACGGAATGGTACCCTTGTAAGTTTCCCAGCTGCACAACTTCCCAGGCAATGCAAAATTTTTGGTTTTTGTGCGAAAATATGCTGTAAGTTTTTGTGCCAAAAGGTGTGGTAAGTTTCCCCTGGCCAAACTGCAAAATTTCCTAAGATTTTCGACCCTGCAATTCAGTCTAAAATTTCATCCTCCTGATCCACACGTGTGAGAGAGAAGAATTCCCAATGTAGTACAAACCAATGAGAGAAGGAGAGAGAATGTGTGAGTGATGAAGATGCCAAATGAGTTGTGAGGTCACTTGTATTTATACAATTCGTTGTGGGTGAAGAGACACGTCCATTGGTCTTCTTGAGCCTACATGTTGATGTGGCTAACCTAAACAATTTGTACATGTCTCAGTAGGCCGCATCTTTTGGCACAAAAACCGAGGCATTCTGTGCACTTTGACCACAGACCAAAATTGCAGGTTGATCGTAGATTTCAGGACAACAGTTTGACCGAGTTTGACCGTTGAATTTGTCACTGTTTTGGGCTGACTTTGACCTCCTGATCAGGCCGAGTTTGACTGGGGAAGCCTAAGTTGTTTTGAGGATAATTTATTCCTGTTTTGACTAGCACTGACTTTCTGGTTAGGGCTGAAGTTTAACTGTAGTTGACTGCAAAATTGAGAGGGTTGTTTTGAATTTGAATTAGGAAATTCAATTTGACTTTTGTACTCTCTCTCTCTGCTGGAAATTTTGACATAATGTTAAATTTGGACAACTAGGTCCAAACTCCATGTTATAATGCTCAGATTAAGAGGCTAATATTTTTGTTGGAATCCTCTTTCGGAGAGGTGTAAAATCCATATATAATATGTCTTAATCCGATGAGCAGAACATTTATTTTGAATGTATTATTCTTAATAAATTATATGTGCAGGTCGGCCTTAAGGTTGCACGCCCCCAGCAGATGTGTCACACGCCCCAATGATGGATATAAATACAGGAAAAGTTGGAGAGCATTTCATCACAACACAACTCACATCTTCCTCTTCGTCTGAAATAGTACGAGCTATCTGGAGGACGAGTTCAGCCACACGTGTGAAGGAGAAAGAGGAAAAACCGTACGGCTGAGTTGAAGGACGATTTTTCTGCTGCTAGGGTTTCGCAGAAAGTTTGACCAGCGTTGACTTTGGTCAACGCATGGTCCAATCAAGCTGAAAACTTGTGGGAAGTTCGATTTATGAAGGCCGTACTACTTGGCACAGAAATCAAGGTCAAAGGGTTGACCGTTTTGCTGCTGCGTTGACTTTTAGCTTGCTGCCCTGCGTTGACTTTTTCAGGACAGTGTTGACTTTTGTGGAGTTGACTTGGGTTGACTCATTTGCTGATTGGAGGTCTGTTGTGACACATGCTGGGCTGGCTGACCAAGGAGACTTTGCTGGTTGAAGCATCCTGTTGACCGCCGTAACGAACACACATTTTCCTGTTTCTGATTTGTCTTCTGTAAGATCTACTTATATGTTCTATCTGCATTTTGCTTAACTATTTGTATGATTGCTGTGAGAAAAGTAAAACTGCTCTTAGCATAGAACATCTACAAAAATTTACATGGTATCAGAGCAGAGGTGAAGACAAACTCTATCTTTAGCAATCATCACCGGAAGAAATGGGTTCCACTAGTCTTGAATTCAAAGAGAATGACAAGCTGACCGGAAGTAATGACTTCCATGCCTGGAAGATGATATTAGATCTCAAATTGGAAGATCATGATCTCTTGGATCATGTGACGGGGAAGATTCAAGAACCTCCATCCAATGCCTCTGCAGCTGTTAGAAACAAGTATAAGAAGGGAGAAATCAGAGCAAAGCTGTTGATCAGGGAATCCATAAATAAGAGTTTGGTTGCCTACAAATCTGAACTAGGCACATCCAAGGAGATGTATGACAAATTGATACTTATGTTCCAAGTAAACAATGTGAACCAAGTGCTATTCCTCAAGAACAAGTTGAAGAATATGAAGAAGGGCCGAGATGAGTCTATTCAAACTTTCTTTCTGAAGTTGACCGAAACCAGGAACAATCTGCTAGCTATTGGGGAGACAATAGCTGATTGTGAGATGGTTCTCACCGCACTTGGAGGACTTCCATATGAATGGCAAGTATTCACAACTACCATTCTCAACAATAATACCATTCCTAACTTTGATGAGCTTCTGTCTAGATGTATGCAAGAAGAAACAAGGATGAAGGAATTCGATAATGAAAGAAATGCCGCCTATGGTGCTCATTCCCGAAAGAAGAACTCTGGTGTTTCTAAGGACAAAGGAAGGACAAAGACTCAAGAGAAGAAGGGAAAATGTTTCACCTGCCATAGGCCTGGACACTATGCTAGAGAATGCCCCTTCAAGAAGGATTCTCCCGATGGTGACGATAACAACAACAACCGAAGGAATGGGAATCGAAGAAATGACAAATCCAAAGGAAAGAGAAAGGCTCACTTTGGAGGAAACAATCAACCTTCTAAAAGGTCCAGAAATACCAGGTATGAGGAGTCTAATGTTGTTGATAAAAGAAATGAGTATATTCTGGTATCTGCTCTCTCAGCTGCATCTCTGCCCGACACTATGGATGTCTGGCTAATTGATAGTGGTGCCTCAAGACACATCACGGGATTCAAGGAAGCACTTTCTGACATGGTTGAAAGGGATACTAATCTAGAAATTATCCTTGGGGATAATGCCACTTATCCTGTGAAAGGGACCGGGACTGTGACCCTCCACTTGTCTCAAGGACAAGTCCTTCGTCTGCAAGATGTACTCTATGTACCTAAATTGAAGAAGAACCTTGTGTCTGTATCTGCCATGGAAGACAAAGGATTCAATGTAACTTTCTCTGATGGAAAGGTACTCATGTGGAAGAAGAGCTTCAAGGAAGCTATCTCAATTGGTTTTAGAGTTGGTACACTCTACCAGGTTGGAGGGAGTCCGTTGGGAGCTATGACTTGTGATACTGTCCGTCAAACCGAACTATGGCACCGAAGATTTGGACACCTTCATTACAAGGCTCTTCCCGAAGCAAGGAAGGTGGTGACAGGGATGCCTGATTTTGGAAATAATCATGAAGGTGTATGTAAGGGCTGTGCTGAAGGGAAACAGACAAGGGGACCTTTCCCCTCAAGTGTCACAAAGACATCTGATATATTGCAACTGGTCCATTCTGATCTTTCTGGTATGTTACCCGTAACATCCCTGAGGGGATGTTCTTACTATATGACATTTACTGATGACTTCTCTCGCAAAACCTGGATATACTTCTTGAAGAAGAAGGATGAGGCTTTCATGTGGTTACGTACCTTCAAAGCCTTGGTGGAAAATATGACCGGAAAGAAGATCAAGATTTTGAGGACTGACAATGGCACTGAATATGAGTCAAATGAGTTCAAAGACTTTTGCAGAGAAGCTAGCATTAAGAGGGAGACTACCACTGCATATACTCCTGAGCAGAATGGTGTTGCTGAACGCAAGAATAGGACTATTGTGGAAGCTGCCCGTGCCATGCTATGTGACCGGGGTCTACCAAAGTTTCTGTGGGGAGAAGCTGCAAATACTGCTGTGTACATTCAAAACCGATGCCCTCATTCCGCTTTGGACTCCAAAACTCCCGAAGAGGTTTTCTCTGGTAAGAAACCCGATGTCTCACATTTTAGAATTTTTGGATGTCCTGTCTATTTTCATGTGCCGAAAGAAAAGAGAAGTAAGCTGGATGCTACTGAGAAGAAAGGAATGTTTGTGGGCTACTGTGAGACTTCTAAGGCATATAGAGTCTATGTACCTGGTCAAAGGGAAGTAGAGATAAGCCATGATGTCACTTTTGACGAAGATGCTTCCCTGAAGAAAGTAGTAAATCTTCCTAGATCTGAAGAAATTCATGAAAAAAGACCTGGAAATCTGGAAGAACCCCAGGATGAGACTATGCCTGATATTGAAGGGCCAATGGACCCTATTGATCCACCCCCTTCACTAGGAAAGAGACCATCATGGCTCAGGGACACCCTCGAAGATGCGGAGGGTCATGCTGCCCCAAGGGGGACATTCCGAGAAAGCAAGAAGCCGTGTAGATACCAAGGGTATCTAGCTGCCATGAGTACTATTGTACAATCTGAACCTGGATCTTTTGAGGAAGCCGTAAAGCATCAAGTCTGGAAGGATGCTATGCACGAAGAATATGAGTCCATAATGAAGAATGATGTCTGGGATGTGGTCCCGAGACCGAAGGACAAATCTGTTGTCACCGAAAATGGCTCTACAAGATCAAACATGGATCTGATGGGAGTGCTGAAAAGTTCAAGGCAAGGTTTGTTGCCCGTGGCTTCTCTCAAAAGGAAGGAATTGGCTATGATGACATATTTGCACCTGTGGCACGATATACCACCATCCGATCAATCATAGCCCTTGCTGCTACGCAAGGATGGAGTCTTCATCAGATGGATGTCAAGACTGCTTTTTTGCATGGTGCAATAAAGGAAGAGGTGTATGTAGAACAACCTCTGGGATTTGAAGTTCAGGATCGAGACACTCATGTCTGCAGGTTGAAGAAAGCCCTCTATGGGTTAAAGCAAGCACCCAAAGCTTGGTACGAGAGGATGGATAGTTACTTGATGAAGCTGGGCTTCACTCGAAGTAATGCTGATTCGAACCTTTACTTCAAGGTTGTGCAGGGGAAGCCTCTCATTCTAGTGCTGTACGTAGACGACCTCTTCCTGACAGGTGATGACCCTCTCATTCATCAATGTAAGAGGGAGCTCGCTGCTGAGTTCGAAATGAAGGACCTAGGACTGATGCACTATTTCCTAGGCCTAGAGGTCTGGCAGAGACCTGGAGAGATTTTCCTTTCTCAAGGAAAATATATTGTGAAGCTTCTGGAAAGATTTGGGATGGTGGACTGTAAGTCCGTGTCGACACCGATGGAACTCAACTTTAAGAAGTTGAGTGGCAGCGCTGCTGGGCCTATCTTGGCCAATCCTACTGAGTATCGTCGACTCATAGGAGCTTTGATGTTCTTAGTGAACACCCGTCCGGACATATGTTTTGCAGTGAACACTTTGAGTCAACAGATGGTTGAGCCTCATCATTTTCACTGGGTTGGTGCCAAGAATCTTTTGAGATATCTTCGGGGCACGATAAACCATGGGTTGAGATACACTGCCGGGAGTGTGATACTCCGTGGATATACTGATGCCGATTGGGCTGGTAGTGTGGTGGATCGTAAGAGCACATCGGGATGCTGCTTCAATCTTGGTTCTGCTTCAATCTCATGGATGAGCAGGAAGCAGAAGTCGGTGGCTTTGAGCACCGCGAAGGCCGAATACATTGCTGCAAGTATGGCCTGTTGTGAAGCAGTTTGGTTGCGTAAGCTCTTTAGTGAGCTGTTTGGACATGTGCTAGATACCACTGTGATACTCTGTGATAACCAGAGTGGGATTCGTATGACTGAGAATCCTGTGTACCATGACCGATCCAAGCATATTGATATCGGTACCACTTTATCCGGGATATGGTACAGCGAGGCGCCGTAAGGCTCGATCATATAGGAACTGATGAGCAGGTCGCGGATATTCTCACTAAGCCCCTGGGGAAGGTCAAGTTCCTAACCTTCCGTGAGAATCTTGGTGTCGTGGAAAGACCCTATGATGTGGATCCTGTTGGACGATGAGCTCTGGGAGCTCTGGGGGGCTTTGGGGATAGCTTCTCGGAGCTATAAGCACTCATAATGCTTCTGCCCCACCCTTGTGATTATTGAGCTGGTTCACCACTCATTTATCTGTGCCCCGTATGCATCCTACCCATTGAGTTCAGGGCTCATGGGAAGTACCTCTCATTTGGCCAATGAGGTGGGAAAAGCTAGAGACTATTAGCAAAGACTGATGGACGCATCGGAGATTGCCGTACTCTCTATCTAGGATGGCACGGTCCAACCACTTGATCTGGGATCAAGTTTAGTGAGGTCTGGGACCTCTGCCTGACTTCGGGTCAGATGAACCAACTTTGGGTTGGTTGGATACTCTTCATGAGTTTGATAGAGGTTTGGAACCTCTGGACTGATTATGTCAGTCGGGGGATGATGTCTTTGTGACTGACCCACTTCTGTTCTGAAATAAAGAGGCTAGCAAAGCAAGTTACGGCGGGATGACACACGATGTTTGATTGCACTGATGGATGGAGTTCTCCCTAGTTGAGAGGGAGTGTTAAATTTGGACAACTAGGTCCAAACTCCATGTTATAATGCTCAGATTAAGAGGCTAATATTTTTGTTGGAATCCTCTTTCGGAGAGGTGTAAAATCCATATATAATATGTCTTAATCCGATGAGCAGAACATTTATTTTGAATTTATTATTCTTAATAAATTATATGTGCAAGTCGGCCTTAAGGTTGCACGCCCCCAGCAGATGTGTCACACGCCCCAATGATGGATATAAATACAGGAAAAATTGGAGAGCATTTCATTACAACACAACTCACATCTTCCTCTCTCATCTGAAATAGTACGAGCTACCTGGAGGACGAGTTTCAGCCACACGTGGGAAGGAGAAGGAGGACAAATCGTACGGCTGAGTTGAAGTACGATTTTTCTGCAGCTAGGGTTTCGCAGAAAGTTTGACCAGCGTTGACTTTGGCCAACGCATGGTCCAATCAAGCTGAAAACTTGTGGGAAGTTCGATTTTGGAAGGCCGTACTACTTGGCACAGAAATCGAGGTCAAAGGGTTGACCAATTTGCTGCTGCGTTGACTTTTAGCTTGCTGCCCTGCGTTGACTTTTCCAGGACAGCGTTGACTTTTTGGGAGTTGACTTGGGTTGACTCATTTGCTGATTGGAGGTCTGTTGTGACACATGCTGGGCTAGCTGACCAAGGAGACTTTGCTGGTTGAAGCATCCTGTTGACCGCCGTAACGAACACACACATTTTCCTGTTTCTGATTTGTCTTCTGTAAGATCTACCTATATGTTCTATCTGCATTTTGCTTAACTATTTGTATGATTGCTGTGAGAAAAGTAAAACTGCTCTTAGCATAGAACATCTACAAAAATTTACACATAATAATAAGAAGAATTGATCAAAGGGTTTTCCCCGCATTGGGGTTTTTCCCTGGCATCCGCCAAATCTGGTGTCCTCTTGTCTTTCCTTGTCTTCTGCATTTTGTTTCATGTTCTATCTACTTTTACTGTCAATGTGATTAATGGTTAATGTGATTGCTACTGGAAATCTAAATTGGAAATTACTTTTGGGCTGCTTAAGGAACATTGAAGTAATTGTGCTAAGCATAGAACATACAATTGTTAACTAACATTAGCATGGTATCAGAGCCCAGGTGAAGACAAAGCCCAAGCAAGAGAGAGAAAAGCAATCACTTAGAAAGAGTTTTTGGACAAGAATATTGGTCTAGCTTCAATGACGACGACTACATCATACTTCAAATTTGAGGATGAGCTCAAGGACAAATCTAACTATCATGCATGGAAGATGACTTTGGAAGAGAATGATGCTATGAGTTATGTGCAGGGAAAATTGGTGGAGCCTCCTTCAAATGCACCTGCTGCTGCAAAGACAAAATATAAGAAAAGTGAGGTCAAAGCTAAAAGAATTATCATTGATTCCATTCAAAAGCATTTGGTTGCCTATATTTCTGATTTGGGAACATCTAAGGAGATGTATGATAAGTTGATTGGGATGTTCAAAGTAAACAATGCAAATCAAATCCTCTTTCTCAAGAACAAGTTGATGGATAGAGGGGAGTCTATCCAATCCTACTTCATGAGGATTACTGAAATCAAGAATGATCTTTTATCTATCAGAGAATTTGTTGCTGACATGGAGCTCACTCTCATTGCTCTTGGAGGTCTCACAAGAGCATGGGTTGGGACAGTCGAGCACCATTGGCCAAAGACTGGATCCAAGAGAGCCAAGACATTTTAAAATTCCTCAAGGACAATCTACATATGGTTCAGAATCAACCAAAACTGTATGCAAACATACATAGGGTGGAGAACAAAATTGAAGTGGGAGATACCGTGTACCTCTGTCTTCAACCCAATAGACAGTCATCACTGAAAACCAAAGGGGTGGAAAAGTTGAAAACTAGGTTCTATGGGCCATTCAAGATTTTGAGGTAAGAGAAGTGGCTTGTGAAATCGAGCTTCCTAAAGGATGTAAAATTCACAACATCTTCCATGTCTCATGCCTCAAAAAGGCCTTGGGGCAACATGTTTTTATTTCCACAGAACTCCCGCCATTGGATGAGGAAGGAAAATTGATCTTGGTTCCTGAAAATATCCTAGATACAAGGGAGAGGAAGTTGCGGAATAGGACAGTCAAGGAGTACTTGGGAAGTGGAAATATTTTCCGGTATAAGATTCTACCTGGGAAGGCGAACAGGTGCTCAAACATCCTAAATTGAAAATGCTTGAGGACAAGCAATCTTGGGCGGGGAGGACTGTAATTTCCCCGACCACTTAGGAAGCTTTATGATGGAGTCCGCTAGCCTAAAGTGGTTCCCATAGGCTAAAGCGGGGAAATATTTAATAAAGGGGACTTAAATTGCATAAGGAAAACATTATAAAGTCTAAAAAGAAGAAAGGGCAATATTCCCTAGGCAAGTGAAAAGTCACTTCAACTTTATAAAGTGAAATATCATAAAGTAAATTTACAAAAATTGATTTAATAAAAAGAAGGTGAAAAGGTGACCCTAAGCTCATAAAAGAAGGAAAATGAGGAGACTCCCCTCATTCATGTATTTTGAGTTTTTGGAGAAAGAGCTCTTGGAGAGAGTTTGAAGGAGAAGCTTAGGGTTTTGGAACCCTAGCCGCCATAGCAGACTTCAGTGTTGAAACTAGACACCCTAGTTTGGATTTGAGAATGAAATCACTCTTATGTCACCACTGAGCTTCAATGGAAAACAAGATTCACAATAAATATTGAGGTATTCAAGCTTTACCAATTGGTTTTACATCCTTACACAGTATTTTCTATCTTTTTACGATGGGCTGAAGATTTTCATGGAGAATGGAGGACAAAGGACAAATTTGATCCAATAGAAGGAGTTTGAGTACAGGAAGGTTAATACTACAACTTTCTGGGGCACACGAGTTGTTTGAAAGGGGGTGCATATTTTATGGTGGGGCCAGTCCAAATATTTCCCCAAAAGAAACAGAAGCGTAGAGCCTCACATGACTAGGTCTGAAGGCACAAAGCCTGCATGATTCCCATTGTAATTTATTGGCTGGGTCGAGTTTTTCTTGAAGGCAAAGGCAATCAGGTCACCTCTTTTTGGTAGCTGGACAATTTACCAAATACTGGGCCGTATCTCTATTACAAAGGACGAGTTCTGGACTTACAGGGGTCGTATTCCTCATTTGACTCAGGCAGTGGACCATTTCTCTAACTGCTGGACGTGTTCTTTCTCCATAGAAGGATAGTATTCTGCTTCTAGCAATTTCGTGGCTTTGGGTGACTGAACGTGGATACAGTGGGGAGGGAAGCTCAGATTTGTGGAATGAGTTGGCATAGGAAGGGGCAAGAAGAGCCTTTGCGTGCTAAGTTTGACCCCCACGAACTTTCTTTGCTGGTATATAAATATTGTGGGTCAGATTAAAAGTTGAGCAGTGAACCAAAGATGTATTACAGTGGAGAATACTACCTGGTATACGCTTTTTCAACTGCAAACTGACTTGGCCCCTGTACTGAAGGGTATTTTGCTAATTTAATTACCAGTTCATCTATCCCTTTGTATCACTGTTATTTTCTCTTCCGTTGGAATTATTGAGTGGCTGTGTGGTGTTGTATGTTTTCTACCTGAGGTGAATGCAAGATCTTTTGAAATTATACTCTCTGCTCACAAGCTTTGATAGCGCTATTTATATTCCTGGGTAGTCCCAAAATCATTTTGGAATGTATACTGAAATCTTTTTATAATAGAAGAAACCCAGTGTGTGTGTGTAATATCATTTAAATGAAAACACTCATCTACAATGGTATGTCTAAACTCTGATCCTTATAACTTTGAGGAGGAAGTCTTATAAAACTGGAATCGTACTTTGTCCAAATTTCATTTTGATACACTCAATTCCACCATTGGACATATAAGTTTGAATAAGACAGATAGGCATACGAGACAAGATTTCTTGGCACAGACAAGAAAGTGGTAAATCTGGATAATAGTGATGTATTTTAGGGATCTTGAACTAGGATGCATTACTAGCTTCTCCACACCCTTCCAAAGGAACAAAGACACCAGGAGAGATTCCTCTAGTTGCTAAGGTCAGGACATTCGCTATCCAAAGTTTCGTGCAACTTCTTATAACAAATAAGAAGTAGAAAATTTCTCCTTGGAGTCATTTCTAGCCAACTGAGATCCAGTTGGAAGCGCTACATTTATGAAATAAATGATACGATAATCTAACATTTCAAGTTCAATACCATACAACCTGTGATAAGTAGCTGTCTTCCTTACAACACAAGAAGCAGTGTTAATTATTGTCTCTACCTTTATTACATATATCTACGTTGATGAGGATATAAATTCTTTCAATTATATAATGCATACCAAATAATTTCATATTAAACAAAAACTAGCTAGAATGAGAATGCAGTAAGAAGTTCATTCACTTGTTAGAGATTGCAAGTGAACTACAATTTTTTGTAAGAGTTGTACAAAAGAAAAAAAAATGAACTTCAAGCAATTGTAAATAGGTTTTGTTGCCAGATAAAATTTGCACAAGTAACTAAAATATACAGACCCCGGTCAGATTGAAAATGTGGAAAATAGTCTAAGATCCTACATTTCTTCTGAAAGACGAAAGTCAAAGCAAAACCCTTTAAAGAACTTACTAAGAAATATTGTGCCACAAAACGCAATGCCTATTAAGAGCATAGCCAAAACTGAGGAAATTATTATGGCGTGTGGTAGGTCATGAGAAAAGACAATAAAAATGAGTAGGGTAGATATAATTTACCCAAATAGACAGGGTTCTCTCCTCTTCGTGTTATTATGTGCATGACCACTTCAGTTTGACTGTAAAACTGCTCGTCCCAATACTCCTCCTCATTCTTCTTTCTATGCTGCTTGATATGAAAATGCCTTTTGCTATGAACCGAGATGAGACATTGATCTTTACCTCTTCTTTACATAGATTTCTGCCCACAGAGCTGCACAGAAAACCAACACCGGCGCACCACCACCCCTAGCACTCCATCTACCAAGGCTGGCATCATACCTGCAGCACCAAATCGGAGTTCATATAAGGGCTTAACAGATTTTTTTAGAAAAAATAAAAATTGCTACCTAAGGTAAACTAAGGGAAAAAATATATTGGCTATCTGTATGAATAGAAAAATACAGGAGACCGCATGCTATAAGTCCCTGCGGGGACATAAGAATACACAAGAAACTTTATATATATTTGTCTACTCACAAAAAGAAAACCTTCAGTGATTGCTAATCTAATAATATACATGAGACATTATTCATTAACAAAAGATCTCATAATTAATAATTGAACAGATTGATTGAACCTCTGCCTCTTTTGACACAATCTTCCAAAGATAAATCTACTCCATCTCATAAAGCGTTTAACCACACCTGCACTCCAGAGTATCACTATTTTTGGAAGTGGAACAATCCTGTATTTCACATCAAATGAAAATTTAAGGTCTAGATAAAGCCTAGATTCTGCCAGCATTTTAGTTCAGAAAAGGATCAGGACAGCTGCAATATAAATAAATTACAAATGGTCATTATAATAGGTCCAGCTGGATTAAATCTAATACTTACCATTTATCCAAGCTGACATTGATCCATATTGTTCCTGGGAAAAACATTGATCCGTATTGGCCACTACATAGGATTTACCACGATATATCTCACAGTCACATAGAACATGTTCCTACAGCAGAGCACTTATCTTTGAAAGAAATTCTCATGCACCCCAAAGTTTATTTCATGTGCAAACTTCTACCTCATCCACATTTTAGGAGCAGCTTTAAGAGCATAAATGAGCCATGGTCAAGGGTAATTTGCAAGGTGGATTGGAATGTCTATCTCAGATCATGCATGCAGTGAAACATGCTTAACTGAATAGCCAGTTTAGGAGACACAAGGGTTGGTTGATCAACAGTATGTATGGTTACATACGAGTTATAAATAGTAATATTTCGGATTTTGATATTGCTTAACATCGCAATGTGAGAAGAATCAAATAAAACAGCAGCATAATTAGTTATTCAATAGTATAATTACTTATTCAATACCCTTTTCTAGTTAACAGCACCAGAACTACATAGTCATTCTCAACGTACTTATAAACCGATAAACACAAGCAGAACAATATCTATGACAGGATATGCAAACATTTTATTATAGAATGCCATCAGCCATCCGTAATTACAAGCACTCTTTATAGAATGAAACAATTGATTAAAAGATAGCTTGAATCAAAAGATAGGCGGGCCTGAAGAATCTTGATTGAAAAAATGGCTTGAAATATGCAATTCAAATCGCCATAATGTAGATCTCTCTCTTTCTGAGGATGAGAAGAATTGGAACCATTGTTACATGTGTTGTCCTGTTCTGTCTGAAAAGGGAAATAGCCCTGTAGAACCTTGATTATGAAATGGATTGAAATATGCAAAGCAGTTAAAACGAACAAAAGGCAGATGTCACTCTTTATAAGGAGGTGGAGGAATTAGGTTACAGGCGCTCTTTTGTCCACCACCAGCACCGGCACTTTTGTAGCATGAAAAGTCTGCAACCCTATATTTTGATTTTGAGCCAGAACTTAATTAGGCAGCCATAGACTCACGGTGGCTTGGGAGGTCCACTGATGAACTTTCAATCATCAAAGACCTTGTCGTGCACTTGCAGTGAATAGAATCCAAACAACAGGGACTAATATGCCCTTCCCTTCCTTCTATTCCTGGGTTTAGCTTCTCTGTTTGCCACAGAAATTTTCAATTCTTCAACCCTCTTCTGGCAAAGAGAATGGTATCTCATTAAATGAGCATACAAAACCATCAAGACGGTCCTTATCCTGCGATCCATAGTCTGCTGCAATTGCCCTAGATAATAGAACATCCCTTCTGTCCTAGTAAATACAGGGTAAAGCATACCTATCCCAGCAACCCAAAGCAGAGACCTCGCAGTAAGGTTGTTTGCTTTATGAGTTCTTCTTGGTGGAAATACAGTCACTTTAGAATTCTTTATAAGGGATCTCAAGAAACCAACAAAGATGGACCCTGTACAAGCAACTGAGACTACAATTAAGAGCAATAATCCATGAGAACCTGCTTGTCTAGCCAGCTCTTTGAATCTCTTAGCAGAAGAATAGTCTATTTTGAGAATTCCTAAATATATTCCAATGAATAAAACCAAACCCAAAACAGCAGTAGTAAAGAGAAACCACAACCACCATTTCTCAGATGATTTCCTACCACGATAGTTTTCATCACCTCTGCCTCCCAAACCGGGAAGAAATGTAAACCCACCTCCTTGCCCTCCATCACTATCAGCTTCAAGAACAACCTTTGCATAGTCAGACCAATTGTTTACTAAAAATTCAATGAAAAAGTTCTGTTTCGAGGCAAAGAATACCAACGATCTTATAAGTATCGATTGCAGATCCCTCTGTCTATTTTGTTTCTGTTTCTTCCTGAAAAAATCCATCCCCCCTCGGATTCTAATGTTGTGGGGTACTGTTGGGAATTTTAAATCTCTTAGCTTTCTAATATTCAATTCCGCTGCACGAAATCTAAGACTGGGATTTGGTCCGGCAATAACCCGCCCGCATGTGACGCCATTAGAGAACAATAACAGAGTTTCACTTTCCCTGTAAATGTCAATGCAGGGCTTAAAATTGCTGCTACTCATGTATATTGCCATTAAACCACCATGCGCAAACTTCACCTAAAATTGATTTCAAGAACCACCCGAGTCCTGAAATACACAAAAATTACAACGCAAATCCTGAAATACCCATAAATCACAACCCAAATGCTGAAATACACATAAATCACAACCCAAATGCTCGGATTTGATTAATAATTGTCCAATGCAATGTCACAAGCGGTTCTGCTTGTTTGATAAAAGCACTGCCATGAAAGCCTGTCACGCCAACTAAATTTGGTCACACCATTCTTTTCTTGGAGAAATGGGAACTGTAAGAGGAAGTAGCGGATGACAGCTCAATTATCCATACGTGATAAACTCCGTCACTCACAAAGAAAAGCAATTTATATGAGGATCCAAGAAAAACAGATTGTAACGGTCATTTTTTTTTTTTTAAATATTCTTCATTTCCATTTTCCGCATTCCCCACTGGGTGGGTTTGTGGTGTAAGTTGACGATGATATGGATCATATTTTTGGGGTTGTGCATTTTATATTATATATTGTGAAATTCTTCAATTAGCGGCAGTGTATGTTTGTTTTTTATTTATTTATTATTATAATAAATGTGTGTAAAATAGACTTCAGTTGCAGGATATGTTTTTCCTTTTAAATGTTTGTAATATTCGGTGTGAATCTTAAAATTGTTTTTATAATTATAAAGTATTATGTTTTTGAAGATTGTTTTGGGTTTGTGTATATATATATTAAACTTTTAAATATTTAATTTATTAGAATTGTTATTATGAGATATATAGATTTTGAATGATATAAAATAAGTTTGATATTAATATAATTTATTTTTAAGAATCTTGTAAATAAGTTTTTATTTTATTTTTTAAGTGAATTGATATTAGATTAAATGATATCAATTTTTTTCTATTATTGTTTATTTTAAATGTCTATATATTTAGAGATTAAGGTTTTACTATGCAATATATTTAGTAAGAGTTTTAAATTTTAAGTGAAGCAAAAAAAAATTATAAGTTTACTAAACTAAAAAAAAAAATTGTAAGTTAGGCTAAACTATATTGAAATCATAAAAGAAACTTTACAAAGGCTATGGGTAGGGATGGCAAGCAATGCTTAGCTGATCCCTGCCTTGGAAGTTTTCAAAATAAATCATGTTTGGGGCTGCCTCATGGGAGGAAACCAACCCCTTAAGAGAGTCAAACAACCTTGATTTACAAAATATTCAATGACACATATGAAAACAAAATAGCTGAAGTATGTCCTGAGAAGAAAAAAATCAAAGATGAAACTTGCTACCAAGCAGTCATGGAGTTCCTTCATCTTCCTCTTTCACGTGGTCCTCCTCCTCAATTAGGCATCTGTATTCTCTTGCCATGGCTTCCTCTTTAGCTATCGACGCACGAGGAGGCTTTGGAGGGGTCACATGGACGATGGGAGCAACGGGATACTCAGCATTGGGAACTTTGGTCCAGACGCCATCTTAGTCCATAATCCAGACATCTATCTCCTCCTCCGCAGGCTCATGAACTGGAAGCGGTTCAGTTTTCCAGGGTGTGGGTGGCTCAGATTGCGTAATGGTGGATTTTTTGCGGCCCCTTCTACCCTTAGGCTTCTCTGGCAGCTGAACAATTTCCTCCTAAGTGTTGTCGGGTGTTTAGGTAGCCGACATATCTTGGCCTCCTGATGAGGATCCTTCAATGGATTCCAGACACCGGTCCTAACCCTGATGGGATTTTAACGTTGGCGAGGGGCCATGAGGAGGCTATCGAGCAGAGGATGGGGTGTTGGCTGTGAGACAAGGCAGAGAGCAAGGGGGTGCGCAGCAAGGGGGCGCGTAGCCTGGGAGCGTGCAGCAGGGGATCGCGCAGCAGGGAGGCGCGCACCTAGGGGGCTTGTGACAGGGGGCACGCAGCAGGGAGGCGTGCAGGGAGAGGGGCAAGCAGCAGAGGGGTGCACAACATGGGGCATGCAATAGGGGGCTCGTAGCAGGGGGGCGCGCAACAGGGTGAGCAAGCAGCAGGGGGAGCAATGGCAGGGGTAGCGCGCGAGGCAAGCTGAAAGAGGATCAACGGATGTAGAGTGAGCTCGCAGAGCTGATTGGAGCAGAAATGAAATGGCTGGCTGAGGATCCTCTGTGCCTTTTGAAGGCAAGAGGCATTGAATTTGAGTGTGGAGGCAGTCAATCCAAGTGTGTCTACATGTGCCTGCATGTGATGTGTGGTGTGTCGAGAGGCCAAGTGTGGAAAAGCGTCAGCGGAGTTTATCAGTGATTGGATTTTCTGCATCATGTAGGAGTTCGCGTTGCAGGGCAGCATCAGACTAATAATGGGAGGAGATGTCCTCACTCGTTCTGGAGATTTCACCCGCATCTGAGGGAAAGTTTACTAAACTATTAAAAGGATGTGGAAATATCAATAGAATTTAGAATGGCTAAATTGATTAGACTTATATGATTTGGTTTGTTGCAAAATTGCTCCTCAATGTTAGCTAGTCCTTTATGTTCTTCCACCCCTAGCTAGGTAATTTATAATATATTTTTTATTACAAATTTAATGTATATGAAAAATAAATTTTAATTTTAATAATATTAATTTATACAAAAGTTGTCCATGATGTATAGATTAGATGGTGACAAAATGTCAATGTGGCTAATCGATTACAGATCTCACACTTATCATTTGTTGACAATATTTTAATCTTCATAAGAGTATTGATCTTCTTCATTGACACATCAAGTGATATTCTGGATCTTTTCAAGAAAGTCACATGACTGAAGATAAATGAATAAAAGTTGATCATCTCTTCATGGAACATAGTCCCAACAATCATAGAATATGTAAAGGTATGACTGCATTTTAATCATGTTGACTTTCAAGATGTCTTCAAATATTTGGGTTTTTATTTAAAGCCCAACGCATATAAATCCTCAAACTAACTGTGGATGATGAAGAAAGTAGAAGCTGAGATTAGTATATAGTCAAACAAATTACTATTGAGAGGCTAAAGATTAGTGTTGATTAAATCAATTATTTAGAGCATTCTTGTATATTGAATGTCTATAGTGAAGATTTTGAAATGGATCCTTAATAAAATCAAGAAAATCAGTCTCATGTTCCTTTGGTAAGGTTGTCGTTGCTCTGAAGGGACAGTGGTAGTCAGATGGGAGAAATTTACCAAGCCAAAACACATGGGTGGTTGGGTACTTGAAAATCTTGACCTCTTCAACAAAACTCTGGCGGGTAAAAGTCTATGGAAAATGTTAAATTTCATATCCCTGTGGGGGCACACCATGAGAAATAAATACTTCAATGGAAAAACAACCATAGAATGAATGAGGGATCCAAGGATGTAGGTTTTGAATTGCTCCATAGTGTGTGAAGCATTATCCTCAACTTTTTCATTGATTGGTAATTGGATTGTCTAGAAGGTTGGGGATGATAGGAGCATCAAGATCAACCAAGATCCTTAGGTGGTGCATGTGACGAATACAAGTTATTAAACAACTGATAATATATTTACACTCAAAAGGCATCTTCCACCTAGTAAACACTCACTTGCAACCGGTCTCGATTTAGGGAAGTCAAGGAAGGCGATAAACAAAATCTCTTGTAAATATTTTATTGATCTTTTAGTTAACATTATTACCAAGTTTTCTGAGGAGGAAAAAGGCGGTTTTTCCTAGTCAAATAACACAAGCTCTAGTATTTTCACAACAAAGTTATGATATATGAAACAGATGGAAGAGGAACTCACTGAAAATCCAATTTGGTGACGACTTTTCATCTAGAAACACCATATCTCGTCGAAGTGAAATATCACACTATGGATAGCTTTGCACAATTGTTTATTAACCTGGGATAATGGATTGAGACGAGGATGGAAGGGCCCGAGCAAATGCTCACTGTGTTGTAAAAATGAAAACACAAATTTTCATTTATTTTTTGAATGTCCCTACTCACGGAATGTATGGTCTCTTGCAAAAGCCTCTTTTAATCCCAAGTAGGTCAGTTGGGATAAAACCACACTGGAGGACTATGCTCTGGAGTGGGTAATTAGACCCATCAATTCATGAATTACTTATCTTGCTTGTTTCTTTTGTCCACACCATTTGGTGGCGAGAAATATTATGTTATTCCAAGAAAAATGCATTCCTTAAGAGATTGTGATGGGTGTAATTTATTCAACATGCAAAGCTTTCAAATGAGAGACTAAGCGGAAGAAAACAATAGTCTTAATCATGCTTGTTTCAAAGGCCAAGATCCCATAGTGTTATTTCAACGGGGCAAACTAGGGAGAAATTTCCATTTGTAGTGCTAATGCGGTTTTATTTTTCAACATACTCCATTACAACATCCAATATTCTTTAGGAAGGGGTTTTAATTTTCAACAAACTCCATTTCATGAACATCTGATGTTCTCCAGGAGGGGGATCCAACTCTAGGTCTAAATTTTCATTTATATGGGAATTGGTTTACAGAGTAAACTACTACAACTTAAAGAAATTACAAATCTTGGGTGACTCAAATATGGTGGTTGATTGGATCAATGAAAACATAGGCATCTTTGCGCCCCACCTATACCATCCTCCTTAGAGTTTTAAAAAGGGAGATCCAAAATGTAATAGTTCCTGGTTGATTTTCCATGTAAAAAAAAATAAGACCAAGGTCATGGGACATGTATTCCAAGTTGAATGTTGGGAAAAATATAGTGATGGGGATCATTGGTGATTAGTTTATGGCTATTGAAATTGAAAAAGGCATTGCCAAAGGAAAAGTGACATTAATTGACACTATATTTATGAAATAAAGGAAAATAGGAGAAAATGGAGATGAAAGGTCGCAAATTTGCATGAGGAGGAAATTGAAGGAAAAATGAAGGAAAATGAAGAAAATAGAGGCATCAATGATAAAAAGGGTTATAAGGATCATTTCATAACCTTTTAGCAGTTTTTGGCTTAGAGCTCTCTTCTATTCTCTCTCATACTCTTTCACACTTAGAGAAATCTTGGAGAATTTTTGGAGCACTCTAGTTTTCATTGAATTTGGAGAAATAAGGCAAAGGAAAGCAGGAAAGCGCAAGGGAATAGGTGGATCAATGGCTACAGTTGGATTACTTTGCAGGTAACAAGTTGCATGTGTGATTTCCTTGCTAATTTATGGTTGCATGGTATATGGATGTTATTATTTGGTTATGATATGTCATTGACATGGAGGATTGGATTGACAATGGTTTTAACCTAGCCTTTCCATTTCTTGGATAGCCATGGTGTTGTGGGTATTTCCACTTAATTTTTTTTTATTGGTGCTTTTAATTCCTTATGGTTATGGGTTGGAACAAACACTTCGGAAGCCCTGGAACAACTTGGGCTGAGTTAATAGTCCTAGAGCCTAGGTTGGACAAACGCTCTATAGCCCTTACTGGGTTAAGTTACTAGTCTTGGATTCGGGTTGGACAAACACTCTGGAGTCCTGGAAGGTTATGGCTTGAGTTACTATTCCCTGGAGCCTTAGTGATGTTCGACCGTGAGGTGGAATCACTGGTTGAGGGTTGAGGTGGCTTGACCTCTAAAAGCCCCAGGTTGGTTTTGTTTGGTTTTTTCCATGATATCCCACATCCACACTTGGAATATGTCGCGAGGGTGATTGGTTGAAAGAAATATTTGGTTCAGCCCAATCTATGGTCAGGTGGTACGTGGAAGTCCTTGACTTGGTTGGTAATTTCCCATGTTAATAAGAGTTATTATTCTATTGTGACTCATGTATACTTATTGGCAATATGTTCGTGATATTATGGTTGGGTTTCCATTGTTTATATGTTGGTTATTTTCGGGTTATATGATGTTTATATGATGTGTATCTTATATGGATCTTGTCATGAATTGTTTAGCTATTGGTCGGTGATGAATGTATGGACCAATAAGTGGTGTTGCAACTATGTGGAGAGGGCATAAGGCCTTCCTGGTGATTCTCAGATGAATCTCAGACTTTTATGATCATATATGCATTCCTGATTAGTAGCTTACATGTTTGTCCAATGTTTGACAAAATGCTTGCTTTGTTATAGGAAGTCTAAGTTAAGTTATGCCTTCAAATTTGTATGTCTAGCATTGTTTTCATGTCATTATTGATTTTGAGAAGTTACAAAAAGTTATGGGAAGTGGTCTGGAGGCTAGCCTAGAATCTAGGCTCATATCTCTGAACGCACCCTCTGAATTAGAAAAATTGGGTTGCAACCACATGGATGTAGGCTTGTGTATGCTGTTGGAGGCTTCCAACCACATGGAGGCCTTGATTTGGGTGCAGTTGAGAGCCCAAGGCAAAGAAAATGGGGTCTAGTGCAGGGTTTGGGCACTTGGGGTGATTTCTCAGCCTCTGAGTGACATGTAGCCCTCGTAGTATGTTGTGAGAGGTCAGTTTGTCGTCAGTAGTCAACCCCACTTCCTTAATGGGGTATAAGAGGTCAGATCATGTCATAGTAGCTCTTCCTCTCATGTTTACCCTGACAGGCCGATGAAACTAGGTAAATGTAGGAGGGGTGGTTACATATTGGTATCAGAGCCAAGTTCAACACTTGGACTAGATGGGCAGATTGTGTTTTTCATGCATACATGTCAATTTTCTATGTGTTTGTTATGCATGCGTTATGATGGTCATTTTTGCAATGGTGTCATCCTGTAGATGTTGATGATGTTGATATTGAGATGATTGATATGTTGATTTCATTATATATACATAGGTTGTGCTAATCCGAATTGATTTTGAGGATGAGATAGCCCCCCCTGAATTCACTGAGGTATGTTGATTATGGCTATATTTGGTTTATCTAACATGGTATGTTTACAGGAAGTAAAGGATCAAATATGAAAAGCAAAATGGTGGACTATAGTTCACATGATTCTTCCTACAGATAACATGAACAACATGGTGACGAGTACTCCTCTAACATAGAAGACACATTGAGAAGTTTGGAAGTAGAGATCAGGAGTTGTAATGTGGATAATGACATAATAACTCAATCACAGGAAAAATTTTCCAGGGCATAGGAAAAGCAAACAGAGGTCAATGTAGTGATTCTTTAGAGTTTATTAGATTTGTAGAGACAAGGACCACTTAGGATTGGTCATGGACAGGATGAAAGGACTAATGGGGCATATGGAAGCAAGTCTCAATAAAGAGACAAGTTTGACAAGAGTGGTACAGTCAGATATGGTAGGTTCTTAGGTACACTTGATAGGAGGGGTAATGACCATGGGTTCTATTCTAGATCTGGTTCAGAGTGACAACATCATCATCATCATCACCATCTGTATAGGAGGAATGATATGCGATACTTTCCAGAGGAGTTTAAGAAAGAAAAGCCTCCTACATTTGATGGAGAAATGAAGAAGTAATAGAATGAAAAAACTTGGTTTCCTGGGATGAATAAGTTCTTCATATTGCATGATTATTCAAAAAGCATGAAATTCTGAATAACTACTTTCAATTTGAAAGGAAAAACATACATTTTGTGGGAATATGTGAAGAATGGCAGAGGCATTTGATAAGAGGAGTTGACTTGGAGTGAGATGGAGAGACTTTTTAGGAAGAAGTATCTATTTGAAAGATACTATGATGACAGGGAAAATGAGTTCTATGAGTTGAAAATGGGATCTATGACCGATCAGGAGTATACTAGAAGATTATTGGAGTTTTTGAGATATGTACCTTATCTTAAGGAGGAGAAAGAAAATATTCATAGATTCATTAGTGTGTTGTCCGTGTCATTCAAAGACAAGATTGATTTTGATGAGGCTAGATCGCTAGAGAAAGCCATAAGAAATTTGAAGCATTTTTATGAGAAATTGAAGTGTGGGTTTGAGTCTAAGCAAGATTGGAAAGGTAATGATAATAATAAATGAAAGTTAGCTAAGAAGAGAGGAAAACCTTAGGATACAAAAGACAAGGAAAATACAACATCGTACAGGAAATTCAATGCAGTTGGAAGAGGATAGGGATTTCAGTTTCGTAACAACCCTAGTGAAAATTCCATGTAATAAAGTTAAAAATAATAACCACGGTTGATGGGACACTTATTCCAAGCTGAATGTTGGGAAAAACATCCTAGTGGGTGTTAATTTGGTTTATTATGGCTAAGGGAATTGGCAAAGGCAAAGGCAAATTTGGAAAGGAAAAATGGCATATTTGGCACATTTATTTATGAAAATAATGGAAAATAGGAAAAAAGGAAGGTCACAGGTCACAGGTTGCATTTGAGGAGGAAAATGAAGGAAAATAATGGAAAATGAAGAAAATAGAGGCCTCAAAGATAAAAAGGTTTATGAGGATCAGTTGGAAAGCTTTTTCTCACACTTATGGCTCTCTTTCTATTCTCTCTCTCTCTCACGCTCTTGGATACTTAGAGTTTTCTTGAAGCACTTTGGCATTGGACCAAGAAAGGCAAGAAAGAAATAACAAGGAGGAAGCAAGCAAGGAGGAGCAGGAATCAAGCAGCTACAACAAGATTCTTTGCAGGTATTGATTTGAATGTGTGATTTCCTTGCTAGATCTGGCATGCATGGTATTGCATGTGGTTCTCTTTTGTTTTGGCATGAGTTTGCCAGGTATAGTAGTGTTTTTCAACCTATACTTTCCTTTTTTGCATATCCTTGATGAGATGGGTTTCTCATACCTCGGTTGAGCTGGATTGTCGGATGGATTCTAAGTTGAGTGGGGTGGATCTCTGAAATGAAAAACACATGGCCTAGTGGTCCCTAAACTAGACTGTGGATCACGATAAATCCATTGTCCTAGTAACCCCTGAATCGGACTATGGGTTGCGGTAAAGCCATATTGTGTGCTTTGGTGGGCCTAGGAATACTTTCCGGTGAATGGTAGGATATACAATAAAGCCAAGATGTGGATTTCTCTTCATTGGGATTAGTAGTCTTGAGATGGGATGTATGGTAAAGCCTAGAGAGTGGGTCTCGTTGTAGGGCCTAGTGATCCCTAGATCAAACTGTGGATTACGGTAAAGCCTGAGAGACCTAGGACACACTTAAATTCCTCACGATGTAGGTAAATAAATCTGGTAGCATTCATGCTTGTTTGGTTCTTTTGGTTGGTTATGAGTCCCAAATTCATGCTTGGAATATGGTAAGGGGGTGATTGAATAAAGAGAGATTTGGCTCAACCAATCTATGGTTGGGTTGAATGTGGTAGTCCCATCCCCGGTTGGATTTTATATCCATAAATGAGAACCTCATTCCTTTGGTATTTGATGTATAAATGTACAGGTTATTATGTGGATTTTATTGTTGTTGTATCCACTGTATTTCTGTTGTTATTATGTTGGTTATAAACATGTATGTCGATAGTGATGATATATGGCTCTCTCCATGTGTTTTACTTGTAAATGAATGCACAATGTATCTATGGTCAAATAGATTGTATGTCAGCTAATGATGTAGGGGAGCAATGATTCTTAGCAATTCTCAGATAAGTATGAGACCCCTTTTCTCTGTTATGTTGTTTACACCTGTAGATTCAATGTTTGTGACATATTTGACAAAATTCCTATCATGGCTAGGAGGGGTCTAGATGAGTTTTTAATGATGTGATTGCTTCCTTATCATTGTCATGTTGTTATTTATCATCTTTGAACTTTTCATGAAGTTTTGGGAAAAACACTAGGTTTTGGCCCTAAAAAGGTGGCTCAAATCTCGAGATGCAGGCACAGAACTGAGTTTTTGGGGCCCTGGTCGCCGGCATGCAATGTTATTCTTGGGGATATAGCATCCTGGGCACTGGCATGTAATGTTATGCCTAGGAATATGGCTCAAAGAGGTCAAAATTTCAGTGTGACCTAGGGGTAAGAGGCCTGAAAGGTTGGGTTACCTATTGGGGGTGTTGCTGTTGTTGCACAAGGTCTATATGTTGTGTTTTCATTGGTTCCACTTCCTTAAGGTCACATAGGAGGTTGAATCTCATTATAGTAGCCTCTCATCACATGTTTACCCCAGTTGGATGGTTACTTGGGTAGATGTGGGAAGGGGGTGTTACAGAGTGGTATCAAAGCATGGTTCAACCCTTGGACTGGATGGTCGGTGTGTTGTGTGAAATTTTCAAGAGGAAAATATTTCTGCAATACTTGGTTTATTTCTCCTACTTATGAGATAAGTTATTTACAGATGCTTCAGTAAATTATGAAATAAACACATTTGCAGATCTTCATTATCGTTAAGAGCATAAGAACAGAAAGATAATTTACACCAACAGCACAATAGAAATAACCACATGAACACAGATGTTTTTGGAAAATTGTCCCCGGAAAAACCGAATGTGAGAAAACCGGTGCAGCAGATGAAGGTTTTATTTATCTTCAGAAATGGAAAGTACATTTATAGGAGTCTAATGAGCAGAAAAAATTAGCAAACACCTGGCTGAATTTTCTAGACCACCCTCGAGGTGACCTCCTTCACCCTTTGCGTCATCCAACGTGAATGCTCTGCGTAGTCCCTCTCTAGATTGTGTGATTCTGCATGGAGGGGTTCTTGCTATTGATCATCTCACCCTTCCCTTCACCCTCCTGAGTTATGCTTCCCGATGACTGACTCCTCCCTCCTCCTTCTGCTTCTGCAACCCATCCTCTACAAACTCACCCACTGAAATCGATTTCCCTTTCTTTAGAATCGATTTCCTTCGGGTATTGAGAGTGTCCCGAGGTTGATTTCCAAATGGCCCTCAAGTCTCTTCTTATAGTATTCTCACTGATGAATCAACGTCCAAGATTATATCTTTAGTCAATGGCTCAGATTAAAATATGACTTGATATTCGTCTTCGAGAAGATTCACACTCTGCCCTATTAATACCCTTTATTATTTAATTTCCCTATATAAACTTAGGGTCTGCATTAAAATAATTAATTATTTTAATAAAATCATATCCGAATGGAATTTCCACAAACGATTTCTGGGTTCTCTGGATAATTGATGTCTAAGCCTCTCTACCAAAAATGAGACTTAGAACACTTTACGATGCTATAGAAATCAACACTCCCTCTTAGCAAGGAAAGTGTTTAAGCAAGATACCATTGTACTGCTCTGACTCTACATCATCTGCTGCGCTGATGATGTCTTCGCTGCTGCCCCTCATCTCTGCACTGTTGCTTCCTGTACTGCTGCCCTATCACTCCACCATCCGTATTGCAGCTCCCTCTTCTTCTAAATACCACCCTTTCCTCTAGTGGAATGGGTTCTCGACCATCCCCATCTTCTCTCTAAAGTAAGTGAACTTGATCTTACTTAGAGACTTTGTGAGGATATCTGCCACTTGTTCACCTGTAGGAGTGTATCGCAACTGTACTTCTCCCCTATAGACATAGTCCCTGATAAAGTGACACCGAATGTCAATGTGCTTCGACCGGTCATGAAACACTGTATTTTCAGAGAGCTTAATGCAACTCTGATTATCGTACATAATCTCGGTCGGTTCTATCTGCTTCTTGAGTAAGTTCAAGAGAAATTTGCGGAGCCATATGGCCTCACACGAAGCTGTGCTTATTGCCATGTACTCTACCTCGGCTGAGGTCAGTGCTACGGACTTCTGTTTCTTGCTGCACCAGGAGTTCATTCCTGATCCGAGGCTGAAATAGTACCCACTGGTACTTTTCCGATCTACTATGCTTCCAGTCTAGTCAGCATTTGTGAACCCACTCAACTGGATCTCATTTCCCTTGGTGTACTTTAGCCCATAGTCGATTTTCCCTCTAAATTATCTGAGAATATGTTTGGCAGCTTCCCAGTGAGCCCTCCTTGGTTCCACCATGAACTGACTGAGGGTATTCATTGCATAACAGATGTCTGGTCTCGTGTTGACCAGATACATCAATGATCCGATGAGCTATTTGTACAATGTGGGATCAACCTCATCATCCTCTGATGTGTTTATATTCTTCCAATTAGTAATTATTGGCTTGGCCATGGGTCTATAGTCTTCCATATGAAATCTCTTCAGAATTCCTGTCGTGCATCTTCCTTGTCCTAGGAAGATTTCCCCTTCTTGCTGCCAGACTTCTAAACCAAGAAAATAGTGCATCTGCCCCAGGTCCTTCATGTCAAATTTTGTTGCCAAATTCTCCTTACAATCTTTGATGAGCTTGGATGACCCAGTCAAAAACAGGTCATCCACGTACAGAACAAGAATAAGCAGCTCATCTCCTACTCTTAAGTAGTATAAGTTGGGATCCGTGTCACTCTTGATGAACCCCATCTTCTGCAAGTAGCCATCAATCTGACCATACATTTCCTGGGGGATTTTTTTAAGCCATACAAGGCTTTCTTAAGTCTGCAAACATGAGTCTTTTGCTCACGTGTCTCGAAGCCCTCTGGCTACTCTATGTACACTTCCTCCGCTATCACTCCGTTCAAGAACGTAGTCTTGGCATCCATCTGGTGAATCTCCCATCCCATCTGCATTGCCAGAGATATGATGGATCTAATAGAAGTGTATTGTGCTAATAGAGCAAAGGTTTCTTCATAGTCAATACCTTCTTTCTGGGCATACCCCTTTGCTACAAATCTTGCCTTGAATTTCTCTATGCTGCCATCTACAACATATTTGATCTTATAGATCCATCTGGATCCTACAACAGATATGTCATGTGGTCTAGGGACTACTTCCTAGACATCATTTGTTATGATGGAGCTATACTCCTCCACCATGGCATCTACCCATACCTGATGTGTTAGGTAAACTTGACTCAGGATAGGGTCAATGTTGACTAGGGTAAGTAGTAGTGGTTTTGGGGCACATGGTATTGTGCACCCATGGTTTTCGTCCCATGGTATTGCATGTAATGGAGCCTATAAAAGGCTAGGAAGACTTCATTGTAATGTAGGCCTGAAGGTGAGCAATGAATGCTCACTTGGCCGGATTGGCCAGGGTTTTGGCCAATGCTTAAAGAAATTTCATTGGTTGGGTTTTGCCTCGGATGTGGGGTTTTCCCAGATAACCATCTATGTTTATGTTAATGATTTGTTGCTAGATTTTTATGTTTATTCCTCTCGGTAAATTGCTTATTATTTCTTTAGTAAATTCTAACAACTGGTATCGGAGCCAAGTTTAAGGATACTTGCATGATTGTGGATCGTTTTATTAACCAAGATTGTTCAGTCATTGTCGAATGAGCGTGATTTGTTTGGATATGTCAGATCTAATGCTTGAAGATCTAGATTTGCATGTGAGATTGTTATGTGTCTAGTCGTCAAGTTATGGTGGAAGTGTTCACGAACGCGTTGGAGAGATCGCTACATAATTTTCTTGTAGATCGAATCCAAGCTCAAATGTACATGGTTTCAGCCGAAGGCATTGCAAGGATTCAATGTGAATAGTGGTGTCAAGGGGCGATTTTCATCTAAGTGTCCATGCCAGTGAACGGATCTAGTAGCTCTAACAGATCTGTGGATGGTCTACAAGATGAAAAGGATGAAATGTAGGAGAAATCCAAGCTGCCTCAGAGGAGATGCGATTACGGTGGTTAGATGCCAAGGAATTTTGAAAAAAAAAAAAACCTTGGTGCGATGGAGCGGTCAGCTTGCTAGAGAGGAACAAATGGGTGTAGCATGGATCTGCACCTGTGGTGGCTATGAAGATGATGTTCTTGGCTGGTTTGAGCAACGACTTGTTGGACTGTAATCTACATTATCTGTACTGTAATTATAAAAAATATGCAATTAGAGACACCCATAATTAGTGGTTTTTCTTTCGCCAGAGATGGAGAAGTTGATGGATAGATCAGCGCAGAGATTGCAAGGAAAGAGAATGATTGTGAGTGCCTACGTAAGTTAGTCGACTAAGGAGAGACCAACGTCGTCGGAGGTGTGCCAGCATATGAAGTTGCAGGATGATGAATTAAACAATTTTTTTGGAGCTATATATGGCGAATTGAGTCGTGCAAAGTTGAGTGAGCCATGGAGCTATGAGGACACAGATCGAGGTTTGGGGCAAAGATCACAGAAGAAATGGTGAAGAGGACAACATTGTTGCAGGAGGAGATCAGAGCCACAGAAAAGGACATGGACATGGCAATGGTTTCAGTGGTCATGGTGGTGGACACTTCGGTGGAGGCAGCGACAACTATGGCTACAATGGACAGGACTTCCTTCCATGACAACAGTTCGAAAACACCAATACCTTCACATGTACAGGCAATTGGGATACCCCTGAAGTGTTACAAATCAGGATCAATAAATTTTCACAACGTGGATAACAGTGAAAGGAAAAATTTGGTTTCGTGAGGGCCATGTTGAAGAGCAATATCATGGCCTGTGGTGGAGAAGGGTAGCTCCACCGGGAATATATTCAAACCAACAACATAAGAATTGATCTCCAAGTTCGAGATCATGGGAAAGATATCCGGATTAATTGCAAGTTTTGGTAGATCGAAGAGAGCTTCTTAAAGTGAGAGAGGATATGTGCACATGGATTAATTAATTAATGAACCATGTATCTGAAGAGAACTCCTATACTAGTGGTTATAATAGCTGGTGACCCATGTAATCCAGTAGATGGGTTCTTTTTATATGGACATTGATGTCATATGTACAAAGCCAGTAACAAGGGTAAACAAAAAAAAATATTATTGTAATGGAGTTAAATTTTATTACATGTAAATGGGCATACTGCTGTAAGACCTGGTATGGCATGCGTACCTCTGGGTAATCACTGGTAAATTCTAGGTTAGATCTAGGTGATAGGGGGGATGTCATGTAAACAACTACCCTAGGTAAAAAATTTGAAGTGGGAAGGGCTAGAGTGAGCGGGGTTGTCTCACTTAGCAATTTTGGCTAGATTTAGTCAAGAAACCCCAAGTCAAGTTTAAGGGGGGAATTGTTTGGTAAATTTGACTCGGGATAGAGTCAATATTCACTAGGGTAAATAGTAGTGGTTTTGGGGCACATGGTATTGTGCACCCATGATTTTCGTCCCATGGTATTGCATGTAATGGAGCCTATAAAAGGCTAGGAAGACTTCATTGCAATGTAGGCCTGGAGGTGAGCAATGAATGCTCACTTGGTCGGATTGGTGAGGGTTTTGGCCAATGCTTAGTGAAATTTCATTGGTTGGTTTTTGCCTCGGATGTGGGGTTTTCCCAGATAAACATCTATGTTTATGTTAATGATTTGTTGCTGGATTTTTATTTTTATTCTTCTTGGTAAATTGTTTATTATTTCTGCAGTAAATTCTAACATGATGTTGAACTGCTTCTCGAAAGGTAGAAGGTTCTCCAACTTGAGCTACCAACACCTGATGTCTGTCAGGTTGTTTCCTTATCCTCTTCCCTTCTCTAGGTGCTCCAACAAATCCTTCTACATCTCTAATAATCTGTTGTAGTTTTATACTCGGTCTCCCATCAATGGTGGGCGATCTCACCTATTCTTCCTCCTTTTCTTCGTCGGAGGAGCTTCCCTCAGAAATATTATGCCTTGGAGAGGCATTGAACCTCTCATTCATAGGTCGTTGAGGTTGTACCAGTGGATCTTCCTCAATCTGCGTATCTGTGGCCATCTCTCGAGATTTCCTAAAGGCTTTCTCCTCCAGGAATTTTACATCCCTTCTTACCATGACTTTCCTTCTCTCTGGAATATAGACGCGGTATGCCTTTGCATTCTCATTGTAGCCCATCAAAAAAACCTTTTATATAGTTTGATCCAACTTCTTCCTCTTTTCCTCTGGAACGTGGCAGTATGCTATGCTGTCAAATATCCTGATGTGGCTCACTTCTGGCTTGCTACCTGTGAACACACTTTCAGGAGTAACCTTCCCCAAAGCTCTATTGGGAACTATGTTATGAATATAAACTGATGTGTTGCAGGCCTCTGCCCATAAGAATTTGGGCATAACCTAGTTGTACAACATTGCCCTTGCAGCTTCTATTATGGTCTGATTCTTCAATTTTGCAACCCATTTTGTTCTAGATTGTAAGGAGTTGTCCATTCTCTCTTGATGCCTTCCTGTGCACAAGAATTTGGTGAAGTCTTTATCGATATATTCTCCACTGTTATCTGACCTCAACTTCTTGATCTTCTTTCCTGTAGAATTCTCCACCAATGCTTTGAAATCTTTAAACCAATTAAATACTTCATCTTTGGTCTTCAGAAAATAGATCCAAGTTTTCCTGGAATAATCATTAATGAAGGTGGCAAAAATATTTTGCCCCACTGAGAGCTGTTGTGGACATCAGACCGCAAATTTCTGAGTGTATTAACTCTAGTACACCTTTGGCTCTATTGCTGCTTCTTGGAAATGTTGCCTTAGCGTACTTCCCTAGTATGCATACCCTGCAAACTTCATCTTTTTTTTTTTTGTGCTGAGTTCAGGAGCCCCTATGACAGTATTTTTGAGAATCCCCAAGGCTCCATGATGTAGATGCCCCATCCTTTTGTGCCATAACTCATTCTGATCTTTGTTGTTTGTACTGCCGATCAGGGCCACCAGAGATTCAAGCTAGAGCTTATACAACTTGTGACTCCTTACTCTGATTTGTGCCTTCTTGATCCAGTTAGGGTGTTTTACATACAAATTATCTTGAATAAATTATACGTCATAGCCCTTGTTCTGAAGTTGAGACACCAAGAGTAAATTCATCCCCAACCCTGGTACATGCAGAACATTTGTGGCTCGAATCTTGTTGCCATCCTCCATATGAAATGTTACCTTACCTCTCCCGATGGGGTTACATTTTGCCTTATTTCACATAGTTATTTGGAAATTCATCTGCTCTTCTTGATAGCTCGAAAAACATTCTTGAACCCCCGTCATATGAGCAAATTATCCACTGTGAATATACCAGACACTTAGAGGAGCTGTGCTTGACACACAGGCAAGATCCTCATCTAGTCGGGATGCCAACACCTTCATGTTATGTTCTCTCTGCATTTCTGCATGCTCTGGAGGACTGTGTGAGTCCCTTTGACTGTGTGAACCCTTCCTTTGGTCCATGGCAGATTCTCCCTTCCTGGTTTTAGCCATTTCCTCGATACCATGTGAAATTTTCAAGAGGAAAATATTTCTGCAATACTTGATTTATTTCTCTTACTTATGAGACAAGTTATTTATAGATGCTTCAGTAAATTCTGAAATAAACACATTTGCAAATCTTCACTATCATTAAGAGAATAAGAACAAAAATATAATTTACACCAATAACACAATAGAACTAACCACATGAACACAGATGTTTTTGGACAATTGTCCCCGAAAAAACCCAATGTGGGAAAACCGGTGCAGCAGATGAGGGTTTATATTTATCTTCAAAAATGGAAATTACATTTATAGGAGTCTGATGAGCAGAAAAAATTAGTGAACACCTGGCTGAATTTTCTAGACCACCCTCGGGGTGACCTCCTTCACCCTCTGCGTCATCCAGTGTGAATGCTTTGCACAATCCCTCTCTAGACTACGTGATTCTGCGTGGAGGGGTTATTGCTGCTGATCATCTCACCCTTCCCTTCACCCTCCTGAGTTCTGCTTCCTGATGGTTGAATCCTCCCTCCTCTTTCTACTTCTGCAACCCAGCCTCTACAAACTCACCCACTGAAATCAATTTCCCTTGCTTCAGAATCGATTTCCTTCAGGTACTGAGAGTGTCCCCGGCTTGATTTCCAAATGGCCCTCAAGTCTCTTCTTATAGTCTTCTCACTGATGAATCAACGACCAAGATTATATCTTTAATTAATGGCTCAGATTAAAAGATGACTTGATCTTCGTCTTCTAGAAGATTCACACTCTGCTCTATTAATACCCTTTATTTATTTAATTTCCCTAAGTTTATACTTAGGGTTTGCATTAAAATAATCAATTATTTTAATAAAGTCATATCTGAGTGGAATTTCCACAAATGATTTTCGGGTTCTCTAGATAACTGATGTCTAAGCCTCTCTACCAAAAATGAGACTTAGAACACTTTTCGATGCTATAGAAATCAACATGTTGTTCATGCTTTAATGTTGGTCGCATATGCATTTCTCATACCTATGGTGTACTTTCTTGTTGCATCTGTGTTGTGTTGGCGATGGTGGTAGTGGTGTTGCCATGAAAGTGATGATGGTATTTTTGTCAACATGTTGTCATGAGTGTACGATTGGTTATGTGTTTTTCATGCTTATGTATTGATCGCACACGCTTGCTTAAATGTTGCTACATGATTTTACATGAATTGCTTGTTTATGCTAGGTTACATATTGGTCATGCTTGTGTAGTGTCTGTGTATGCTTTCTTGTGTGATGTTATATGTTGAACATGCATTGGCCGTTCATGTTTGGTTATACATGTCAAGTGGGTGCATATGGTCAAGATTGCATTGTCATGATTAAAGTTGTTGTGCATAAGGTCATTGTATGTAATTAGGTCATCATGATATTATTGGTGCGTTGTGATGCTAATGTTTTGGCTAAGATAGAGCAGAAGATGCAGATCATTAAAGTGAAAATGCAACAATGGAATTTGAGGTAAGAGTGGATCATCATACAAGTTGGCATGCTTGGCATGCAGGTATGTGATTCATGGTTATTGTAAGCATCAAGGTTACTTATATTGTTACATATGTGATAAATGCTACTTGATCAATGTAGTTATATGAATTATGGTTATGTGTATGCCTTTCATTCTATTGATTTTATGGTTACATGCATCATATATGTTAGTTAATCAGTGTGATCGTATGTACATGAGTTGGTTAGTCAAGCATGGCATTAAATTGATGATTATGTTATATTTTGTTGATGAGCATGTTATATGTTAACTTGTAG
Organism: Pinus albicaulis; assembly: GCA_034641835.2. NCBI lineage: Eukaryota > Viridiplantae > Streptophyta > Pinopsida > Pinales > Pinaceae > Pinus > Pinus albicaulis. The sequence goes on from CM076578.1 coordinate 1,679,485,389, forward strand.
TTAGCTCGATGATTATGTTATATGTTGTTGATGAGCATGTTATATGTCAACTTATTGTTGTTATATGTTAGTTAACTAGATTCTTAGGGTTATAACAATAATATCTTGATTTTATATGTATCATGCTAAATTGGATTGAACTAGGAAGATGGTTATGGTTATGACATTCAAGTATGAGTCGACTTATTTGTGATATTATGTCATACTAATCTAGTTTGATTGTGTATATGTGATTGTTATGCATGAGTGCCAATTGTTTATGAGCTTATGATATGAGCATGTTATTTAGTTACTGTTATAGATATCATGATCTTATTTATGTTTGGTTTGATGTGTTGTGAAGTATATCATGCTAACTAGATTGATTGTGTAGACAAGATAACATCCCATGAGATACATTAAGGTATGAACTTACTTATGTCGTCTACTTTGTACTTGAATGTTTGATTATGTCATCTATTTGGTGTTTGAGCGTAGGTGTTTATTATGTTGTCTATTTATTGTCGAATGTTTGATTAATTACATGATATGAGCATTTTTATATAATATTGCATGAAGTAATGATCTTGTTTTAAGACGGTTGTAATAACACATATGCGTTAAGACAATTGATATGTACATGAGTGTAAGTAGGTGATAATTGTAGCATCATGTATTATGAATGATGACTGTGATTTGATTGATTATGACATGTTTTTAGACTTGGTAAATGTTGATTCCAAATTAATAGATATGGTGTCTTGATATTTGGAATACGTGATTGATATGTGTGTGCTCAATTACAAGGCAACATGATTGGCCCAACAAGGTAAGGTAACTAGCTTGTTATGTTTATTTATGCACTCACAGTTATGTGTTTATGGTAGTATGATGCAGGGGATTACATGGCAAGAGACTGCCATGAAATATTGAAGAAGGCTTGGGATGAACATTCCTTTGGAAGTATTGGGAAGCCATGGGGATTGAGTCATGGTGTTTGTTTTTAGTCTTGTGCTTTTAGTCTTTTGTGGTTTGTTGTGCTTGATTTGTGGCTTTGTTTATGTCTAGTGTATGGCCATACCAATTTATTGCGATGTCATATTGATTTTGGTTTTTCATGATCTTCTTCTTGCTTGCTCTTGTTCTTGCCTTTTATGTTTTGAGAGTCTTTGGGATTGGTTGGGGAAAGAGGAAAGCAATGGAGCTCAGGGAGAGCTAGATGAAACCCAATAGGCAATGTAAGATTCAAATAAAGCTCGATGCATGAGTAAGAGAAACAGAATTTAATAATATGACATACAGTTGGGCTGGTTGGGGTCCATTGTGGTAAATGGATGATGTAAGTACAAATATGAGAAAGGAAACATAAAAGGTAAAGTGATTGGCTCTGAGGTGTTAGATGCCTTGGCTATGTTGGGAACTTTTGTTCTCGAAGTTGTGCATGTTGTGCACGAATAAAGGAAGTTCTTTTAACCTAAACATTATGATATCTAGAAATTGTGTTGTTACCATGATTATGTCGATGTTTATATATGTATTCATGTATGTATGTATGTATGTATGTATGTCGTGTTTGACAAGGTCATCAGGGATCATGATTATTTAATGCTAATGCATATATGTATACATGTATGTATGTATGTCGTGTTTGATAGGGTAATAATGGATCATGATGGTTTAATGCTAATGTTTATATATATACATGTATGTATGTATGTCGTTGTCTAACAGGATCATGATTTTTTTATGCTAATGATTATTTATGTATGTATCTATGTATCTATGTCACTGCTTGATAGGGTTTCCAAGGATCATTCTTGCAAATGAATGATTTTTTATGTAGGTGAATGGCATGAAGAGGTTCCTAGCTATGAGGAATAAAGTGGGAAGAGTAACTCTAACAGATCAATGAGTTCAATATCATGTGGATATGAATTGATATTATATGCTTATGCTATGCCTATGTTTATGTTTATGGATAGGTGATGCTGAGGGGTACATCGAAGAATTGAAAGTAGTGTGATTTGCGGCATGTTAGGATAAGCATGGATAGTGGAAAGACACTATAATAAAGTTTTCTTATGGGGTGAGTGTGTGGTTTATGGATGTGTAGTACTACTGTTATGTATATGTTGCACATGTTGTATATTCAGTGATTGTACCTATGGTGATGTGTACATGTAACATATGTAGTATTTTGTACATATAATGTTTTATACCTGTTGTATATATGGTTTTGTGTGTATATTTCATATGCAGTGCTAGGTATATATGGTGCTATGCACATGTTGGATATGCGGTGTTGTGTACTTATCGTACTGTGCGCATGTTGGATATGAGGTGTTGTGTGCTGTTGTGCGCATGTTAGATATGCGGTGATGTGTATGTATGGTGTTATGTACATGTTGTATATGCAGTGCTATATACATGTGGTGTTGTACATATGGTGCCTTGTACATATGGTGTTGTGTGCATGGTTGTACAGGTGGTGATGTGTGCATGCGGTGCTGTGTACATATTGTACATGTGGTGTTGTGTGCAGGTGGTGTCGTGTACATGTCGTGCATGTGGGGATGTGTACATGTGGTGTCGTGTACAAGTCGTGCATATGGTGTTGTGTACATGTGGTATTGTGTACACATTGTACAAGTGGTGCAATGTACATTTGGCATTGTGTACACATTGTGCAGGTGGTGTCGTGCACATGTGATGTTGTGCACACATTGTGCAGGTAGTGTTGTGTACAAGTGGTACTATGTACATGTTGTGCATATGATACTGGTATACATGTGATATTGTGTACATGTCATACATGCTGTGTTGCGGGCATGCAGTACTATGTATGTGCATGGTGTAGTCGTGGTATTGTGACATGTGTATTTTTTGTGTTGTACTTTGTATATGTATATATATTGTGCTATGTTTTATTGTACACCAGGTGTGGGTGTATGTGTTGTATGCCAGTGCAGGCGTATGTATTGTGTTGTATTGTACACCAGGTGTAGGTGTATGTGTCGTATGTTAGTTTGGGTGTATGTATTGTGTGGTGTTGTACGCCTTGTGTGGATGTACGTGTTGTACACTATGTGTATGTGTAAATGGGTGAAGAGAAGAAAATGCACTGGGTGTTTTTCGGGTGTGGAAACCGATCTGGTGTGTGTACAGAAATAACAAAGGTAGAGGTAAGGAATGATGAAGGATATGTATCGATATTTTATTTCAGTTCTATTATACAAGTGATATGTGATTCTAACTTATGATAGTTACATCTGATTTATGATTATGGTTTATGGTGATTTCATGTGTTTCATGATTTTAAATTATGATGGTTGCGTTTTGACCTAACTAGATGTGATATGTTTATACATGATGATTTGATCAAACAAATAGTTTGACTTGTTGTGATAGGAAGTGAATAGAATTGCAATGTATACCTTATTGACGAGCCACAAATGATGATCGAAATTTGGATCAGGGGAAAAAATTAGCTCACAATTCAAAGTGCCCAAAATTGCACCAAACTAGAACGATAGCGACCGACCCGTCGCCAGGAATCCAATGCAACTCGTTTCGTCGAAACTGAGTTCAGATGAGGAAGTTATGGTCCACTGATCGTCGTTCAAAACAAGCAAATTTAAAGAAAAAATATTGCAGAACAGGTAGAGCTAATGACATGGCAGTCCAGTCAGCATGCATAGATTCTTATTCAGTTTTTGTCCAATGGGACTGTGACAAGTGTCATTGTGGGATTCACCAGTTTAGTTTGTGATGGTAAAAATTGCCCAATGTCCTCCAAGGTTGAATTTGGATTCATGATGATTTTTATGTGGAGAAATATTTTTTAGTTAATTAAAGTTGGTTTAATGTATATATATATATATATTGCATTTTAATTCTAAACTTTATTAAATTTAAATACCACATATATCATTTAAAACTCCAAAGTTCGATTCATTATTTAAATGTGGCATATCATATTATTAGGGTTTATGCGACATTACAGTGGGCATTATTTTATAATGGTGGAGCATATTAAGATTTCAAACGTACCTTGGTTCGAATATGGTGGAGCATTTAAATGAATGTCAAAGGTTTATGGCAGAGTGCATATATTATGCAAATGTCAAAGGTCAAAAATTACATTGGTGCAAAAACACGCATAGAGGGGCGAGGTCGGAGTTCGAACCCGTGACCTCCCCAATGCGACTCCGCCCTCCGACCAATGCACCACCACTTTAGAACTTGAAATGAATGGCGCAGAACTTATACTTGAACGGTAAGCGGACTTCGGATGGAGGAGCGAATGGGGCTAGCCCCGCGGGCCAACCCTCCTCCACATGACCGCGTCATGTGCCTAGGTTTTAAGTGCCCAAAACTAAGTGTGGATTAGTGTAATTAAGTACACTTATCCATTAATTAATATGTAGTTAGCAGTTTTCAGAATTTCCTCAGATTCCCCAAATTTAGCACCACTTCCAGATTTGGTAGAGCTAACTGGCAGTTTTCCAGATTTAGATGCAGAATCTAGGGAAAACTTTAATGAAGCCTATCTTGGTCAATTTTTGACCAATTTTCGCTCAAGGATAGTCATTCCTAGAATATTGGCATGCTCTGGATCCATTGGAATAGCTTTCATAGGAAATGGAGAAAACCTACAGGTGTTTTTGGTCACTTGAAGAATTTTAAAGCCTAGGGCCACCAGGAGGGAAGGCCATGCCCAGATGAGTTGAAGGCCAAATGGAGTGAATGAATAGTCAAATTTTGATGTATTTGATGTTCTGAACATAGTGGTATAGTTTCCAGAGGTTTTGGAGCACATATGAAGGTGATTTTGTCACTTTGGAGATTAAACAAGCCCATGGGCACCGAGATTGGAGGTCAATCTTAGAGGAGTTGTGAACCAAATTCAGAGATTGAATAGTCATTTTTGGGGTATTTGAGTGTTATGAAGCCAATGGATCAATTATAAAAACCATTGGAGCAATACTGGTGCTTGTAATCAGACATTTTACTCATAATCCCAAGAAAGCTTAACTAGTTAAAGCAGGTCCATGGAGATGTAGCCCAGGAGGGGTGAACTCCATCGTCATCCATTGTGTAATGTGATTGATGTGAGTTATGTTTCTACATTTTATTTGTTGTATATGAGTTTCTAAAGGTTAATTAAATCATAATTTGATCATTAAAATACACATAAAACTTGACACTTTAACCCCTTCACAAATGGTTATGATGTGACGATCCTAATCATATTTTTAATACCGAGGAGGGAGTTTGCATAGAAATAACAAGTTTTCCCATATTCCGATCAAGTTGGTATCATAGAAAAAGTTTAGCTCATTTTAGCCAAGTTTAGCTAATTCTTGTATAGCTATTGGTTGTTGAATTTATGCAAGGAGAATTTAAAAATTTGCCAAGTTTATGTGTGTTAAGAAGGTCAAAATTGAGATCTAAATTCTCAAATCATAGCAAAGAAGCTTTGTATGCATTGCATGTGTCATGGAAGCTTCATTCAGTGATGTTTCTAGTCAATCTTCCTTAGCAAAACTCTTTGATAAAGATATGTTGCAGAAGCTCTACATCATGATTGATATGGCACAAGAAAAGTATGAAGATAAGAACATTAAAATTCAATAGAAATTGATTTCCATGAAGGAGGAGAAGCAAGAACTTCTTGAAAAGGTTCATGAGATGGAGACACAACTCCATATTGCAAATGAGAACCTTGAAAAGATGCATGAGATGGAGACTCAACTCCATGATGCCAAGGAAGCCTTAGCCAAGCATGTACAGGAAAAAGAGGTATGCAATTCAATTTTATCTTCAATTTCCTCTAAAAATGAATATGTAGGTGCTTTTGAAAGACACACTAGAGGAATAGGGTCCAAATTATCAATGAATATGGGCTATGAAAGTAAAGGATTGGGGAAACATGCACAAGGCATAGTTGAGCCAATTGTTGTTGAGGAAAGGCCAAGTATTTGGGTCTTGGTTATGGAAAACATGATGGAGAAAGCTATAAAGCCAAGAAGGCACATGAATGTGTTCCAAGAAGGACTTTCATTTCATGTTCATTACCTCAATCTTGTGAAGATTGTGTTCATGATGAATGCAAAAGTTTTACACCCACTTTGCAAGAAGGTGCTCATAAGAATGCCGCTAACAAGAATGGTGAACAAGAGGATGTTAAAAGCTCTAAAGTCTTTGAATGCGTTGTTGGTATTCCGAAGAGATCCACTACCTCATAAAATTCACCTCCTCAAGAAGGCGACAAAGGTGAATGTTCAAGGTATAAATCTGCTTTTAATCAAGTTTTTTTTTATGATGATAAACATGGAAAATTCTCACATAAGATTTGGAAAAAGTTTGCATGTTCTTTTTGTGGTTTGGATAAGCATAATGTTTCAAGATGTTGGAAGAAGATAGCCATGCACAGGAAAATTTTAAAGTAAAGGAAGTAGAAATCCAAAGACAAAGAAAACTATGTTGAAAAGAAGATGCAATTATTTTGCACTCATTGCCATAAGCAAGGTCACCTTGTAGACAAGTGTTGGACTTTGTATCTAGCAAGTCGTCCACAACATTTGAAGAAGGTGGAGAAAGAGAATGGAAAGAATGGAAAAGAAGATTCCATAATTGATGTGGGTCAATATGATTCACATGATGATGATGATGATGTGCAGCTGAAAGAAGCGCCATTGAAATGGTTTGGTAAGAGATGGTTAGATTTATTATCCAAATAAGGCTTTTCATGTCTTTTGATGTTGATGCATTCTTTGCCAATGGAATGAATGTTGCATGTTTACGCTAAGAAGGTGATTGAAAGTGGAGTATGTTGACTCACTTTATTGCAGAAAAAATTGTTTATTTATACTTTAAGTACATGTACATATGAATAGGGTTCTTGTACTTATGATTGTACTATGAGAGAGTTGAAGAATTGTATACATGCATGGGAGTTTGTGTGTACGAACAGTGGAATTTTGATGGTTTCATTGTGCTTGAACATGCATGAGTAATTGACTTGTGTTGGTCGATTGCTTTGTTTAACATGTATGTTGTCAACTTGAGAGTGTTGATCATTTGCACATGCATGAGTGTCGACTTGTGTTGGTCGATTATTGTGTGTCATATCGACTTGGAAGAGTTGATTTTGTCTCCAAAGATGAAAAAGAGATGTTGACAAAGTGTTTCATGAGATGTGAAATTATTTTTGTTTTGGGAAAAGAATCGTCAAGTTATTATACATGCCTATGCTTAACTTGAGAGTCATTTGTTTGAAGAGGCATGTTTTTTCAACTTGTGTTTGGTCGATAAGTTTTGACACCAAGATGTGAGAGTACATGGAAATGTTCACATGATGTGAAATTTGTTGCTTTGAAGGAGAAAGGGGATATGCCGTCAAATTATGTTTCTTGCATGTGTGTTTGTGACAAGATGTTAAAGAGAAAAGTTTGCAGCCATTGTAGACCATTTTATGTGTTGACGCCAAGAAGAGAAGGAGATGGCGAATGCATTCTTCTAGATGTGGAATTTGGAACTGTGGAGGTAAAATAATGGTCATTTCTTTTCTTATTTTTACTGATGTTTGAACTCATTGTCTTAGTTCACTCATTGTGCAAAGGAGGAACATGATGCTTAGTGGGAAACCACCAAGGAATCGATTTGGTACAACAAAATTTTTATATCAACGAGCATCCAACAAGTGTTGGAATGGGTAAGCAGCAAAAGGAGAACAATGGTTGAGGAGCCAAGTCATTTGCAAGGTAAGGTAAGGCATGCCAGTGACCAAGTGGTTGTCAAAGCAATTTCTCCAAGTAGAATCAAGATGATAGAACTTGGGAAACATAAGAGAGTTCAACTCATGAGATAACCAACTTTTGTGGGTCCAAAATCATGTCAGTGGGAAGGAGTGACCGAAATCTAGATCAGGGGAAAAAATTAGCTCAAAATTGAAAGTGCTTAGAATTGCACCAAACTAGAACGACAACGACTGACCCATCGTCAGAAATCCAACACAACTCATTTTGTCGAAAACCAAGTTCAGATGAGGAAGTTATGGTCTGTTGATCGCCGTTCAGAACAGGAAAATTAAAAAAAAAAATATTGCAGAATAGGTACAACTAATGACATGGCAGTGTAGTCAGCATGCAGAGAATATTCTTCAGTTTTTGTCCAATGAGACTGTGATAAGTGCCACTACGGGATTTTCCAGTTTGGTTTGTAAAGGTAAAAATTGCCCAATGCCCTCCAAGGTTAAATTTGAGTTCATGATAATTTTTGTGTAAAATTATTTTTTAATTAATTAAAGTTGGATATATATATATTACATTTTAATTATAAAATTTATTATATTTAAATACCACATATATCATTTAAAACTCCAAACTTAGATTCATTATTTAAATGCGACATATCATATTATTATGGTGGCATACCACTAACGTAAAGTTCGATTTATGTGACATTACGGTGGGCATTATTTTATAATGGTGGAGTGTATTAACATTTCAAACGTTTAAACCTTGGTTCAAATATGGTGGAGAATTTAAATGAACGTCAAAGGTTTATGGCAAAGTGCATATATTAACCTAAAGTTCGATTTATGTGACATTACGGTGGGCATTATTTTATAATGGCGGAGCGTATTAACATTTCAAACGTTTAAACCTTGGTTCTAATATGGTGGAGAATTTAAATGAATGTCAAAGGTTTATGGCAAAGTGCATATATTATACAAATGTCAAATCTGGCAGAGTGCATATATTATGCAAATGTCAAAGGTCCAAACTTACATTGGTGCAAAAACGTGAATAGAGGTGCGAGGTCGGGGTTCAAACCCGTAACCTCCCCCATGCGACTGGAGCCTCCTACCAATGCACCACTACCTCAAAACTTGAAACGAATGGCGCAGAAATTATACTTGAACGGTAAGTGGACTTTGGATGGAGGAGCGGAGGGGGCTAGCCCCGCGGGTCAGCCCTTCTCCACATGATCTCGCCATGTGCCCAAGTTTCAAGCGCCTAACACTAAGTGCAGATTAGTGCAGTTAAGAAAAATTATCCATTAATTAATATGCAGTTGGCAGAATTTCAGCAGATTCCCCAAATTTAGCGCAACTTCCAGATTTGGTGGAGCTAATTGGCAATTTTCCAGATTTAGAGGCAGAATCTAGGGAAAATTTTAATGAAGCCTATCTTGGTCAATTTTCGACCAATTTTGGCTCAAGGATAGTAATTCTTAGTAGATTGGTATGCTCTGGATCCATTAGAACAACTTGCAGAGAAAATGGAGCAAATTTATAGGTTTTTTTGGTTACTTGAAGAATTTTGAAGCCTAGGGCCACCAAGAGGGAAGGCTATTCCCATATCAGCTGAAGGCCAAATGGAGTGAATGAATAGTCAATTTTTGATGTATTTTCTATTCTAAACATAGTGGTATAGTTTTCAGAGGTGTTGGAGCACATATGAAGGTGATTTTGTCACTTTGGATATTAAACAAGCCCATGGCCATCGAAATTGGAGGTCAAGCCTAGAGGAGTTGTGAACCAAATTAAAAGATTGAATAGTCATTTTTGGGGTATTTGAGTGTTATGAAGCCAATAGAAAAGTCATAAAAACCATTGGAGCAATACTGGTGCATGTAATTAGACATTTTACTCATAATCCCAAGAGGGCCTAGCTAGTTAAAGCAGGTCCATGGAGATGTAGCCCAGGAGGGGTGAACTCCATCAAAATCCATTATGTTCTATGATTGTTGTGAGTTATGCTTCTGAATTTAATTTGATGTATATGAGTTTCTAAATTTTAATTAACTTATAATTTGATCATTTAAATACACATGAAACTTGACACTTTAACCCCTTCACAAATGGTTACGATGAGACGATCCTAATAATATTTTTAATATTGATGAGGGAGCTTGCATATCAATAACAAGTTTTCCCATATTCAGATAAAATGAGGTATTATTTGAGTTTATTTCAATTAGTTTTGAGTCTAATAGAAGTTATGTGCTTGGTACAGGAAAGCATGTAATGCCCGGTTTGGGATGGTTGAAACCGACTACAAGAATTAGTAGTGTTAACAAAAGGAATTGGAGCATGCAACAATATATTGGTAAAGCACTTCAAGAGCAGGGCCATTGTGGGACACTGGTACCCAATAGTTTCCATTGATTTCCATGAGCATGCTATGACCGGTATGATGGTTTTTAGGTAGGTATATGCCTTGGTTGTTTAAACTTTTGACGTGAGGAAGCCTTGCTAAGGGATGGATTGCCCAGAATAGGCAATGTTGGGGAACTTGGAAGGTGAGTGACTACACGGAAGGGGGTTACCATATTTCCTGAGAGGCTGTGTAGCAGAGAAGGAAAGGTCGGGATGGATTTTTTTGGTCATTAGCATTGCCAGATGGAATAAAATGCACATTGGGAGTGTGCCTAGAACAATGAGCTGGTAACTATTCACTGAAGATACAAAAGTGTAGGATTGTAGAGATGGACATTGGATGCAACTTTGGCTTTGACAGTGGACTTTGGATTTCCTGGGAAATAAGTGAATCATGGTACTACTTTGAGGGTGGAGGTGTGAGCCTCCGGATTCCCTTATTGTTGATACGAACATCGTAGCCTTCTATTTACTAGTTGAGAAAATGTGCATATTTGTATATGTGTATATTATTGTAAATACCGTAATGAGTTTTGTTATAAAACTCTAGTACATGGTATGATTGTCATGATGGTCTTTTCTTTTGAGCAGGTTATTTATTATCAATATTGCAATGAGTTGTGTTATAAATCTCCATAGGTAGTATGTTTTATTTTAGCAATTTACTAAGTTTGTAGGTGTCATTGAACACTGAGGACGGTGTTCCCCCAAGGGGGAGGGTTCTGTAACAACCCTCGTGAAAATTCCATGTAATAAAGTTAAAAATAATAACCACAGTTGATGGGACACTTATTCCAAGCTGAATGATATGAAAAAAATCCTAGTGGGTATTAATTTGGTTTATTATGGCTAAGGAAATTGGAAAAGGAAAAGGAAAAGGATTTGGAAAGGAAAAATGACATATTTGGCACATTTATTTATGAAAATAATGGAAAATAGGAGAAAAAGAAGGTAAAAGGTGTTGATTTTTGGGTAGCATCGGATGTGCTCTAGCTCCAAAACTTTGTGGAGGGGCTAGAACACATGATATCTCCAAGACCCCAAAATCGTTTGGATAAATTCCATCCGGAGCTTAAGTTATTCAAATAATTAATTATTTTAATGGAGACACTAAGTCTAACTTAGGGAAATTAAATAATTAAAGTGAATTAATTTAACATGTGGGTGAGAATGTTCTAAGTGATGAGGATCAAGTCTTTTCTAATCTTAGCCGTCAATTAGAGATTAGATCATGGTCGTTGATTCTTCAACTGGAAAATTATTAAAGGAAGTCTTGGGGTCAGTTGGAGAACACACATAGAGTGGTAGCACTTGAGCTAAGTCAAAATTCTAAGGTGTGGTTTGCTTAGAATTTCGGATCGAGCTTGCAGTGTAGTGAGGGGTAGTTCGGCAACAGGATTTCGTATCCAAGGTCGAGAATACATTTGCATGGAGGAAGATCTACCCAGGAAAGCAGTGCAGCCCTTGAGAGGGTGACGCAGGCCCAACTGGGCTCACACAAAGCTGACACAGAGGCTGACGCAGGCCCAGAGGGGTGACATAGTCTAGGAGGAGGTGACGTAGAGCCACAAGCTGCAGCGCTGGGTTTTCTATGGGGTAGATCGAGCTCAGTTTCAACAGATTAAAGAAGGGTAACATAACCACTATAAAGGGTGACACAGTATTAGCGCAGAGCTTGCTGGGGACTACGTATGCACTTGTGGGGTTCGTCATTCTGACGCTGGATCAACCATAATATTTTTCTCTGAATAGAGGTACTTCTGCCAAGGAAATTATCTGTTGGGTGAGCCATTTATGGCACCCTAGTTTGCATTCAGAAATCTGCATAATAATAAAAACCCTCAAGATATGCTACACCGGTTTTCTCGCATTGGATTTTTCCGGGGACATTTGTTCGAAAAATTCTATGTCCTTTGTCTAATGGTTTCTTATTCTTCAGTACTTGATCTGTATAGTTGTGTAGGTTGCAGTGTATTTACTTTGATGTTTTACTAAATAATTTAGAAAAGAACTTGTTAAGTAAATAAAACAAGTAGAAGAAGTAAATCATATTTAATGTAGTAGGATTTCCTTTTAGTAGATTTAGAAATTTTCACATGGTATCAGAGCATTTGCAGATCAGGAAGAGCTAAACCCATTAGCAGAAGACTGAAGAAAATTTTCTGCAGGAAGGTATTTGTCCTGAGTGACAGAATAGATCCAGAGAGAGGCAAGGAAGGGTGACACAGACACCTGTGGAGATAACATAGAGCCAACAGGGCTCACGCAGAGGGACACAGACACCTGTGGAGATCACACAGATCCAACAGGGCTCACGTAGAGGGATGCAGGGTCAGGAGGGGTGATGTTGTAGCTGTGAAGAGGCAGCATAGTGTTTGCTAGGCCAACACATAAATTTTGAGCCTCTGGTTCTCGTGGCTGGAAGTGCAGATCGTTTTTCTTCAGTAGTTGCTGGTGGGGAATTGTTTTTGCTGGTGCAGAACAGTGTCTAGTAGGGCATGGAAAAGTAAGTGGAAGCAATCCCTCATAAAACTTCTCTCCAAGAAGTCTAGATCAAGTGTTGATCAACAACTAAGAGTGATCAGAGAGAGATGATTCGACATCAGTTGGAAGAGGATTTCTAGGAGGGAAATCAATTTTCAGAGGGACTGTGATTCCTTAGAGGGTTTCTAGTGCCAAGAAACCTAGATCTGAGTTTTTTTGGGGTAGAAAAAAAGAGGGAGAAGTGAATCAGTTGGACATGTTCATTTGAGAAGAGATGGCTACACATGGACTGCGGGATCAAGAAAGGTTGGATGGTGCATCCAACTTTGTCATCTAGAAGGCCAATATCATATCTGTCCTGGATGAGTATCACATCAAGCATCTCACCAAGATCGTACTTGTGGTTCTTTTTGATGTTGATCAATTGAAGAAGTATGAATAAGCTCAAGAGAAGGAAAAGTGCTTGATCTTAGACGAGGTCAAGGATCATGTGGTCCCTCACATTTCTGAGAAGGATACAACACATGAGATGTGGACGTATTTGACCACATTGTATAAGGGGACTTCTGTCCAGAGGAGAATGCTTCTAGAAAATCAGCTTTGCTTGTTTCAGATGTTGAAGGGAGAAGAGATCGACCCCTTCCTCATCAGATTTAAGGTGATCCGTGATCAGCTAGTTGTCGTAGGGGCCACATCTAATGAAGGTCTTATGGTGAAGACTGCTTTGAATGCAATTTCCGATGAGTGGGAGAACTTTGTCCAAGGAATTTTTGGCAGAGCAGCACTTCCGAGTTGGGAAAACATATGGGAACCTCTTTGATAAGAAGATATTAGGAGGATGACCAAGGCAGGCATGAGTAGCGGAGGGATAAAGATCAAGAAGGAGGAGGAGGAAGATGCGGCTCTCGCATATAAGGGACAACATGGGAAACAACGGAAGAAGAAGAAAGAACTCTCGTAGGCCAGATGCTTCAGGTGTGGTGAACTAGGACATTTCACCACACAATGCCCTCACAAGAAGAAGGGTGAAGAAAAATATGATTCAAAGGCTACCATAACTAAGGAAAATTATGGAGATGATGAAAATTTTGCCATGAGTGCTCATGAGCCTCGAGAGAATAGGTGGGGCGACATTGATCTGTAGTTATTTCGAACTGCAGTGAGGGGAAAGATCCTTGAGGTGTCTCAAAGTCTTGGATCACAAATGAGCTATAGGAGCTCTTAATGACAGTAGTAGGATGAATGGAGTCATTTGGTGCAAAGGATAATGAAGCAACAGTGGTAGAGCTAGGACATCGAAGTCTTGAGCAACGTAGAGCAGGGGAAACAACAGTGTGGCAACAACACAGAGGTTGATGGGATTTGAACAATGTAGAAATTTGAATAACTGTTAAATTATTCACCGAGATTATCCTGATCACACACTATTTGAGCTTCATGCATAATACATAACCTCTTCTACCACTGATCATTAATTGCGGAATTATAAACAATCGCATGCGCACATTAAAACCATAAACAATCACACATATAAACATAGTATTTATGGGAAAGCTTAAAGCTGAAAACCCCCAACTATCTGTATATTATAATGATAGAGATCATGTAGCAATCATTGTACAAACTCCTCACAAGCTCTCAGTACAATCTCCAATTGTTACACACTACACAAGCTCAAATCTAACAAAACACATGCTCCAATCTGCTCCACCTGTTAGCCTGCCTCCACTGCGCAATCCAAGATGAATAATGGCCCAATCTGAGTTCGAATCCCTCTGGTATGCACTGCGCAATCCTCATTGGCATCTCCATCAATGTGTGGTGCAAACTCATGCACCAGTATAGTCACAACTGATAGTCACACTACTCTTTCACCTACCTCTCCACTGGTCTCCACTGAAACTGTCCATGCACTGCAGTTAACTGATGTATTCTTTAGTTGATTTATGAGTTAATAATTAGTGAATTAATTAATAATTAATTCACACCACTCTCACTAATTGTATCAATCAGTTAGACTAGATACAACTAGCTCAACTAAGTTACGCTGAACACAACTCCATTAACTGTCTCATCAACTCCACCAAACTCTGTCACATGAGTTCTAACTGAAGTCAACCATGCAATAGCTCCACTAAACCCTAGGAATAGCGTAATTCCTTCTATAAATTTGTATATGCCATTTGCCATAGCGAAGTGCCCAAGAGGATAAGATAATGTTTAGAGTCCAGATATTATTAAGAGCTAATAATATTCGACATATCTATTTTTAGAATGGCAATCTAAAAATAGATTTCGCCCAGTATGTCTAAAAATAGAAGTCCATCTATTTTTCCGACTTGACCAACCATCCACAAATAGCATCCTGCAACTCATAGAACATGATCCATATGTCTAAAAATAGACTTTGTGCCAAAAATAGCCTGCAGGCCCACTTAGTGAAGGCGACTCCTTTCCACTAAGCTCATCATATTGTTGCAATCTCAACAAACAACGCAAAGGCAGTTCTCATGCAATGTAGAGCAGCAACAACAGGAAGCACTAGAGGATCAACACATATTAGCAGAAGAGGGTGCTTCAGTATTGAGGTGCACTCAGACTAAATTGTATGTCATGTCTTTGAGATGATTCAGTTGCTTACTTCTCAACAACTGAGTTGCAGTGAAATAGTTAGCAGTGGCAATGCTGTGGGCAACATGATGCAACATTTGAGAGGGAGCTGCAGTACAAATGAGGCAATGTTAGTGGCAGTGACATGGGAAGCAATACAGATAGCAACAACATAGTGGATGAGGGGCAACAACTAAGCATCAGTAGTGCAGAGGACCGATGCCATGGATCAGGGTCAAGCTTTAGGTTGAAGTGTTGCTAGAGCACATTCCTCGCTAAGAGGGAGTGTTGATTTTTGGGTAGCATCAGATGTGCTCTAGCTCTAAAACTTTGTGGAGAGTCTAGAACACATGATATCTCCAAGACCCAGAAATCGTTTAGAGAAATTCCATTTGGAGCTTAAGTTATTCAAATAATTAATTATTTTAATGGAGACCCTAAGTCTAACTTAGGGAAATTATATAATTAAAGTAAATTAATTTAACATGTGGGTGAGAATGTTCTAAGTGAAGAGGATCAAGTCTTTTCTAATATTAGCAGTCGATTAGAGATTAGATCATGACCGTTGATTCGTCAACTGAAAAAGTATTAAAGGGAGGCTTGGGGTCAGTTGGAGAACACACACAGAGTGGCAACACTTGAGCTAAGTCGAAATTCTAGGGCACAGTTTGCTGACAATTTCAGAGTGAGCTTGCAGTGTAGTGAGGGGTAGTTTGACAGTGAGATTTCGGATCCAAGGTCGAGAATATAGTTGCAAAGAGGAAATTCTACCCATGAGAGACAGTGTAGCCCTTAAGAGGGTGACACAGGCCCAACTGGGCTGATGCAGAGGCTGACGCAGGCCCAGAAGGGTGACACAATCTAGGAGGAGGTGATATAGAGATAGAGGCTACAACACTAGGGTTTCTGTGGGGAAGATTGGGTTCAGTTTAAATAGATCGAAGAAGGTTGACGCAGTCTCAGCGCAAAGCTTGCTGGGGACTATGTAGGCACATGTGGGGTTCGTCATTCTGACGCTGGATCAACCATAATATCTGTCTCTGGATAGAGGTACTTCTGCCAAGGAAATTCTCTATTGGGTGAGCCATTTATGGCACCCTAGTTTGTATTCAGAAATGTGCATAATAATAAAAACCCTCAAGAGCTATTGCACCAGTTTTCCTACATTGGGCTTTTCTGGGGACATTTGTCTGAAAATTTTTGTGTCCTTTGTCTAATGGTTGCTTATTATTCAGTACTTGATCTGTATAGTTTTGTAGGCTGCAATGTATTTACTTTGATGTTTTACTGAATACTTAAGAAAATAACTTGTTAAGTAAATCAAACAAGTAGGAGAAGTAAATCAGATTTACTGCAATAGGATTTATGTTTAGTAGATTCCAAAATTTTCACAAAAGGTCACAGGTTTCATGTGAGGAGGAAAATGAAGGAAAATAATGGAAAATGAAGAAAATAGAGGCCTCATTGATAAAAAGGCCTCTGAGGATCAATTGGAAATATTTTTCTCACACTTATGGCTCTCTTTCTATTATCTCTCTCTCATGCTCTTGGATACTTATAGTTTTCTTGGAGCACTTTCACGTTGGACCAGGAAAGGAAATAAAGCAATAAGAAGGAGGAAGCAAGCAAGGAGGAGTAGGAATCAAGCAACTACAACATGATTCTTTGCAGGTATTGATTTTCATGTGTGATTTCCCTGCTAGATATGGCATGCATGGTATTGCATGTGGTTCTCTTCTGTCTTGGCATGGGTTTTTCCAGGTGTGGCAATGTTTTTGAGCCCGGCCTTGCCATTTCGGTATAGCCTTAATGAGATGGGATTATCATACTTCAGTTGAGCTGGATTGTTGGATGGATTCAAAGCTGAGTGGGGTGGATCTCCAAAATGACAAACGCATAGCCTAGTGTTCCATGAATCAGACTATGGAATCACAGTAAAGCCACTGGCCTAGTAACGAGATTGTGGGTTGTGGTAAAGCCATTTTTTGTGCCTCGATGGGCCTAGAATATTTGCAGGTGAATGGCGGGATATATAGCAAAGGCAAGAGGTGGATTTCTCTTTGTTGGGCCTAGTAGTCTCGAGATGGGATGTACAGTAAATCCTTGAGAGAGGGTCTCGATGTAGGGCCTAGTGATCCCTGAATCAGATTGTGGATTACAGTAAATCCTTAAGGACCTAGGAAGCACTCAAATTCCTCAGGGTGTAGGTGGAGAACTTCAGTAGAATTAATGCTTGCTTGGTTCTTTTGGTTGGTTATGAGTCTCACATTCATGCTTGGAATATGGCACGAGGGTGATTGGATGAAGAGATATTTGGCTCAGCTAATCTATGAACGGGTGGAACATGGTAGTCCCATCCCTGGCTGGTTTTTATATCCATAAATGAGAAGCTTATTCCTTTGGTATTTGATGTATAAATGTATTGATTATTATGTGGACTTTATTTTTGTTGTATACATTGTATTTCTATTGTTATTATGTTGGTTATAAACATGTATGTTGACAGTGATGATATATGGTTCTCTCCATGTTTTTACTTGTAAATGAATGCAAAATGTATCTATGGTCAAATAGATTGTATGGTACCAAATTATGTATGGGAGCAATGATTCTTAGCGATTCTCAAATAAGTATGAGATCCCTTTGCTCTGTTCTATTGATTACACTTGTATATTCAATGTTTGTGACATGCTTGAAAAAATTCCTGTCATGGCTAGGAGGGGTCCAAATGAGTTCTTAATGATGTGATTGATTCCTTATCATTGTATTGTTTTTATTTATCATCTATGAACTTTTCATGAATTTATGGGAAAAGCATTGGGTTTTAGGCCTGAAAAGGTGGCTCAAATCCCAGAGATGCAGGCACAAAAATGAGTTTTTGGGGCCCTAGTCACTGGAATGTAGTGTTATGCCTAGAGATATAGCCTCCTGGCCATTGGCATGTAGTGTTATGCCAGGGGATATAGACTATTGGCCGCTGGCATGCAGTGTTATGCCTTTGGCTATGGCTCAAAGAGGTCAAAATGTTAGTGTGACCCAGGGGTAAGAGGCCTAAAAGGTTGGGTTACCTACTGTGGGTGTTGTTGTTGTTGTACAAGGCCTATATGTTGTGTTTCTGTTGGTTCCACTTCCTTAAGGTCACCTAGGAGGTTGAATCACATTATATTAGCCTCTCGTCGCATGTTTACCCTAGCTGGCCGGTTACTTGGGCAGACATGGGAAGGGGGTGATACAAGTTTGAGGAGTAGAACAAGGGCGATGGAAGGAATCCTTTATAATGTTGGACTTGTGGAAAGGATCATTGCAGGAGACATTGTTCACATTATTAGGGTGGCATACCACATATCTATAATTCTCAGGAGGCTCAGACAATTGGGGATGTTGGATAGAGTATTCCTCATATTTATGCAACATTGGATGATAGACAAACTGAACATCATGCATCTATTATCGAGATGGAAGGTAAGGTTTGTGATCAAGTTGTTTCAATTTTGATTAACCCTGGATCTAACTATAGTTATATCAATCCTGACCTAGTGGATAAGTGTTGCTTGAATAAATAAGTGCTTGTAGAGTCTTGGTTAGTGAAGTTGGATTTGGGTACTAAGAAAAGAGTTCATCAATGGGTAAGATCTTATGCATTTTACTTGAAGAGTGTGCCTACATCAACACCTCTTAATGTGCTTCCATTGGGATCATACATTATGCCATTGGGTATGGATTGGTTTTACACTCACAGAACTAAGGTATATTGTTATGATAATGCAATTGAGTACTTGGATGATGACGAAGAGAAGAGAATCTTGTAGGGTAAGAAGAAGCATACATCAATGAGAATTGTTACATCTATGCAGGCAAAGTGCGGTAGCGAGAAATGGTGTGTATTGTTTGTTGTTCATATTTCCAGTGATAAAGGTAAGGATATTGAGGATGTTGAAGTCTTGAAGAGGTATCTGGTTTTGCAACAATTTCAGGATGTGTTTCAAGCCGAGAGCTTAGAGTTACCGCCTCATAAGGAAGTGGAATTTTCTATTGAGTTGATGTCGGGAGAAACACCATCATCAAAGGCACCTTACCCTTAGAGTTAGTGGAATTGAATTTGCAGTTGAAGGAAATTCTTGAAAAGGGATACATTAGGCCAAGTGTGTCACCTTGGGGTGCGCTAGTATTGTTTGTGAAGAAGAAGGATGGTACTCTCAGTTTGTGCATTGATTACAGGCAGTTGAAGAAGGTGATGATTAAGGACATGTACTCTTTTCCAGACATTGATGACTTGTTCGATCAGTTGAAGGGAGAAACAATGTTCTCGAATATTGATTTGAGATCAAGATATCATCAAATATGCATAAAAGAAGAGGACATCTACAAGATTGCTTCCCAGACTAGGTATGGGAATTATGAGTTTGTTGTGGTTCCTTTTGGTTTGACTAATGCTTCAAATATTTTTATGTGTTTGATGAATAGTGTGTTGTATCCTTATTTGGAAAATTTTATGATAATATTCATTGATGACATATTGACATATTTTGAGAATGAGAAAGAGCATGCAAAACACCTGGAAATAATGTTGAAATTTCTAAGAGAGCATTAGTTGTATTCCAAACTTAGTAAATACAGTTTCTTTCAGACATAAGTTCATCACTTGGGGCATGTGGTTTCCAAGGAAGGTATTGCAGTGATCCAAAAAAGATCAGAGTTATCATGGAATGGGAAACTCCTATGAATGTAGATGAGGTCAAATCATTCATGGGATTAGCAAGTTATTACAGGTGGTTCATCAAAAACTTCTCAAATATTTCACATCCTATTACATCTTTGCATCGAAATGGGAAGAAGTTTGAATGGACATAGGAATGTGCAACTATTTTTGAGCAGTTGAAGAAGTTGCTTACAAATGCTCCGGTTTTAAAGATTATAGATCCAGATAAAGAACTTGTGGTATGTACAAATGATTTCAAGAGAGGAATTGGTGGAGTCCTAATGCGGTAATGGCAGGTAGTATGCTACGAGTCAAGGAAATTGAATGAGCACAAGCATAAATATGTGACACATGATATTGAGTTGGAAGCAATAATCCATGCATTGAAGATGTGGAGACACTATCTTCTTGGCAGGAGGTTCATCTTGATGAGTGATCGTAGTGGATTGAGGTACTTGTTTTACCAACCTAATTTGAATGTCATTCAAACTAGGTGGTTGGCTACGTTCGGTGAGTTTGAATTCGAGATCAGGTGCATTAAGGGTAAAGAGAACATGGTTGAAAATGCTCTTAGTATAAGAGTGTAGGTAAATCACATTGCAGTTATGAGTTCATATGGGACAAATTTATAGGATCGAATTTTATAGGTAGGACAACAGGATTATAGGTACCAACAACTTAAGCACAAGTTAGAGCAGCAGGGTACAACTGAACAAGATGTGGATTATCATCTCACGACAGATGGCTTGGGCATATTTAGGGATAGGATCTATGTGCCGGAAAATAATGAGCTCAAATAGGTTATCTTGAGGTAATTTCATGTTAAGCCATATTCAGGTTACCCAGGATATCGTAAGACATTGACAATGGTTAAGAATTTCTACCATTGGCCAAATTTGAAGAAAGAGGTGTTTGAGTTTGTTGCGATATGTTTGGATTGTAAACATGTAAAATCAGCGTGTAAGCATCTAGGTGGTTTATTGATATATAAATTATGGTGTAGATATGAAACTAATCATGAAATTTACTAAATCACAGGACTCAAATCTACTCTACTACTCTACAGAATTCAATTCACAATCTAGAATAATTGTTATAAACATGCATCAAGAAATAACAGACATATAAAGAGATTTATCTAGGGGAAATAAACTGATCAAAACCCCTTTAGCCTTGTGTTCATTAATCAAGTGAGTAAGAGAAGTTATTACAATTGTCAACTCAATCCCATAGCTCAACCTACAAAAACAATTATATTCTCCCCTACTGAATGACTGACTTGGCTAGTACTTAAACAACTAAACGAAACACACCCCTATTTCCTTCTGTTTTTCCTTGGGGAATTGGGCCCCTATTAATTAGGAAATTCCTCTAATTAATTGTGCAATTCCCAAGGATGGTCCACCTGACCTCATGTAACACCTATACACTCAACTAGTTTACAACTGTCAGTTAACTGCCTTGGAAACTCCATGAAAATTGGGAAACTCGTATTATTTGCATGCATGAGCTAATTATTGGTTGATTGATGAATAAAATAGATGATCTCTGAGTTAGACTGATGTCCTACTACTCAGCTGACCACCAAATAGTTCAATTAACAACTAGAACTAGTTTAGCTGATTACAACTGAAATTAAGTCAACCTAGGCTCCTAAAATTTAGGAATCACTACACACAACTAGATTTCATGCCCCTAACTCGAATTAACTGAGTTAAATAAGTGACAAGTGCCATGTAACCTCAGTTAACTACTCCAAGTTGTCTACTGATGTGGAATTTCAAATTTCCTCAATTTAATGAAGGAAAAATCAAATTAAGAATTTCTTGCTACATTTTTTCAACACTTCGTCTTAGTAAGAAAGTGATTATCAACCACCCCTATCATGCACCTATGGAATGTACTACATGAAATACCTCTCATTTTTTTGTTGCTACTACAACATCCACAACTAAGAAGCATCCAAAAAATTAAAAATAAAATTGAATCAATCTGCAATTGTCCACTGGGAAAATTGTGATGTTGTTGACTCTATACTGCGCCTCCTACTCTTCTTTCAACACTCCTCTGTACTAATCAATATCTACCTAAAATTGATCCTCCTGCTACTGAATACAGTGTGCCCCTATATCAAGGTTAATGATCCATGAGGAGAATGCCTCGATGGACCTTGCCCAAATTTTTGCACTCCTGAGACTAGGGCTTCACATTGCCCCACCTTACACTTGGAGGTATGGTTACATGTTCTCCCTCTGCCCACTTAGATCGAAATATACCCCTATTGGATGTCTCTTCTTAAGTGGATGTCTCCACTTTAACTCTTGTCCGCTTCTCCATTTGTGGTTGCTCCATAACTTTTTGAGGCTCAATTTTGAGAGGTAAATCACACTCCCTCTCAACCACCATGTATCTAACCCTTTCATTGCTCCTCAAGGATTTGCATGCATCTTATACCTCAATTGGATACAATTTTTGACTCAAGCACCAATCTTCTTCACCTATCCCATGGCTATGTGTCTCAGTAATACTTTCCCTTTGTTGAAGATCACATTGTAACCATGGTCTTCCAACATTGCTACTGAGATGAGATTTTTCTTTAGGCCTGGAACAAACATGACATGCTTGAGTCTAAGAGGGGAGCTCGAATCCCTTTGAAAGGTGATTGTACCAATCCCGATCGCGTTGTACCTTCCATTGTCTCCAAACTCAATGTTCATCTGGAGATCTTTCTCCTCCAAGTCACTTAAAAACTCTCTATTCCTTTTCATGTGGAACGCGGCACCACTATCCTGCCACATGCTTTCCATCACTTTTCTCACCATGCATGTGATAAGGGTGAATTCAAGCTTGAAATGTTAAGCCAAAGCTTCACCTGTTACTGATACTACAAGCTCCTTCTTGCTATAATTTTTGTGTGGACACTTAATAACATAGTGCCTGAATACATGACAATTGAAGCATTTAACTTTGGACAAGTCTTCCTTCTTGCCCTCTTGGATGGAATCAGCCTCACCTTGGGACTTCTTTCCCTTGGCCTTCATTCCTTTTCCCACTAGAGAAAATTCCTCTTCATTTTTGGCTTTGGATGAAGTACCATCTCTAGTATTCCTCCTTATTTCCTCCTATACAAAATCTGACCTTAAGTGTTCCCAGTTTGGTAGTTTCTCTCTCTTGTTAACTGAATATTGGTAGCTATACCAGCTCTTGGGAACGCCTAGAAGGGCTAGGCTTACCAAATCATCTTTTGCAATGGTAACACCAACTCCACCAAGTTCATCATGACATTGTGTGAACTTGATCAGGTACTGCTAAATAGAGTCATTCTTCTACATCTTGATATTTCGAAGTTTATCCTTGAGCACCAAATTTCAATCGTCACTAATATTCTGGAACAAATATGTCAGTGCTTTCAACATTACATGAAAATTTTCTTTCCCATGGAGATTTGAGACAATGTGGTCTCGTAATCCCTTGAATATTATTCTCCTTGGCTTTGGTACAAACTTCCTTCATTATGCTAAATCCTTGAGCTAATCCTGGTTTTGGAATGTCAATCTCGACAAATTCCTTCAAACCATTGTCTTCTGGCACTTCCTCCATGCGTTCCTTCCAAGAAGAAAAATTCAAGTTGCCCTCAAGGGCATACTCAAGTCTTATTCCATAGAAATCCATCCTTCTAGCTCTAAAAAATTGATCCTGCAAATTCGATCCTCCTGCAATAACAACTTCAAAATTTATGCTCTACTGTGAATCCTACTATGATACCATGTAGAAAGTATAATTTAGATCTGAAACTGCTCATGAAATTTACTAAATCACACGACTCAAATCTACTCTACTGCTCTACGAAATTCAATTCAAAATCTAGAACACATATCATAAACATGCATAAATAAATATCACACATACACAGATTTATCTAGGGGAAAACGACTACTTAAAACCCCTTTAGCCTTGTGTTCATTAATCAAGTGATTAAGAGAAGTTACTACAATGTTCAACTCAATCCCGAAGCTCAACCTACAAAATAAATTTTGGTCTCACCTACTAAATGACTAATCCGACTAGTATTTAACAATTCAACACACCAAACCCCTATTTACTTACGTTGTTCCTTGAGGAATTGGGCCCCTTTTCATTATGGAATTCCTCTAATTGATTGTGCAATTCCCAAGGATGGTCCACCTGACCTCATGAAACACCTGTACACTCAACTAGTTTACAACTACTAGTTAATTGCCTTCGAAACTCCACCACAAATGGGTAACTCATATTGTTTGCATCTATGAGATAATTATTAACTGATTGATCAATTATTTATTCTGATGTCCTACTACTCAAATCACTACCAGCTAGTTCAATTAACATTTATAACTAGTTTAACTTACTACAATTGAAATTGACTCAACCTAGGCTCCTAAAATTTAGGAATCATTGCACACAACTGAACTTCATGCCCCTAACATGAATTAACTGAGGTAGTTGAGCGAAAAGTGCCATGTCACCTTATTTAAATACTCCAAGTTGTCTACTGATCTGGAATTTCAAATTTCCTCAATTTAATTAAGGTAAAATCAAATTAAGAATTTCTTGCTGCAAATTTTCAATAATTATAGTCGATTCCTATTCCAAAGTGGAAATGGGAGGTCATTTCTATGGACTTCATTACAGTTTTTTTAGAGGAAATCTAGACAACACGATTCTATTATGGTTGTGGTTGACAAGTTGACTAAGGTAGCTCACTTCGTTCCAGTGAAGTCTATGAATTTAGCTAGTGAGGTGGCTCAGGTTTTCATCAGGGAGATATTGAGGTTACATGGTATTCCTAGGAAAATTGTGTCAGACAGAGATGCCAAGTTCACTTGTAGGTTTTGGAAGGAGTTATTTGTAGGTTTGGGTACAGATTTTTCCTTCAGTACAACTTATCGTCCACATATAGATGGATAGACAGAGAGGGTCAATAGGATTCTTGAGGACATTTTGAGGATGTATGTTATGCACCAACAAAGGAGGTGGGAGGAGTATCTTCCACTAGTTTAGTTTTATTACAACAATGGGTATCAAGAGTCACTAAGGATAAGTATGTTTGAATCACTTTATGGGCAGAGTTGTAATACTCCTATCATTTGGAGTGATCCAGTTAACATGGCATTGATTGGAATAGACATGTTGGTAGAGACGGAACAAGAAATGCAGGTTATCAAGAAGAATTTAAAGGTAGCACAGGATAGGGAGAAGAGTTATGTAGATCAACATATGATATTTAAGGATTTTTAGGTTGGGGAACATGTGTACTTGCACATCAAGCCTAAGAAGATCTCCTTGAGGATTGGATCATGTGCCAAGCTGACACTTCGGTATTGCGGGCCTTTTGAGATCCTTGAGAGAATTGGACCAGTGGCCTACCAATTTGCATTTCTCTGACAATGAAAGTCCATGATGTTTTCCATGTGTCCTTGCTTAAGAAGTATGTGAAATATGTTGATAATGTGATTCACTGGTTTGTATTCTAAGTGAAACCCGAAGGAGAATTCCAGCCGAAACCTCAGTGCATTTTGCAGCGAAAGATTCTCATGCTCCATAATCAAGCAAGTTAAAGTGAAGTGGAAGCACTTTGGGCTTTATAAAGCTACATGGTAGATGGATGATCAGATGTAGGCTGTATCCTTCTCTATTCGCTAATTGAGCAGATGTATTTTGATCTATGTTTTGATGTTGTGTTTTGGTTATGTCTATATATGCATATGTATGTGAATACCACATCGAGTTGTGTTATAAATCTCCAATAAGTGGTATGGTGTTCATGGTATGATGGTCATGGTTTCAACAATACGATATTATGTAAATTTTGTATCAAGCTATGTATAAAGATACATGGGAAACATGTGTTTTGTTGGTTTATAAGTGTCATTGAACACTAGGATGGTGTTCCCCCAAAGGGGAGGGCTTTGTAACAACCCTTGGTTGATTTTCCATGTAAAAAAATATAGGAACAAGGTCATGGGACATGCATTCCAAGCTGAATGTTGGGAAAAACATAGTGATGGGGATCATTGGTGATTAATTTATGACCATGGAAATTGACAAAGGTATTGGCAAAGGAAAAGTGACATCATTTGGCATTTTATTTATGAAATAAAGTAAAATAAGAGAAAAGAGAGATGAAAGGTCACAAATTTGCATGAGGAGAAAATTGAAGGAAAAATGAAGGAAAATAAAGAAAATAAAGGTCTAAATGATAAAAAGGCTTATGAGGATAAATTCACAACCTTTTTTCATGTTTTTCCTTAGAGATCTCTTCTATTCTCTCTCATACTCTTACACACTTAGATAAATCTTAGAGCATTTTTGAAGCATGCTTGGAGCACTCTAGTTTTCATTATGTTTGGAGAAAGAAGACAAAGTAAAGCAGGAAAGCACAAGGGAATAGGTGGATCTGTGGCTACAATTGGATTGCTTTGTAGATAGTATGTTGCATGTGTGATTTCCTTATTGATTTATGAATTCATGGTATATGCATGTTGTTATCTGGTTATGATCTATCATTGACATGGATGATTGCCTTGATTGACAATGGTTTTAGCCTAGCCTTGTTGTTTCTTGGATAGCCACAGTGTTGTGGGGTTTTCCACTTTATTGTTTTTATTTTTATTTTGCTTGTAATTCCTTATAGCTTTGGGTTGA
This sequence comes from Pinus albicaulis, assembly GCA_034641835.2. NCBI lineage: Eukaryota > Viridiplantae > Streptophyta > Pinopsida > Pinales > Pinaceae > Pinus > Pinus albicaulis. Next base: position 1,679,512,013 of record CM076578.1, read on the forward strand.
AACAAATGCTATAGAAGCCCTGAAACAACTTGGGTTGATTTACCGGTCCTAGAGCCTAGATTGGACAAACGCTCTGCATCCCTTGGTGGGTTGAGTTACTAGTCCTAGAGTTGGGTTGGTCAAATGCTCTAGAGCCCTTGATGGGTTGAGTTACTAATCCTGGAGCCGGCTTGTACAAATGATCTAGAGCCCTGGAAGGTGTGGGTTGAGTTACTAGTTTTTGGAGCTCTAGACAACTTGGGTAGAGACCGATCTAGTTAGTGTTAGTGATGTCCGACCGTGAGGTGGAATCACTAGTTGAGGGTTGAGGTGGTTTAACCTTTGGAAGCTCTGGTTTGGTTTTGTTTAGTTTATTCCATGAGATACCACATTCAATCTTGGAATATGTCGTGGGGGTGATTAGCTGAAAGAAAGATTTGGTTCAACCCAATCTATGGTCGGGTGGTACGTGGAAGTCCCTAACTTGGTTAGTATTTTCATATGTTAATAAGAGTTATTATTCTATTGTGATTCATGTATACTTATTGACAATATGTTGGTGATATTTTTTTTGGTTATATGTTGTTTATATGGCATGTATCTTCTGTGGCTATTGTCATGAATTGTTTAGCTATTGATCAATGATGAATGTATGGACTAATAAGTGGTGTTTCTATTATGTGGAGAGAGAATAGGGATTTACTGATGATTCTAAGATGCATCTCATACTTTTATGATCAGATATTCATTCATGACCTATAGCTTACATCTTTTCCCCGTGTTTAACGAAATGTATGTTTAGTTCTAGGCAATCTAGGTCAAGTTCTGCCTCCAAATTTGTATGTCTATCATTATTTTCATGTCATTATTGATTACGAGAAGTTAAAGGATGTTTTGGGTAATGGTTTGGAGGGTGACCTATAATTTAGGCTTGGATCTCGGGACCACACCCTCTAAACTGGAAAAATTGGGTTGCAACCGCATGGATGCAGACTTGTGCATGTGGTTGGAGGTTTCAATTGCATGAAAGACTTGTTGTGGGTGCAGTTGAGGGCCCAGGGCAGAGAAAAGGGGGTCCATATTAGGAAAATTTTGCGGTCTAAAATGGGCCTCCTAAGGAAAATGAAAAAAAATCACTTTGTGAGAACCAATCACATTTTAGGGGATGACATCATCCCCAATGGTTGACGTGACATTGCTTGAGTTAAATGTACTTGTTACATTCTCAATGGTGAATAAAAACTCATGGTTAACCATGGTAGTGCTCTAAGTACTTTTAAAGTCATAAAGTAAAGTACTAATAATAAATGTCATTTCACACTTTTTGAACAAAACATTATTATTGTCATTTCATATTTTTTAAAAGAAACAATGCATATCATTAAGTAATCTTCATGTCTTTACACATTTTTCAATAAATATTATATTTGTATATTTTCATATATTTATTTTTAAATTATATATTCATCTCATTTTATTTAATATTATAGTAATATTAATAACAATATAAACATATTAAAATTAAAAAAAAAAGTATATTAATTTTGTATGATGAAAAAATGTACATTAGTTTTGTATGTTAAAAAAAAATATATTAAATTCAACATAGTTTGGGAAAAAAAAATCTAAAATTTCAATGTATATAAATCTTATATTATACTTATAAATATAAATTAAATCTATTTGAATACTTTATTTTTTCTTATATTTTAAATACAATTGAATTAATTTCATTATGATTATATTGATGTTATATATTATTATACATATTATTATGAAAAATAATCTAAATATTATAAAATATATATTATAAATTTATTTTTATATTATATATTATTTTTTATTATGTTATAAATCAAATCAATTCAATATATAATATAAAAAAAATACATAAAATAATATATTACATTTATTATATTATATTATATTATTTTTATATACTATATTAATTACATGTTATTATATAATTTAAATAATATAAATTTTAATTATTTAGTATATTATACAATTATGAATTTATGAATTTATATTTATAATTTATTTTAAGTTATTTAAGTACAAATGACAAATGCATTAGTTGTTCAATCATAATGACATTTTATTGAATTTATTTATTTTTTATTTTTTATTTTATATTATTATTATTTTTTTTTATATTCACATCAATCCAATTTTTTTATTAATTTTATTTTGGTACACTTTTTCAATTGAATTTAACCATGGTCACATGGATTGTGGTGTAAAAAGTAAAATGCAAATTCATAAATATTATTTTATTGGTTTAACTATTATTTTATTATTTACTTAGGAGGCCCATTTTATATCTCAAAATTCCCCTAATGAACTTAGGGTTTGGCCACTTGGGGTGGTTTCTCAATCTCTAAGTGACCTGTAGTCCCTGTACGATGTTGTGAGATGTCATTTTTTCATAATTAATCGACCCCACTTCCTTAATGAGATCTAGGAGGTCGGTTCATGTCATAGTAGCTCTTCCTCTCATGTTTACCTTGGCAGGGCGGTGAAACTGGGTAAATATGGGAGGGGTGGTTATACAAAAGTTGAAATGGTACACATGCAAACACATATATCAGGAACCAAATAGTCTGACAAATGACCTTTCAAAAGATGTTATTCAAGGTCCAATGGACAAACTTGAGATTCATGAGTTCAAGGAAGGCAAGACCCTCAAGGCCATCCTGATTAACTTGTAGTCTTTTATGTGAGATCAAAGAAAACGGGCTAGTTATTACAGGTCAAAAGCTAAATCTCGATAGTCATTTTGGTAACCTCTATTTATTTTTTTGATGTTTTTTTCGATATATGAAGCTGTTACAACTCAAGATAAACCTACAAGTCCTCATGATGCATATTTCCTTTGAAATATAATGATTTTTTCCTGAGAAAAACAATGATGATAAGATGTATTATTAAAGCATTTTTATATTAAAATCTTATTGTTTTTTTTGTAAGCTTCGTATGTCCTCTTCATTCATTCATATTCAAAGGCAGCTAACAATCATGAAAGATGTTTGGTGCCCTTAACCTTCCCATTTGGAAACCATGTCTGTTGGCCACTAAAACGCATTATAATCCATCCAAAATCTTAGAAGAAGTCTATCACACTTGGCCTTATAGGCCTGAATGTCTAAGTACCATTTTGCAGCTACATCTACATAAATATAACTGTTTTTACTATCTAACATATATAACATATATAAATATGCAAAAAAAAGACTCTAACATTGTAAACACTAATCATCTTTAGAGGACTCCAGCGAAGCTGGGTCCTTAGCACTAGAAAGAGATAACTCTGATTGAAGGAGGCACGAGAGTCTCTTTTCAATATAACCAAGGCGAATATTCTGCTGTTGGATCTGGAATTTAATCAGTTGCAATTCCTTCTGAATGTCCTGAATAACAAGGAATGATTTAGCTAAATGAACTGGCACAGTCATAATGGATTTATCCATAATATTATTCATAAGCTAATTGATATGAACTATCTGTTTGTATTGGGTGGTATGACCACGGGTATGACCCGTATCCGGGGCGAGGAGACGCCAATCCTCCACCTGCAATTCAATTTCCGCTTGTTGGTCAAGCTTTTCCTCCCATGACAAAATCGACTGCTTCACCTGGGTTGGAGAACCAACAGTGCAGGCCTGAACCATTTCTTGAATTACCTATACATTGGTCCTTCTACTGCTTCTTCTTGGTGGCCCAACTGAGGAGGAGCCTCTGCCACCTCGGGTTCCATTCTTCTTGCCTCAGCCCTGACTTCCTTTACCCGACGTGCTGGCACTAGGGGTCGGGCGAACCATCTTTTTTATTGTGAATTTAACCAGATGCTGAAAAGACCAATGGAAAGGGAGATACGAGGGCCAATTCCTATTGGTGAACCCGCAACCACATAACACACTTTGGTTAACATGACCTGAGTCAATTACATTAAAAACAAGAAAGAGACAATTACCGTTAGGTAAAATCTTGGCCATAAAACTGAAGGGAAACCATGGGAGCCTCCAAGACCAATGTACGCCACGACATAACACCGTAGACTCAAGATTACCATAACATAGAGAGGGGCACAACAACTCCTTCCAATGCATAAGCCAAAAAACAAGAACCAACTCCTCGAGCCTCAGTCCTTTGCATGTCGCCACATAAACAATACAAACCAAATATAAGAAGAGAAATTTAGATGTGAAGCTCGAAATCGATAGAGCCATCAAATATCCCTCACCATCATCACACTAGCCTTTTTCTATGTTGCAGTGAACCCAACAACAAGCATACATACCCATTCAAGACAAAATGATGCCAAAGAAGACAAATATATGAAGAGAAACAACACACGCATAAAATAAAAAAAACTACAAGAACTTTCCAATTTTCTAGATATCTTCCACTGAGCCAACCAACTTGCCAATTGTTAAGAACAATCTTCCCATCACATAGAAAATATAAAAATGACAGACTTTCCAAGTATCCAAACACTCATGATAGACTTTCCAAGTATCCAAACACTCATTCCTCAACTTTCCATCATGCCAATTATCAGTAACATTATAGCCATTGCAGCGAATATCATTTTGAAAAGTCAACAAACCCTGAGGCAGAGGAATAGAGAAAGAAACATACCCATATACCAGTGCCATGAACCAAAGAGTGATGAACTCGTCCAAAACCCAGTGGCGCCTACCCAATTGATCCGAAAAGCTTGTATGAGCCCAGCGCCTAAAACTTATTGTTCATTCCTCACCTCCGACTAGGACATGTGCGTTCAAATGGTGACCGATTTCTACGACTTGGAAATTAAAGACCTTACCGTCCCTTGCCGCATTAATCACCATAACCCCATCTACCATCCCACTACAGCTATGCCACATGCTCGAGTTGGGAGGTGGTCGCCCTTCGCTCTCTATGTGCATCCTATCAATCACAATGCTGATCCCAAGAGAGATATTTTATCTCTTCGCACCTTGATCAAGAAACTAAAATCCTAAATTTAAAATGTAGAAATGTTACCATATTTTTAATGTTAATATTAAACTAAATATTATAATAATTGTGATTTAACTTATTTAATATATATATAAGTTGTAATTATTTAGTAAATTTGATATATATAGCATAATTAAAAATTAAATACCAAATTACTTTATAAATAATTAATAAAATTTATATTGTGAGGAAAATTTAAATCTTTAGATTTTATTTTAAAATTAATAATAATTATATCATATTAATGTGATGAAGGGGCTCCCAATAAATATAAAATAATTTAAGGTGCCACATGTGGCACTAATACTTATTTTGGGCTTTCCAATTAGTGTTTTTTTTTTTAAGAAGTATTATTTTGGATTTTCCAACTAGTGTATTTTTTGGGTAGAAAGGTTTTTTTTAACTTGTATTGATTAATGTTATTAAGAATTTATGGTATTGATCTATGGTATTCATTTGAAATTTAACCTATTTAAAGGTGGAAATTAAACTTGTTTAGATTCATCTTATCTCTGGATCTACCAAAAGACTAGAGAGATTAAATCTCTTGATATGTAAACCTTTTTTAGAGTGAAAAGAGATTTGATCACTATAGACACTTGATAGATATAAAATTATGATAAATATAAACTAATCATAAATTAATTGCTTGAAATTAATTATTTTTTTAACATCATTATATTTTTAATTGATTATATATATATATATATAGCTCTAATGCTCATAATCCCCGCACAACTTCCTACGCATAAACCTCCTCTGCACAACTACCTTATTTTCTGTCCACATGTGAAAGAGTTGTGACTGATTGTCCACTATGCAAACCATATCAAACATGGAAGACTATGCGAAGCCTACCCAGCGTGGAAGAGCATGGATCTCGAGATTTGTTTTGCGCACCGCAGAGGAAACTCCGGCTTTGTGGTGATGAAGAGGCGTGAGTCATGTTCATGTGGCTAGCTCCACACAGCTTACATGGATAGAAACAAAGAATACATCGAAATACTAATAATTTAATTTGTTAGCAAATTCAATAATCGAATTAGTTAGTTCATTACCCTAATGCGTCATCAAGTTAAAAATATTTCAAAGAGTTTGAATTTGCTATATTCTCAATTTAATCAAATAGAATTTCTTCTATTTCCCATGGACGGATGTTGTCCCTGCTTGAGCAGTCGTGAAATAGAGAAAAAAAAAAATCTATTTAGCATGAATAACAAGAGATATTTTAGCGGTCGTGAAATAAGAAAAGTGAATCAGTCCACGATAAGCAACAACTGATATTTGGTGTTGTTTACTTCTTGGCTTTTTATGCTATTAAGACTCTTGAACTGTGTAATTCTGTGCTAAATTTGGTGGTCTTATCATGTTTTAGTCGATTTTCTAGCCAGATTTTGTTCCTTCTGGTGTGTTTTCCTTTGGCTATGCTTTTCAAATTTGAAGTTCGAAATTCCTTTTGTGTATTCGATGGAACTTGATGCTTAGATAATGAGGGAAGCTCACCAAGCCTTGCTAATTCGAGTTAAGTTCATACAGACTATGGAGCAGTGGGGTTTACTGACATTTCTGTGGTTAACAGAGACGATGAAGCTTCTTACGCTCGAGGAGTACACCGTGTAGGAGTATTCATCGAAGTTGTTTTTATTGAACATCTTGGAGAGGTTTTGAACCCTTGCGCAACCTAGCAAATGTCGATGATTGTGTAATGATTGGAACATATGTTATACAAATCATTTGTGAAGGACCAAACCCTTTTGGTGATGAGTTACTTTAAGGAAGGAGTAGACAGACTTATTTTACAATCTAGTATGAGAATATGTGTAATTTATCCATCATAGATTTGTGTAAATTTATCCATTATAGATTTATTTTACAATTGAATACTAAAACATATATAAATTTTTTCATCAATCTTAATTAACACATACCCTTTTAAAATAAAAATAAATTATACTCTAAAAATAATATATGCTATATAAAATATATATAAAAATTCTATATAAAACAATGTGTAAAATGTTTTTTATATACTAACAGACAACTGGATTTATACATAGTTGGTGAGGGAAGTTATTTGGCCACGTACATCCAAAGCTCCACTTACTTATACCCAGTTATTTTACCTGAAACTAAGAACTGTAACTATCTGTCTCCAAAGAGTAATGTTTCTGAGTCTTCGGCCTTGACTTCATGATTACATTGGCCGTGGACATTGTGCTTCTTCAACATGGATCCGGAGATCGAAAAGGCATTGACTGCATATGTTTCCATTGCCCACGAGTGCTGTGATTGTGGAACATGGAAGCTTGAAGAATAAAACAGAGTAATTAATCTTTTATTATTGTTTTTTTTTTTAAATAAAAATAATATTAATTATAATAAAAAAATGAATATGCTGTAAAGTAATTAGAAGTAAAAAAATGTGTAAATAAGATGTTTAAATCTTATAATTAATTTATTGATAAAATATTTTAACACAATTAATATTGAAATATATTTAAAAATATGTTAATAATAAAAAACTATTTTAATTTATCATAAAATTTGATGTACATGTTATGTAAAATATTTTAATGTAGTTTACATATACATTATATATCATTTAAAAAAATTACGTTGTAAAGCGTTTCTATATGAAAACAACTTCCCTTGTCAATGCGATGACCGTGCGATCTTTGTGTTAGACGATTAAATTATTTCTGGTCATTGGTTGCCCTGCTACACCATTCTACATACACATGTCTCACACCTGTCTACCGAAATAACAGAAATGCGGTTTCCATTCTTCTGTTTCTTGGGTTCACATGAGAATTGAAAAGCAGGTCCTCTGTATATTTGAGGGTGATGTAGTGATTGATTCAAGCTGTGCTGCAACACTTGTTTATGACACTTTCACCTGGGGCAGCCAAAGTGGCAGGATGTCCAATGAACACTTGATGCATTGAATTAGGATTCCGAATTCCCCTGCAATATGCCGCAACAGCTCTCTCGCCAGTTATATTCTAGCGGACTATAGCGGGATACTGTCTTTGAATGGAGATGCACCGGTGAATTACAGTAAACTATCATATGAATCTATCAAAGCACCTTATCGAGAAAGGGACAAATCACATGGTTTTTCATATGGAGAATAGATACAATTACAATAATTTTTTGCATTTGTTTATACGAGAGCTTTCTGTCGAGAATTCATTAGTAGAAAATGGATGTAGTTTTCCCTGGTTAAGCAACTATCTTGTATTGGCTGTAGCCATTAATGATTCACAGGTATATTTCTCTCTAGGTAAGCAAATTTATATTGTATCGGTAGTAGCCATTAATGATTTACATTATGTTTGGAAGCATACAGATTCAAACGGTCGTCTGTATAATATTACGGTTTAAATGTTTTATAAAATTTTGAAAAGGTTTGCATTTGGTGTTGTGGGAAGATCCAACGTGCAAGTTATGTGGGTAGTGTGAGGCATTGAGGAAGGCTTCTTATCTTCATGGGCTTGGCATGGGTGGGCCTGGGTTTCTATTGTGCATCCCATGCATCAGCATGTACGAGAGAAACCACAATGCCATGGAAATCCCAGAGTCGCGGGGGTCCGGCTTATTACTATTCTCATACGGTATGAAACCCTATGGCATGAGTGTCTGTGTGTAGACGGGGGTTTTAATGACAATTATGATTTTATTGTATTTTGTCCCCTCACTCATTTTTATTCTATTTTTATTTGAAATCATTGACCGTGAATGTGGTTTATAGGGATAGTCCAGGAAAGTATGTAGTTTCTTTGAAATCAATTGATCCGAACTTTGTATTGAATTTCGTTCGTTATGGATCAAATTGAATGTCAGTTTGACTGCAAATGGCTATATTCTGCTTCATCACATTCTGTATTCTTGAATTCATCCGCAGATCAGAGGCTACCGTGTTTCAATAATTTCTTGGCTCACTCCATCACAAGGATACCAGCAAACAACGACGCCATAATCTCTGTTACAACGATGGGCCACAACATTGTGTACGCCGACACGGAGAAAGGAAATATAGAAATTTTGAATACTGAAAATTATGTCGTGGTTCATGTGAAAACTATCCGTTGCGAAAATGCATCAGCAAAGTCTTTCGTGGTAGCAGGAAACAAGGTGTACAGTGCCCACAAGGATAAGAAGATTCACGTATGGCATCGTCCTTTGTCTTTGAAACTATCGACCATAATTCCAACCATGAGTGACCATATCAAGAATATTTTCAGATCAGGTAGTTTTGTTGAAAGACGACATCACAAAAGCCCATGCTTTAAGCATTTTGATGCAATATATTGCTTGACCATAGGGCTGAATGATGACTTTCTGTATTCAGGTTCGTGGAACAAGACCGTAAAGGTTTGGAGGTTAAGGATGGATGTTTTCGCGTCCCCCGTCAATGCTATAGTGCTCAGATGAATCTGTTTTTTACAGTGGTACCTCAACATCTGATATCAACTTCTAGACTTCAGATGAGAAATCTCAGGAAATTATATCTTATGAAGGAACCCTAATGTGTCATGAACATTCTGTTTTGTGCTTGACGAGCGTTGGGAAATTATTTTGTAGTGGATCCGCAGAGAAAACTATTAGGATCTGGAAAAGAGAGACGATATCAAAAAGATAAACTTATCATGTATGTTTGTCTATTTTGGAAGGTCACAACAACCCTGTGAAATGCACGGCAGTTGCTGCTCCTGCATGGACGACCTATTCTTCCTCATTTTCACCGCATTCCTCAAATTTATCCTCGTTTTCTTCATATCAAGACAGTAACAAAAGTTGTAGTACCAGTGCAGATGATTATCATGAAGATGAATAGGGGATTGATAGTGATTCCCAAGTATTTACATTGGACAATGGAAGCTTATATGGCAGCCTAAGGGTATGGTGGATAAATACTGAAGGCGTCCTAAGTGAAAGCTTTAGCAGTTGTTAGTTTAATAAAGTTTTGTAATATTAGGCGTGTAAGTCTTAGGCATTCACATGAGTACTGTGTTAAACCTTTCAACAAAGAATGCATTTCAATCCTTAATATATTTTGTTGCAACATTAAAGATGACGAATATCGATATATTTCTTCGTAGCATTGACCCTAACAATAGGAGTTCGACGAAGCAACCATATAAGTTTTCAATGATTTGGAATTCTATTTTAAATTGAGGTTTTAGGTTCACCTTTAGCCAATTTGGCCATAATGAAACGTGAATGAAACTTTATTAGAGGGGGATTTGGCCATGTTTTTTCTCCAAATTCATCTATAAAACTTTAAAAGCACACCGTAATCGAGGTATTTTGGAGCCTAGATTAATATAATGTTGGGAAAAATAAATTTAGAGTAACTTCTCGTTTTGTGCTATCGGACCAGTAATGGAAATCAAGAGTGGTTTTGTTGCTGCTGAACAAATTTTAGTGAACGGAATATAGATTGTGGGAATTTGATGTGATAGCTGACCCTGCCCCTTATAGCATGAACAATCTGTAGAGCATCATCATAATGTTTATATGTTCGTAAGAAGAATGCATTGCTAAATGACAACATTGGATTACTAATGACGAAACATTGGCTTCTTAATTTGTAAGGATTTTCTCAAATAGCAGATCAAATTCAAGCAATTGGAGAATCCATCCCTCATCAAGAAATATTGATTAAATTACTCAATGGTCTTCTTAGATCATGGGATGCCTTTGTAGTAGGTATAAGCATTTGTAAGGAAGCTCCCAATTTTGAACAACTATGGAAACCATTTGCTCCAGAAGAAGCAAGATTAATGACGAGAGATTGGAAAGATAAGTTACTAGTGTTCGGTGGTTGTACAAACATCAATTGAAAGAATGATTGCATTCATACAAATGAATTAAATCTTTGAATGAAATTTCTTAATAATTGTTTTTTAGTGCCACAAATATAAATTTGAAATTTGGTTTAATGTACCATTAGGACCATTTTTCCCACTTTTATTGATGCAAATAGCAATAAGGATTGGAGAATGAAAGGCTCATGTAGTTTTGAGCCTTCATTGTATTTGTGCTTATTGGGAAAAAATGTAGACAAAATTATTAGTTATTTCATCCTTGCTCTCAAGCCACTCACTTATAGGGTGTGAAATTTGTATATTTTGCTTAGAAGGGCCTTTCCTTGAAGAAGGAAATATCGAGCCATGGCTTTGAAGAAGGAAATATTGAGCCATGGCTTTGCCTCGCCATTTATTGGAAAAAACAACTTTTAGAACATTATTGAGATTTGTTTTAGGTTGGTATCCCAATACCAACATATTCCAAGAAGAATAAATAGGATGAACATGACCATTAAATGCAATCATCATTGGTGGTAGAGTTCGTAAATGCCAGAGAGTCATATTGGAATTTAGATTCTGCAAAAATAACATTTGCATGCTTAACAAACTGTTAAATTGTAGACATAGATATAAAATTCCAATGGTAATCCAAAATTTATAAGAGAACATGATGACGAATGATCTCATGTAGTGAGAGTGGAAAATATCATGGACACAGAGATGCAGGGTATCCATAAGCATATGAATTTCAATTAGGGTTCACATGTTTTTATGCTTTGTATGGTCATATTCTTAAAATAAAATAAAATAATTGATATCAATAATTTAAATATTCAATTAAATTGCATAACATATCACATCCTCTTTATTGTGGGCTATTCTTTTTTATGATATGCCTTTACAACGTTTCCTTTGCAACATGTGGTGCAATTGCTAGTTATGTATATATCATGAAAAATTAAGTTTTTATGGTTAAAACTTTTATTTGGTCTTATATATACTTTATTTAACATTCAAAAATACAATTTAAACAATAAAAAAAAACATGTATTTTACATTCTAAAGAATTTTGCACGTGAAGAAAATTGATTATGAGGGGATTCCAGTGTGAGGGGATATGTAAGTTTGTCTGTTCCCTTTATAATAAAAATAAGAGTTAAAATGAATATGTTGTATAGTAATTAGAAGTTAAAAAATGTGTGAGTAAGATGTTTAAATCTTATAATTTGGTTATTGATAAAATATTATTATGTATACAACATGAAGAAATTAAGTTATTATGGTTAAAATATTTATTTGGTCATATATATACTCAATTTAGCATTCAAAAATACAATTTATATAATGAAATATAACACATTGTATTTTACACTCTAAAGAAGTTTCCACGTGAAAAAATTTGATCCCTTAAGATGGATCTATGTTGGTTCTGTATCCAATGACACATGTTAACTTTACCTCGCCTGTGATGCTATGTCCTTTGCATCCACCTCCACAACCCTCTCCCATGGAAATAACAACAACTATGTGTTTGATGTACTTCTAAATCACCGTGGTCCTGATGTAAATAAAGGACTTACTAGCCATATCTACCATCGCCTTAAAGAACTCAGATTAGCAGTTTTTTTGGACTAGAAAGAATTGCAGGGAGGAGAGAAGTTGGTCCCCCAAATCGAAAGGGTTATTCGAATAACTTCTGTTCATGTAGCAATATTTTCTTCAGATTATGTTCAATCAAGATGGTGCCTCAACGACCTCGTACAAATGAGGGATTAGATGTTGAAGTTGGGGTCAGCAATAATTCTGGTCTTCTACAAAGTCAAGCCCGCAAATATTCAGTGGTTGTGCAGAAGATATCGAATTTATGCTCAACATATGGGCGTGTTTAAAATGAAGAGAAAATTAAACCACAATATGATCCCAACACCATAGAAAAATGTAGGAATTCTCTTTCTCTTCTGACAAATATAAGTTGTTTTGAGGTGAAGGACAAGTAAGAGCCTCTAGCTCTCCCTATTATATGAATTTTGTACTTTTTTGGGTTTCAGTGACTCATGGATTCAACTTAATAATATTCTGGGTTTTTCTAGGTTTCGTGAGAGGAGTTTGTGGTTAAATTTACAGAAATTTTCAGGCAATATTTGGGTTTGAAATCATCATTCTTATAGAAGGGAAAATTATTGGTTTAGCTGAGATTTTCACACTATTTGAGCATTATGGGTCAGTTGGAATTAGCTCAAAATATTTATAGGTTTGATTGGTTGGGGTGTAAGGAGGCTCTCTTTATTTTTTCAAAATTTTTGGAGCAGTTTTGCGGGGTGATTTTTTAGTTTTCCTCTAGCAGCAACAATAGCAACAACATCGTTATTTTCTAGGTAATTTGCACATTTTGGGACTTTATTGGTCAGCTGGAATTAGACCAAGATTTTTCTAGGTTTGGTAGATTTGGGTGAGAGAATCCTCCATTTAATTTTGCAGAATTCTTGGAGAAAATTTGATACCATAAATCATAATCCACCTCAAGCAAAGACAAATTTTTTTTTTGGGCAATATATTGGGACATATTGAGCCATTTCAGTTGGATTTTTCCTTAGATATTCACTTGGGTATTGCATGCTTGCATTGGAAAGCCTAAGATCTATCATTATTTTTTAGAATTTTGGCTTCTGTGATCCATCATTACAAGTTATAGAATTCTTTTGACAATAATCACATTCAATGGAACATTGTCGACGCGTTTCGAACAAACCAGTGTGGTTCATCATCAGGACTATGTGAGACATCAGATCAAGACGTTAAGTTTAAATAGATGTAGAAATGGCCAAACTAGACGTTATTCTAACAACTAGTTTGACTTTTGAAAATTAATTATTGATTAATAATGGCTAATTTTATTATTATTATTTTTAATTAATATATTAATCACTTATTTAATATATATATATATATATATATATATATATATATATATATATATATATATATATATATATATATATGTATATATAATTTAATTTGTTAATTTATCTATTTATGTTTATATTTATATTTAATTAATTAATTTGTTTATTTATTTATATTTATCTTTATTTATTTATTTATTTATTATTATTATTAAACAAGGTCAAAGGAAATAGAAAAAGAAAACGATAACCAACGACAAAAAAGAATCCTAAAAGGAGCCTAAAAACTACGGAACGGGAAAAATGGACGGAAACATGAGACAATTAAGAATACAAGGCAGGGATTTAGCACCTGTTGATATTCTAGCCATCATCTCGATTGAGATTAACATGTATTTTTTCAATTTCTAAGGCCTCCCTTAACTTTCGATGATGGAAATGGTCAACCCTCGCAAGGGACTTAGCCTCTTCGATGAAAATATGATGGTTAGTCTTTTCTGCATGCTCAAATAGGGCAGAGGAGCGGGATCTTCCATGTTTAATGTTGGCAGCATGCTCACATATCCTTTGATTTATAGACCGACCTGTTTCACTGATGTAAGGACTCTTAAAGAACAAGGAATAATGTAGACACCTTTTCCATCCCTAGGGTCTACCGAATCTTTAAACGTTTTGAGAGAGCTGCGAATCATGTTAAGGGGCTTGAAGGATGAAGAAACCTTATGTTTCTTAAGGATCCTAACAATCTTATCAGTGGTTCCCTGAATAAACGGAAGGTGAACACTACAAAACCAATCACTAGGCTTTATTTACTTTTAGCTAAATGACCTTTTTCTACTTCAAGGAAAGCTTTAAGGCCCTGCGACCTACAATAACCATTTTTACAAAATACATTCAAGAGATGGGTCTTTTCTCCTTCAATGTGAGACTCATCAGATATTCTCAATTACCTAGTGGCTAAGGTGTTAAGGACGCCTAATTTTTGAGCAGGTAAATGATGAGAACTAGCATGAAGATATTGCTCAATATGAGTCTTCTTTCAAAAAACTTGATGGGAGAAAGAACCATCCTCCTTTCTAGAGATGAGAACATCAAGGAAAGGGAGGTTACCATCCACCTCATATTCCATGGTGAATTTTATGGAGCAAGATTGACTATTAAGATGAAGGAAAAAAATATCTAACTTTTCCTTACCATGAGACCAGATGACGCAAGTATCATCTACAAAAATTTTCCAAAGCTTTGGCTGGAAAAGCACTGAGGAAAGAGCCATGGATTCAAAGTCTTTCATAAACAGATTAGCAACAATCGGGGAGAGGGGAGAACCCATGGAAACACCACATGTTTGCTCATATAATTCCCCTTCAAAACTAAAGAAAGTAGAGGTTAAGTAGATTCTGAATAAATGGGCCGTATCAGGATCGTAATGTGATTAATGACATCAATAGCCTCATTAATGGGAATATTGGTGTAAAGAGAAACAACATCAACTAACAACTCTATCATCGAGATCCATTCTCACGTTCTTTAACTCATTAACAAAGGAGGAATAATCTTTAACAAAGGAGTCGGTACGACCTACGAGGGGCTTAAGCTTATGGGCTAAATACTTGCCGAGAAGGTAAGTCGGACCACCTATGGTATTAACAATGGGCCGAAGGGGGGCACCGTCCTTATGGATTTTAGGAAGACCATAAATTGTTGGAGTGAGAGGGTTGCTTTCAATCAACTTCTTACTTAGAGAGCTCACCGAGCTGCTTGATTTAATGGAATCAACTACAACTCTTGAGACCTTTTTTAAGGGGTTTTTAGAAATTTTCTTATAGCTTCCACTATTCTTCAAATGATCTAACTTTTTTTTCCTGTAATCCTCCTTATTAAGAATGACAGCTGCACCACCTTTGTTAGCCTTAAGAACAAAAATATCCTTATTATTATTTAAGGATTTTAAAGCCTCAAATTCAGGCTTACTCAGGTTGCTCTTAGGGGGCTTGGCTTTCTTCAAGATGACTGCACAATCTTTCCTAATGATGTCCTTGGAGGAATATGACAAGCCCCTAATACCAAATTCTATGTCACAAATAATATCTTGAATAGGAATTTTTCTAGGAGCTAAGGCAAAATTAAAACCTTTCTCAAGGAGATTATAAACCGATGAGTCAAAAGAGAAGCCAGAGAGATTGCCAACTTTATTACTAGAGTTCTCTATTGTACTCAACTCTAGAGAAATTTTAATAAAATAACTTCAATTTGTTGCTACTATTTTATGGTTTATTGATCTATTTATGTTTGTGTAAAAGTTGCGCTTGCATGGTTGTATTTCTCTTGTTTTAGCTTAGTGCATGTTTTTGGTATTCATTGTATTTCATAGTTTGAGATATTACAGTCATATCAGAGCATGATCTTGGCCAACTGTGGGGAAGCTAGCAAGATCATGGAGGTGTAGACATGCATGCATGGTGATAACTGAAATTTTTGGATATTACAATGACGCAAAAGCGGAGGAGTACACAAGAAATCATGGAGGAGATCCTTAGAAACAATGAAAATATGATAGAGATGTTAACCCAATTGTGTATCAGTAAGGGAATAAAACCAAACTATCTTCATTCTTATAATAGAGGCACTAGAGGTGCACACACCACAAAAATGAAGCCACTTACACCATGTGGGAAAAGTTAGTAAAATCAGGGCACCAAACCTCCTCAAGAGGAGTGGATAGGACGAGAAAAAATAGATGATGGGACCAGGAGGAGATCTTACTTCCTATCGTGGGGCCTAGGGAGTGGGTACAAAGACAGTGATATGGAGGAGGAGGTTGAACAAGATATTGGGGGCACACAGGATTGTGAGGAGCACATGGATACACCCAATGTGACCAGGGAAAATTTTAGGGGCGAATTTTAGCCCAAACACGAATTTTAAGGGATTTTAAATTTTAATAGGGCAATTTTTTTTATATAAAACCCATTTTATATAATTTAATAAAGTTAGCCCAATAATTATTTTAAAAATAATTAATTATTAAATATTAGTCCACCAAAAAAAACGCGCATAACACTGAAAAATGAAATTCGCCCCGATTTTCTTTGCTTGGAGCAGATTTCCATGGCATTCGCCTGGATTTATAGGGTCGGAGGGAGGGGTTGGAGTGATTCGCCCCATTTCTTCACTGGTTCACCGGAATTTAGGAGATGTGGCTGGAGAATTTTACTAATATTACTTTAGGGATGCTTTAATTTTGCTAATTTTGAGCGATTTTCACATTTCTTAACTTTCATTTTTTATTGCTTTATTACTTTTGTTTTGCTATCAACTTCCAACGATTTAAAAATGACCAAGATGCTCCTTATAAGTAATGAGTCATTGAATTTTGTAAACAACAGGTTTGTGTCGAAATTGCGACGATCAAGAAGGTCCATTATAAGCAATTGTTCATCGACTCATGTCATCAGGAGGATCTTGTCGAAATTGCGAATCAAACAAGAAGATCTTATAAGAAATTGTTCGTTGACGCATGTCATCAAAAGGATCGTGTCGAAATGGGTAAACAACCAAGATGGTTACATGCAACATTCTTGCTATGTGCAGGAATACAGTTCATTCTAAAAATCAACATGATCGTTGTCAACATCATCATCAACATTAGTGACTTCAACAATATTCGCCAATGTCATCTCTCTTCATGAATATGAAGTTCAAAGTGTCGTCATGTAAATAGTCTTCATGTTAAGTTGTGTCGACCTGTGACATGAAAACATCAAGAATGACATAATCATGGTGAAAAATTGTAAAGTGCTAAAATATTTGTAAAAACCTAAGGAAAAGTAAATCCTAAGTCTAAAACATTAGCACTAGAAGTCTAAGCTAAATGATAAGTGTCAGTACTAGGCAGATGATGTTAGTGATTAGTCATTTTATAAGACTAAATCCTAAATGCCTAAGTAAAACACGAGAAAAGGTTAAGTTTTTAAAAGCTTAAACCTAAGTCCTAGTTCTAAACTCTAAAACCTAAGACTAGAACCTAAGGCACAATAAACTATAGTATAATACCTTTCGGCCATGTAATAAAACATTACAAATAAAATGTAATTTTTAAAACAACTAAACCGTAAGGATTAACCATGTCAGAGTTGGATAACCTTGTGAACAGAGCTAAACACGGCGGAAAATGTCACCACAACGGTAGCTGCCAGCTCAAGCCATCCATCGGGGTTTCTAGCCGACCGCAACCGGTGGTGATAACACTTAGCACATGACAACGTTATCCGACAGTGCAAGGCCATGACCGCCGGAGTGGACCGCAGAGAAAGCTGCCAACCGTCCTGGTCACATGCCGATAGCTTACACCTCCGTTTGGTTTGGATGACAGTCGAGGTTATCTTTTATCCTTAAGTTTGTTTATGGGTTTTTGGCATATTAAAAGGTGCTAAGGTAATTAAAGGATCTTATCCTTTATCACCTTAGGTGTCATCTAGCTCGAGGTCAACAAAACTTAAAGTACTCAACCTACATCCAATTTTGGCTTCGATGATCTTGAGGAAGCCATGAAGATCTGTGCAAGGTCCAAAATAGGTTTTTAAAGGATATTATTCATTAAATCCTTAACTAAATATGACATTAAAATAAAACCTAATGAACCTTTAATTTCGATGAATGAAGATTGAAATGAGGAAAGGATAGGTTTAGTGTCAATTTTCCCTCATATTATTTAAAAGAACAAGGATGTTTTGAGGTGGTAGAGAGTCGAGAGTTGAAGGAAGAGGAGCACATTAGAGGAGCATTCAAGAAGTGTTTCAAAGAGCATTGTAGTGAGTTCTTTGTCAGGATTTTGTGAAGGTGGAGGTCATCATTCTTATAATCATTCTGTTTTGAAGATCTTCGCAAGGCACAAAGTTCGAGGTTAAAGCATCAAGTTTAGTTCAACTACAAGCGGACAAGAGGTCCATTTGCTTCATATCACAAGTTTGTGCTTGCCGACTCTCTCTAGTTTTCTTGGCCATCTGTGGGCCTTTTCGAGAATAGAGTCAACCATTGAAAAGCCAATTCAGAGAGTTTTGTCTTCCACATTGTTCAATAGTGCTGATATGCATTGATCAACTGACAAATCCATGTAACCATTTCTCTTAGCTTTTCTAATTAAACGGATGCACACATTTGAAGCAGACCCGGAGACGTAGTCCAGGAGGGACGAACTCCATCTCAAAGTTTGCAACCTTTCTCTTTCTTGATGTTATTTATGATGCTATGTTTTGATCGTATACATTAAAAATAACACTGATTTCTTCTCAAACATTCCACTTTAATAAGTTCAACGAACCTACATATCACTGATTATAAAAGTTCAGTTAATTTCCTCTTACCCATTCAATTTCTGTCAAGAGTTAGGAAGATCTTGTGTTTTGCATTCAGATCAGTTTTGCTTCTTTCAGATGTACAGTTTGAAATATATCATTGTTCCAATTTTGGTCAATTTCACCACATGGACATTAAAATATGTAAATTTGTATTTTATAATGCTTTATAAAATTGTATAAATTAAATTAATTTAAATATGTAAATAAAATTTTATTAATTTAATTATTTTCTCCATTTTTTAAATTTTAATTTATTAAATTAATTCTTAATTATTTAATTTAACTAATATGTAAATATATTTTTTATTTATTAAATATTTTTTTTAATTTAATTTTTATGTAAATATTATATTAATTTTTTATTTTAATTAAAAATACTAAAAACTAAATATGATTCAAATGATTCAAATAATGTTGAAGAATATATTAATAATAAATATTTAAAAAGTGAAAATAAAAATAATAAAAATAATGAATAAGTCAAATCAAACCCAACCATTCATATTACAGGTAAAAGAAATAGATAAATATATATAACCATCAAAATAAAAATCAAAATATAATTGTAAATTAATTTAAAGTCATTGAACATAAAAATAATAAAAACAAAATAAAAATTAAATAAAAAAATTGAAAATCAAGGAAAAGACAGAACTAAAAACATTAAAACAATCTTCAATAGTTTCCACTTAACTCTGAAAATTAAAAATCCAAAATAATAAATAATAAGATGAAATAAATCAAAATAGAAAAAAAATAGTTTAGTAAAAGATAAAACATAATAATAATACATATTTAAAAAAATAAAAATAAAATAAATCAATATAGAAAAAAATAAATAAATAAAATAAAATAAATCAAAATAGAAAAGGACCGTTATAGTAAAAATCAAACGCAATAGAAAAATACATGTGGCAAAGAATGTAGGCTAAGAATAAAATACATTATAGAATAAACTTTTAATAACTAATTTAATACAAAATAAATAAAAAATATTTTTAAAAGTAAAAATATCCATGATTATTAGAGAGTAAAAAGACCAGATAGACCGAAATAATATTATTAAAATATAATATAATAAATAATATAAATAAATTAAATTTAAAAAGAGTTTAAAATAATATAAAAAGTTAGGATGAAATGTTAAACTAAGGAAAATTTGAAATGAATATATGATCTAATTAAAATTGTTGTATTTGGTTGATTTATTTTTTAGATAACTGAATTTAGATTTCTGTAATCTATATAATATGTGTTAATTTTTATTTTTTTTTGGTGATAATCATATTAGAGAAAATTTGTGAACACTTTTTAAAACCATGAAGTAGAAAATTTGTGGACACTTTTTAGAATCATATTTGATGGTTCTAAAAAGTGTCCACAGATTTTCTCTAATATGATTATCACCCAAAAATTTCTTAACACATATAATATAGATCAGTTATCTAAAAAAATAAATCAACTAAATACAACAATTTCTTAACACATGTAAGTATAAATTCAGTTATCAAAAAATAAATCAACTAAATACACCAATTTTAATTAGATCATATAATCATTTCAAATTTTCCTTAGTTTAACATTTCATCCTAACTTTTTATATTATTTTAAACTCTTTTTAAATTTAATTTATATATATTATTTATTATATTATATTATAGTTTAATAATATTATTTCGGTCTATCTGGTCTTTTTACTCTCTAATAATCATGTATATTTTTACTTTTAAAAATATTTTTTATTTATTTTGTATTAAATTAGTTATTAAAAGTTTATTCTATAATGTATTTTATTCTTAGCCTACATTCTTTGCCATATGTATTTTTCTATTGCGTTTGATTTTTACTATAACGGTCCTTTTCTATTTTGATTTATTTGTTTTTTTTTCTGCTTTGATTTATTTATTTTTTTAAATATGTATTATTATTATGTTTTATCTTTTACTAAACTAGTTTTTTTCTATTTTGATTTATTTCATCTTATTATTTATTATTTTGGATTTTCAATTTTCAGAGTTAATTGGAAATGATTAAGATTGTTTTAATGTTTTTAGTTGTCTTTTGCTTGATTTCTTAACACATATAAGTATAAATTCAGTTATCTAAAAAATAAATCAACTAAATACAACAATTTTAATTAAATCATGTATTATTTTCAAATTTCCTCATGGTCGAACCTGCTTCCGCATCCTAGCAAAGCCGTAAATGCCCAGAATTGGAAAATTTCACTCTCCTATGTGTAACATTTTCAGCAGGAAATCCATGGTATTACACTTAGTAAGCTATGAAGATCATACGGTTCGATGTCACTCATATATTGCACTCACTCTGATTATGGTTATACACTCCTTGAATATTTCATTCTAACTTTTTTTTATGACTTAAGACTTTTTTGGCTAAATTTAATTAATTTACATTATTTATTATATTTAAATTTTAATAATATTCCTTTATTATTTCTTTGGTCTATTTGGTCTCTTTATTATCTAAGTTAAGAGTATTTTTCTCTATAAAAATAATAATTTTATATTAAATTAATTATTAAAAGTACTTTATTCTTAACTTACTTTAGTATACATTTTGTTGTGTTTGACTTTTACTAAAATGGTCCTTTTCTATATACATATATGTATTATTATTCTATTTATTTGTTATATTTTATTTTTATTAAATTAGCCTTTTTATGTTTTGATTGATTTATTTATTATTATGTTTTGATTTATTTATTTATTATTTTGGATTTTTATTTCTAGTTAAGTGGAATTTATTAAAGATTGTTTTTAATATTATTAGTTTGAGCTATATTTTTATTTTCAATTTATTTTTATTTTATTTTGATTTGTTTTTATTATATTATATATATATTTTGTAATATGGATTTTATATTACTCATAATAAAACAAGTACATATTGACGGTCATTAGCTCGTCTTGTTTGGCTCTGACTGCATTTGTTGGCAAGGAGAATTGAAATATACATCATAATATTTCTTAATTTGCAACTTATTTCCAGAGGGATTCTCAGCCATACAAGACAAAAAACTGAACAAATAAAACACAGTCTGTCACATGCATTTCAGGGTGATGGACGTGGTGGATGCATATATGCATGTGCTGGATACTCCCTTTGGATTTTCTAGTAAAGTTGGTGGAATTCGATGTGTTCCATAAGATCTTTGATCTCACAAAAACGATCATGAATTATGTGTTGGCTTCGACGGACGTGATCCAGACTTATGCAGGAACAAAATAAAATACAAAAATAAACATAAATGTAGAGATGCAGTAGGAATAACACTTCACTTCATTAATATCCAATACTGAAAAATGCTTATGGACAGAATGAAAAATAAACTAGCTCAGATGATGGTAGCTTAACTCTGAGAAAAGATGTGGCGTCTACAAGCCTCTGAACTGTGTTATAATGAGGCTCAAGGGCCTTTTTATTATTGAAAAATTAGAGAAAACCCTAAACAATCAAAACCCTAACCCGAGGAGATGTAACACCAAGTGTTTATGGGTCCTATTGGGGTTAGTTGGTTAGCCAACTTCCTGGGGTCTTAACTTGCTCATATTATCTCCATTTGTATGATACCTCATTGGAAAGATATCTCTGAGGACTACATCTCATGATGCAATTTTTTTCATATAAATGGATCAATCATGCCCAAAAAATGCCATTTAAGGCCTCAAAATGGCTCCAGATGTTCAAGACCCGAAAATTGCTAAAAATAGTAAATAAGAAAACTGATGAAACTGACTAGGTGGAATAGGCGGGTGGTGACCAATATCCACTTGGATCATTCCTCCCCCCTTACGAAGAAATGATCCCCATTGCATGCAGAGCCTCCATAAGGTGTTGAAATTTCTATTGAACCTGGTCCCTAGTGAACCACTTTCCCTGATGAAGGAGTTGGCTTGCTTTGACAACTCGGTATAGCTGGATCTTCTTCCGGCACATGGTATTGATCTGTGTGTCCATGATCTGATCAATTGTGGGTTGTTCCATGCAGTCCGGCTTTAACTCTGTTGGTGTGATTTTTTCTGTCATGTCAGATTTGTTCAATAGAGGTGGAAAGTAGGGCCAAAGGTGACACACATTCAACACTGGATGCAAACCAAGGAATGCTAGAATACTGAGCTCGAAGGAATTATCCCCTACAACCTTGATGATGGTGTATGACCCATATTGAAGTGGGCGAAGCTTACGGTCGGGTCCAACGAAGCGCTCCTTCTGCAAATGTAGCCACATTTTGTCGCCCACCTGTAAGTTGTGTGGAACCCTATGTTGATTATATCGCTGCTTGTACTTAGCATTAGCTTTGTCCAATATGTCGTGAACCTGTTGGCAGATGTGATGAATGCACTCAATTAAGCTATTTTCCTTGTCAGCTTTATACTGGACATGAGCCAAATCTTCCTGAGTAGCCACAAATGGCATGGCTACGTCAATGGGATATAGTAGCTGGAATCCCAAGCCCACCTGCAAGGGGTTGGGGCCAGTTGAGATGTGGAGAGCCTGGTTATAGCTATGTTGTAAATAGGGGAGGATCTCATCCTATGTGTGTGGATTCTTTGAGTTGTACACGTGAAAAAAGTGTATGATCATCCTGTTGATGACCTCTGTCTGTCCATCGGTTTGGGGATGGAAAGTTGTGGACTTGGTGAGCTTGGTGTCTAGCATCAACCAGAGGCTGGACCAAAATGTACTAAGGAACCTGCTGTCCCGATCTAAGATGATAGACCATGGGATCCCAAAGTGTACCCTCACTCGTTCAAAGAAGATTTTAGTAGTGGCTTCTGCTATGACATTCTTCCTTAAGGCCACCATAATGGCCATCTTTGAGAATTTGCCGACGACCACAAAAACACAGTCATTTCCATGCTTAGTAGAAGGAAGGCTCCACATGTAATCCATAGAGATGGATTCCAAAAGTTGACTAGGGGTAGGCAGTGAAGTATAGAATCCTTGCTTCTTGATGGTTGGTTTGGCAATGGTGCATGTAGTGCAGGATTTGATTTACTTCCCGACATCCTGTCGAAGGTTCGGCTAATAGAAATACTTCTGCAGTACTGCCACTCTTTTCTCAACCCTGAAATGCCTAAAGACCTGACTGTAGTGTGCTTGCCAAACCATCTTGGCACACTTGTTTGAAGGAATACAATGTGTCCCAGGTGACATAGCAGTGCATTTGGAAGGTGAAAATTTGGAACTTGCTTAGCCTCCAAGAGTGTCTTGTATGTGTGGCTGAATTCAGGATTTCTTCTGTAGAGAAGTGACCAATCGAAAGTCTCGTGCCCATGAGCACGGTGTTTAGCACCATGATCAGTGGTCGGCTGAGGCAGTCTGCAAAATTATTGGTGTTTCCCTTCTTGTACTTGATGTTAAAATGAAACTGTTATAGGTATGTGGACCACTTCTGATGGCGATCGTTCTGTAGCTTCCCTTGTGTCAGTATGAACTACAGGGGTCGGTGGTCTGCGTGGATGACTGTTTCCTTCCCCAAAATGTAATGCGTCCATTTTCGACAAGCCCCACACACTGGAATACATCTCTTTGTCATAAGTGGGACACTTCCGGACTATGTCGAAAAGTGTCTCACTGTGATATTCCATTGGATGCATGCCCCTGTTGAGTAAGAATTGCCCAAATAGCATATTTAGAGGCATATGTCTTGATCTTAAATGGTTGTTGCAAGTTTGGTAATGTGAGCACTGGTGCAGAGCAAAGGCGATGTTTCAACTCTACGAATGCCTTTTGTTAAGAAAAATACCAAAATAATTTTGCTTCACTCCTCCCTTGGTGACTTGACTAAAGGGCCACGTGATATGAGAGAATCCCAACACGAACCTATGGTAGAAATTGGCAGGGCCCAGAAAGGTTTATAGCTCTGTTAGAGTGGTTGGGGCTGGCCAATCCTGAATGAATTGGATCTTGGTTGGATCCACATGCACCCCCCACTCATCAATAATGTATCCAAGACACTGAACCTTGGTCATGCCAAAAGTGCACTTCTCCGAATTGGCACACAACTTGTGTTGCTGCAGTGTTTGGAGGACCTGCCAGATGTGGTGGAGGTGCTCTTCCCAAGTCTGGGTGAAGATTAGGATGTCATCCAAGTACACCACCACAAATGAGTTAGTGAATGGCCGCAAGATGTCATCCATCAGACGCATGAATGTTGCAGGATCATTCATTAACCCGAAAGGCATGACCAGCCATTCAAAGAGGCCCTCCTTGGCTTTGAAGGCAGTCTTCCATACATCGGACGATTTGATTGGTACCTGGTGATACCTAGACTTCAAGTCGATCTTGCTGAAATACTTTCCCCCCTGAGTTGGTCCAGGAGGTCATCGATCCGTGGGATTGGGTACCTATTCCAGACTGTGATATTCTTCAAGGCCCAATAGTCAATACAGAGTCTCCAGGTGTCGTCCTTCTTCTGTACCAACACGATCGAGCTCCCAGAGGGCGAGGATATTGGCATAATGTGCCCTTTTTGCAATAGCTCTTAGATCTACCTCTTGATTTCATCATTCTCCAGAACAGGGCTTTGATAGATTGACCCATTAGGCAATGACACGCCTGGCGTTAGATAAATGGAGTGCTTGACTTGATAGTGTAGAGAAACCCCTATGGGTGAGTAGAAAATATCTTGGTATTCCTCCACGACTTTCTCCATCTGATGCTATTGCGCAGGGGCACCCTATTTGGAGGCTGCAACCAGAATATTCTTCTTCTTGCCCTGTGGGCGAATCATAATGAAAACGAATTTCCTAGTTTTGGAAATAATCTTACTGCATTTCTTTACAATAATCAAAGAGATGGCGGAAGGAGGTACTACCTCCCGTATCCTGTACAACTTATTTCCCAAAGTAATAATAACAGAACGGGGCCTAGAATCATACACAACATGTCTCTTCCAAAAGTATGGTTGGCTTAATAATACATCAGAAACTTCAATAGGAGCAATATCACACAGTACCTCATTTTTGAAGGGCTTGATGCTGTAGGGAAGGTGACATTGCTGGCTGACGTAGAGATCTCTTCCTTGGTGAATATACCTGATGGTATATGACTGCAGGTGTGCTGTGGTCGGTAGGCTGAGCTGCTTCACGACCTCAGTTCAAATGAAGTTATTTTGGCTTTCATTATCGATAATGAATTGCAGTGGAGAACCCTTCACCCACATCTGGGAATGGAATAGGCTCTCCCGCTCCTCTGGATCTTCTAGTTCCTCCTATGGATCTTAGTGGTGGAAATAATGGCACTGGGTTCCGCATCAATGATTTGCTTCCCTTTCTATTTCCCCTTGTCTTTTTCTGACTCAGAACATAACATGAATATGATTTGGATTCCTTCAGCTCGGCCACGAGTGACTATTTGGTCCAACACTCACTTGTGTTGTGAGTGGAGCTTTTATGAAATTCACACCACTTCCCTATGTCCTTCTTTGGCTTTATGGTGTTGGTCTTCATTTGCTGCTTTGGTGGGCTGTCCTGAGTCTCCCCGCTTTTGATTTTCCCCTTGTTCTGCGGTTTGGGGGCACATTTCCCTGGCTTTGGATTCATAGATCCAAAGTCTCGCTTCTTCTGCTTAGATTTTTGCTCGATCTTGGCGGCATATCGATATGCTGTGCCAAGTGAGGTAATTTCGAGGAACTCCATTTTCTCTTGAATGTATCTGTGATAACAGCTGCGGTACTTGAGTACCAAGTGTTTCTATGAATCTTTAATACCCAACTTTGTGCACAGGGTATGGAAAAAATTCATGAGCTCATGCACATCTTAATCCCTTTGCTTCCGCAGCATGGTCCATTGGATGTAATTTTCCTCATAGCTCCCTACGGGCTAATATTGTTCCTTGATTCTGTCTTGGAACGAATTCCAAGTGGGTGCGGCTAAAAAATTTGAGGGTTCTTCCTCATCCCTTTGTTCATAGTAGGCTTCCCACCAATATTTGACATGGGGGGCAACTTTGAGGAGCGTAAAGGTATTATTTTCTTGATTAGAGAAATCATGGACCCAAAAATACCGTTATAGAAAATTCAACCATCTATCTATGACATCTACGTCTATTTGACCTTCAAATATGGGAATGTCAAAGTTTACTTGTACCTTAGAATGAGTGATGCCTCCATAGTGGCTGCTAGATGAAGATGCATCGTCGGTGGGTAGACTTTAGAGGATCTGGGAAAATTTATCCATCATCATGTTCATTTGTTTCTCGAGGGCCTCCTCGAGAAATATTTTGATAGGATATCCTGCTCCCTTGTCTTTCTTTTCTTCCGCCATGGGAGGCCGTCAGGGTTTACGAGGCTAATCTTGCAAATGTTCAACTAGATTGAGCCCTAAAGCCTTATACCCCGACCTTGTTGGGGACATGCAAAGAAAGATCGATAAATAACAGACCGCTCTGGTACTACAGATCCAGACTTATGCAGGAACACAATAAAATATAGAAATAAACATAAAATAGGGATGCAATAGGAATAACACTTCACTTCATTAATATCAAATATTGAAAAATGCTTACAAACAAAATGGAAAATAAACTATCTAGGGCGATGGTAGCTTATCTCTGAGAATAGATGTGGCGGCTACATGCCTCTAAACTGTGTTATAATGAGGCTCAAGGGTATTTTTATTATTGAACCATAAGAGAAAACCCTGAACAACCAAAACCCTAACCCGAGGAGATGTAACACCAAGATTTTATGGGCCTCGTTGGGGTTAGTTGGGCAGCCAATTTCCTGGGGTCATAAATTGATCAAATTATCTCTGTTTGGCACGTATGATACCTCGTTGGAAAGATATATTCAAGGAATACAACTTCTGGCATGATTTTTTTCAAATAACCTAAGAAATCATGCCAAAAAAATATCTTTTAAGGCCTCAAAACGACTCAAGAAGTTTAGGACCCAAAAAAATGCTAAAAATAGTAAATAATGAAACTGATGAAAATGACTAGGTGGAATACGAGGGTGGCCACCAATATCCACCTGGATTAGGACATGAGCAAGTTGCTCCAAAACTTCCTCTTGGGTGAACTGTATGTCCTTCCAGTAGCCCAAATTATCATTGCGATCCTTGTACCTATGGTCCTAGAGGATGTACAGGTTGACCTGTATCCTTCTGAATTGTTCAGTAATGGAGTCTATGGCAGTGGCTTAGACGACTCGGTCAAGAGGAATAACAAGGAACCAAGTGAGCTCCTCCTCTATGTCTACACTAGTTGAACGACCCTCATTGGAGGAAGAGGCACCACCACCCATATTATCATTACATTTGCAATGAACACTCCCTCATCGGGGTCTTCCTCTCTATCTCAACATTCTTGAAAGTAGAAAAAAACCACTCTCCCATAGGCCTTTGGCACTCACCACTCCCTTGATCAGTCCCTTCCCCTCACCGCGAGTCTACAAGTCGTCTTAGAGTTAGAAGATGAGTATCACCCAACCAAATCCAGACCACCCAAAACTACAAAGATGATTTAAACCCTCACCTACACACACTTTCAACGAGCAAACAATATATTGTCCATAGTTCAGCAATGAGGACTCCTAAAGTTGTAGGGGATCTTTAGACTTGTCAGACCAACCTTCATTACACACACAGGTTCTCTTCCTCTCCCCCGTGAGTCACCAATTCATAATAGCCTCTAGACTAGATGTGACTATTGTCACAGGGGCTAAAACCTCATAATTGGAACTCTAAAGGCTTAGAGTTCTGCTTACCAGGGGAGAATACACAAGGAAAAATATACCTATTACCTCCCCACCCCTGTAGTGCCTGTTACAACTCACCCAGAGCTGATGCCTTCTCACCTTACAACTGACTTCCTTGACCCAGCAAAGTGACCACCCCCCTTCACTAATAACCCAAACAATAACAATAAAACGTAAATGAGAAATAACCCACAAACACTAGACCAATCGATAAAACATTACCCAAAATTGTCGGTTGGTGAGTCTCCACAAACTCAATAAGAGACAAGCCAACAGGTGAAGATGCCATAGACCCAAGAAGATGCAGACCAGAACCTGAACAAATTTCACTGCTTTTGACTCCCCATGATCCCAAACAAAACCTTGGACACAAGACCAAATGCATATGCTAATTACAACCACTGGAAGCTTACCACCTAGGTTGTTAGGCTTTCGCCGGAGACTTGGCCAGTGAGCATCGTTGTCACCCTTCCTCTACCCATTATTTCTCATCACCCGCCACAGAAACATTGAGCCCTTCCTCCCCTAGAGCGAATAATAAAATCTCCCAATCTCCCGAGACTTCCATTGATGGGCGGAGAGCCTCCCATGATGTTGCATTAAACCTCGCATGACATACATCCGACTAAGGATGGGGATCCCAAGGCCCCTGCTATTGCATGTTGATCACCCCCATCGGGGGTTGTAATATGAATTGTTGTGTTTGACTTGATTAAGTCACTATTTTTATTCTTTATGTTCTTATTAATTATTTTGGTTCAAAATTTATTATTAAAATATTCTTGAATTTTATTTGAATCATACTTAGTTTTTTAGCATTTTTGTGAACATTTCATTCCAATTTTTTGACTCAATTCTTTGTGCATCATCTTCACTATTTATTCTCTTGCCCTAAATAAGACTTTGCATCTTAGTCTTGACAATTAAGCACACTGGATGGTTCCAAACTTGTAGACACAAAAATTCCAATATGATTTTTGCCAAAAAAAATTCAATTTACAAAATATGAATCACAGAAACTTGAATTCATAAATTAAATTAATATATAAATATAATATAACAATTACTTTATTCAATTTAATTAATTATAATTTAATTTTACATTAATTAATTTTATAACACTTATAATTACAATGTAATATATATATATATATATATATATATATATATATATATATATATATATATATAATAAAAATAATTAAAAAAAACCACTGGATTTAAGATCTGACATCACCCAGAGAAAATACCGTGGGGATTTTATTTGGAGCCCTAACGAATCCCGTCGGGTATTTCCCCCACGGTGACATGGCAGGGGCCATAAAACATGGTACACATATATGAAAGGGGGGCTTATATTATATAGTTTAAAACAATAATGATTGGAGGGGCTCACTCTCCACCCCTTCCTTCACATTCATGTGAACCATTAACATTACCATAAACACTTCAATATTGACCGATCTTTTTTGACATTTAATTTTGGGCGAAGTCTAATTTATAAATGAAATGGCTTTTTCACCAAAATTACGCTATACAATCTCAAGCAATATTGTGATTTATTATTATTTAAAATATATTTTTGAATGCTAAATGGATTTAACATCTTAAAAAATCCTTGGGGCATTGAAATTCTACAGATTAAACACCTTAAAGTCAAGTTTTTAAAAATCTCTGCGAGATTTTGGTTAAAATCAACCAAAAAAAATTCTCAGAAAAATCCATGCGTCTATAAGTTAGACTACGACTTAATTTTGTGTTATATTTGTTTTGTTTTATTTAAATTTTTTTTTTTTTTTATTTAAATATTTTTAATTTGTTCACAAAATTTGCATGAACAGGACAAACTTCAATTTTTTTTGAACTCCAACTCTACAAGGTGATATATCGAGTTATAATGCACCAAATGAGACAAATGAGGAATTGTTAGAAGAAATTTTAGTGGAGAAAAATTTGGAAGTGGTTATTTGACCAAATTTGTTAATTTATTGTCCCAAAAATTTAGTAGAAGTCAAGAATGTGAATTTGCAACTAAGAGAGATTTTCTAGGTTTGTTTTGAAACAATTTCATTTACCAAGAGTTTCTTTCTATTACCAATTCCTTTCAGATTAACCATCTTACCAAAGAAATCTCAACATGAGGCCACATAAAGCATGG
Source organism: Pinus albicaulis (assembly GCA_034641835.2). Classification (NCBI taxonomy): domain Eukaryota; kingdom Viridiplantae; phylum Streptophyta; class Pinopsida; order Pinales; family Pinaceae; genus Pinus; species Pinus albicaulis. The sequence continues at coordinate 1,679,542,954 of CM076578.1, forward strand.
ATTTTATTTTTATTAAATTATTAAATGAATTTTTAATTCGTTAGTTTGTTTGACAAATTTGAGAATTGGAGTTTTGTCTCCATTTTTAATTGGTTTTTTATTTTGATTTTCTTTTTCTTCGAAGTTTCTTCCAAGGGATCAAGGTCTAGAGCTTCAATAGATCAACAAAAGATATTTATAGCTCTAAAAATAAGAGATTCAAATTTTCTTGCAACAAATTCTTTTTTTTTTGGAATTTGATTTGTAAATTATAAAAGGAGTAGGAATATGCATTTTTTTTGGAATTTGATTTGTAAATTATAAAAGGAGTAGGAATATGCATTTGCACAGATTTCACTTAAAGGTCTTTACACTACTATAGTGGTTAGCTCCTTGGAGGAAATTGAATATTTTGGACCAGATCAAAGAGATGTATTACATCTCAAAAAAATCTCATGCCATAGTGATTTGTTTTTGAGAATTTTATGTACTTAATAAGCTTTAAGTAGACTTGCAACTCTTATGTACTATTGTCTAGGTTAAAGGCTAAATGACAACATTTATTTTAATTCAATTTTTGATTTAGATAAGTATTTGATATTTAGTTTTGCACTACTGTAAACTCCATTTAGTTATGTGCTTATTTAAATCAATGGAAATCTATCTTTTCATGATGGATTTGATTGATAACAAGGTTGAGTAATGAATTCAAATAGATATGCATGTTATCACTAATAAAAATTTAACAATTTGATGACACATTTATATTTGTTTTAATCATGATTGTATTATGAGAACTATTTCCGTAATGCAATCATACTGTTAATTTTGAACTTATTTTATTCGAATTTAGATATATGTACAATAGAGATCTAATAACTATTTATGAGATATCTATAAGTGTATGTATTTATTTGAATTCGTAGCAAATCTTAGAACTATTTCTATGATTTGTTAACTCCATTTTATTCTAAGTTCAAGCTTGTCCAAATTTCATTATCTTTCTCTTGATTGGGAAGAGATCTACATCATTTCCAAATTGAGATAGATTACATTTATTTTTATTGTTTTCATTATAGATTATATTGCATTCATATTAATTCATTACATATTTAGAAGTCTTCTTTTGTAGCAGCAACCCCATTGGTGGCTTGGCTTTCATGTCAGCTTAAGGACTTCTTTATTGCAAATTAGATGCAAGAGGGTAAGTCCATTATCTCTTCTTGTTGATAGTAATTAGAAATATCACAAATCAACAAGGAGACTGAAAGGTAACGAACCCATTTTAACCTGTTAGAATCACCATTCAAAATAGATAAGGGCCTAATTGGGGCCCTGACCAAGTGATCTCCCCAATGTTAATCATGGCCAATTTTTTTCATCAACATTTTAGTGTTAGAAAGAAGGCCAAATTAACAAGCTGACCTTTTTGGAGTTGTTTGTTTTAATATCTTTATTTTTCAATGGTTCCTTCTGAAATCCCCATATGGAGTTGCATTTCCAGATGTGCATCTACGATTATTCCAAGGAAGATAGTTAAAAACTTTTAGATAAACAAATTTGATGGTGATGGTAATATTTTCGCATACGAACATATTTATCAATTTATTCAAAAATGTATCTTTTATTATATGTCTTACGAGGATGTTAGATGCAATATTTTTTCACTTAGTTTCAAAGGTTGTGTGAAAAAATGGTGTGAGACCTTGTCAAACACGTAAATTTATTACCAGGATTAATTTATCGATGAGTTTTTATTAGATTTTCAATATTATGATTTTTATAGATTATGTGATAAAATCAATAATATCAGGATTAGACCTGCTAAATCATCGGAAAATTTTTCAATTTAATTTATCAATATTTTTTTGGATATTTCCCTGAATGAAATGCCTTTTTTTCAAATACTTTGAATTTTTGATTTCTCTTCTTGACAATCAAGAGAAAATGATTTATAATAATTTTGAATCATATATCGATTCTCATTCCCCATGTTTATAATAATTTTGAATCATATATCGATTCTCATATTTATATGCGAATTCTGAAGATTTGAAAATTGCAAATAATACTTCAAAGGAAGAGCATGGAACCTTTGTTACCTCCATTTTCCTACATATTTATTTATTGAGGAGCAAATTTCTCATGAGAATAATGTAGATTTAGTTATCCATGAAAAAATCAATGAGGAAATTCTAAGTTCAGAGGAAAGTTCTCTTTTTCAGGAAATTTTAGAAATTAGCTCAAAATTAGTTGGCAGTAAATTTGAAATTGTGTTCAAAGCACAAACTAATATTCTTATATATTAGGTGATCCGATTGAAGAAAAACTTGTTAAAAAATCTATCCTTGATCTTTGAATTCATTCCTCATCAATTGGTGAATCCTCTAGTGATTTGTTATTGTATGACATTGAGCTTAGCTTCATTTTGAATAATGCTTCCAATTTAGATTTTAATTAAAGGCATATCATAGATGTTGATCATTTAATTTTCAACGCAGAAGAATTTAAATTTTATATAGAGGGAACTCATCAAAGAGATGCTTATGTTTTCATTTCCTCTTTCTCTCGTCTATTTAATGACATTAATTCATAGGGTTTTCTTGATCTATTTAATGACATTAATTCATAGGGTTTGATTTCTAATCACGTAGATCTTTTTTTTATGCCCAACATGAATTTGGTAAAGTGAAAGATGAAATTAATTTATGATTTAATGAATAATTCATCTCCTCCCTGTTTTTTTGCTTCTCTCAATCTCCTTTATGGGACGAAGGGAATTCTGTAGAAACCACAGTGCCCAAGCAAAATCTTAATTATTCAGTCTCTTTTACAAGCATCAAGGAGTCTTGCGATTTAAATAGCTTATTTCCTTTAGTTCTTCCTATTAGTTTAAATCTTTTATAATACTAAATTTTGGTGTGCGTTTCTCTGCAGGGTTAAAACTAATGGAATGGCTCCATTGGAAATATAACTATACTTAATCCTGGGCGTCCCTGTTAGAATAGATGAGTAGGATTAGTTTAATTTAATTAGTTTTCTTTTATTTTCCTTGCCAAACAATGCAGGTGTGAAATAAGCAAGTGACAATCCTTTACTTCCTTCGTGAAGAATGGTTTAAAACAATTTCAATAAAATCCTCTTGTGAACATGTTCAAAGAAGTATTAATTTACTCATTAGAATATTGATTATAATAAATTGTTCTTTGGTTAATATTGAACCATGAACATGTACTAGTCTACATTTGTTTTGTTCTGTAAATTCATGTGATTTGAAGCTAGTCCCAATCCTTGATCACTGAACCCCTTTCCGCCAGTGCTTGCACTAAGGTAATTTTCTTTAGTGTTAAGATATGCTGATTTCAGAATCTTCCACAATTTGACTATATATTTTTCTCCATTAAAATATGAAAAAATCCCACTATGCAAAAGCTGCAGTCCTCTACATATATATAAAAGTTGTCACATAGGCTGGGACTTTAAGTTGTCACATAGGCTGGGACTTTGGCATTACTTAAGTGGGATTTAAAGAAAGTTTTGGTCTAATATAAAATCAATGAGATTTCATCGGGCCTGCATTATACGAGGTACAAAACACAAATAATAATTTACAAAAAAGGATATCAACAACTGTAATAGAAATCAATATACATTTCGAAATTTTTTTATTGTTCTCATTTCAATGTTTTATTTAAAGCACAAATATGAAATTTCTGATGATTTATATTCATTATCGATATCTTGAACATTAAAGCATTTCTTTTCTGGTAAGTACTTTTCATAGGCTTGTTGTTCATCTTAGTTTAGGTCCAATAAATCTGATGGTCATAGACATATGGGGAATTGGGTAAATATGCAACCTTTTCCTGCTATTTAATATTAATCATAAAAAGATGCTACTTCTTTAAAACACAGAATTTGGATAAAATCAAGATCTCTCTGGTAAACCATAATGAAATTATTCAAGGTAAATTTTATATGTTTGTTTTTATCTTTTACCAGTTTTAATTCTAATTTTAGTTTCAGTTTTGTTTTAGTATTTTCTAATCTAAGCTTTGTTTTTGAAAGTCTTTACTGGTTACATTGAAGGTTTGATTTTGCTGGAAAAATAGATTAGAAATATTTCAGTTTACTTTGCATGCTTTCTAGTTTGACAAAACAGTCGTGCTAGTGATCAAGTCATCAGCAAGTTACATCAAGAAGTCCTTGCACCTTTATCATGTTTTCATTTAGTATATTTTTTATTTTACTTTCAAAACTTATTGTAAGCCTAATATTTAATAGATAATAATTAAGGCTTAGCTTTGAAGAAAGATATTTACAAGACAAGGGACATCTTGATGTGACCTCACCTTTTACTCATAGTTTCTCCCTAGATTTAGGATTTCCTTTTTAATATAAAAAAATGGCAATTAATTAAAAGTTTATGAGCTAGACATAAATAATCACTCAACTTAAATGAGAATGAAAATATTAACAATTTATTCTTTCTCTTTATGTTGAAACCTCTTTTCTCATCTTGTCTTGTTTGAGTTTTCAAATTTTCATGGTTTTTATTTTATTTTGATTTCCAGTTTGTTTTCTTCCTTTCCTAATAAATTTGCATTATTCCTTCTTTAGTTTTGATTTTTGAAAGAATTGCATAGTCTTACGATTGTAGGGGCTTGATTTCATTGTTTTTATTTGGATAGGATTTTGTGATATTCGAAAAATCTATATGTGGGGATCTTTTCCTATAGAATCTCAGTTGGTTTTTAGGAAAAATATTTACTCTATCTTTTCGATAGGATTTCATTTAAATAAAAGGTCATCTATACCACTTTTTTACTTTCTCATACATCCACCATTAACTCTAGGGAACATTAAGATGTGATTCAAGTATTATAAGTTCAACTTTATAAATGAACTAATTGTCTACATTATTTTTTTTTAATCCCTCCCATACCCATTCACAATTAAATCCTCTACTTTGGTGGATGGAGAGAAGTCTAGTGGGGTTAAACTTAACTAGTACTTCATATATTTATTTAAATAAAAATCCTTTTGTACCACCCCTATCTCTTCACCCAATTGCTAAAATAAATTCTACAAACATAGCTAATCCAAAGGGTGGAACATAAGAGAGTTGAAAGAACATATGTGTGGGAAGTACATGTAAACCTATTAAGGCTATGGACGTTCACTGAAAGTGGGGCCATGCTTGTACGGTACTGAGACATATTCGTTGGACCTATGGACGCTCGCGGGTTGCAAATAAATGTTAGGAAAATATGTTACATTATATTTAATGGGTGCAAACTAATCTTAAAAACTTCGTAGCTATCTGTCATCCAATAGTAGAGAAATGATACAAACAATAACTATTTCCCATATTTTGATTTGTTGTTTTAGAATTAAGCATTTAGGTACTTTCATATTTTAAGAGCTTATCTTACTTTGAATCATTTTATGTGGGACCTTTAGAAATGGTGTAATATGAAAGAATATTTTTGAAACTTTTATTGTGATATTTGATAAATTTAGCCCTATTATCCAAACTAGTGATATCTGCTTCGTCCATAATATGGTTGCCAAATGTTGAGGCCTCAATAGTTCCCCTTAATTTTTTGAAATTATGGGGCCCTTCATGTAAATTTTGCTAATATTATTTTAGGGATGCTTTCATTTTGGGAAATTTTCACTTTTCTTAGCTTTAAGTTTTTATTGCTTCACTGCTTTAATTTTGTTGTTAGCTTTATAATGGTTCAAATTTACTTGGTTCCATCGCATGGTTTGAAAGATATCATTGGTCAAAATCTGGTCCATTTCACTGCCTTGGTATTGTAACATGTATTTTATAATGTTTTATAAAATTGTATAAATTAAGTTAATTAAATATGTAAATAAAATTGAATTAGTTTAATTATTTGTTTAATTTTAGTTTATTAAATCAATTATTTTTTATTTAATTAATTTAATTTATTTGGTTATTATAATTTTAAATTTAATAACTTTCCCCATGAGTTTTACAGATGGCTCTTCTAAATTTTGGTAGATTTCTATAGAATCTTTGAAGACAACATGAAGAACCTGACGTGAGTATCTTCAATCATGTGTTGAAGCCCTCCTCCAGCTACTCAAGTCTCAGTGGCCCAATGAGTGACACTTCATGGAGGGGGTGAAACCCCCTCCTACAAGAGACAATAGGAAGAACCCAACGTGAGTATCTTCAATCATGTGCTGAAGGCCTCCTCCAACTACTCAAATATGAGTGGCCTAATGAGCGACACTTCAAGGAGGGGTGAAGCCCACTCCTATAGTAGACGACAGGAAGAACCTGACGTGAGTATCTTCAATCATGTTTTGAAGGCCTCCTCCAACTACTCAAGTCTGAGTGGCCCAATGAGCGACACTTCAGGGAGGGGTGAAACCCCCTCCTACAATAATATTGTGATGGGTATTGAAGAGATAACTTGTGGAAATGTTGGAGTCTAGTTTGACAACAAAGATATGAAGGAAACACATGTGCTGAGAGATCAATGTAAAGTGAGAATGAAATGGAGATGCCTTCCAAAATCCACATCAAATCCAAGGTTTGTGATACCCAACAATAGGTTGGAGAAATCACAACAATTTATGAAAGATCATGCACTAATTTGTAAATTTATGGGCACATGGTTGAAAGAACATGACATTGTGAAGTGGATCCTGTTGAAATAGAATCCAAAGGGATTAGTGGAATTATGTCTGATAGCTAAGGGGTTTTTCATAGTTATCTTTGCATATATGGAAGATTGGAAGAGTGTTTTTTAGAATGGCCCCTATTTCATGAATAATGTTGGTATTTTCATGAGGTTTTGGGAATAATGTTATAATCCAGAAAAAGGAGAATTTTTGGTAGCCCCGGTTTGGATAAGATTTTTCTCCCTGCCAGAAGATTTTTGGGAACCCGACATTATGGAGGGCATAGGAAATGTTATTAGGTACTTCATGAAAATATCATGGATCACCAAGAGAAGAATACACACCTCTTATACCCGAATCTGCATTTACATGAATATATCGAAACCCATCCCATAATAAATTGAGCTCGAAAATCATGATTCTATATGGACACAAATGATCGACTATGAACATGTGTCATTAACGTGTAGGCCTGATTTTATGAACATGGGCATCTCATGAGGGATTTTTTTCTTACTCATGAGGCCTGATTTTTTTCTTACTGAGATGGAGATGGGTTTCAACCAGTGGTGTTGAAAAAGAATAAACCTACTCGTAACCAAGTGGCACAAAAAACAAAAGGAAAACCACAATATAAGGATATTTCCACCCTTAGGGACAACCAATTCATTGTTTTGGGTCAATTCGCAAATCAGGGAGAAGAAAAACCTCAGCAAGAAAAGAAAGCAGTTCAACTAATCGAGTAGAGGCACCGAGTAATAACACTTCGAACTAGGTAACCACCAAAAAAAAAACCTGTAGAATCTAAAGGATGATCAAGAACTCATGGAAGTGTTGGACCAAACCAACAAGATCCTGGAAGCTGAGGAAAAGAAGGAAAAACTAGGTGTAGATGAAAGGAGCATGTTCAAATTTTTTCGTACTTGGGAAAAGGCAGATGCACATGAGATCCCTGTAAATCAAATTTCTCCGCTTATATGGAGAATGGTGTCAAAACAACGAGAATCTGGAATTCAATCCACAAAAATTAATCATAGAGAAATACAACGACTCCCAAATCATCCACGAAAATGAATCCATCATAGTCGAAAGGGTTAAAACGAGCAAAAAACCACCATGGATACCCTCAAATAAATCATAGAGTATTATCATCGAATCTCCTTATCTTCCTAATTGAATTGGTATCTTGGAATATTATAGGGTTAAATAGAAAAGGAAAGTAGAGGTATTTGAAATCCAAGATAGAGAAGGAGAAACCAAACATATTATTGTTGTAGGAGACCAAAGTCTCTTGTGAGAAATTAACAAATATTTTTAGTGGATGTTGGAGAGGTAGTAAGTTGATGGAATTTGATGTGAGAGGCATTATGGGTGGGATTTTTGTGGTTTGAGATCCTAGCGATGAGAGATTTCCAGGACTGGCTGGAAACCCCCAACATTCTCTCAGGTAGATTTCGTTGCCGAAGGGGTGGAGAGAGAGTGAGATCGTTGGAAGTATATTGACACTGAATTTCTAGTTTAAAAGAGAAGTTACTAGCAAATATGAGGAAGATAAGGAAAATACATCAAGATGATTTTTGGATAATAGGAGGATATTTCAACCTTATTCATAATCTAGAGGAGAAAGGGGGAGGAATTAGGAGGTTGGAAGCTACAATGACAACATTTCAAGAAGTTATCCACGACCTCAATCTTGTGAAAATGGAGACATGTAATGAGACTTATACCTAGAATAACTAATGTGATAGACAACATCAGGTGGCTTGTCATTTGGATCAGTGTCTTCTTTCTAATGAAAGCCTAGTCAAAGATATGTATATCGAAGTAATGATTCTCCCTAGCCTAGGTTCTGACCACTGGCCAATAAATTTGGAGATTGACCTGAAAATGGAACCCTATAACAAGACATTTCATTTTGAGAGCTTTTATCTTCACAATTAGGATTTTTTGGACAAAATGGAGAAATGGTGGCAAGAAATTTCAATGCCAGTAGGAAGTTTGATGCAGATATTCCAACGAAAATTAAAATAATTGAAGCAAGGAATAAAATCCTGGAATAAGAACAAATTTGGGAATATCCATGTATACAAAATAAGTTGGAGGCCCTCATGGAGGAGATACATAATAGAATCATTGAGGAAGGAGATCAAAGACACTGATAGAGGAGAAAGGTGACTCATTCATGATTTGTAAATGTGTCTCAAACAAGAAGAATTCCTCTGGAAACATAAATCCCACATCTAATGGATAAAAGAGGGAGGGTGAAATTCCAAGTTGTTTCATATATCTCTGATTAAAAACCGACACAACAGTCAAATTTTCTCTCTCACTTCTAGGGAAGGAAACTGATTAGTAGAACATGGAGATATGGAAGTAGAATTTGTATTCTTTTATTAGGACCTGCTATTTGAGGGTGAATAAGATATATCTAAAGCGGTCAATGGGGTGAATAGCCACATCCCACACTTGATAACTCTATATTATAATGCGACCTTTATGATGGAAATTTCCAGTATGAGGAAGTGGAGTAAGTGGTGAAATACATTCCTAAAAATAAAGCTCTGGGTCTAGATGGATTCACCAGAGAGTTATTCAAAGCCTACTGGAATTTAATAAGAAAATACATCCATGTCTTGGTCAAGGAATCTTGATGATCGAAACAGGTATGGTCCGGTTTAAATGTAAATTTTCTTAATTTGATTCCTAAAGCTAACAACTCTAGTGACCCAAGTGACTACACATATATTGCACTATGTAATGTGGTGTACAAAATTATTTCGTCAACCATTGTGAGGAGATTGAAACCTCTTTTGAAACATATAATAAACCCATAACAAAATAGGTTTGCGGAGAGTCAACTGATTCTTGATGGCATTGTGACCACCCATGAGATCATCCATACGCTAAAGTAGAACAAGAAGGTTGGGATGGTGGTCAAACTGGATCGGTCCAAGGCATATGATAGGATGAACTAGAGCTATCTCATTAGAACATTGGAGGATTTTGGATTCTTTGCTTCAGGAGTTAGATGGATAAGGTCATTAATCTCCAGTAAATTTTTATTTAGTTTGCTAAATGGGTCCCCTATGTACACATTTCGTTCATCTCGTGGAAATAGGTAGGGAGATACACTATCACCCTTCCTATTTATCATTTAAATTGAAGGGCTGGTATGATACATCAAGGAAACAATACAATCGAGTCATTTGAGAGGTATAATACTAGTGGGACATGATCTGACCATGCCCCACCAATAGTTTGTGGATAGAATTATGCTATTTAGTGAACCAAATCTGTAAGAGACAAGAGCTATGGATAATATCCTCTCATATTTTCAAGATGCTTGGAGAATTTTGATCAATGGAGTTAAATCCAACATGTATTTTTTCTATACTCCCAAGTCAATCCAGAGAAACTTGTCTAGAATTCCAGGCTTCAAAGTGGGCTTATTGCCAACAAAATATATGGGAGTCCCTCTAGTTACAAATCCTTCGAGGATGATTTTTTGACACGATATTAAAAACAAGATTAATAAACTCTTGATGAATTGTACTTTTAGTTCACTGGATATTACTAGCTGGGTTACACCATTGAAATCAGTCTTGCAAGGTATCCCAATATATAAACTATTAGTGCTTTAGGCTCCTAAAGGGGTGTACAATGATATCATCTATGCATTTCATAAATTTCTTTGGCAAGGGGCACACCACATCAAGAAATGGGCATTAGTGTACTGGAAGAAGCTATGTCTTCTGAAATGGGGTGGGGGACTTGGACTAAGAAACCTAAAGAAGCTCAATAATGTGATGGGAGAAAATCTATGTTGGCATTGGATACAGGGAGGCTCTATGTTATGGAAAGTCATATGGGATAGAAAATACAACTAGGTGTTGATGGTGCTGGAAATCCTTCAAACAAGGGGTCACCTCGATGAAAAGTCCCAATTATAATTCACACTGTTTGATGTAGGAGCCCTTCCGGAACTAAGGCCTGACTGCAGTAGATTACTATAGATTTTCCTTAGCTTCAATGTTCAACATAAGAGAGTCATACACAAGTAATTTCATATTAGTAAGTGATTATTCCTTGTGGATGCTCAGTTGTGGAATGTATCAAGGTTATTTTACCGAAAGGGAAAAAAAAGTGAGCCTTTTGAAGAAAAGTAATAGTAATAACCTAGAAAAGACACATGATGATACGTAAACTGCCATGGATATTCCACTGGACTGTTCATCACAACATATCTGATAATATTATATTAAAATATGAGATTCTACACTATTAAAATTTTATTAAACTTTAAGATATATATATTTAACTGTAATTAGTGCATGAATGCAAATATAATTTATGCAGAAAAGTAGAGAACGAAAAAATAAGCTCACACACACATAAGACATAAGATATTCTCTCTGGGAAACCCTTTCAGGAGAAAACCCAGCTGGAAGGTGAGGCTGCTTCTCTCTCTTTCTATGTCTGGAAATATGGCTGCAGGTACAAAGAAGTAATGCATGTGGCCCATGGGATGCTACATTGCATATATCCTCTCTATGTGCTCTACCTCCTATCTCTCTTGGCTAGTTTTTCTCAACTATGGAACAAAATTATCTCGAAAGAATGGAATGCCTCTTCCTCCTAGTGGCTCGATTATAACACAACCCAATAGCTTACTAATGGTTAATTTTGACTACATCAACTCTTAACTAGAGTTACAAAATAGAATATTCTAGAGTATTTTACATAAAAAACATGTGGCTAGCCCCTTTTCTATGAATAATGGGGGCTGACGTGGCATCCTCCCAAACTATAGGTGTGAAAACAAGAAGGTCAAATTCTAGGTGGCATAACTTTTTCATACAGACTTGGATTGATGCAATTCTTGTGCCGTTGGAGAGATATTAGTGTGTAGAATAGAATAAAAATTGCGCCAAAAAGGGGAAAAAATTTAGCCCTAAAAAATGTTGTTTGAATCCTCAAAATGCTCCCAAAATGTTTCAAACTCTGTTTTTCCAAACTGGGCCCCGCCAGTAAAAATGGTCCCATGAGCTAATTCCTCCAATTTTTTAACTCCAAATGCATTGATATGGATGAAAAATAATATAATGATCCAATCCAGATCAAACCTCCCCATTTTGGGAGGCTTTTGGTCCCCAAAAGTGTTTACTGAATAAGGTGAAGAAATTTTTCCTCCACCTTCTCTCTGGTGTACCATTTAGCTTTGCCTGGAATTTTTCCCTTCAACCCAATCTTCAAAAGGTCTTGCTTCACTTGTCTTATAGTTCTGGGCATCTTCTGCAAAACTATATCTTCTGTCAACTTTGCATGAGAATATAGTGCTAAATCCTCCATAGAAGGTAGCACATGTTCCTCTTCCTGATCTAGTATGGAAGGCTCATGGAGTTTCAAATTCTCCAAATTAACAACTGAGTAAATGTGCATATATGGTGGTAAACTGTGTCGATATGAATTATCACCCACCTTTTCCACTATCTCAAAGGGACCATACCTCAGAGCCTTGATTTTCTTACCAGGCCCCTACAACCTCTCCTTGTTCAATTGTAACCATACTTCGTCTCCCACCTTGAATGTCTTCTTTGTTTTGTGTTGATCATGCCTGGAATTATACTTCTCGTGTGACTCATAAAATGTTTCCTATACATTTATATGGATCTTCTTGATATTTTCTATAAAAATTTCAACCCTCAAAGCATCTCCTGTAAGATCTTCCCTCACTCCTCCTTATTTATTATATGCAATATCCAAAGGTGAAGGTGGAAAATATCCAAAACAAGTCTCAAATGGGGACTTTCTTGTAGAAGTGTGAATTTATCTATTATAATAATGTTGTATATATACCATATTTTCATCCCAGGTCTTTGGATGCTTATGGTTGTATCCCCTCAGAAGCTGCACCAAAGTCTTGTTGACTACTTTTGTTTGCCCATCTGTCTGTGGATGGAATGTTATAGATCTCTTCAAATTCATGTCCATATTCTCCCACAATGAAGTCCTTAATGCATTGATAAATATTGTATCCTTGTCTCAAATGATGCTCCTTGGTATCCCAAAGTGCACCCAGACCCGTCAAAAGAACAAGTTTGTTGCTTCTTTTCCGATGATGGTCCTTATACAGGGAATCAAAACACTCACCTTGTTTGTTAGGTCCCTATATTACTAGTATATTCCCTTATTGTTGTTAGAGTAACCCCCTTATTTTTATTATTGTACCCCTGTAACCCCCATATTGTTATTATTGTGCCCTTAAATTATTATTTTTAGGTCGGCTAGGATTACATTGTGGCCCCATGGACTCCTATATATAGAAAGGAGTTTTTGTAATTTGTATCATCCAAGAATTGTTCATTAATGTAATGTATTGGAGGTTTCCCCCTCAAAGTGGCTTATTTCTAAGGCGTTGATATCTCTTTTATTCTATTTTTGGAGCTGGTTTCACAACATTTGGTATCAGAGCTTTGGATTCTAGAGTTTCGCTGCTCCAAACAGGTCATCGTGGAATTTTCGCTATAACTTGTTTTCTAAGAAGTTTCAGAAGCTAAAATTTCTAGGGTGCAAAGCAGACATCCTGAGGAACATCTTCAAAACCTTTCAGAGCTTGGTTTGCAATATTTTGGAAGATATGATATGTGGAAGTTAGGTATTTTTGTAGGCTCCTCAATTTAATCTAAACAGGCCATCATGGAATTTGCGCTATAAAAATTGTTCTACGAAGGTTCAGAACCTGAAATTTTTAGGGTGTGAAGCTGAAATCCTGAGGAAACTTGTCGCAAAATTTTAGAGCTTGGTTTGCAATATTTTCAGAGATATGATCTGTGGAAGTTAGTGCTGTTTTAGGATCCTAAATTTCATCTCAAAGAGGTGATCGTGAGAAAAGCTTCATAACTCTCTCTCTAAGCATCGGATTGGAGTGTCGTAAAAAGTGGCCACAAGTACATGGACTGTAGTTTCTTTGCTATCAATTTTAGAGCTAAAAGACAAAACAGTGACACGTGGAAAGTCGTACAAGTTAGATCTACTGAAACAATCCATAATTAGGTCATTGTGGGAGATTGGACATAACTTTATCTTGAAGAATCCAAATCAGCTCAGACCTGTGACATTCAAAAGAGGATTCAGAAGGCTACCTTAGTGCTAAATTTCAGATATTGAAGAGCTATAACCATAGAGATAATCCAATCTAAATAGTGAGCTCTTCAAAAGAAAGAAAAATGTGTGTAATTTTTTTCTGAATTGCATAAGTCTTGTTTGAAGAATCAATTTGAATTGATTCCAAGGGCATATTGTAGAATAGATATCAGTATTGGGTTCTAAAAAATGCCCTGTAAAAATAATTCAACACCCATTAAGCCTTCAGAAGGCTCTAGTATGACCCATGAAGATGAAGAATTGCAACATGATCTATCAAAATTACAAGAGCAAGTGCACCAAATTTCGCTCTCGCAAAGAGCAACAAAAAATGAAATGGAAGTTTTGAAGAAAGGCATGGAAGAAAAGATGGATGGTGTGAAGAATAATATGGATGGTTTGAAGAATAATATGGATGTTTTGAAGAAAGGCGTGGAATATAAGATAGATGGCATGGAATCTAAGATGGATGAAATGGAAGCTAAAATGGAAAACACGAAGAATGATATAAAAGCAGACATGGAAGGTTTGACAAAGTTGATACAAGAAATGTTTCCTAATGGTGAAAATATAGTAGAGAAAACTCATGATGAGAATAAAATAAATGTTAATCGTGATTTCATAAACTCTAATGTTGGCAGGAAGAACCACCATATTCCGAAAATGGATATGAGGAATTTTGATGGAAAGGATCCTGTAACATGGATACTACAGATGGAGCAATATTTTGATCTCCATAATGTGCAAAAAACACAAAAGGTACGGATTGCAACTTTACATTTAGAACAAAATACATTTGTATGGTATTGATGGCTTTGCTCCCATAAAAAAATTGTCACTTGGTCCATTTTTACGGAGGAAATGATAGCACATTATGAGGATACAAAGAGAAACACCTTCTTTAGCCAATTAATAAATCTCAAACAAAAAGGTCTAGTGGGGCAGCACATTGAGGACTTCCAAAAATTGAATATAAGGGTAACTGATATTCCAGAGGAACACAGGATTGATCTCTTCATTGGTACTTTAAAGGATAACATCCAACATGAAGTTCGGGTTTTTGAACCTGATTCGTTGGAGAAGGCATTCAAGTTGGAAAGAAAAATTGAATGTAAAATTATGGCGACAAGGAAGCCTACCACTCACTTCTATAAAGAAGGAAGTGTTTCTATGCCTAGATTTCCACAACCTACAAGGTTGACACCACAAAAATTGGAAGAAAAAAGAGAAACAGGGCTTTGCTATAGTTGTGATAGCAAATACAGTAAAGGTCATAAGTGTGCCGAGAAGAAACTATTTTACATAGATTGTGAAGAGGAAGAAGAAAATGAACAAGAAGAGGATATACACCAGGAACCAGCCCTAGAAGAGGAAGAAATGAGTCTGACCATATCGTGTAATGAATTGGCAGGAATTACCACTCCTCAAACTCTCAAGATAGAAGGACATATCAAGAAGAAAAAGGTAATAGTGTTGATTGATTCAGGTAGCACCCATAATTTTATTCATTGTAAGGTAGCCAAAAAATTAAATTGTTTCCTATACCCAGCACCAGAATGTCAAGTGATGGTTGCAAATGGAGGAACTATAAATTGCTCTGGAAAATGCCATAATATCAAGCTAACCATGGGGGAATATGTATTGACTAGTCCAATGCTTTCCATTCTTATGGGAGGTGTTGATGTTGTACTAGGAGTACAATGGTTACAATCTTTGGGGACGGTAGCTTTTAATTTTCAAGAACTTTTCTTGAAATTTTTTTCAGAAGGAAAGGAAGTTGAATTACGAGGTATTGTAGGGAAGCTAGGAAGGATAATAAGCTCTAATGTCATGACAAAGCTTCTAAAGAAAGAACAACGAGGCGTAATTGCACAATTATGCTCACTAGAAGTTCCGACATCAAAATCATCTATTTCTGCAGATCTTCAACAAGTCTTGGACAATCATTCCAAGGTGTTTGAAACTCCCAAAGGACTCCCACCTATTCGTGATCATGATCATGCTATTCATTTGATTCCAGGAAGTGTTCCTCCAAACATCAAGCCTTATAGATATCCTTATGTCAAAAAGAGCGAAATTGAACGTATGATTGCAGAAATGTTAGAGGCGGGTATAATTCAACCTAGTCAAAGTTCTTTCTCTGCTCCTGTAGTATTGGTACACAAGAAGGATGGATCATGGCGCATGTGTCTGGATTATAGGGAGCTCGATAAGCTCACCATTAAAGATAAATTTCCCATTCCTGTGATTGATGAATTATTGGATGAATTACATGGAGCAATTTATTTTACCAAGTTGGATCTTCGTTCGGGATATCATCAAATTAGAATGAAGACTGAAGATATTCCAAAAACAGCATTTCGAACTCATGAGGGTCATTATGAATTTTTGGTCATGCCTTTTAGCCTTACCAATGCACCTTCTACATTTCAAGGGTTGATGAATTCCATTTTCAAACCCTTCCTTAGAAAATTTGTGCTGGTATTTTTTGATGATATACTAATCTATAGCAGGTCTTGGAAGGATCATGTTGAACATGTTGACAGGGTGCTCAAACTATTGCGGAAGAAACAATTATATGCAAAAATATCCAAATGTTTCTTTGGAGTACAAGAGGTGGAATATCTGGGTCATATTGTATCTCACGAGGGTGTTAAAGTAGACCCTAACAAAATTAAAGCCATTAAGGAATGGAAAGTCCCCACAACCATAAAGCGGTTGCGAGGATTTCTCGGGTTAACAGGGTATTATCGCAAGTTTGTTAAGAATTATGGGAGAATAGCAGCACCTCTAACAACATTATTGAAGAAAGATGCATTTTCATGGACTCCTGAAGCAACTAAGGCCTTTGAACATCTTATAGAGGCAATGTGCCTAGCACCGGTCTTAGCTACGCCAGACTTCACAAAAACCTTTATTGTGGAATGTGATGCCTCAGGAAATGGAATTGGTGCAGTTTTAATGCGGGAAGGAAGACCCATTGCTTTTGAAAGTCGTCCAATCAAAGGAAAGTATTTACAGAAACCTATTTATGAGAAGGAAATGTTAGCAATATTGCATGCACTAAAGAAATGGAGAACTTACCTAATGGGAAGACACTTCAAGGTAAAAAATTATCATGATAGTCTTAAACACTTTTTGGAACAAAGACTATCTTCAGAAGAGCAGCAAAAATGGGTCACAAAGATGTTGGGTTATGAATTTGAAATAATCTACAAAAAAGGAAAGCTTAATGTTGTTGCAGATGCACTCTCAAGAATGAATGAAGAGGTGGAAGCATTGCTTTGTGCCATTTCTATTATCCAACCAGATTGGATAACTGAAGCAAGAGATGAATGGAAGAAGGACAAAGATGTATGGATACTCATTCAAAAGTTGCAGCAAGATCCTAGTACATCTGATACATTTAGTAGGAAAAATGATTCCTTATGGTACAAAGATCGCTTATATCTTTGTAAGAATTCCCAACTAAAACAAAAGATTCTTCTGGAATTGCACACTTCTCCTTTAGGAGGACACTCAGGATTTTTAAAAACTTACCACAGGGTGAAGAAATAATTTTTTGGGATGGCCTTAAATCTGATATTCAAAAGTTTGTGGCAGAATGTTTGGTTTGCCAGCAGAATAAAGTTGAGACAATTAAGACCCCGGGACTTCTACAACCTTTATCCATTCCAAGTCAACGTTGGGAGGAGATTTCAATGGATTTTATCACAGGTTTACCTAAGTACGAAGGAAAGAGTGTCATCATGGTGGTAGTTGATAGACTTACCAAGTATGCACACTTTTGTGCATTATCTCATCCATTTAAAGCAAGTACAGTTGCTACTACATTTATGGACAAAATTCAAAAGCTACATGGAAGCCCAAGGGTTATTGTGAGCGACAGAGATCCCATTTTTACTAGAAATTTTTGGACGGAGTTATTTGCTTGTTTGGGTACTCAATTAGCTCATAGCTCATCTTATCATCCTCAATCTGATGGTCAAACTGAGATAGTAAATAAATGTTTGGAAGGATATCTTCGTTGTTTTGTATCTGATAAACAAACACAATGGGTCAAATGGTTACCTCTCGCTGAATGGTGGTATAACACTTCCTTCCATACTGTAGCAAAAATAAGTCCATTTATGGCACTTTATGGATATCATCCACCATCTATCACATCATCTTTAAGAGAAAATTCGAAGGTTCAAGCAGTGGAAGATCACATCGAGCATCAACAAGAAGTTCTCCAACTCTTAAAGGATAACTTGAATTTGGCACAAAATCGAATGAAACAACAGGCGGATCAACATCGCAGTGAGAGAAGTTTTGATGTAGGAAACTGGGTATTTTTACGGCTACAACCATACAAACAAATGTCCCTCAAGCAAGCTAAGAAGGATAATAAATTATTACAAAAGTATTATGGTCCTTACAAGTTGTTGCAAAAGATTGGTACTATGGAATCGATCAATTTCAGAGTATCTCATCAAGTGGAAGAACTTACCCACTGAAGATTCGACATGGGAGGATGAGAATTTTATACAAAAGCACCCAGAGCTACTCAAGCGTTGAGGACAACACTTTTTTTGAAGGAGAGGGGCATGTTAGGTCCCTATATTACTAGTATAGTCCCTTATTGTTGTCAGTGTAACCCCCTTATTGTTATTATTGTACCTCTGTAACCCCCATATTGTTATTATTGTGCCCTTAAATTATTATTGTTAGGTCGGCTAGGATTACATTGCGGCCCACTAGGATTACATTGTGGCCCCATGGACTCCTATATATAGATTTTTATCATCCAAGAATTGTTCATTAATGTAATGTATTGGAGGTTTCCCCCTCGAAGTGGCTTATTTATAAGGTGTTAATATCTCATTTCTTCTATTTTTGGAGCTGGTTTCACAACATTTTTGAACCTAAGTATGAGGGGTTTCCGCAGTGCATTATATTAGATATCATTTTTGGGATTCAACTGTGTTAATTTAGTCATTCATCTATGACCATTTCCATGAAAGGTAGTCATAACTGACTAATTTCTCATGATTTTTGAATATTCCACTTAGCATTCATTAAACTGTTGAACCTCTCAACTACCACAAACAGGTAGTCATGTCCCTTCTCAGTTATCGGTAACCCTCGCACAAAGTCCATGGAAATTCTTTCCCAAGGATGAGTAGGCATAGGTAAGGGATGATATAGACCTTGTTTCCTGTTTCTAGGTTTGCTGGTACAAAAAATCATGCATCCTCTTATGAACCTAGCTACCTTCTCTTACACCTTGGGCAAATAAACATACATGTGAAAGTTATCCACGATCTTCCCTAAACCAAAGTACCCTGCAACCTTGGAGGTGTATGCCTCTCTAATCAGCTGCAATCACTCACCTTTAGGAACATTTAGATTATCGAACTTGTAGAGTAACCCATCTTTGATATGCTAGTCAATGGTGTTGTCGCCATCATGCACACGACTCGGACTCTGCAACTGCTGATACACCTCCTTGAAGTCCTCATCCTTTAAATATGCTTATTTGTATGCATCATGGGTGAATAGATCCTTGTGCATAAGAGTACTTGAAGATGTAATATTTGATGTGGGTGGCCTCGATAGAATGTTGGCCAAATTATTTGTTCTTCCCTTCTTATACTTGATCTCCAAATGAAACTACTGTAGAAACCCCATCCACTTGTAATGTCTGGTCTGTTGTAGCTTATTTCGGGCCTGCAAATATAGTAACGATAGTGATCTGTGTGGATTACTGCCTCCTTTCCCATCGGATAATGCTTCCACTTCTTCACATCTTGCACCATGACATAAAGCTCCTTAACTTAGTTAAGGTAGTTAAGATATACCCCATGAAAAACTTTAGAATGGTAAAATACATGCCTTCCTCCCTACATCAATACAAATCCCATAGCATACCAAATCACACCCATCTCCACTTCGAAAGGTCATTGCAAGTTTGGTAATGCCATAAATGGTGTTTGATTGATCTTCTTCTTTAACTCCTCGAAATCCCTTTGCTAACCTTTTTCCCATTGAAAACTCTTACCACTTGCTGTCATGGCATGGGGCGTTGTTGCTACCACTGAAAACAAGGCTATGAATTTCCTCAAGTACTCTGTTGCTTGAATGAAACTCATGACCTTAGAAACATTTGTAGGCACTGACCATTTCATGATGGACTCCATATTGGAAGGATCTATATTCAACTCTCCTCCACTGATCACATACCCCAGATACACCGAAGATTGCTGCGTAAAATCACACTTCTTGAGATTTTCTAGCAGTTTGTGCTTCTTCAATGTTTCAAGAACCTTTGTCAAATGTGACATATGATCCTCTGAGGTAGCACTATATACTAGTATATCATCCAAATAAACAATAACAAATGAATCTATAAAAGGGTGCAGTATATCATTCATTAATCTCATAAATGTATTTGGTGCATTGCATAGGCCAAATGGCATGACTACCCACTTATACAAACCTTTCCTAATTTTGAAGGTGGTCTTCCATGTATCTTATTATTTGACTCAAACCTCGTGATATCCAGACTTCAAGTCAAAATTTCTGAAGTAATTTGCTTGTTGCAACTGATCTAGCAGATCATCTATCTTGGGCCGGGGGTATCTATTCTTGAGTGTGATTTTATTCAATGCCTTGTAATACATACACATCCGCGAAGTCCCATCCTTCTTTGGCAAAATGATAATGGGTGATCCACATGGTGATGTACTTGGTCGAATGACACCCTGTTCCAATAGTTGTTGCAATTGTATCTTCACCTCACATGCTTCTATAATAGACTGCTTGTATAGCCCAATATTTGGAAATGGGGAGTCTGGAAATAGTTGGATCTCATGCCCCACTTCTCTCTTAGGTGGTAACCCTTTAGGCTCTTAGAACACATCCTTTTATGCCTATAACAACTTCTCCAATTTTTTCTTTTATTTATTAGTACACCCCTCTAGGGATGCCTTTCCTATTATTGAATCATATTCAAACTAACCTTCCTGTAAAAATAATAAAACATTCTTCTTGCTAGAATTGATCGATTTCTTTGCTTGATTGGCACTTACTAGCGAAATTTTTGACTTGCCTTTTTGTGGGTTGATGATGAACGACTTTCCATCCTTGATAAAATGATACTGATTTTATTTCCTCATGAATATTGCATCTCTCAAGTACATGTATGGACTCTCAAATATGAATTCACATACATAAAGAGGAACCACATATAGATCTACTTCATCAATAAAATCAACACTGATAGCAAATCTAATTCTACATTGTTTTGTTACCTTTAGTTCGACATCCTTATTTACCCATCCCAGCTGGTAAGGGTTTGGATGATCACCAAATTATAGCCCCAACTTCTAGACTAGCTCTGATGCAATGAGATTCGCCTGCGATCCTCAGTAAATCAGAGCATCAACCTTGGTCTTCTTGACCTTTATATTTATATGGAAAAGTTTGGTCATTTCTTTCTCTTCTTGTTGTTGAAGGCTACTCAGATTCACCTCCTTCTGTACTGACGTACAAATGATTGTCTCATCCACATTCGAGATGCTTTCAACTTGGTTTCTTGACTTAGTGACCATGAGATTCTTCTCCTTGTTATATTTCTTCTTGTTCTTTGGGTTTAGCTCTGGATGCAACTTCCAAAACTTCTCCTTTGTATGAGCATTAATGCTGCAGTGGTTGCTAGGATATTGGCACTGATGTGCTGTGGCTGCCATATTTTTATCTTTTCCCCATTTTTTATTCTTCTTCTCTTCCTTAGAAGCGTCATGTTGCTCCTTCTCCTTCTATCCACTTGATTGCGCTCTTTTCAAGCCTATGTTCTACAGGTATTGTGCCTGTATACAAGCCTCATCCACCGATTTGGGATCGAAAAAAATCACTTTCTCACAAAGATGGCAGTGAAAACCCCCTAAATACTTGAGGATTACATCTGGGTTCTTTGGAGAGATACCAAACATTATAGCCATCCACTATGTAGCCATATTTCTAAATTATGTGGTGGACTCTTGCATGCTTTGGCCTATCTTTTGCTTGAAGTAATGCCACCGAATCCACTGGTACTCCACGTACCCAATGAGATAAAAATGTGACTTAATGAGTATTTTAAAGTACTCCCACTCAGTCACTGGAGGTTCTCCCTCCAACCTCAGGGTTTCCATGTGGCTCTCCCACCAAGTCAGTGCATGTCCCTCCAATTTCAACCACGTAAATGAGATATTTTTCCCTTCCTCGATCTGATGGACACTGAAATAAAGTTCTAGTTGCTGCAACCAGTGGTTCAACTTCATAATGTCGATATTTTCTTAGTAAAACTTGATATCAACTTTTTCTTCCACATTAAATAAGGTTTGTGATTGGTTCTTGACATTCAAACTGGGTTGATTTTTTTCGGGCTCTTTCTTCGGCTGGTTCACTCTTTCTCCCAGATCTTCTGTTCCCCATTCTGATTTGTACTATGCACTCGAACCCCCTTCCTCTCCAAATATTCCCATATTATTTATTACGGCCTCCATGATTAGGTTTAAATTATAGTTTATATCTGCGACTTGTTGTTCGAGAAATGAACACCTCACCTCTGCATGATCGTGAGGTTCGTTTATAGATTTGTCGCCCATGATTATGGTTTTACGATTTTCGACCCCACCGACCTAGATCCGTGCAATCTCCACAAAATACCCAAAGAAACTGGTTATGATACCAAATTATCCGTAAAATGCCATGGATATTCCATTGGACAGTTTGTCACAATAGTTTTGATAATATTATATTAAAAATATGAGATTCTAGACTATTACAATTTTATTAAACTTTAATATCTATAGATTTAACTGTAATTAGTGCATGCATGTGAATATAAATTATGAATAAAAGTAGATAACGAGAAAATAAGCTCTCACACACATAAGACACAAGATATTCTCTCTAGGAAACCCTTTCGAGAGAAAACTCAGCTGGAAGGTGAGGCCACTTCGCTTTCTTTCTTTGTCTGGAAATATGGCTGCAGGTACAAAGAAGTAATGCATGTGGACCACGAGCTGCTACAGTGCACAAATCCTATTTGTGTGCTCTACCTGCTATTTCTCATGGCTATATTTTCTCAACTATGGAACAAAATTCTCTCGAAAGAATGGAATTCCTCTTCCTCCTAGTGGCCCGGTTATAACACAACTCGATAACCTACTAGTGGTTAATTTTGACTACATAAACTCTTAACTAAAGTTACGAAATAGAATATTCTAGAGTCTTTTACATAAAAAAATTGTGGCTAGCACCTTTTCTGTGAATAATGGGGGTTGACATGGCATCCTCCCGAACAATAGGTGTGAAAATAGGAAAGTGAACTTCTAAATGGCATAACGTTTCCATACAAACTTTGATTGACACGATTATTGTGCCATTGGAGAGCTCTCAGTGTGTAGAATAGCATTAAAAGGTGCCTCATTAAGGGGAAAATGTTTACCCTCAAAAAACATGTTTTGAAGCTTCAAAAATGCTCTTGGATGATTTCAAGCCCCGTTTTTCCAAACTTGGTCCCGCTAGTAAAATTGGTCCCATGAGCTGGTTCCTCCACTTTTCCCACTCCAAATGCATTGATATGGATGAAAAATATTATAATGATCCAATCTAGATCACACGAGCAAGTACATAATAATGAATCATTGACCAACTAGTGAAATAGTTCACACAAATGTAATGATTGTTGAAACACATACATGAAACCTTCAACAAGATAAGTACCAAAGCCACCAAAATAGTTCAATTTATTTAAAACAGATGAAAAAAAATACAGCTAAAACCTTCAAAGAATATTCTTACAATATTTACGACATACGCATGAAAGTGTGTTGGCTCAATGAGCTTCTGAATTAAGCAAAAGATCCAAGATACATCAATATAGTGAACACCACTAACCCTAATAATGGAGCATTAGAGCAGTCACTTGCTCTTCCAAATGAACTATCTTCCTCTCTAATTCCTAGTAGGAGGAGCCAAGGTGAAATTTCCTTTGCATGAGCTATTAGGGTGTATATATAATAAATGGAGTGATCGATCACCTCCATTGTAACTTTTGGACTACCATCATGACCGTTTGACTTCTCATTGAACTTTCGACTTCCTACATGACTTTTCACATTACATGGATGAATCTTAGACTTACAATTTACATTATAGCTCTCCAATATTTCATTTACATAATCCAATAATGATGTGGAAAAATATTACTTGTGACAGGACATGACATGACACTGATGACATGGATTGCATGATGATGTGGCAGTGCCAAGTTGTCTAGCTTGTTACTTTGTATTCAATAAAATATGTATCCAATACTTTGTCTTCATGAGAGATATGATTTGTTATTCATATCCACCCTCCAAAGGGTGTGAATCATTATGGAGTCTTCATGTGGTCCTATCATTTGATATTCTTTTTTACTCTTGCGTTCCTTAATCTTCTTGCCTGATGATCATCTTATCTCTTCAGGTTCATAAGTGTCTTCAAGCATTGTCTCCTTCTCCTTTTCCTCCATCATCATACTGTCATGATAAGATAGAGTATCTAAAACTAAAAACCACTCATGATAAGGCAAAATCATTTTGAAAACTTGTAATATAACATGCTCATGAAATCACTTGTTAGGAATGGAATCCGGTGACTGATTGAGTGCTTGACTCAGGTATTACGTAGTTCCAAGGATGAAGGTACTAGACTGAGGCTTGAAATTGTACAATGCACAATTTAGGATGACCAGGGTCAAAGGATTGCGCAATTGAGGGGTTCAAGAGCTCAAGGTTAGGGATGTGGGCTTGAGGTTTCCTAATGTGTAGTTCTAGAAGGAAAAACTTAACGGACTACATATTTGAGGGACTTATAATGTCAAGCTTAAGGCTTATGCCTTGAAGTTTCCCAATATGCAGGTATGTGAGGCCAAAATATGTGGTTGCGCAGTTGAGGGGCTCAAGAAATCAAGGTTGAGGATTTAGTCTTGGAGTTCCCCAATGCGTAGTTCTAGAAGGAGAATAGTCTCATGGATTTCGTAATTGCACAACTCAAGGTGTCAGCCTAGAAGCTTGAGGCTTGACACTATGCAGTTGAGGCTGACTGGGTGTAGAAATTTCACATTTATGGAGCTCAAGGGTCAAGTTTGGGCACTACGATTGCAAATTTCATGGTTCCAAAAGGAAAGGTTAGGGCTTGAGGGTTGAAATTGTGCAATGCACAACTCAGGAGGATTGAGTGCAGTCAAGTTGCTCGGGAAGGAAATTTTCTAGATTCGGCTAAGTGTGGAATCAATGAGACCAAAGTGAATAGTAGAAAAAATTAAACACGATCAAACATTTAGATCATTTGATGAAAAAACATTGATCACTAAGAATAAGTGAACAACATACATTCCTCAATGCGATGACATTACGAAAACATTTTCCATGTGCAACACTAAAGGTACACTTTGTGGCGATAGTGACGACACTTGTGCGATAATGCTTGAAAATTTGGGAATGAGTGAAATACATGTCTACATGGTAAGAATGACTCATTATCACAAAATTTACCCCTTGAAACAAACCAAAACTACATTTTATATGATAAGTGACACTTCCCATGTCAAAAGATGACATTTGCTATATGAAGAGAAAAGTGTGAGTGACACTTGTGATATGAAAACGACGATGAAAGTGATGCATGCCAGAGTTCAGATAACATGAAAATGAAATTTATTAAGGTGAAATAAAAATAACGCAATATTGAAAAATATGAAGCGACACTCGCGAAAGCGAAGGCTCGCAAAAGCAAAAATTTGAAGAACTCACCAAAATAGAAGTACAATCACAACCAAGAGTGAGAGATTTTCAATAGAAAGTGTGGATTGACTGTCATCATAGGTTGAACATTGCATAGATACTATCTTGATGGACTGCGTTATTATTGTTCAAGCTCGCAAAAAAGAATGTGATCATGAACATGCTACGAACTGAACACATGTATGAAAGTGAATTTGACACATATTGATCTACCATAAAGTGATTATGGAACAAATGATCACAAGATCCATAGTAGGATCCAAAATTCAAATGTACACCAAATTTTGGAGGGTGTTTGTTGCAGTGACAACACTTGGCGACACACTAGTAGAACCAAAGCTTCTTTTCCTTGTTCAAATATTTCGTGTTGGGTATAGTTCCTCAGGGAGTATTGGTTAATCATTCAAATTAATTTTGCTTCCCCACTTACCCTGTGTATAAACATAGTCCTCTTCACCCTTCCTCGGTTCAATAAAATCATGAAGCCAACTATATCACAATGTTTTGAATCCAGATAAGGGTAATATTATTTGAGAGATTTACGTTTTTTAGAGTATATTTTTTCATCTCTAGTGTTAATTCGCTGCAAGTAGACCTGGACAGTACCCTGGTGGAGTCACTTCAGGAAAAAACATTTCTCCACTACCAGCGAGACTATATAGTACCTCGACGGAGTTTCTTTCTTCACCTACCTGCATAGGAAGACTTTCTCTTATTTCACCCTTTATTTATTTATTTTATAAAGGATTGTGAATATTCACTTATTCCTTTCATGGGTGGAAGAGGGATCGTGAATTAATAAGAGCGGAGGAGGTTTCTCCTTCAAAGAAGCATATATAAAACCTCTGATATTGGTTTGCTAGTTTAGATTTCCCCTTGTCCTTCTCTACTTGATTGGATTAGCGTGGAAAAAAAATGAAACATAAAGAGCTAAGTGTAGGTGTAAGGTTTCTATAATGGGCACAAATATCATGGTTTGACATGAAGCTTTCCTTACATAAGGATCATATTTTCAATCAGAACATCATTAACCAAAAGGTGTAACCACGACAAAGAATAAGGAGTGAAGATTAGCCGAATGTTGAAGTCTCACAAAGAATTTTTTTATTTTTCCACATTTTTTTTCGAGTTGAAGAGAACATCCTTCATGAAAAACAAAAAATAAAGGCAAAAGAAAACAAGGAAACAAAATCAAAAGGACAAATTAGATGGATTCCAAACCGAAAAAAAGATGCAAGACAAAAGCAAGAAAACACAAGAAAGAGTACAGAAAGCAAGTGCAGGATGAGCGTGCGAGCGAAAACTAGTCTACAACTAGACCTACTCCTAAACTAACCAACTAGAAGGTCAGGGTCAAGTGTAGTTTAATTCCCAATGTATCCACCATAACTATTCCAAACCTGCATACATAAATATAAAAGTGATTAAAACAAATATAAAATAATGTGTAATAGAAAATATCAGTGCTTGAATAAGTTGCACAAAAAATTGAAGGTCTTGCATGTTAGCACAATGATATGTCATAACCACTACTTCTAACCAGCTCACACTCTTTCCTTTTCGATGAAAAACATTATTAAACAAACCTCGAAGGTTTCTTGCGAATGTATCTTCATATGTAATTTCCTCCTTAACAAGCATGAGAAAAGATCGAAACTTGTTATTTGCAACATAGCTTGCCAAGTATGATTGCTCCAACCATTCAATGATTGGATCATGAAATTTGAAACATACCTCTTGAGAACCCTGAAATATTTGAAAGAATGAATTTTCAATTAAAATCATGGGATCATGATGAGAATCATGTAAGGGAAAATAATTTGGATCATATTTAGAAGGCTTTTCAAGATAGTGAGGGTCTAACATAACCATCAGTGAAGGTTGAAGTGCCTCGTCTACTTGATAAGTATCTAAATAATGAGATAAACCATAAATACTAATCAATGTGAAATAAATGTCATCATAATATTGATGGGAAAATGATAGTTAGTATTATGATAAAATGGATCATTTGTGGCATGATATTCTCAGTTATAAGATAACAAAGATAGATCAATTTGAACATCTTTACGAATGATTTGAATAGATGAATAATTTTCATCACATGATAAATATAATAAACCTTTTCCTCGTGAATGGTTACACACTTCAATAGCATCGTAATAGTTGAAATAAGTGAAAAGGAATTCCAATATAGTAAATACATGAAACCAATCAAGACATAACAAGTGAAGAAAAATTCTATTCACCAAGTAACTCATGAATTCATTAGCACTCAAGAGGATTTCAGGTACGATGAAGAAAAATATTCACGATAAACAATTCACAAGAAAAACCAAGAGCTGACTATTATGAAATGCATCTGATTGACACAATTAGTTCAACCAAAGATGATATTTGAAATGATTAAATTCACAGCTCCATGATTCTATGATAGATACACATTTAAACCCGAGTTAAGTACAAAATCCTTGCATGGAGAAATAGAATCTTGAATCTGATAAAAAATTGAATCTTGAAATTTCGAAATACTATATCCAAAATACCAAACATATTTGAAGAAGGGTTTTTCACCGAGTAAATCATGCAAAGAGAAGGATTTTGTGAGGAAAACCAGATATGACTTAGTTTGAGGACCTTACCAGAGTCGCGAGATCCTGACATAACCATAAATGAAATTTGAAGTTGCTCGACTTCCTGACAATTCTCAAGACTTTCAAGGATTGTAAAATCACATTTTGAAGATTGAACGAGATCATGCATGGTGAGAGGATAACTAATATCACTGATTTTAATAAGAATACTATTAACCAAATAACAATTATCTATGTTATTGACTTGATCATATTTTACAACCAGATTACTAAACTCGAAATATTATTTTGATCGTAAATCTAGATATGTATGAATCAGGGAAATTTCATGAGAAAGTTGATTTGAATAGTTTTCCTCATGTAAAATAGGAGATGATGAAGGGTGAAAGAATACTCAATGATTAAATTGTTTTCCTTTTCATCATGGATATCATCACTACCTTGTGTTAGTTGAGAATTTAACTCATCAGATGAAGAACTTGAAAAGAAAGCAGTACCCTCATTGAAATTTGATGCATCACAAACAATAGAGTACACTGAGATTGATTCCTTTCTTGTTGAGAGGGAGTGTTGAAATTTGCAACAAGAAATCGTGAAATTGGCATCTAGAAACAACATGAAAACACACACACTAGTGTGGGATCACAGGTCACATAGTGATGGGTCCTAGTGATACATTAGTGTGCAAGCCAATTTATTAAATAAATTGGAAATGTGTCTAATTTAATTTTCCCTTAATTAAATTGGACAATAAATTGTAATATTATCTCATAATCACTTGTAATAGTTAACTAAGTGTGATATACTCAGTTAGCTCATGAAATTAGAGTTGAGGGTGGTTGGTGAGGCATGTAGAGTGATTATATTTGTTTTAGAGTCCAAGTTGCAGTTAGTGTACTAGTTTAATGCATGAGAAATCAGTTAAGTGAGTTAAAGTCAGTCTAACTAGTCGTAACTGATTGTTGCATTAGTGAGAGGTCAAGTGAATTAAATAATATTTAATTCACATGCAGTGATCTGTCAAGTGACTGATGATTTAATATTAATAGTTGCATGCATGTCAGTTATGATGAAAACCCAGCTGAGACAAAGGTTAAAGGGAGGATAATTATCAGTTGTATTTTTAGCAAACTTCCAATATGCAGTTAAAACACCATAGGATTTCCCATGATGTTTGCGCAGTCAAGGAAGGATGAAATTCCTAAAGAATAGGGATTTCATTCCACATGAATTGCGTGAGCAAGGCAGGCTAAAGATAGGATGAGAATTGGCTAAGTACTAGCCCAGTTTTGTCTAGATCAGTGTGAGACAGTCAGGATAGTGCAACAGACACTTATGAGAAGAGTGAATTTTATTGTTTCATGATTCCTTGGTTCATTATACAATATAGATAGAGGGGTTTTGAGTAGCAAGCTTTCCCCAGAAAAATATCTTGTGTTGTGGATTGATTTTCTTTCTCTTACTTGGTGTGATTGTGCGATCGTGTTTATTTTCCGCAAATATTGTAGAAGGATTCAGTATATTGTTTTAGTATATTACATTATCGTATTGAATCCATTGGTATACATATTATTTGTATAATTAAAGCATGGTATCAAAGCGCCATAAATCACTATAGTGGAGAAGAAATTGAGTTTGTGTTGAACATTATTCAAAATTGCAGATAATTTCTCTGGAGCAACAAGCAGATCAAGATGGCTTTCAATGGATTAAGATTGGAATATGCACTCGAGGGAAGTTCTCATTATATTGCATGGAAAGACAGAATGGAGGCAGTTATGGAGGACAACGGGTTGAAATAATTCATTGATAATGATATTCCCAAGCCCGCAACAACATATGTTGCTCTTCTTGATGCTTGGAAAAATAAGATAGCAAGGGCGAGGAGGATCTTATTAGAGGGAGTTCGAGATCAAATTGTCTGAAGTCTCCATGGAAAGGAGACTCCATATGAAATTTTGAAGGCCTTGACAGATCCGTTTCAGAACATACAGCGACAAAAGGAAGTTGGCATTGAAGGACAAGCTTACGAAAATTAAGAAGGAGTAGGGCGAGACGGTACCAGCATACTTGGTGAAGTTCACTCAATTTCGAGATGAGCTTGGAAGTGTTGGTGTGACCGTAGCAGATGATAACTTGGTGAGTCTAGAACCGAGCTGGCATAGTTATCAAGACTCTTTCAATGGGAGGGAGAAGTTACTAGATTGGGTGCGACTTTGGTCGGATTTGGTACAAGAAGAATTCAAGCGGAATACTAGGGATGGATCCTCATCCAAGACTAATGGCGAGGAATATTGTGCCTTGGAAAGAAAGGAAAAGAAGGCCAATATAAAGAAACCCCAAGGCAAAGAGGGCAATAAAGACTTTTCCAAGATCAAATGCTTTCAATGTCACGAGCATGGCCACTATGCTACAAATTGTCCGCAGAAGGAAAGCAAGAAGGAGCCCGCAGTTGCAACGGGTGAAGCATTAGCTTCACAGTTCAAGATTGATTTTACTCTCATTACATGCATGGCCAAAATTGTAATGGGATGCATGTGGTATCTAGATAGCAGTGCCTCGTTCCATATGATGGGCAATAGAGATCTCTTCAGTGACTTGGAGGATAAGGACCTCCAACAAAGCATAGAGTTTGGAGATGATGAGAGGTATAACACTACTAGCATAGGTACAATTACCTTTTAGAGGGAGAATGGCTCCCATCTCAAACTAGCAGACATTTTGCATGTTTCAGGCCTAAGGAAGAATCTTGTATCCATAGCGGTATTGGAAGAACGTAGTTATCAAGTAATTTTTAGAAAAATAAAAATTTTCCTTAAACACATAACTATGGGACAAGTGAAGCAGATCAGTGTAAGAGTCAAGAATGTGTATGCTCTCGAGGTTGATGATGCATGCAAGGCTTTGAGGAGCAATGCAGTGGTTAATGACTTGGTGGTTGAGAGGGAGCAATTATCTCTCAACATGCAGCCTCAGAAGCAGTCTCAGAAGGTTGTGGAGTAGCCACAATTGGAGAAGCAGAGAGGAGATCGAGTGGAAGAGTCCACTCAAGCAGAGACCTCCAGGAGGGGGGAATTTCGAGCCAGAAAGGCACAGGGAGTACATGTAACAATACCTCCAGGTGAGAGGTGGGGCGATGTGGAAAATTAATCCCAAGAACAAATTGGGCATGGTTCATTGAGATGGTGTGTCTCATGGATCAAACCTGGCTACGAGGAGCCCATAATACAAAAATAGTTAGAAGGATTGGTTAGATTGATGCAGTTAGAAGTTAAGAAGACATAAATAAGAGTGAAAGGTGTCGGATACTGGAGCACAGATCAGAGTTGGCAACAGTGCAGAGTGCATGCATGCAGATGTTAGCAGCGCAGATAGTCCAGTAGACATGTGCAGTAGGTAGCAGCAGTCAGAAGACTCTGATGACAAATGCATTATACTAATTGTGTTGTTTGGAGGCTATTCAGTTTCAAAAGTGTTTCATGCAAGAGTTGCACATGTGAAAAAAAATAGAGAAGTGTTGCATGCAAGAGTTGGATGTGCAAACAACACTACAGAACTATTGCATGCAAGAGTTGCATGTGACAACAACACTAGAGAAGTAGTGCATGCAAGAGTTGTTAGAAAATTATATATTACAGAGCAATGCAACACATAAAATATGTGGAAAACACAAGCACACAAAACACATAAAACCAAAGAGACACAGATATGCGTGGTTCACCCAGTTTGGGCTACGTCCACCCCGAACAGCCAGTCCTTCCTTTCTATTATCTAGAAAAATGAAGAGACACAACATGTAGTAGATCCATTGTAATATCCTCTATTCTCTCTCACAGACTCCCTATTTTTTTCTCGCTCTAAGAATACACATACAATACACAGCCGCAATACAATACCCTCATACAAGTGAGGGGTTTCCTTCTAGGGCAAAAAACCCTAAACTAAACATAACTTCTACCGTCAGATCATCTGCCTAATGAACGACCCAGATTGACTAGAAATTACTATACTTTTACAAGGCAATTTTACATCTATTTTTAGCTTCGGGGGCGCTGCCGCCCCATTAAGGTACAAGGCTCCAACGCTGTGATACAAAATAAACAAGATAATCAGGCTCCACACCCAACAAGAGTTGCTTATCCGAACAATACTAGAGAAGTGTTGCATGCAAGAACATTCCAAAGGTACCGGATCGGGACAGATTGATGACTTCCTTGTTGAGAGGGAGTCTTGAAATTTGCAACAAGAAACAATGAAATTGGCAGCCAGAAAAAACATGATAGCACACACACTAGTGTGGGAGTACAGGTCACACAGTGATGGGTCCTAGCGATACATTCGTGTGCAATCCAATTTATTAAATAAATTGGAAATGTGTTTAATTTAATTTTCCCTTAATCAAATTGGAAAATAAATTGTCATCTTATCTCATAATCACTTGTAATAGTTAATTGAGTGTGATACACTCAGTTAGCTCATGAAATTAGAGTTGAGGGTGGTTGGCGAGGCATGTAGAGTGATTCTATTTGTTTTAGAGTCCAAGTTGCAGTTAGTGTATTAGTTTAATGCATGAGAAATCAGTTAACTCAGTTAAGTGAGTTAAAGTCAGTCTAACTAGTTGTAACTGATTGTTGCTCTAGTGAGAGGTTAAGTGAATTAAATAAGATTTAATTCACATGCAGTGATTTGTCAAGTGAATGATGATTTAATATTAATATTTGCATGCATGTCAGTTCTGATGAAGACCCAGTTGAGACAAAGGTTAAAGGGAAGATAACTATCAGTTGTATTTTTAGAAAATTGGCCAGATGCAGTTAAAACACCATAGGATTGCCCATGATGTTTGCGCAGTCAAGGAAGGATTAAATTCCTAAATAATAGGGATTGCATTCCACAAGAATTGCATGATCAAGGCAGGCTAAAGATAGGTTGAGAATTGGCTAAGTACTAGCCCAATTTTGTCTGGATCAGTGTGAGACAGTCAGGATAGTGACTCTTGTGAGAAGAGTGCATTGTATTGTTTCATAATTCCTTGGTTCATTACATAATAGAGATAGAGGGGTTTTGAGCAGAAATATTTCCCCAGAAAAATATCTTGTGTTGTGGATTGATTTGCTTTCTCTTACTTAGTGTGATTATGCGATCATGTTTATTTTCCACAAATATTGTAGAAGGATTTAGTATATTGTTTTAGTATATTACATGATTAGATTGAATCCATTGGTATACATATTATTTGTATGATTTTTACACATGATAAGTGAATAAAGGTTGAAGAGATATATTGGTAATATGATTTCCAGATTTCCCAACTTCAACATTAACGAATAGAGGCACCACGACTAGTACTGGAAAAGGAGGGCAAGGAAAAAAAAGGAATAATACATTCCTCCTCTGAAATTAGAGGTGTATCATGATTTGCAAGATTTGGGGAAGAAAAAACATCAGGGGGTTCAGATTCATCATGTAAAGAGATATGAACCAAATTCTCAAACTATTCTTTTAAGAAATCCCACTATGTATATTCTTTTAGAAATTCATAACAAAGGTGAAGCAATCAATTAGAGAAATCCTCAATTGACTCATTAGGCTTCATTCTTAGTTGATTTATTCTTTTAAGGAAATCCCAGTAATCATACATATCAAATGCTAATTGAATATCCTTGATGAGGTACTCAGAATAATGAATGGAAGCAAGTGGCATGGTATGACACCATCGGTTAATTCAACCTTCAAGTGTTAGGCAGAAAATAATACAAGCCACATATTCACAGTCAATTTCAGAGTGTTCAACAAAATTAAGAAAAAGAGATGTGTGCTCGGTAATAGATGTGTCACCCTCGCTGTCAAAATTAAATTGTGACAAGTCGTCAAGTTGTTCCACAAAGATTAAAATCTCACCAGGGGATAGGTTAGAGAAACATTCTGAGATTATGATTTGGGTATGAGCCATTTAAGATAAGAGGTTAAAAACATACTCAACAGGTGCATATTTTCATCTTCCCTCTTTCTAGTGCCATTTTTTGATGGTGTTGGATATCCGTCAAACAAGGGGTATACTCGATGAAAAATCCCAATTAGACTTCGCATTGTTTAGTGTAGGATCCCTTCCGGAACTAAGACCCAACTACTATAGATTCTTATAGATTTGTCTTGGCTTAAGTGTTCAACATGAGAGAATCATACATAAGTAATTTCAGATTAGCAAGTGAGTATTCATTATGGATGTTCAATTGTGGAATGTATCAAGGTTATTCTACTGAAAGGGAAAGAAAAGTGATCTTTTTGAAGATAGGGAATAGTACTAATCTAGAAAATACACACAAGCATGTACACAAGAATGAATCATTGAACAACTAGAGAAATAGTTCACATGAAATTAACAACTGTTGAAGAAATTACAACACACATTTAACAAGATAAGTACTAAAGCCATCAAAATATTTCAATTTCCTTAGTGTAGATGAAAAAAACACATGTCGCAAACATTCAAATACTAGTCTTACAATATTTACGACAGACACATGAAATTTTGATGGCTCAATGATCCAGATCTTGGGGGGAGGCCCCCAAGATCTAAAAAGTTGAAATGGAGCTAACAGGATCTGCAAAATTAGAATGCCAAAAAAAAAGAGAGAACATAAAGAAAATAAAACCACAAAGAAACTTGTTTTATTAAAACAGATAATAAATGTAGAAGCTACATTGTGGAGGAAAAATTTGTCCTTTTACAAAGTGAGGCTTGTTATTTATATCCTTTTTTGAGATACAATACCATAGGTGGATACCATGGGTAGACACCACTTACAATACCATGGATAAATTCCATGTGTGGATGAATACCATGGGTGGATACATACCATGGGTCACTTACAATACCATGGGCGAATAAATATCATGGGTGGATGAATACCATGTGCCGATGCCATTTACAATACCATGGGTAAATTCCATGGGTGGATGGATAACATGGGTAGATGAACCCCATGGGTTGATGCCATTTTCCATTCGGATCATTCCTCCCTCCTTAAGAAGCAATGGTCCCCATTGCGTGAAGTTCCCTCCTGAGAAGCCTTTGTTGAATATGAAGAGCCACTAAAGAGAAGTGTTTTGTGTAGTTAACCCATAACTGTGATGAACGAAGATCCGAGGATAGAGACACCCTGTAATGCTTGTGACCAACTGTGATATTGACAGTGTGGGGCCTAGCAAATGGACTTCGATGAAGTGTGGGTTTTTGGATGAACCAAAACCATGAAAAACGAAGATCCGAGGATAGAGATACCCTGTAATTCTTGTGACCAACTGTGTGACTAACAGTGTGCGGCCTAGCAAATGGACTTCAATGAAAATGATTTTGTGCGGTTGACCCATAACCGTGATACTGATTGTTGATGATGTAGCAGGTGCCTACATAGCTTGGGGTGGGAGGGAACATCTCCAAATAACCCAAGTTGAACGCTGCTATGATGAAACTGATGAATGTGAAGTAGGTGCCTACTAAAGAGGGGTGGGAGGGCACGTCTCCAAAGGGAACCCGCTCCGAATGCTGCTCCAGATTTAAAATGAGCATAAATCGGTCAATATAATTCAGAATATTGATTATAACCTATTTTTTGAAATGGAATGATCATTATGCATCTTCTCATGTGTTTGAAACCACAATCTGGAGACTCGAGACTCTCAGATTCGCGCTGGAACTGTCTCGCCGTCACAAAATTTCTGAAAAAATAGTTAATTTTAAATCAACGATAACTCCCACATCCGGACTCCGATTTGACCAATTTGTTTTTTGAACTTGGGTGATTTTTCAAGAGGATCTCAGATCTATATCCATTCTTCTGAAATTTTGCATTGAAAATTTTAAAAAATGATAGGAGAGCCGCCGTCCATGAATTGTCGTCAGAAAAATTGCTTCAACATTGCTGATTTTGAATCAGCGACATCTCCCTCATCCGAACTCCAATGTGGCCGATTTTTTTTTTTAAGTTGATTATTTTTTCGCAAGGAATATAGATCTGGTCTTTTTTTTGTAAAATTTTCATTAAAAGTTTCAGATCTGATTTGAAAACTTGCCGCCCAAAAAAATTCATGGATTTTGCTGAAGATTGTTGTAAAACATCGAGACTGAAATATGTTTCAAACCCTCATTCCCATGGAGGCATAACCTGGATCTGATACCTATGATATAGATCTTTGGGGGAAACCCCGAACATCTAAAAAGTTGAAATGGAGCTAACAGGATCTGCAAAATTAGAATGCCAAAAAAAAGAGAGAATATAAAGAAAATAAAACCACAAAGAAACTTGTTTTATTAAAACAGATAATAATTGTAGAAGCTACATTGTGGAGGAAAAATATGTCCTTTTACAAAGTGAGGCTTGTTATTTATAGCCTTTTTTGAGATACAATACTATAGGTGGATACCATGGGCCAATACCATGGGTAGACACCACTTACAATACCATGGATAAATCCCATGTGTGGATGAATACCATGGGTGGACGGATAACATGGGTAGATGAACACCATGGGTTGATGCCATTTTCCATTCGGATCACTCAATGAGCTTTTGAATTAATAAAAGGTTCCAAGATAGATCAAGACAATGAACACCACTAGCTCAGAAAGTGGAGCATCAGAGTAGTCACTTTCTCCTCCAAAAGAACTATCTTTCTCTCTAATTCCCGGTAGGAGGAGCCAAGGTGAAAATTCCTTTACATGAGCTATGAGGGTGTATATATAACAAATGGGGTGATTCATCACCTCCCTCGTAACTCTTGGACTACCATCCTGATCATTTGACTTATGAATGACCTTTCAACTTGCTACATGACTTTTCACATTACATGGATGACTCTTGGAGTTCCACTTTATATTACATCTCTCCAATATTGAATTTACGTAATCCACTGATGATGTGGAAAATAATGATGTGTGACAGGACATGAAATGACACTGATGACATGGAATTCATGATAATGTGGCTATGCCAAGCTATCCTTCTTTCTACTTTGTCTTTCATAAAAGATGTATCTAATACTTCATCTTCATGAGAGATATGCTTTTTTCTTCATATCCACCCTCCAAAGGGTTGTGAATTAGTATGGAGTCTTAATGCGGTCCTAACCTTTGATCTTTTGTTGTACTCTAGTGTTCCTTCATCTTCTCAACTAATGATCATCGTATCTCTTAAGATTCATAAGTGTCTTATAGCATCGTCTCCTTCTCCCGTTCCTCCATCGTAATATTTTCATGATAATATAGAGTACCTGCAACTGAAAACCACTCATGAC
The DNA here is from genome assembly GCA_034641835.2 of Pinus albicaulis. Classification (NCBI taxonomy): domain Eukaryota; kingdom Viridiplantae; phylum Streptophyta; class Pinopsida; order Pinales; family Pinaceae; genus Pinus; species Pinus albicaulis. Next base: position 1,679,580,451 of record CM076578.1, read on the forward strand.
AAGAAGACATCATTCCAGAAACTCCTAATATTATATGTTCATGAAATCACTTGTTAGGATTGGAACCTGTTGACTAATTGAGTAGTTGAATAATGGATTGCGTAGTTCCAAGGGAAAAGCTCTGGGACTGAGGCTTGAGACTGTGCAATGCATAGTTCAGGATTGTCAGGGTCAAAGGATTGAGAAATTGAGAGGTTCAAGAGCTCAAGGCTAGGGCTTGAGGCTTGAGGTTACCCAATGTGAAATTATGGAAGGATAAACTTAAGGGACTGTGTAGTTGAGGGACTCAGAAGGTAAATCTTGAGAGCTGAGCCTTGAATTTTCCAAATGCATAGTACTGAGAGTCCAGGATAGGTGGTTGCGTAGTTGAGGGGCTCAAGAACTCAAGGTTGAGGCTTGAGGATTGGAGTTTCCCAATGTGTAGTTCTGGCAGGAGAATAGTCTCATGGATTGGAAATTTGCATAGCTCAAGGTGCCAGGATGGAATTTTGAGGCTTGACACTATGCACTGTGAATATGTGGCTAACTAGGGGCATAAATTCAGCAGTTATGGAGCTCAAGGGTCAAGGCTGAGAATTATGACTGTAGAGTGCACAGTTCCAAAAGGAAATTTTAGGGTTTGAGGGATGATACTGTGAAATTCAGAGCCCAGGAGCGTTGAGACCACACAATGCACAACTCAGGAGGGATGAGTGAGGTCATGTTGGTTGGGAATACACTTTTCCATATTAAGCCAAGTGTGGGATTAGTGAGACCAAAGTGAATAATAGAAAAAATTTAACATTATCACACACTTAGAGTAGTCGATGACACAAAATTTATCACTTAGAACACATAAAAAACATAATTTCCTCAATGTGATGATATTGTGACAACATTTCCCAAGTGCAACACTAAAGGTACATGTTGCGGCGAGAATGACAACAATTTTGTGACAATGCTTGAAACTTTTGGAATGAGTGTGATACATGTATACATGGTAATACTAACTGATTAGCACTAATTTTACCCCATGAAATTAAAAAAAAAAACTACATTTTATATGATAAGTGACACTTCCCATGCCAAAAGATGATATTTTCTATATGAAGAGAAAAGTGCGAGGGACGCTTGTGATATGCGAACGACAATGAAAGAAACACATGCCAAAGAGAATATAACATCAAAATGAAACTCATTAAGATGAAAGAAAGTGAAAGAGATAATCGAAAACATGAAAGTGACACTTGCAAAAGTGAAGGCACGTAAAAGCAAAAATTCGAAAAACCCATCGAAATAGAAGTACAATCACAACCAAGAGTGAGAGATTGTCAATTGAAAATGTGCATTTACTATTTTCATAAGTTGTACGTTGCATAGATATTGTCTTGATGGACTGCACTATTCTTGTCCAAGTTTGTGAAAAATAATGCGCTCATGAGCATTCTACATATTGAACACTTGTATGCCAGTGACTTCGACACTTATTGATAAACCATAAAGTAACAATGGAACAAATGATTGCAAGATCCAGAGTAGGCTCCAAAATTCAAATGTAGACCAAATTTTGGAGGTGTTTTTCACAATAATAACACTAGGGTATTTCGAAGAAGGATAAGGTTAGAGCATATGAATTCCCTATAGGCTCACCTGTCTAGAACATGGAAAGAAATAATAGGCATATATTTCAACATCACATCTTCTGGGAGATTTGAAATGGCAACACTTCTAGATTACCGGAAGATTCTTGGCAACAAATGTTACGATTGGATCAGGTGGAGGAACTTTGGAAATTCAAGTAGTTTAGGACGAAACAAGATGTTATTCAAGTTGCATATTTTTGGAGATTCCCCCATTCTTAATCCGTATGGTGTAAATAGAAATCAAAATAAAACTGGCATGAAGGAGTTATTCAGAACTGGTTAATCCTTCACCACTCCTTACGAGAAAGGTGAATTTAAAGAGCATAGGACATTAATAAATTGTGGTGAAGATATAATAATTTGGGTATATTCACAATTAAGGAGGCATATGAGTTAACAAAGGATTATGCAGTGATCCCTCAAGAATTTTTTTGGAAAAGATATGGACAAACAATCTATGGCCAAAAATTTCACATTTCATTTTTCTCATAAAACATAGGTGACTCTTGATCTAGGATCATCTTCAAAGGAAATTATTCATTAGTCCATCCTGGTGCCCCTTATTCCAATGACATGAGGAGATAATATGGAGCACTTGTTGAATACCTTTTCAACGACAAAGGAATTGTGGGATATGGTGAGGACAACGTTTGGTTATCTAGATAATTCACCTAATAATATTTGGGAGACCATAGAATATTTGAGGGGATATTTATTAAAAAATATGGGTTTCAATCATTCCTAGACCCTAGTATTGGGATTACTCCTTTAGAAGTTATGGAAAGAGAGAAACAAAATTATTTTAAAAAATCAATGAACCTCAACCCAATTGGTATGGAAAATCTCAATTGATAATGTAAGGGAAACAATTATAGCAAGAAAATGGGGCACATATTATTGGAAAGATTAAGGGGAGAAATCCTTGATCCTTAATAAGCTGGCACTTTCTTAGGAGATGATGGGGCCACATTTTATTTCATAAAATAGAACACATGGCTCTTTATCGCCTGGATTCTCTTTTCCTCTACATGGATTTGTTAAGTTGAACTTTGATCGATCCTCCAAAGGTAACCTAGGGCCAACTGGATTTGGGGGTATTGTTTGAGATGGAAAGGGAAATGCTATTAGCTTGTATGTTGGATAATATGGGTTCACTACAAATAATGTGGAAAATTTCACAACATTAGAGAAATGAATTTTACTGGCCAAGAGGTTAGGGGTTTCCAATATTCAAATCACAAGGGATTCGAAAATGGTGATCAATACACTTCAAAAAATCAGTAATGGATCCCCTATCTATAGAGTGGTTAAAATTTAACATCTTGAGGTTCAGGTTTCGTGAATTTAGGACCTACTTTTCTCATTTTCTTATGCAATAAATTCCCATACCATAAGGTGAGGGAATCAAGCAGAAAATTGGTTAGAGAATTGAGGTAATCAAGAGTCCAATCCATAATTTTCCTCTCCATGGTCTCCCCCTATGAATATGAGGGATATTTATTAGATGTAAAACATAATTTAGAGAGATAGGCTCTCCCCGATGTAGGTAACATTGGAGGAGAATGGAGGACCGGAAAAAGCACTAAATACCCTGCCCATGCGACATGTGGTTTAATGAGGCATGTTAAGGAAACCTCATAGTGAAGATGGAAGGTGATTCTTCTAGAGAAATCAAGAGTTATAACTGTTAAACAAACAAAAAACTAATAGATAGATATGAAAGATAAGACATGAATTGAATTTCTATTAACAAACATATAAATTTATACACATTCTTATGACCGTTGGTTTCATTCCCCAAGGTCTCTTGGACTCTAGTGATTTTTCAATTTCCAGACCATAACCCTTAGAGAATTAGGTGTCCAACAACGCACCCCCCCCCCTAATTTGAAGGGGTATATATGATTCCAAGAAGAGATCTCTAATACAAAAATACAACAATGCATGTAAACAATAAGTTGAATGTGATCTTTGAGATGATGGCATAAGGTGGGAGAACTCAAGGTCTCAACTAGTGATGGTTTAACGATGACCAACAACACTGGAACACTTAGTGAAGTTCTTGGAACTCTTCCAAATATGGCAAGAATCTGAATTCTTATGCTAGAGGAAGTGCTCCCTACTTTTTTTGAAAAGGGAGACCTTTGGGTCTCAACATGGAATGCTTAATGTCATTCCCAAATCTCTTCCAAAACTGGTAATAATATGAAGTCTTCTGCAGAGGAAGTGCTCCTTATTTTTTGTGAAAAGAGAGACGTTTGGGTGTCATCCTGGAATGCTTAGTGTGATTCCTAGAACTCTTCCAAAACATGAAAAAATCTAAAGTATTCTACTAGAGGAATTTTGTCCTTAGTGCTTTGAAGAGGGAGACCATCAACCTGGAAAAAATGGAGGTCTTCAACCTATGGAAAAAAGGGATAAAATTAAACTGAAAAAGGAGATCTCAAACTGCGATGGTTTAAGGAAGGCGACCAACCAAAGGCATGCTTAGCCCGCTTCTGTGTCTCTGGCTACAATTGTGAATCTGGGTATGGCTATCTCTGGTTGTAGGCTTAGGAAACAAGTTCAGGTTGTGGCTCAGACTCACTTGATGCATATTTGAAACTTGCAGATGACCATTAATTCCCACTTGTCGGATACAAGGTGAGAAGATGAAGAAAATTCAACCGCAATACTTTTCATTGATTGTGAACAAACTCTATGATATGAGCGAAATATCCTCTTGGATGTTGAAGCCCATTGCCAATAAGCGATCCATCCAAGGTGGATATTTGTTCTTGTAGGAGTCTTGTTTCTGAAGCATCTGTTTGAATGATGAGTTTTCGTGCACAATGCTTATAAGGGTGAATATCAAAACAATTATATTTCACATGGACAACTCAATTATAGTGTTGGAAATTAGAAATTTATTGTGAATGAGGAGCAGTAACAGGTGAAGATGAATACTCATGAAGAAACACAACACTATGAAACTGAATAGGATTAGAGTAGTTTGGTGTATGAAAGAACACCTTCTTGTCATATCCAAGACCTGTTCTATGCTTGTTTCTGACAAGATCTTCCCAAGCTCTGATGGTTCACTTAGGAAGTGCAGGATGAAGTTTTTCATTTGCATGCAAATATACTCATGAAATGGGCACATGATGGGAGTCCCCCTTAATGTCATTTATTTTATCTCTTGCTGGAAGTGGATGGGAGCTAACTTTAGACTCAAAAAACAAGATTATTCTCAACAATAACAAGTTTAGAATTATGTCTTTTCTGTTGTAACTCATCTTGTTGACGTTGCAAAAATTCAATGTTTTCTTATGCATTTTGTAGATAAACCTTAATATTAGATAGAGTGTTATTGATAACTTTAATTGTGTATTCAACAATAGATATGATTAGAGTGCTTAATAACTCTAATAATCCATTGATTTTCTCCATTATTCAAATAATTTAAGTAAAAAAATGACCAAAAATGTACTTGTAGAAACAATGATGCTCTTAGAAAGTTAATTTTCCAACTTTTTGAACTTGAATGTGAAATAGTCCAAAATTGTTCACTATAGAGATCAAGGAAACAATAGGGAAGCACAATGGTTTTTTTTTTTTTTTTTACCTATCACAACTTCAACATATTCAAATCCCCTTAGATACGAAAAAAAGTGTTAGACTTCACTAGAGATCACTCCCTGAGACAAAAAAAATATATTTATATAGAAATAATTTGTTCTGCTTCAATTTAAAGGCCCATGATTGGCAATTCAAATGTCAAGATTGAAGATAGCTCCCAAATATAACAACACTCTTTGGGAATAATCTACATAGCTCAACGTGCCCAGGTAAGCATGCCACACCTACACAAATGACTTGCAATTTTTAAATTAAATCATGATATTTATCCTCATCGAGCACTAGTTTTGAAAATTTAGAGGCATGGCTATGTGAGACCTTGTGTTATACCATCCATATTCCTTTGAAACCCTCCAATTCAATCTCTTTAATTAGTTCTAAACGGATAGATTGTTGAAGCCCACATAACAAACTATTCCTTTCATGACCACAACAACCTACCAGTTCATAGTTGCTTTATCCTACAACACTTGTTGCATTAAGCTTTGCATTTGATTTCAATAAATATGTGAAGTCTTTTAATAGACCTAAATTAACCAATGAATCTCTTACAGAAAATGAAAACGCCTTGTCCACGTGAAAACAATGGCACATGACTCTCCCATGGAATGCCAACTTGAGGTTCACACACATATTCAATGTAGAGATCCAACTCAGGAGTCCAATCAGCACATAACATAGATGCTTCACTCACAATATTCAAACAATTTTACACAACGTAACAACTTCACCATAAATGTCACTCAACTTACATACAGCATGGATTGAAGGCACCCACAAGGAAAAAATTTTGTATTCCATTCAAATGGTGTGTAGGAATAGTGGTAGGAGAGTTCAACACACAACGAAGTTCAAATCACATTACTCATGGCATTCAATGATTCAAAACCAATACACGCAGCATTATATAACAATGATATCCTCATTATCACATTTCTTTGCAATTTGAGAGATAAAATCATAGTGCGTGCCTACAGTTTTATCGATGCCTTCACATTATTGTCAATAGATAGTAGAATATGATTTTAGTTTAAACAAACAAGAAATACAAAACCATTCCTTCAAAATGAGAGCACAAAACCATCAACAAGAGTGCCTCCTCATACAACACAAAGAATGAAATATGGCGAGGGAATTGATTGTCAGTGTAACACCAAAATTCATCAATGATAGAGAGGAATTTTCTAGAAAGGAAAGGAATAGACAAATGAGATATAGTGGACATCCAACCACGCAGAATATTCCTACCAAGGGAATAGATATTTTTGATGAGTTAGTAGTTCAATCTCAACAGAAGAAATTATTATTCCAGACTAAGAATAGTCAGGAGCAATAGTTCTATGAGGATTATGGTGCAATGGTTTTCTTTGGATGCCAAAGATGTAGAAAATTCAATACTTCACATCCAATCTATGAGATTATGGTCAGACCTGAACGTATAGGTCATTGGCTAGGAGTAGGTGCAAATACATCATGGAAAAGATTTTCAGGCACCTTCTGAGAAATCTAGAGCATAGGGAGCTCATACCAACACTATTTAAGGAGAAGTTCAAGCTAAACTGGGGATCTACAAACCTAATGCTTTGACACCATGTTAAACATACACAAAACTAATAGAAATATATGAAAGATAAGACATGAATTACATTTATATTAACAAAAATATACATTTATACACATTCTTATGACTGTTGGTTTCATATTCCAAGGTCTCTTGGACTCTAGTGTCTATTCAACTTCCACACCATAACCCTTAGTGGATTAGGTGTCCAACAATAACAAGTACTTGCGAACCTCCAAATTTTTCATGGTTGTGCTTGGTAATGGGAGTTAAGATGGAATATGGAAGATGTTATTTGGGTGCACAAGGTGGCCTTTTTGCTTCACCATCCCTAAACAATGTAAAATTTCAAACGAGAAAAGTAAACTCAAAACAAGAATTATAGCCAAAAAAACCCCAAAAAAGCATGAAAAACAATTCAAAAATGAAAACCATTGATGCTAGAATAACACTTTTTTTATTTTAATCATTAATTTATTTTATATATTATTATTTTCGGGGTAAATTTTCAACATTTCTTAATAATGATGTTAAAGATAAAATATTAGGACTCCGAAAAACCCTAAAATTCCAACGATTTTCAAACATGACATTAAAGATAAAATATCAATCTATGCAAATCTTAAAATTCCAATGATTTTCAAACATGAAATTAAAGATAAAATATCACGTCTCTGAAAGCCTTAAAATTCCAACAATTCTATCCATGGTGTTAAGAACAAATAGTTATAATTGCTTTCAACCATAACATTAAAGATAAAATATTATGACTTAGAAAAACCTTAAATTTTTGACAATTTTTCAACCATGGAACAAAAAATCATGACTCTAATTTTTCAACATATTTCAACCATGACATTATGGAAAAATGTTATGACTATAGAAAAATTAAAAATGAACACCTGAATGAAAGTCATTATATCAGCAATAATTTATTTTTTAAATACTAAAAATATAATTATTTTAAAATCTTAGCCTAAGACAACTTGACACATTGCAACAAAAAAATAAAAATCAACAATCAAATTGACATGAAATGTAGACAAACTCGGCCCATTGCAATGAAAACTTAAAAACCAACCATCAAATTGACACATTGTGGGGGCAGACTCGATCCATTGTAACGAAAACATTAAAATCAACTATCAAATTGACACATAAAGAGATCTTGTTGCTAGCCAAGGATTGACACAAACCATGCAAAAGAAAATAAAATAAAATAAAATAATAAATCAATAAAAATGAAAAATACAAAGTAATACAAAATTTAAAACATTGAAAAAAAACACTAAAACATAAAACAAAGTTTAAAAAAATAATAAAAAGTAAAAAAAAAAAAAAAAAAAAATTGAAAAAATGACCCCCAATAAAATATCAAATATATAAAAGTATTTAGAAAAAGACAAAAAAAAATAACATAAAAAATGTAAAAATAATTGAAATTAAGATAAAAATTTAAAAAAAAAGAAAAAGAAATTTTAGAATTTTGGCTTCTGTGATCCTTCATACATATTTGGAATTCTTTCGGTAATAATCACATGACATAGAATGTTGTTGACGCGTTTCAAACCAACCAATGTGGTTCATCATCAAGACTAGTTAAGAGATCAGATTTAGACGTTGAGTTTAAATAGATGTAGAAATGACTAAAATAACCATTAGGATAACGACTAGTTTGACTCTAAAAATTAAATTCAATTAGTAATGGCTAGTTTTTAGATTAAAAAATAAATAATATATATATATATATATATATATATATATATATATTTATTTATTTGTTTTATATATTTTTTCCTAAAAAGAAAAATCAAACTTTCTATTAAGATCATAGAAGGTTACATAGTATATGCCCTTGGCATTCCAAAAAATTGGATGTTTTCCTTTCGGCCATAGGAGAAAGAGAAAACATGGAGTTGCAGCTATAAGGAAAGCAACGCCACTATTTCCGCTAGCCTTATCAAATTTTTTAAAGTATAGCGCTTGTATCGACCCTCGGGCTTTCCTTTATAGGAAAAACAACCTTAAAGAGGAGTCAAAACCAGGCCTTTTGCTGATTTTTATACAAAAAAAATCTGGGTAGTAGACACTATTCCAGATGTACAGAGTTTTGAATTAAGAAAAAAACCCCTATGTTATCTCCCAGATCTCCTCTGACGAGGAAAACAATCTGAAACAGAGATAAGTGGCGTTGTAAGTGTAAACCAAGCCTGTATTAACATTTAAAAATTGTAGTTTGTAACATAAGGTGCAAATAAATAAAAAAAAGATTTATTGTCAGCATCCATGTTTCGTTCCCCTCCTACTGAGGTGTCGATGCCGCGACATCTAGAGGATCAGAGGGAATTAGAGGCTGCTCCTCTTGCTAGATTGGTGCAATGGGGCTTCTTGGTTCTGTCTGCATGTCTTGAGGTACCTCTTCTAGCTGCTACCCACTTTCTCCCTCTAAACCTTCCATCGGCTCCCCTTCGACTTCTCTGAGATCCTTTACTTCTTGTGACCCTTATGGAATTCTGATTGCCCTATTTTGCTTCCTTCTTCTTCGGTGGCCTAAATCACATTCCTTAGCCAGGTGACCATATTTTTGGCAGTGGTGGCAGCAGAAGGGCATATGTTCATAGTCAAGCATATATGTGAAAGTAAGGTCCTTTTACTTTAGGTGTATCTCCTTGGCTAGAGCTTCTTTTGGGTTAAGACTGACCAAAATTCTTGCTGCACTCTTATCCATAGTATGAAGGTAGGACGTATCCACTTCCAGGAACTACCCTAGGGTGTTTCCTATCGATCTGAAGGCCGATTCCTTCCAGAAAGGAATAGGCAGTCCCAAAATTTTAACCCACACTGGGGTTTCCTCAATTTTATCCCTTTGTGCATCAAACAACAGAGTCCACTTCCTGAATAATATAGGTTGGTTCCCAAAGTTCCAATTACGCCTCAACACCCATTCTAATGATTCGTTCTTAGAAAATTTAATCATAAACCACCCTCGAGAAAAGGTTTGAACTTCAACCTGTCTCTCTGGAGCCTCTGACCATGCTTTTGTGGTCCATTCCGAGATGTACTTTGCTGTGAATTTCCTCCCTTTGACATGACCTACTAGAATTGTTTTAGCGGCTTCCATTACTTCGTCTATATGAATATCAACCCCAAGGACAAAGCATGGGCTCTCCTCCTTCTTCCTGATCAACTTAGCTTTATTTCTCTTATTTCCTGCAACCCCACTCCTTCCTCCTTCCTCACCCTCCGGTGGGATTTTGAGAGCATCTAGCCCATCTAATTCAAGTGACCCATGTCGCCCTTCCATCTGAATAAGGGTTTTCTCTCGAGAATTTCCACCTCCTGCTTAACTTCTTATGGCCCCAGTGCCAACTTGCACCTCCACTTCTCTATGAACACCCAAGCACTTCTCTTGTTCCTCACCTTGAATTGTGGGTCGAAACCCACCTTCAGATTTGATGTTTGTGTCCCGATTGCAAGTAGGGTTTGGAAAGAGACCTTTGACCACCTCCTGCTAAGATCCCACCACCTCACAACCCTGAAAAGGATGCAGTTCGTCAAAACGTCGAGTCTCTTTCCACTAAAAGGGACTTTTGTGAGCAAAAGAGGCATCCAAACAGACTCCTTTGACTAGTTCTTATTGTCTATGGATTTATTCCAAAAAGGCCTTCAGCCCCACATTTCCTTGTATTATGCAGCTAGAAACAATGTCTTCTAAGCCCCCCACCCCCAAGAAAAACTAATTATTTAGGTCACCGGGCAAGGAGGTACTTACATGAACGGTCATGACGTCCGCTTCTACCACTGACCCAAAATTTGCAGGTTGCTGATGACGGTCAGATTTGCTATCTTCCTTCCAAGCACAATTGAAGGTATTGAGCAAACTTTCCTCTAAAAACCCAATTATGTTCCTTGTGCCCCAGACCTCCCCCAAATCTCTAAGCTTCGACCAAGCTCCACTGATCGTCGAAATATACCTCTCCAGGTTTTTCTCTGATACTTCGTAACTCTAGGCCGCAAAAAGATCTTCAGGCTCGGGATCAAGGTCTACAAAGTCCTATTCATTAACCATGGTTCCTAATTCTATTAACAGTTAAAAACTCCCTCTGATAGCGCAAGACCACCTACAAACCCGTGAGAACATGCTTACTCCTCAGTGTAGCAGTAGGATTAGGGGCATAACCAGCATAGACTTCCATCCTAAACCCTTTGTCACCCGTTCCTTGGCTCCTATTCTGAGGCACGACGTGCGGGTTCTGTGGTGAGCCTAGGTGTCGACCATACCCTGATGGCCTGAGACAGTTGTCTCGTCCCTCCTGCCTTCGAACCATCGCCTGCACCGTAACTGAGAGCGACAGTGTTTGCCTCCCACCACCATAGTTAGGGTTTGGAGCTCTGCCGTCGCCTTCCATTTTTTCTTGGTCTGTTAAATCACATTATATGTTAAGTCCTTACTTATTTTATATATATACTATATTTATTAATTAATTAATTTATTATTATTATTATTATTTTTAGGGGACAAGGACAAAGGAAAAATGAAAACGACCAGCAAAAATCATGGTTCGAACCTAAAAAACTAAGGCAAAAGACGAAGGGTGGAAACAAAAGACACTGAAGAATATAAGGCAAAATAATATGGACAATTAAAAAAAAACAAACAAAATAAAAAGAATAAAAATAAAAATTTTAAAAATAATAATAATGATAATAATAATAAAAGAATAAAAAAATGAGATAAATTAAAATAAATATTATAAGATAAAAATAAATAAAAATAAAAATTAAAAGAAATAAAAAATACATTAAAATAAATAAAATGGATAACATTAAAAAAATTGTATTGTAAAAAATATTAAATAATTTAAATAAATTTTTAAAAATTAAGAAATATAAAACATTAAATGAAATAAAAATTAAAAACAATTAAAAAAATTATAATTAGCATTAAAAAAAAGTACGACACTTTGAGTCCTTGTGTGGGTCTTGCTTCTGGGAATCAAAAAGGCCCCGCCCAGGAGCTCGAGGGGCCTCGGGCATGGGCGAGGCCTTCATGGGTCGTGGGCCGGGGTCCCCTGGCCTGGGTAGGGGGTGTTGTTTGTAGTGCTCCCCATTCAGGCCTGAGGGGGTGATATTTGTAGTGCTTCCCGCCTAGGCTTGAGCCCCCTGAGGCTCGTAGGTTAGGCCTTGTCGATTCCCAAAATTGGGCAAGGCCCGCCTAGGGGCCTAAGGGGCCTCAGGCCTGCTTGCCTCAGGCTTGCTTGGGGATCATTGTGTGCACTCCCCCTGCCTAGGCCTAAGGTCCCTCAGGCCCCTGGGTGAGTCTTGGTCGATTCAGTGCAACGCCTCCCACCCAAGGGCTTGAGGGACCACAATTATTTTATTTTATTTTAATTAAAATGATTTATTTTAATATTTTTAATTGTTTTTATTTCTTTTAATGTTTAATGATTAGGGCAGAGAATTGAACCGATGACTTCACATCAAGGAGTGCCTTAATAGAGCACCAGATCACCATCTATCCAAGATCCCGTGGACATTTTTATTGTTTTTTTTTTAATTGTATCTTTTTTTTTAGTTATTATTACTTAAAATTTTATCTAAATCATTTTTTTTGTATTTTTTTTTGTTCAAATGTCATCATTTTTTGATATAGAATTTGTTATTTTTCCAAAAAAAATTATTCAAAATTTCCATAAAATTCTTATATTTAACATGTCGTTTTTAGCGAAAAGGTCCCGAGATACAGATTTTTTTAATTATATCTTGATGCAAAATGTGTATTTTTTGTTGAGTTTTTAAAATTATTATTTTTTAATGAAAATTATTTTATGTGTATTGAAGTATTAATTTTCCTAACTTAAAAAATGGTTATTTACTCAACATTTAAAAAAAATGTGTATACTTAGGACATTAACAAATTTAAAGTATAAAAAATATGCCTTGAAAAAAATGTTGATGCTTTTCATAATCCACATGAAAACCATCAACATTTAAAAAAAATTATTCACACTTAATACATTAGAAAATATAAGTGTAAAAATTAAGCCCTTTAAAAAAAGGGGTTGATGTTGCATCAACACTTTTCACAATTAACATGAAAATCACTAACGATTTTAAAAATTTGTTCATACTTGATACATAAGTAAATTTAAAGTGTCAAAAATATAATAAAAAGAAAAAAATGTCGTATTATGAATCAACAATTTTCAAAATCAGATGATTTTTTGCTACCTCAAAAAAACGTGTACTCGGTATAGTTCTCGTTTGATAAAGAGAGGGCTAGACCCCTTCTTCTCATTGTGATCTAAGTTTGTGGTTAAGAATTATGGTCCGTGCAGTTACCCTTTGGTGGGATCACCTCCTTTAAGAATTTTTTGCTATTGTGCAAGGGCTACCACTTTTTCTTCCAACCTTTTCTTGTATAGTGATTTTCCCTCCTAGAGGGGTTTTGTTGTGGTGAAAAGTTGGGAGGATTGGGTTGATGTTCACCAGGTATTGTCCTTTCATTGTCATATTTTGTAATTATTTGGTGACCAGAGAGGTGGTGAGGAGGCTTGCCCTGTTGTTGCCTTATATGATTGGTGTGGGTGGTATTTCTTGTAGTTCTGAAAATATGGTGGAGATGGAGTGAGTCCCAAACAAGTGCTCTCCTTATAGCTCACATCTCTATATCTGTATTGGACTTGGAAACACTAGAAAGGCTTGGAGAATTTATAGGAACTAACTAATAGTGTGTTTGGTTTTGGTTTGGTGGAGTACGCTTAATACCTTGGATGCCAGGAAATGCCTACATGGTCACACATGTAGGGGTGGTGGGTCATGCGGCCATGGAGAAGAACATCGAGTAGAGATTTCAGATTTAGTTGAAGAATTGAATCAATAGGTTGTCCATTCTCTGGGAAGAATAAAACTTCCCTCTCCATTTTATTTTATTGAAAAACGACTTCAACAGGTTACTCTTCTCCTGGAACAACTTGCACGAGACAAACATGAAGAGATGAATGGAATTATTATTTTTAAGAATTATCTTCAACATGATTAGTGGCACATGATCGACCTACTGGTAGCATTACATTGAGTCCAAAAAATAATTCATGAGAGGTTGGACCATTTAGAAGGAAGAATGGAACATACGAAGGGACACACTCATGAGGCTATTAATCCTTGGTGCAATAGGAAGGATACAAGGATATTTACACCGAACACACAATCCTACCAAAATTTTTCTTAGTTGCTATAAAATGATTTGGTAGCGTCCATTTTATAATTAACTCTTTAGTCGCTACATAATGATTTGTTAGTGTTGTTCGCTATAGGATAATTTGGCAGCACACTGTCAAAATTTGGTATAGTGATTTATAGGAAGATGAATCAATTAAAATCTCTCCAAGTCGACTCTCAATGTCCCTGACTTGCTCTTTGAAATAGTAAACGATTTCACTTTCCTTTATTTTTCGGGGTTTGCAATACTATCACATATTTTCCAATCAAAGAAGAAAAAAAACCAATCAAAAAAAGGTTTGACAGTGTTCCAAACCAAGGTAATTTGTCTCGCTATAACAACACTCAAATCACTATAAATACCAAATGTTCCTTCTGCAAGACACAATGACACATTCCTCTGCAATTTTTGAAGTCGATACAACAAAATACAAAAGGAAAATGGACTATCACACATACCACGACTAAAGCCACGAGGTTTCAATTTCTTAATATAAGTTGATTCACAATTTGCATGTTATCAAATTGATCAAACACATAGGAATAATACTGCAATTAATAACAATTCATAAATATAAATCAATTTGGTTTAATCACAATGTTTTATTCAATCTCAAACCATATAAACTTACATTCCAATTGTTGTTAATTTACGCCATTCACACATAAATACCTTCCAATTCACACAAATTTGAAGGTATCGACATGTTTGCAAACTTCAAAACTATAGTTACACAGAGAAAACAACAAGTTCCTATTTTTTCTCCCTTCCCAGGAGCTTCCAAGTACTCATTCTTTTATTGTTCCTCAAAACAAACTAACTATTACAATCAAGGGTCATGAAATGAATTTATTCCCTTCTCCTCAAAACAAGGGAAGCTGAAAAAATATATTTTAAATTGATGTAATATTCCAAATTTAGCTTGTAGCTAATTGGAATATTAAAGTTTTGTTTTGTCACTTAGATAGGTGAATAAGTGGGTAGAGATACCCATAAATATCTTTATGAATAATAAAACCACTTCTCATGTGAAAGTGGATCATCATTTCAGCTTAATAAAGCACCCTAAGGTGTGAACAGGGGCTAGAGCATGTGGACTAGGTCAATGTTGACCAAATCAACAACACTGTTGTGGAGATGATGGAGGATTAATGGAGGATATAACAATCATTTAGGAGGAGTGTATGCATGAGAGTAGCTCCTTTAATGAGTGGGGCCCAAAGTGAGGATGCTTACCAAGCATAAAACGAAGAGGATGGCAACATTAGATGACATGGATTTGTATTATTGATTTTGATATTTTTAGATCTGGATTTGTCATGTGACATGTCTATGCATGCTTTTGATGCTTAGCAGAGTCTACAGTGATCTTTAGCAACAAGGGTGTTTCCAAGCAGAAATCCCTCCCTCATCATCGAGGAACTTCCAGTGCCTACTCAGGAGAGGTATCTTGAGTTGCATTACCACTATCTGGCATTTGGCCAAGCTTCAGTCCCATATACAGTTCAGGCTATTCCAGATCTGTGTTGTGTTGCAGGGTTGTAGGAGTGGAGGGTTGTAAAACCCCATTTATGAGCTAGTTTTCCATTGGAGGGATCATCCTTTCATCCAGGAGGCTTCTGAGGAAGTTCTCAGGGCTTCATTCATTATTTGGTAGGAGTCCAAGTAGCTATCATCAGCTACAGTGCAGTTTCCCTCAAGGACAACGCTATTTTATAGAGCAGCTGCAATAGTGGGTTTATTTCCCTAGTTGGAGGAGTTGTGTTTCCTTTGAGGGGACCAACCCTTCATTTAGGAGATCTATTGGAGGGGGATCAACCATTTCATATTTCATACTGGCCACCTCCTATCAGTGATTCAATTGCAGAGATTATTCATCCCTAGGGCCAAATCTGTTATTTTTGTCTAGTGTGTATTTTCGGAAGCCTTTTCTGGGTTGTCATGGAAATATTTTTTGGAGCATAGATATCTAGTCCTAACTCTTTGGGAGCGTTGTATTAACAACAATATATTTTTCTATCTTTTATTTTTTACTCTCTCATAGACAATGCAATTTTTACATTCCAGCTCATATTGTATTAGCAACATTTAAAATTTAGGTGTATGCTTTCATGGGAGGCTTGTTTTCCCAATTTGAGTGATCTTTTCTTCAATTTTTTGTACCTATTTTTGCTGTTACAATCATAATGGAATGGATCTATGGTTTATCATGTCTTTATCTATTTATATTTCTGCATAATTCTAGTTTTATGTCTTGTATTTATGCTCTCCCAATTTTGGGGATATTACAGTGGTATCAGAGCATAATCTTGGCTCAACTTGTGTACTTCAGCCATTATGTCATCTAAAGAGGCTTCTCATAGAAAGGAGAAGATCTGCAGAAGAGATGGAGACAAGGCTCCATTTTCAGGAGGAAAGGAGTTCTCAAAAATTCTTCTTCAAACTATGCAAGGCATTAACAGAGACATCAGAGAGATGAGGATGGAGAGATATAGAGATTCTCCAAGAGGGCTTTTACATAAAGAAAGCTCCAGTTTTTCACATTATGGGTGTGAGCATTCACCTACACCATCAGATATACAATGTGGTACCATGCCTACATTCTTGGCAAGAAAAGGAGAGGAAGGAGACACACCAAAGGAGGAGACTCTTGGTGACTATCTCCAAGAATATGAATCTCAATCTAGAAGATTCAAGGAGCATCTAAACTTCCAAGGGTTTTGTTAAATCAAAGAAAATAGAAGACTCAGTAACCACAATAGATGAAGAGGGTGGATTTAGCACACTTTGGGTAGATTCTTTCTACCTACTTTTCATGGGTCACCCAAGAGCACAGCTAAGGCTTAGGTAAAGAAGCTAGACACATATTTTCAACTGCATCAAGTTTCAGAAGAGGAGGCCATTAGAGTAGCAGTGCTGCATCTTGAAGGTAAGGCTTATTCTTGGTGGTTTTATGAATCTTCTTCATTAAGTAATGAAAATATATCTACTTATGCAAAGTTCAATAGGAGGTTAGTGAAAATATTTGATCAAAGACATTCTGAAACTTCCTTGGGTGAGCTAGCCAAACCCAAGAAATCAAAACCTTTGCATGAGTTGGAAGGATCCAGGAAACCAACTCCATTTCAGAACACCGTTGAGGGGTTTAAAGATTTGAAAAATGATTTTCCCAGGGCAAAAACCCCACTTCAACAAGAAATTTCTTCTCAAGAAGAATACATGAGGATTCCTTCTTCAAGAGGGGATCAGGGCAAAGGATCTCTTAATGATGAGGAGAAGGAAGAAGAAGAGCTGGAAAGGGCCTCTAGCACTGTAAAAGTAGGAGGAGATCTACCTCTATTTGGAGACAGAGATGAAGCAATTTCTTCAACTAGAGGAGCTCTTGTATCTTTGCAAGAAGTTCCAAAGGCTCTCACATATGAATATCAGGAGCAACATGTGTCTATATTGGTAGGAAATGAGACTAAGCAGTGGAAGAAGTATGTTCCAACATTGACCATATATTTGGGGACATACACTATGATAGATCACTTCTTTGTGATTAAGACTCTTGACACCAAAATAACATTGGGTGTGCATGGGTTGATTACATTGGAGAAAGATACCTTAGACTATGATATCTTGCAGGAGGTAGGAGAAGATGAGAAGGGTGGCCAGCATCAAGTGATTAAGAACATACACACCCATCCTTTTCAGGAGGTTTATGCACAGAAGCAGGAGGATGCTTTGTGCAGTGAGGGCAAGGACAAATCAGTCCACTCACATATACAACCTGCTCTAGGCCTTGATGTCTCATTACATGGATGCATTCCACCAAGGAGACCCCTTGATTGGAAGACGATCAAATATTTCTATCAACATAGTGCATCATTGATATATTTGGCTAAGGAAGGAGCCTTGGGAGGAGCTATCATAACACAGAGAATCTTTGATGGGTACAAAGGAGGGATGAGAAATTTTTTGATATGGACATTTCCATCTCCCACTTAGCTACTTGCGCTGAAAGATGATGATTCAGGAATCTATGAAGGCACAAGCATGGTGTTAAAGGGCTACTCCAATGCCTTGGAGCAGCAAATGATACTTCCACACATGAGGAATATTTCTGAATATGACAAGAGGTTATTAACACTCTTGCGTGCACTAGCCAAACCATGGAAGTTTTGGATGGGAAGTACCTTCCAAGAGGAGGTTGACCTCCATGTACCTCAATCTTGTCTCGGGCAAGATCAACTGCAAAGGAGGCAACAAAGGTGGGGTAGAAGTAATCCAACATGTGGCTTTGGCATTGAGCATGTCAAAGAGGAGAGCTATGATGTTACAGGTGCTTCATTTCAGATTTCAACAACGTTGTCATTGTTGGGGAGCATAGATACATATTGGGAGTCCCAATTATTTGTGGAGTATTCCAATGACATCTTCACATGTAAGGTTCTTGATGGGCAAGTGACAAATGGGAGATATAGAGTGTTTGATGGAGTCATTTATTTCCATGATCAGATCTACTTGACTAGAGACTACAAGCTCAAGGAGGAGATCCTACATGCAGCATATGAGGCACTCTTTTAAGGACAAGTAGACTTCATTGAGTCTTATCACACCATCATGGAGGGATTCTATTGGTAGGATCTCAAAGAAGATGTGCACCAACATATCAGGAGATATGTAGCTTGTTTGATGTATGAGGAAGAAAGGAACTTCCTTGCAAGGTTTTTATAGCCACTTCCCCTTTTGATGGAGATATGGGAAGGCTCATCTATGGACCTCTTCACCAACATGCCTACAATATATGGTAAAGATTGTGTTTTGATGCTTATTTATCAACTAACAATGTATGTACATTCCTTTACCATACATTTGCAGCACATTTCCCCACAAGAGATCAAGCCTCTCTTTGGATTTCATGGTCCTACTGGGACTACATTTAGTGATGGGAATGACCACTTTATAGAGGACTTTGGGAAAGACTTGTTTTTCTTGGCTCGTATTCAGTTAACACCTAATTTCATTTACTATTTTCAAGCTTTTGAGAAGCTTATGGAAGCAAGAAAGTGGTTGGATGGCCACTTATCATATCATGTTTTGAGACAGCTAGAGGCAGAACAACGTTGGTCTCACTTGAGGGACTATTATCACCATCCAACATGCTATATGACACATAGTCCATTTTTATTTTGGATCCCATATGGTGATGACACTCTATTCACTATATGTAGGATGGATTGGGCAAGAGTGATTCTTGGAACCAAAGAGTGGGATCATGAGAGTCCAAGTGAATTTTGGCTTCTTAATGACCACATTATTGCAGCCCAAGATCAGTCATTCCATATATATCATAAATGGAGACAGAGACAACATGAGTTGAACAATTTTATCTCTCATTTTTAACCATGCATCCCCTATAAATTGCAGAAGCAGGGGATTGGTGAGTTTTTCTATGAGCTACCAAGGATGGCTCATTTTGTTTGGATGATAACATGGAGATTGGAGTTTCTCATTGGGATTGAGGCACCCAAAATTTACCATCTCTCATTCCTTGAGGAGGCCAATGGACAACTTATAAATTTTTCCATATATCTCCCACTTCTTCATGATGAGATCTATTTGGTTTATCTACCAAAGGCTAACATGTACACTTGGGGGGAGCCTTTAGGATAAATATCCATTGGAGGTTTTGCAGTATCCTTGCAGTTGCTTGAGGAAAAGCAACATTTTGGAGGGTAGGACTGTAATATTCCAAATTTAGTTTGCAGCTAATTGGAATATTAAAGTTTGTTTTGTCACTTGGATAAGTGAATAAGTGAGTAGAGAGACACATAAATCTCTTTATGAAGAATAAAACCACTTCTCATGTGAAAGTGGATCATCATTTCAACTTAATAAAGCACCCTAAGGTGTGAATAGGGGCTAGAGCATGTGGACTAGGTCAATGTTGACCAAATCAACAACGTTGTTGTGGAGATGATGGAGGATTAATAGATGACAACACAATCATTTAGGAGGAGTGTATGCATGAGAGTAGATCCTTTAATGAGTGGGGCCCAAGGTGAGGATGCTCACCAAGAATAAAAGGAAGAGGATGGCAACATTAGATGACATGGATTTTCATTATTGATTTTGATCTTTTTAGATCTGGATTTGTCATGTGACATCTCTATGCATGCTTTTGTTGTTTAGTAGAGTCTGCAGTGTTGTTTATCACAAGGGTGTTTCCAAATGGAAATCCCACCCTCATCCTCGGGGGAATTTGAGTGCCTACTCAGGAGAGGAATCTTGAGTTGCACTACCACTATCTGGAATTTGGCCAAGCTTCAGTCCCATATACAACGCAGTCTATTCCAGCTCTGTGTTGTGTTGTAGGGTTGTAGCAGTGGAGGGTTGTAAAACCCCATTTCTGAGCTAGTTTTCCATTGGAGGGATCATCCTTTCATCTGGGAATCTTGTGAGGAAGTTATCAAGGCTTCATTTCATTATTTGGTATGAGGCCAAGTAGCTATCATCAGCTACAACATAGATTCCCTCAAGTTGTGTTATTTTATAGAGCAATTGCAGCAGTGGGTTTATTGCCCTAGTTGGAGGAGTTGTGTTTCCTTTGAGGGGATCAACCCTTCATTTAGGAGATATATTGGAGGAGGATCATCCATTTCATATTTAATACAAGCCACCTCCTATCAATGATTTAGTTGCAGAGATTATTCAGCCCTAGGGCCAAATCTTCTATTTTTGTATAATGTGTATTTCCGGAAATCTTTTCTGGGTTGTCCTGGAAATCTGTTTTGGAGCATAGATCTATAGTACTAACTCCTTGGGAGCGTTGTATAAGCAGCAATATATTTTTCTATCTTTCAGTTGTTACTCTCTCATAGACAACGTTGTTTTTACATTCCAACTCATATTGTATTAGCAGCATTTCAGATTTAGGTGTACGCTTTCGTGGGAGGCTTGTTTGCTCAACTTGAGTGATCTTTTCCTCAAGTCTTTGTACCTATTTTTTCTGTTATAATCATAATGGAATGGATCTATGGTTGTCTCATGTATTGATATATTTATATTTCTACATAATTCCAGTTTTATGTCCTATATTGATGCTCTCCCAATTTTGGGGATATTACAATAGAAAATAACTTCTCCAACTTACTTCAAAAATCAAAACCTACTCCTAAATTAAATATTTATAATTTCTTAAAAAACATTAATTTTTTTTTTTTCCAACATTACCATGTGACCATCCCATCACATTGGTAAGCTCCTGTCCAAATTCTTTATATCTTGTGCCCGTCCTATGCACCTACATCAAGCTTCCCAGGAAATAAGGATTTACGAGCTCCTGCTCATAAGGTCTTCTACAAAATAACCTGCTTTTTGTAGAGCTACAACATTCATCCAAGTAGAATCCTCAACTGGATGACCGAGTCCACTTCACTAAGTATTTTAGATATTCCTTCTCTATATTATTCTTTGCAATATTTGTGTCCAAAATAATTTCACCTTCCAATGTTTTTTCCATAGGAATTTTCTTTACGCACTACTTCTCACTAACTTCATAATTGTATGTGTTTTCTTTAGATGGGTCTTTTTCACGTGTTGGATAAGAATACAAACCAGTCACATTGAAAATTGGTGAAATACTTATACCTATAGGAAACTCCAGTTCATAAGAATTTGCAGAAAACTTACGAAGCATCTTGCAAGGACATATTTTATTCATCTTAAGTTTATTATACTCCTTCCTCATAAATATCTCCTTTCTTAGTTGAGTTAAGGCCACATCTCCCACCTCAAATTCCACTTCTCTTCTTTTTAAATATTCTTTCTTCTTTTATTTGGAACTGCTGAGTTGTAAGGTCCTCTGCTTAACTTGCTCATGTAACTCACTCATTGTTTTTGCAAAATATTCTCCTTCAACACTTCATTGTTCTAGTCTTCCCAAATCTCATAGTTCAAAAACTCCCCTAGGATGCATTCCATAAGAAATATGAAATGGAATTTTCTCTGTGCTCCTATTTGGCGAATAATTATATGTGAACTCAACTTGATCTAATACATGATCCCATTTCTTGGTATGATCACTCACAAGGCTTCTGAATATGTTCCCGAGACTTCCGTTCACAATTTCAGTCTATCCATTATACTATGGATGAAAGGTTGAGATGAAGTTTAAATTGGTTCCAACTTTCTTCCACAAGGTTCTCCAAAAATGCACTATAAACCTTATGTCCCTGTCAGAAATTATGCTCTTTAGCAAACCTTGTAAACGAACAATTTCATTGAAAAAAAAATTAGCCACATGTGTACCATCACTAGTTTTGTAACATGGAATAAAATGAGCCATCTTTGTAAATCTTTCCATAACTACAAGTATTGAGTCATTACCTTTCTAAGTCTTTGGTAAACCCAAAACAAAATCCATGCTCACTGAGTCCCATGGTATTCCAGGAATGGGTAAAGGAGTATCTAGTCCAGCATTTTGACTCCTTTCGTCTGCATGATGACACACTCTACACATACTCACATGTTCCTGCACACCCACTCTCATCTTTGGCCTAAAATAAAAATGGTTCAGCTACCCAAGTATCTTATTAACACCAAAATGTCCTGCCAACCCTCCATTGTGCTTTTCTTGTATCAAGTTCTCTCTCGTATAACATTTGGGAATACATAGTCAGCTGTTCTTGAATAAAAAAACCATCCTACAACATGAACTCTTTCTATGGGTTTCTATCTTTGTTTACAGGATTCTTTCATGCATCAAAAGCTTCTTGAAAATCAATATCAACTTCATACAAATCCTTTAAATATTCAAAGCCTTAAACTTGCACTTGAATATCTTAGAGGATAAAACTTCTCCTGCTTAAAGCATCGACTACCTTATTTTCTTGTCCATTTATACCCTTCATAACAAAGGTGAAACTCTACAGAAATTTAGCCCACCTGGCATGTTTATGTTTCAACTTGTGTTGCTGCATTATATATTGTAATGAAAAATTATATGAGAAAAAAATAAACTCCTTCAAGACTTCATTAGTCAACCACATGAATGTACTGGGTGCATTTATCAATCCAATTGGAATGACCAACCATTCGTACAATGTAACATTGGTCTTGAAATCTATCTTTCACTTGTACCCTTCCTTGATCTGGATTTGATGGTAACCACTTTTCAAATCAATATTTGAAAAATATGCCACTCCACTCAAAATTCCATCATATCATCCATCCGTGGCAATGGAAATCTGTATCTAATCGAGATATTTTTTATTTCTCTATATTTTGTACACATTCTCTACTCTCCACCCTTCTTTGGACACAATACTATATGCACAACACATGGACTCAAGCTCTCTCTTCTCAACCCTTTATAAAAAAAAAAATTGAACCTGTTTCCTTGGGTTTCATTTGATATGTAGCCTTATTTGGAAGGATTTATCCCGGTGTCAAATCTATGTGATGTTTTATGCTTATTTTGGGTGGAAAATTGCTTGAAAAATCAACTACTATAATATCAGTAAATTCATGCAAAATTTCCCGAATTTCAATAGTTAAATCTACAATTTAAGTGTTCCAAAGTATTATCTTTGATTTGTATATCATTGCATTACCAAACTCCTCTTTCTCCATATATTGCAGAATATATTTACCACTTAACAACAATTCTTTTGGGTTTCTTGTTTTAGTTGTGCTCTCTTCCTTCAATGGTACAAGAGTATGTTTAATGCCATCCTTTTCAAAATTGTGGAATTTTCTCTCTCCATCATGCATCACTTTCCTGTCAAACTGTCATGGTCAACCAAAAAGGATGAGGTAGATATCCATTGACATTATATCATAGACTACCTTTTCCTTATATGTGCCTATCTAAAACTCAACTTCACTTTATTCATTCACTAACAAATGGTGTCCCTTTTGCAACCATGATACTTTGTATGATGTTAGATATTTAATCCTCTCCAATCCCATTTTTTCCACCATTTCTAAGGAAATAATATTTTTAGTTCTTCCGTTGTCAATCACTACCTTGTAACACTTCCCTTTTTATTTGCACATAGTCTTAAACAAGGACCTTCTTTGGGCTAGTTAAACAATTTCTTTGGCTGAATTCAACAAGACCGTATTCATCATCAACACCTCTCTAGTTTCTGACATATTTTCTGTAACAATCCCTGGTAGATTTTCTATGTAAAAAAAATATAAGACCAAGGTCATGGGACATGTATTCCAAGATGAATGTTTGGAAAAACATAGTGATGGGTACCAATCGTGATTAATGTATGGCTATGGAAATTGGCAAAGGCAAAGTGGCAATAATTGCCATTTTACTTATGAAATAAAAGAAAATGGGAGAAAAGGAAGGTGAAGAGACAAATATTTGAATGAGAGGGAAATTGAAAGGAAAAATGACGGAAAATGAAAAAAATGGAGGCCTCAAATGAATAAAAGGCTTGTGAGGATCAATTCATAGATTTTTTCAGTTCAACCTTTCATCACTTAGTTTTGGAGCTCTTATTTCATTATCTCATTTTCTCATACTCTTGCACACTTAAAGTATTCTTGGAGCATTATTTGAGAACTTTAACATAGATTGGAATTGGAGAAAGAAGGAAAAGGAAAGAAGGAAAGTGAAAGGTAATAGGTGGATCAACAACTACAATTGGATTTCTTTGCAGGTAACAGGTTGCATGCGTGATTTCCTTGTTGGTTTATGGATGCATGATATATGCATGCAATTTTCTGGGTATGTGTTGTCATTGGCATGGTGATTTTCCCAGATTGAAAATTGTTTTAGGCTTGCCTTTCCATTTCCTAGATAGCCATGGTGTTGTGGGGTTTTGATTTTTTTCTGATTGGTGATCATGTTCCTTATGGATGTGGGTTGGAACAAATGCTCTGAAATCCATGGAATAACCTGGGTTGAATTACTAGTCTTAGAGCCTAAGTTGAGACAAACACTTTGGAGCTAGGTTGGACAAACACTTTGGAGCCCTGGAAGGCTGTGGGTTGAATTACTAGTTCCAGGAGCCTTGGAAAACTTGGGTAGAGACTGATATGGTTGGTGTTAGTGATGTCCAACCATGGATTTTAAATCAATTTGGTTGAGGGTTGAGGTGTTTTTTCCATTGGAAGCCTTGGTTTGATTTGTCTTAGTTTATTTCATGAGATCCCACATCCATGCTTGGAATATGGGCGCGGGGGTGATTCGCTGAAAGAGATATTTGGTTCATCCCAATCTATGGTAGGGTGTTATGTGGAAGTACCTGACTTGGTTTCCATTTTCATATGCTAATATGAGACATTTTCTTATTGTGATCTTATGGTTTTTTTCCATGGTTCCTATGCTGCTTATATGATGTGTAATATCTATGGATCTTGTTATGAATTATTAAGTTATTGATTGGTTGATGAATGTATGGAAAAATAAGTATTCTTGCAGCTATGTGGAGAGGGAATAGGGAATTCTCGGTGATTCTTAGATGAATATCAGACTAATATGATGATATCTGAATTCATGAAATGTAGCTTACATGTTTGCCATGTGTTTGACGAGATGTCTAGTGTTTTATAGGAAGTTTAGGTAAAGTTTTTTTATTAAAGATTGAATGTTTAGCCTTGTCATTATGTGAGTTATCATTATGAGAAGTTACAAGCAATTCTGGGCAATTTTTTGGAGGCTTTCTTAGAAAGGTGGCTCAAATCCTGGGACCACGACCTCTAAACTAGGAAATTTTGGTCATAACCATATGGAGGTAGTGTTTTCCATGCAGTTGGAGGCCTATAACCTTACTTAAGCCTTTTCATGCATGCAATTGGGGGTTAATATTGTGGAGAAGCAGTACCAACTTAGGGTTTGGTCAATTGGGGTGATCCTTTGGCCCCTAAGTGTCTTCTAACCCTGAGGGATGTTGTGAGTTGTCAGTTGTGGTCACTTTATCAGACCCACTTCATAACTGGAGGTTGGAGGTAGGGTCATGTAATATTAACTATTTCTCTCATGTTTACCCTAGAAGACAAATGAAATTCAGTAAATGTGGGAGGGGGTGGTTACATTTTCTGCCTAAGGTTCTAGCACTTATGCTTCTTCTGGATGAACAATGTGTGCACCACATTATCCTCTATTCTCATTCTCTAGACACTCAAAATATTTGTTACCCATTTTTCCACATTTCTAACACTAGTAGACAATCTCTCTTCCTCTTCCTCTACCTTTTTGGTAAGGTATTCCTCGTCTAGTGCCACCTTCTTTCTCTGGTTTCCCTTGTTGTTTTGAATTGCCTACATCATTATTTTTATCTAGAATATTTCTTATTCTAGTTGAATCTCCTTTTCCTTTGGAAAAAACATGCCCTCTACCTAAGTTATTCTTTCTTGCTATATTCTCTTTTGCCTTCAAGGCATACTAGTATGCTTCTTTCATGGTCCTTGGAGTAAGAATGTTGATTTCATCCTGAATATCCATTCTTACGCCATTAATATACATTTTTGTCTTTTCCCGGGTATCTTCCACATAATCTACTCTCAAGTTAACTTTGTAAAATTCTTCAGTATATTATTTTACTGTTAGTGACCTTTTATTGAGGTTTTACGTATGCCTACAAAGAGTTAACTAGTAATCTTTTAGTAATAATTTACTCTTCATCTTTGCCACCATCCTATCCCAAATTTTGATCAATGGATTATTCTTATTTCTCCTCTCATCTTGCACATTGTCCCACCATATTGAACAATGACCCTTAAACCTTTTTACTGTAAACTTCACTCATTTGTAATTGTCCATCTCTTCATATTAAAAATACTTATCTAACTCACTCATCCAGACAAACAATTTTTCAGC
This sequence comes from Pinus albicaulis, assembly GCA_034641835.2. NCBI lineage: Eukaryota > Viridiplantae > Streptophyta > Pinopsida > Pinales > Pinaceae > Pinus > Pinus albicaulis. Next base: position 1,679,607,300 of record CM076578.1, read on the forward strand.
TACCAGGTTGCCATGATAGATATATAGTTCATGATTTGTTCTTGAACTTGAGCCTAAAAATGATATCAATAATTTGACTTCTGGAGGTTCCTAAGTAGGCATTTCTCCTTCCTCAGCTTCTTCTTCAGGTTCACTAATATCTCCAACCTCATGATCTCATTGTCTTCCTACCTCCATGGACTATAACGAGCTTGCAATCTCCTGATCTCTTTTCTAAGCTCTGTATTACTCATGGGTTTGCCTCCTCAACCTCATGCTCTTCTTGATCATATAGTCATCCCATCTTACACCATAGACAGTAACAACTACGCAAATTTTTTCTTTGATACCATAAATTGGTGCAACAAGAAGGCTAAAAGGAGATTTACACTGAACACACATTCCTCCAAAAAATTTTATCAGTCATTACGAAATTATTTGGTAGCATTCGTTTTCTAATTAATTGATCAGTTGCTACAAAATAATTTGTTAGCATTGTTTTCTATAGGAAAATTTGGCAGCACACTATAAAAATTCTATATAGCGATTTCTGGGAAGATGAATCAACTCAAATCTCTTGGAATCGACTATCAACGTCCCCGACTTGTTCTTTGAAATAGTAAATGATTTCACTTACCTTTATTTGTTGGAGTTTGCAATGCTATTACATATTTTCCAATCAAAGAAGAAAAAAACCAGTAAAAAAGGGGTTTGAAAGTGTTCTAAACCAGGGTACTTTGTCTCGTTGTAACAACACTCAAATTGTTGTAAATAACACATGTTCCTTCTCCAAGACACAACGTCACATTCCTCTATGGGGTTAGAAGGCGATACAACAAAATCCAAAAGTAAAATGGACTATCATACACACAAATACTGAAGCCACGAGGTTTCAATTTCTTAACATAAATTGGTTCACAAGTTACATGCTACCAAATTGATTAAAAAAAGGAATAATAATGCAATTAATAACAATTTATAAACATAAATCGATTTGGTTTAATTGTATGGTTTGATTTAATCTCAAACCGTACAAACTTACATTCCAATTGTTGTTCATTTATGCCATCCACATAGAAATACCTTCTAGTTCACATAGATTTAAAGGTACCTACATGTTTGCAAACTTCAGAATTGTAATTACACAAAGAAAATGAGTTCTCTTTTTCTCCCTTCCTAGGAGCTCCCAGACACTCGTTCTTTTATTGTTACTCAAAAGAAACTGACAATTACAACCAAGGATCATGAAAATGAATCAATTGTCCTTATCCATAAAACAAGGGAAACTGAAAAACTATATTTACCATATAAAATAACTTATCCAACAAATTAAAAAAACTAAAACCTAATCCTAAATTAAATATTCAAAGTTGCTTAACAAAACACATTTTTTTTTCTAGCATTACCATGTGACCATCCCATCACATTAGTAGGCTCCTGTCCAAATTTTTTATATCTTGTGCTCAGTCTATGCACCTACATTAGTCCTCCTCCATTACCATGCAACAACTTGGACAGTCCAGATTCGAGAAACCTCTTAGATTAGAGATGGAAATCAGATGTATTCTGGTTCTTGTTATCTTTTGGCATTTTTGGGCTATTTGCATGTGGTCTCTTAGTTTTCTTTTGTTGCTGACAATGTGTTTTGTTACTACCTTTTGACCAATAATTCTGGTAAGAACAAGGTCAAAATATTTTTTTTCAACAACTATTCACGATGTATATTTGACATGAATTAATAGAAAATTTAAATTAAAAAAAAAAAAATTTAATTTATAAATATAATTTTTAATTAATTAATTAATTTTGTTAATTTAATTTATTATTAATTTAATTTTATAATCTTTATAATTACATTTAATATATTTTAAAAATTTATATATTATATATTAAACAAATTTTTTTTTTAAACCACCACATTCAAGAGTTGACATCACCCCAGAGGAAATACCCCTGGGATTTCATTTGGAGCCACAACGAATCTTGCCCCATTATTTCCCTAGGGTGACATGGAAGGGTTAATAAACATATATATCAAAGGGGGTGTTGATATTGTATAGTTTAAAACAATAATGAGTGGAGGGGCCCACTCTCCACTCAATCCCACGGACCCCTCCTTCACATTCATGTGAACCATTAACATTACCATAAACACTCCAACGTTGATGCTCACCCTTTTTGACATTTATTTTTTTGTTAGATTTTTTTGTTTTATTTTAAATTCATTTTTATTTAAATATTTTTAATTTATTAAATAAATTGCTCATAATTGGTACGAAGAGAACATTCTTAAATTTGTTTTGATACAACTTCACAGGGTGATATCTTGAGTTATAATTCATCAAATAAAGAAAATGAAGGTTTGTTAAAAATATATTTCATTGTACAATATTCTGGCAATGATTATTTTGTTGAGATTCAACAAGATGACGATTCTAGTGAAAATTAAGCACCCTCACCAGGTGGGGCCCGCATGCTATTTTTAGGTGTATGTCTATTTTTAGAATGGTGAGCATATTCTAAAATTACCAAGAGTCTAATTTTAGATGGTTGAGCAAATTCTATTTTTAGATATATGGGCGAAGTCTATTTATAGATCGCATGTCTAAAAATAGAATGCATGTCGATTATTATTAGCCCTTAATAATAATCAAACAATAAATAATAATTTCTTCTCTTGAAGCACTTGCTTTCAGTTAACTGATGTGGAAAACCAGTTGATTGAAGGAATTACGCATTCCAAGGTTGGTTGGTGGGACATGCACAGTGGACTTCGTTGTAACTAAGTGATACAAAGTTGTAACAGAGTTGGAAGAGTAGCTATGTGAGTTGTTATTTAGTTTAACTCAGTTAAGTGAGTTAAACTCAGTTGTGCTAGTTGTAACTAATGATACACTAGTGAGAGATCAATGAATTAATTATTTAATTAATTCACAAGCAGTGGTCTCACATGCAACTGAAGAAATACTACTGTTAACTACATGCATGTCAGATCCAATGGATACCTAGTGGAGAGATAGGTGAAAGGGTCTGGTTGACTATTAGTTGTGACTATAGTGGTGCATTCAATGAAACCACATAGCCATTGGAGATGGAAATGAGGATTGCGCAGTCAAGGCAAGGCAAGATTGAATTCATTCAGTGATATTCTTCAGTAGGGATTGCACAGTGGAGGCAGGCTGTCAGGAGGCAGTAAATTGGTGCATGTGTGAGCCAATTTTTGTATGACAGTGTGAGACAATTGTATATTGTACTGAGAGCTCTTAGAGTAGAGCTTTGTATGAGATTGTTTCATGATCCATGATATACATAATATATGATAGTTGGGGTTTTTAGCTTTATGCTTTCCCAGTAAAACCATCTTGTTATGTGCGATTGATTTTCCTTCATGTGTTTTCAATTGGTGATTAAATTTCCGCAAAGAATTAAGTAGAAGGATTCTATATTTAACAGTGGCATATAATTGTTAGATCAGGAGAGTCTGGTAATACATCACAGTATTAATAAATTTCTACATGGTATCGGAGCAAAGAAGATTGCTATATTGAAGCAATAGTCTTGGTGCGACAATTGAGTAAACATCGAAATGGATTTCAATAGTTTGAGGCTAGAGTATGCACTCGAGGGAAACTCGAACTACATTGCATGGAAGGATAGGATGGAGGCGGTGCTTGAAGGAATTCATTGACAGTGATGTTCCTAAGCCCACTTCGATGGATGTTGCATTACTTGACGCCTGGAAAAAGAAAGTAGCAAAGATGAGAAGGATTCTATTGGAAGGTGTGAGAAACCATATTGTCTCAAGCCTTCATGGGAAAGCCACTCTATTTGTGATGTGGAAGGCTTTGACGAATCTTTTCCAAAGTAGTAGCGACCATAGGAAATTGGTGCTGAAGGATAAACTCAGAAAAATCAAGATGGAGAAGGGCGACAGTATTCCTAAGTATATCACGAAGTTTGTCCAATGTCTGGATGAACTGGGGAGTGTGGGAATCACGGTTGCTAATGATGATCTAGTAATTTTGGCTCTCTTGGGACTTCCTAAGAGTTGGCACAGTTATGAATACTCTGTCAACGGATGGGAAAAACTGCTGGATTGGGAATGACTTTGGCCGGATCTAGTGCAAGAGGAGATCAGACGGAACACTAGAGATGGCTCTTCATCAAAGCATGATGATGAAGAGTATTGTGCTTTCACTGCCAAGGCAAGGAAAGGGAAGGGGAAGAAATTCCACTCAAAATCTGAGGCTAAAGGCAAGAAGTTGGATTTGTCCAAGGTGAACTGTTTTCATTGTTGCGAACATGGGCATCTCACCACTAACTACCCACAGAAAAAGAAGAACAAGAAGATTGCTGGAGTTGCAGCTGGTGAGGCCCTTACCTCACAATTTGAAATTTATATCTCTTTGATCGCATGCTTGGTTTCAAGCGAAATGGGATCGGTGTGGTATCTTGATAGTGGTGCTTCCTTCCACATGACGGGAGATAAGGAGCTTTTCAGTGACTTGGAGGAGAAAGATCTCCAAATGCATAGTGAGATGGGTGACGATGGACGATACAGTGTGACTAGCATTGGTACCATTACCTTTGAGAGGGAGTCAGGTAAACCATTTCTATTGAAAAATGTTATGCATGTTCCAGGTCTAAAGAAGAACTTGGTCTCAGTCGTGATGTTGGAGGACAAAGGTTATGACGTTGTTTCCAACGATGGAAAAGCTTTATTGCGACATAAAAAAATGGGTGAAACCAAGAAGATAGGGATTTGAGTCAATAATCTCTACAAACTGGAGGTAGATGGCTACGCTGCAATGGTGGGCAAAGCATAAGAAGTGATAAGCTGGGATGAGGGTGAATCATGGCACAGGCGATTAGGCCATCTCCACCATGGCGCCTTGAAGATTTTGTAGCAGATTTCTACTAGACTCCCCAAGGGTACACTTGCGCAGTTAGATCAGTACAAGGGATGTACTATGGGTAAGTTTGTGAATACCACATCTCATGAAAAGGAGAATCGTACTTCGGTGATCATGGAGAGAGTTCACATGGACGTGTGTGGGCCATTCTTGGTTTCTTCAATAGAAAAACAAAGGTATTATGTTATTTTTGTTGATGACTATTCTCGTAGATGCTGGATCTTGTTCATGCAAAAGAAGGATCAAACATTCTCAAAGTTCTGTGAGTTTAAATAATTGGTGGAGAAAGAGTCGGGAAAGAAAGTGAAGGCTCTGCAGAGAGATAATGGTGGTGAATATATCTCGAACGAATTCAAATTCTTCTGTAGAAAAGAAGGAATTCGAAGAGAACTCATAGCGCCTCATAACCCATAGCAGAATGGGGTTGCAGAGAGGAAGAACAAAACGATCGTGGGTGTTGCACGAGCTATGCTACATGATCAGGGCCTACTAATGCACTTGTGGGCTGAAGCATGTAATGTTGTGGTTTATGTGAAAAACCATTGTCCTCGTAGAGTACTTGGCATGAGTACACCTGAAGAAGATTTTACTGGTAAGAAACTAGATGTTTCTCACTTTAAGATTTTTGACTCATCTGTTTATGCTCATGTGACCAAGAATGCCAGGAAGAAGTTGGAGCTGACTGCAGAAATTGGGATATTTGTAGGGTACACAAAAACACCCCATAATTATCATGTATATTTTCCAAATAGTCGAATCACTGTGGTGCGACAGGATATAAAATTCAATGAGGAGAAAGCCATGAAGTTGTCGCTTGAGAGGGAGCTAGACTTACATGCAAAGGAGGAACTTTTGGTTCCAAAATATGAGCCTCTAGATGTGGATCAGCCACAGGAGGAGGATCATGGAGTGGAGGAGTGCACTCATGCAGAGCCAAACATCAGAACTGGTAGAAGATAGAAACTAAGACGCTGAAGCTTGATGTGGCACAGAATGTAGGAATCCCTACTTCACAGCGCAGATAGAGACAGTATCCTGAAAAATTCACTGGATACATGGCTCTCATTAGAAAATGTATTGTGACAGAGCCATCTTCCTTTTAGGAAGCAGCGCAAGAGCCCACATAGGTAGATGCAATGGTGGAGGAGTATGACTCCATTGTTAGAAATAATGCTTGGGAAATTGTTCCAAGGCTGGTTGATAAATCAGTGGTAGGTTCAAGATGGATCTACAAGGTAAATCAAGCTGTTGACGAGAGTGTTGAGAAGTATAAGGAAAGATTTGTTGCCCGGGGCTTCTCACAGATCGATGGGATTGATTATGAAAAAACCTTTGCACCTGTCGCACGGTATTCTTCCATAAGGACCATCCTTGCTTTCTCAGCACAGATGGGTTGGCACATTCATCAGATGGATGTGAATACTGTGTTCCTTAATGAGATCATTGAGGAAGAAGTGTACATTGAGTAGCCTAAAGGATTTTAGATCTTCAGCAGTGAGTCGCATGTGTGCAGACTCAAAAAGAGCGTTGTATGGGCTGAAGCAAGCACCCCATGCTTGGTACACTCAAATCAATAGCTATTTCACTGGGCTTGGCTTCATCAAGAGTGAGGCGGATGCAAACCTATACCAGATTGTGGTGGAGGTTAAGCTTTTAATCATGGTTCTTTATGTTGATGATTTAATACTGACTGGTGATGAGCAGCTGATACACTCATGCAAGGAGGACCTTGCAAAGGAGTTTGAGATGAAGGATATGGGCCTCCTTCACTATTTCCTTGGATTGGAAATATGGCAGTGAGATGGTGAACTATTTGTGTCTCAAGGAAAGTATGCAAGGGAGATACTCGGTAAGTTTCAAATGGAGGGATGCAAACCCATGGATACTCCTCTTACAGGAAACTGGAGGAAAGAAGATGCTATATCGGTAGAGGTAGTGGATGCTACTGTTTATCGACAATTGGTGGGTTCGCTAATGTACTTATTTAATACAAGACTGGACATACGCTATGCAGTGAACCAGCTTATTCAAGCGATGGTTAAGCCTACCAAGTTCTTTTGGAAGGCGGGTAAGCATGTCCTAAGATATCTCAGGGGCACATCTGAGTATGGCTTATGGTAAAGAAAAACATATGAGGTCAAGTTGCATGGCTTCATGGATGCAAATTGGGTAGGCATCCCAATGGACAGAAAGAGAAAATCAGGAGGGGTTTTCAGTATCGGATCTACAACAGTTTCTTGGTAAAGCAGGAAACAAAGATCTGTGGCACTCAGTTCAGCAGAAGTGGAATACATGGTAGCAAGTCAAGCTGCATGTGAGGCTATCTAGATGAGGAAGATCCTGGTCGGTTTGTTTGGTTCTCATTTAGATCCTACAGTGAAACATTGTGATAATCAAAGTTGCATTAAACTCTCGATTAATCCTGTGTTTCATGATAGATCTAAGCATATAGACATCCGATATCATCATATTAGAGATTTTTTGTAGTGGAATATCATGTTGCTTCAGTACATTCCTACGGAGGATCAGGATACAGATCTTATGACAAATGCGCTCACCAGGATCAAATTCGAATACCATAGAGGCAGGATCAAGGTGAAGGATAATCCCTTTCTTTTTGAGAGGGAGTGTTGAGATTCAATAAGGTGATGATCCTAGTGAAAATTAAGCACCCTCACTAGGTGGGGCCTGAAGGATATTTTTAGGTGTATGTCTATTTTTAGAATGGTAAGCATATTCTAAAATTAGCAGGAGTCTAATTTTAGATGGTTGAGAAAATTCTATTTTTAGATGAGTTTCTATTTTTATATATATGGGAAAAGTCTATTTATAGATCGCATGTCTAAAAATAGAATGCATGTCGATTATTATTAGCCCTTAATAATAATCAGACAATAAATAATAATATATTCTCTTGAAGCACTTGATTTTAGTTAACTGATGTGGAAAACCAATTTATTGAAGGAATTATGCATTCCAAGGTTGGTTGGTGGGACATACACAGTGGAATTCGTTGTAACTAAGTGATACAAAGTTGTAGCAGAGTTGGAAGAGTAGTTATGTGAGTTGTTATTTAGTTTAACTCAGTTAAGTGAGTTAAACTCAGTTGTGCTAGTTGTAACTAATGATACACTAGTGAGAGATCAGTGAATTAATTATTTACTTAATTCACAAGCAGTGGTCTCACATGCAACTGAAGAAATACTACTGTTAACTACATGCATGTCAAATCCAGTGGAGACCCAGTGGAGAGATAGGTGAAAGGGTCTGGTTGACTATTAGTTGTGAATATAGTGGCACATTCAATGCAACCACACACCCATTGGAGATGCCAATGAGGATTGCGCAGTCAAGGCAAGGCAAGATTGAATTCATTCAGTGATCTTCTTCAGCAGGGATTGCGCAGAGGAGGCAGGCTATCAGGAGGCAGTAAATTGGTGCATGTGGGAGCCAATTTTTGTATGACAGTGTGAGGTGATTGTATATTGTACTGAGAGGTCTTGGAGTAGAGCTTTGTATGAGATTGTTTCATGATCCATGATATACATAATATATGATAGTTGGCGTTTTTAGCTTTATGCTTTCCTAGTAAAAGCATCTTGTTATGTGTGATTGATTTTTCTTCATGTGTTTGCAATTGGCGATTAAATTTTTGCAAAGAATTAAGTAGAAGGATTATGTATTTAACAGTGGCATATAATTGTTAGATTAGGAGATTCTGGTAATACATCACAGTATTAATAAATTTCTACATATTTGATCAAATCTAGTCATTTTGTACCCCAAAAATTTAGCATAAGACAACGTTGTGAATTTGTAACTAAAAGATATTTTTTGGGTTTGCTTTGAAAAAAAATCATTTACTAGGAGTTTCTTGTTGTTTCCAACTCATTTCACATTACTCATCTTACCATAGAAATATCAACAAGAATAAATGGAAAGCATGCATTTATTTTTGTTCATTTATTAAATATATTTTTAATTTTCCAATTTGTTTGATAGATTTGGGAATTCGAGTTTTGTTTGTTGGAAATACTGAGAGGGGGGTGAATCAATATTTCTTATAAATTAGCCCTTTTTAAATCTTTTTTGTGCATTAGTTAATCTTCAATTATTCTTGATGTTTATCTAGTAACAATAGTAAACAATATAACACAATATAGACATGAATTTTAGGTGGAAAACCCCCTCCGGGTCAAAAACCACCAAACGCTTTTCTAACAAATTATTTAATCTTTAGTCCCAACTGAAATAAAAGCTACAAATTCCTATAATTCTAGAAGATAATTCTTCTCCAGCTCCCACTAGAAGGACACCCCAATACCTTGGTTTCTTCAGTAGTCAACTGAATGGATGCCTCGACATCCTAGACCAACCTACCACCATGTAGTCTTCACAGGCTCCAACCTGTAGGCGACTTCATGCACCAACCTAGCACCTACTTACCAACCTATAATGATCAAAAATAAGACAAGATTCTGGACTCTCGTACCAGGGATAATGATCCATGATACAATAACTAGACCAATCACCCAATCACACTATGACCTGCAACCGAACCATAACATTATCCAACAATGACACTTGTACCTCTCGAAAATGCCTCTCCAACTCTAGGTAGATTGAATATTTTAAAATAATGACTCTTTTACAATTTTACAATGATGATTTTTACAATACTGAATTTTGACACGACCTGATACTTGACTTGACACTACTGCTTTGAACACTAGCAACTCCTGAGGTATTGTTGTGCTTACTTCAAGTAATGGTACTTTGGCATTACATTGTCCTTCTAGTATGTGTCTTAGTTCTCATATTTTTTCCTCCTTCTTGCACATGCAAGACCCAAACCAATATACAAACAAAATACTTACACTGTCCTGCAAACCATATGTCAAAGAAATATTCAAAATTCAAGTGTAAATACATTCAACATTTATGAACAAAACCCAATCAAATATACATACAAAATACTTACACTGTCCTAAAAAAACACATGTTAGAGATGATATTCAAATTAAAATTCAAACACTAATCATACATACCTTGTTGTAGCAGACTTACCCTTGACTTTTGATGTGTTGTCCTTACTGCAGTGATCCTTTAATGCATATTTTTTCTTGCCTTCTAGAAGTTAGATATTGAATCTGCTGTATTTGTGTAATTTCAGATCTCCAAGGTCTGAAATTTCGTCCTGTGGTATCCCTCTAAGTCTTCTTTCCAACCTCATAGGTATTATCAACATTGGATTCTTCAAGAAATATTTATGCCCAATATCCTACGATGACTTGATTATAGACTGGTTCAGTAGAGTGAACTTGTACGAAGTGCCACATGTCACTGTTTCAACCTTTGGTCCTGAAAACTATACAAAAAAAATTACAACCCGTCCCCTTTCTGTCACTTTTTATGAAATTTGAATCCAATGCTCATAGAAAAAGTTATAATGATTTTCCCAAGGTCACCTGTTTGACATGAAATTCGGGAGCTTGCAAAAACCCTAAATTCCTCAGATCATATATCCAAAAATATAGCGAACCAATATCTGAAATTCAGACACGAGATTCATCCTGATTTCACCCAAATGGTATTTTAGTTTTAGCATCTGAAGCTTCATGATGACCTGTTATAAGTAACAAAATCCTTACATGAGGAGGATGTGAGGGTCACATTTTATATAAATGCTCAGGTTGAGAGGGTATTCAACAAGTGAATGTTGGAGGGATTTTAGGAGCTTAAAAAAATATTAATTATTGACAATTCAATGACCACAACCAATGACTAGTGTCATGCCACAACCCCATGGGGTATTAGCCCACTAACCGGGGTTACTAAATTCAAACATGAATATCTCTCAAACCATGAAGAATTACATGGCATGCCATATATCAACAGAAAAATCTCGACAATTAGAAACCATCCAAAATATCCTTGACTCGGAATAGAGTAAGTTGTCAATTCAAAATTCCTATGCAAGATCGGGGTAGCTCCTGGTGATGCTTGGGTTGACATCAATGACAACCACTGGTTGACATAGTCTCCATGTTTAATTGGTTTTTAATTTTGATTTTGCTATTTTTTTGTAGAGTTTGTTCCAAGGGATCATGATCTAGAGCTTCAAACCAATAGGATTGGAGAAACATATTAACAAATGAGATTTATAGATCTAAAAATCAAAGATCAAAATTTTCTTGCAACATACTACTTTTTTTTGGAGATTGATTAGTAAATTATAAGAGGAGCATGGATATTAATTTGGAGTTACAATTTATGAAAATAAGGTATTTACACTATTGTAGGAGTCACATCCTTGGAGGAAAATTAAGATTTTGGACCAGATCTAAGAGATGTATTACAACTCCAAAAATTTCATGCTAGCATGCACGTTTTGGGGAATTTTATGTATTCATGAAGATTTTAGCAGACCTACAACTATTGTGCAATATTTTATGGGTTAAAATATTACTGATCGATTTCATTTTCGTTCAATTTTGATTTGATTTTCGATGAAGGTAAGTATTTGCTATTGGATTTTGCACTATTATAAATTCCATTTATTTATGTTCTTATTTAAATCATTGGAAAGCTATATTTTCATAATGGATATGATTGATATCAAGGTTGAGTAATGAATTCAAATAGATATGCATGTTATCACTGATAACTATTTAGTAGTTTGATGACTTTTTTATATTTTCTTTAATCATGATTGCATTATGACAACTATTTCCTGAATGCACTGCTAATTTTGAATTCATTTCATTTGAGTTTATATATATGTACAATAGAGATCTGAAATTTCTTAGATAGTTTTATTCATATTGTTAATTTGAATGAGTAGCATATCTTAAAATTAGTTCTATGATATGTTAAATTCATTTTATTTTAAGTTCAAGTTGGTCCAAATTTCATTAACTTGCTCTTAATTGGCAAGAGATCTACATATTTTCCTAATCAAGATAGAATGGATTTATTTTGTTGTTTGCATCCTAGATTAGTTTGTATTTAGAATAATTCATTTCATTTTTAGAAAAATCCTTTCATAGGAGCAACCATATTAGTGGCTTGGTTAAGCCCTTATGTCAGATTAAGGAGTTCTTTCCTGCAAGCTAGTTGCAAGAGGGTAAGTCCATTATCTCTTCGTATTGATAGTAACTAGAAATATCACAAATAAAAAAGGAGAGCGATGGGTAATTGGACCCATTTTAACCAGTAAGAATCACCATCTCAAATGGATAAGGGCCTAATTGGGGCTTTGACCGGGTCATCTCCCCAATGTTGATCATGGTCAATTTTGGCCATCAACATGTCCTCATACTCCACTTTAACGCATCATTAGTAGGAGACAACACCTTGATTTTTAAATCATCCCTTTATTTTGTCTTATTCAGCCCCACACGTAGGGAGAAATCTTAGAAAAGTTGGATTTTTCTACCAATTTTATTTGATACCTCTGTTAGTCTTATCTGGCTATAAAACCATTCACTTTTTTCACTCATAACATTTCCTAATTCTTTGAATGAGTTGAAAGGGTAAGTGTAAGAGATCTCATACCTTATTTTTTACCTTTTGTGATGTTGGAGATTGCTTTGATGTCTTTGCATGTGTTCCCATGATGTTGATTCTGAACAGGTAATCCTATAGCATTCTACAAGATATATTGTAGCTACTTAGGCCCATTTTGAGAGTTGGAAGGGGTGTATGAAATGTTGATTTTGATTTAGAGATGCAAGACATGTTGTGATCATTCTAAGGAAAGTTGGAGATTTTCTCTTGTAGGATTTCAGCAGGCTATTGCACCACTATATAGTCTCCTACAATAGTCATAAATATCCATCATGCTCATCAAAATACTCTTATGAAACATCAAAGGGTGTTGATAATTAAAGGAGGAGCTCATAATGGTGATGGAAAGGCTTTTGATTATGATTGTGATTGAAAAACAATGAATTTGAGTTGCCACCACGATTGAAAATAGTGAACAGTGGAGGAAAAAATGTGATGTAATTCATAATGATGGAATGGCTAGGTGTTAGGATTCCTATGATGATTTTACCTAGCTTAGATGCAAATAAATTTCTCAATATATAACTTCTTATTAATGGTTATCCTATAGCATTACAGGACTTTCCTGTAGTAGTTCAAGGAAGTGGAGAGAAATATATGGAAAATATTTGGAGATGTGCATATGATGCTATGGGTGATGGAGAATTGTGTAGGGGCATTGTATAGGTCCTTGAGAATGAATGAATTGATTCCTTGTTCTGAATATGTGGGTTGGTCTGTTTGACCCACTTTGTTGGTCATTTCCTCTGCGATGCCTGCACACAAATAAAGATAATATAAAACACATTTTTCATTTCTTTTTCAATGCCCTCTAGCTGTCTCATGGAGGTTTTCGGCTACTAGGTCTGGCCCAAGTGCCTTGAAGGTTTTCACCTAGGGTTCTTTATTATTTTTTCTTAGACCCAAAACTGCCTCATGGATTTTTTTAGGTAATGAGCCTGCCTCAAGTACCACAAAGGAGTATTTCGCTTGAAGGTTTTTTTCCTCTATTTTTTTTTGTCTTTTTATTTCTTTATTTTTGTTGGTCGGGCATTGAATGGATTTGGATCTTTGAGGATCTCAATAAAATTAATCTCCTTACTTATTGAATCAATAAATTTAGCCCTAGAAAGGAGCTTTTTGTATAATTTCAACTGATAAACATTCACCAAAGTGGAGCATGCTATTTATGTATAGTTTTAATCATAACTGAGCCATTATCATAGAATTTTTTAACTAGATAAGGCCCCAACCATATGTTCATGAGCTTCCCTTTAAAATCCTTAAAAAATTAAGTCATACAAGAGGCTTTCATCCTATATTCATCAAGTGCATTTAATTGATGCAACCTTTTGTCCTGTGCTTTGGTGAGATCCATGTCAAGAAAGGCTAACATCCTTAATGTGTTGTACTTGAACTCAAAAGATAATAAGGCCTTCTTTCCATATACTAACTCATAGGGGGGGAACCTTGTGGTGGTTTTATAAGTGATGCTTTTAGCCTAGGTGGCTTCAACAATTCTTTCCACCCAATCATTCTTGCTTCTATTGACCACCTTGGTCAAAGTATTCTCCAAAGCCTAGTTAGTGACTTCCACTTTCCATTTGTTTGTGGGTGATAGGGAGTTGATTTATGGTGTTGAATGTGGTGTTGCTTTATTATTCCCTCAATTGAATATTGGAGGTGAAGTGGGAACTTTAGTCTGTATCCAATTCTCTTGGAAAACCAAACTTGTAGGAGATGTTTTCCCTCAATATTTTTTCCACCTTTTTCTCAATTTATACTATTATTTATTTTACCTCAACCCACTTAGTTAGGTAGTTAGTGCACACAAAAATGTCTCCTTTTTGTCTAGATGGAGGATTAATAGGACCAATGAAGTCCATGCCCCACTTTTCAAATGGATCAAAAGACACTTGAGGTTGTAAAGGCATTTCATACTTCTGAGTGGGTTCCCCATCCTTTAGAACTCATCACATTGTACCATGTATCTCTATGAATCTTTATGAAGGGTTGGCCAATAATATCCGGATTGTAGGATATTGTAGGTTTTCCTTTTGGAACAAAATCCCCCCCATAAGGTCCATCATGACAAGCTAAGAGGATGTCATAAACTTCATCCTCCCTCACACATCTTCTTAGGATCTTTTATGGTCCTAAATTGAAGAGGGTTCCCTCAATCCAAGTAGCATTTTTTCTGAAAATCCTGCTTTTCTTTATTTAAGATAAGTGACGAGGAAATCATCCAGTAGCGAGGAAGTTGGAAACATAAGTGAACCATGGAGATAGAAGTGACATGGAAAAAATATGATCATTAGGGAGTTGGTCATCCAACAATTCTTTGTCATCTATAGACAATATTAGTATTGAAATAAAATATGCAACAACATTCTATTTTCCACATCTATCAATGATAGTCAAATCAAATTGTTGCAACAACAATAACCACCAAATTATGTGAGCATTCATATCTAGTTTATTAATTAAGCATTTTATCACTACATGGTAAACATGTACAAAGTCCTATTAACCAATAATGTATTTCCTAAATTTGTTTAAAGAATGTACAACAATAAGATATTTTTTTTAGTAATGGAATAATTAAGTTAAGCCTTGGACATATTTTTGCTGATAAAATAAATGGCATAGGGAATTTTACCTTCAAGTTGTCCTAGTGTTGCCCCAACTGCTTTATCTAATGCATCTATATGGATATGGAAGGGAAAAGTTCAATTTGGTCCTTTGAGGATAGGTATTTTTATTATTTTACCTTTAATTTCCTCAAATGATTTTTGACATAAATATGTCTAACAAAACTCAACATCTTTTATTAGTCATGAAAATAAAGGAGAAGTAATCTTGCTAAAATATTTGACGAATCTTCAATATTTATATCCAATAAGGCCTAAACAACTTCTAACATATTTCTATTTTTTAGGAACATGAACCTTTTTTTGTGATGGCTATGTTTTTGGGGCCTACTTGGACTTATTTTGAAGAGATAAAGTTCCCTAAGACAATCCCCTTGTTCATCATAAGAAAAAATGTCTCATGGCTTAGGAAGAGGTTCATTTCTTTATAACTCTGCAAGAATTTTCATACATTTGAGAGAGCCTCTTGGAAATCATCCCCATAGGGTGTAAAATCATCCATGTATATTTCCACTTAATCATGCACAAGGTTAGAGAATATACTCAAAACATCCTTCTAGAAGGTGGAAATGGAGTTGCACAAACCAAATGGGAGAAATATGTACAAAACAATCCCCCATGGCAATGTGAAGGTGGTCTTATCCTTATATTTAAGGTTGATGTAACATTATCCGACCTGATGAAATAATATTTCTGGTCCTGGGAGACATACAATTAGGGTTGACGTAACATTATCAGACGATTCCTTAAGGAATTCACAGCTTAAGAACAACACATCTTGGGGATCTTTTGCAAAGAATGGAGATTGATTATGCCATTCACCATTCAACATAAGTCGCCTTTAGCTTTCAGTTGTACCCAATGAATCCATGTAGGAAGAAAAAAAAAATTTCCCTCCAAGTACATGAAGAAATTAGTTAATAAAGGGAAAGGGAAAATGATCCTTTCTAGTGTCTTTGTTGAGTTCTTTGTAATCAACACAAATTATTCATTTTCCATTCTTTTTAGGGATAACACCAAAATAGGAAATTTAGGCTCAATGAGAGGTTGAGTAAGTGGATATAATACAAGCTATTTTTTAGGTTTCTCATTGGTAACAACCATATTTCCAACCCTACATCTAGTTTAAGCATAAACAATGACTAACCAATGTATTCCTAAGATGAGAGGATATTCATTAAAATTGGTTTTGGGAATCAATATAGACCATAACATATTCAATAATTCCTTCAAGTGCTACTATGGATGCATCAACAAGTTGTAACATTGTGGTGGTATTCCTTAGAGATTCTTGGAGATTGATTTTGGGTATAGTCTCCTTAGTTATGAAATTTATTGTAGCCCCCAATTTAATGAAAGTGTTAGGAACTAAAGTATCATTTATGTGGACATCTACTACCAAAATCCCAGGATCTAAGTACTTGGGGATGATGACTCTCCCAGGAAAAAGATCATCTAGTTTCCCTATGACATTGATTGTAGGGGCATCTATTTCCCTCCTTCTTGGCCTTCTAATATTTCCTCTTTAATGAACTTATTATAGATAGTAATTTCCTTGATGACTTTAAGAATAGACATTTTGATACACAAATTCTGCAATTCTCCTAGAATTTCAACTTCTTTTGGGGAGTGTGCTTTGTGGGTGGTCAACCTTTCATGATAGGGAGGCTTTATTTGGGTGACTCGAGGTATAGGATTGTCCTTCTCTTTCTATGGATTTTCTGCGGGATAAGGTGGGTGAGTATCTAGAAGAACCTTCCCAAACATAAGGTTGATCTCCAGAATATCTACAACATATGTTGGATAGGTGGTTTATCCATTTTCGATTTGTTGAGTATTCTTATTGTTAGGATTTGGGTTTGGTTGGGAAAGCATCTGAGGCTGTTTTGGAGGATTATTTTGGGGTACTTGTGGTTAAGGAGGAGGAGAAATCAAGGCAGGTGGTTGGGCTTCTTCAACCCTCTATCCTGGAGATAGATTACCCCATTAAGGAGGTTTATGTGAATATGGATTAAAATTAGGAATAAAATTTTGGGGAGAGGAAGGCCATGGAGTGGGCATGCAGTAGGATGAAGGGTTAGGAGGATACCAAGGTTGATAGTGTGTATTATAGTTTTTCTTGAAAAGATGGGGGTATTCATACCTTATTGAAACTTCTTGGGGGCTTGTGGCATTTTTTATTGAGAAATCATGGTTTCTCCAAACTCCCTTCTACTCCTTAATATACATATTTCAAACATAGAAAATATAGACATTTTTTAGTAGAGATATTTTCTTAACATGCATAACATATTTCTATGACATCTAAAAGACACTGATTCCTAGGATATCTTTAAGTGAATTTAGGGAAAAATATATCTAATGCCTTTTTTGTTTCTTCTTGTTTCATCCTTATATGTAGTATATAAATATGCATAGAAAAGGTGTGTAAGATCCTGGTATTCATGTCCTATATCATATCTCCTATCTCCTTTTTAGTAATCAATGAGGATGAAGAGGGACATTGAACTTCTATTTGCTCTACCTCTTTTTATAGCAACCCTTGAGTGATTTTTGAATACCATTTTGGTATCATCATATTTGAGTTGATATATGTCTCCATTGGCTAGAACTCTGAGTGTTTCCATAATTTCTTCTTTGACTCATAGTAGGTCTGAATTCGAAGAGTCTAGATCTAGAGTGAAATTGTTCACTCTTGTGTAACTCAACTAAAATATTTCCTTAAATTCTTCCAGAGGTTCACCTACTCCTTGATTCATTATGGATATCTCATCTCTAGTGGCTCTTGCTTTACAATAGTCCAGAAACTTGATGTTGCAAGCATGCTACATTTTCTCCCATGAAGTGATTTTATCTCCTTCTATGCTCATAAATCAATGAAGGGTTGCATCCTTAAGAGTGGAAGGGAATGATTTGAGATTATTCTCACTAGTTGTGTAGTTATAAGTCCTGCAAACTACAACAAACTAAAATATAAAACTATCACGATTTTTAATAGTTAAACCATAGAAGTGTTGAAGGATAGATGGATTGATTTTCTTCACTTTGGCCTTTCCATCTGTCTCTCTGATAGAAAATTTGAATACTTCAGGTTGTTTATTTTAAGCCATGATATTGGTGGATTGTGAAGGTATTTATCCTTTTGCAATCTCCTCATAAATCCTTGCATTCTCACCAAAAATGGCCTCAACAATCCCTCTAGATAGGGTAGGAGGCTCAAAGTTAGAAAAAAGAGGTTCGATGTTAGTCGAAGTGGGGGTTTTTGGTAGAAATTTTCTTGTTTGATCTCTAACTCTTCGAGGCATAAAAGAAATATTTTTCTTCTCTAATTTTTTGAAATGAAAATGCTAATGCAATTATTTGTTTTTGTAATTTTTTTGGAAATTAAAATGATAATGCAATTTTTTCCTTTTGTGGAAAGTGAAATGAGAGAAATAATAGGTCAACTAGGGAAGAAAACAATACATACTTTGACACCTCCCTGGAAACGACGACAACAAGTGACGGTCCTCAGTATTGTAGAAACAATGTTGCAAGTCCTAAGGGCCTTAGATTGAATTGCCTACGGGGTGTTGGTGTCCCGTGTTTTGATAGTTTGGCAAATCAAAGACAAGGCAACATCAGAACCAATCTTTAGAGTTACAGGATCTAGTCCTCCTGCTCTCAGAGAGGGATCTCTCAAAGTTTGTTTCCAAAGGTTTATCTTGTGTGCTTAGAGTATTGGTTTTAGACTAGTTATTAAGTGCAAGTGTTTGTTTTTTTGGTTGGGTTGAATTGATACAACAGAACATAAAAGGTCTAGGAAAGATATATAGGACAGTAAAATATCTGTTTCATTGCGAAATGGAGTTAAAAAGAGGTCATAACACACTTATCAAAGGGTATGGGATATCAAAGGGCAAATATAACTTGGCCATGGGATCCTTTTGTTTTTGGAATGGAATGAACATTAATGATTTGGAAAGAGAGTTTTAATTCTCAACAAAGGGAATTTGAAAGCATAATTTGAAACAATAAAGAGTTCTTTGATAGACAAGGCTAACCATAAATTCTACAAATCACACCATTAAGAAAACAATGATTTCAAAACAACTTTTAAAATGAAAATCTAAGATTCGGGGAACGCCCTATTTCCTCAAAGATTTTATTTCAAATGATTTATAAAACGTGAAAGATTCACTGATAATTGCAGTCATAGAAGAGGGAACACCTAACACATATATGATCACAACTATAAAGACCTTTAAGCCAATTTTTTAAGTGAAGACAAAGGGCAAGATCAAAAAAAACCTCTCTGATTCACTATAAACAAAGAACTTCAAAGGGAGACTTCAATAACAGTTTTTAAGTGGCAGCAGAAAAGCAGGGAGAACCATAAATCATGCTAAAACCAACTAATCAAACTATTAAGGAAATAAATAAGCATGAAGACTAAAGAGAAAGATTACAGCCTCTAAAATACTTCAGCAGAAGAAAACATAAAACAGTGAAGGATGAACAGGTCTAAGGTGCTTCCAGGAGTCATTTCTTAGCCTAATACTTTCTATCCTACTGTAGTAAGAAATTGTGGAACATAATGAAAACGGGGGAAAAACATAAGACAGTTCAGAATACTTCACCAACAGCCAAGCTCATGGATCCAATGATATAGCCTTCTCAGGAACAAGCATGCAACAACATCATCAAGACCTCCAAGACTTCAATTTGTTCTTCAACTTCAAAGGACTATATATTGATTTCAGAGAGTTTCAATATTACAGCTTGTGATCAAACAACAACCAACCAACATCTCACTCATCTTCTGCAGAAGTATATATAGAAGGATGGGGAGGTGAGATATGATAAAAGATCTCAATTACAATTAATACAGACTTAATGGTTTCTCGGCCTTTGGGGCTCAACGAAGAAGCTTACAATGGGTGTCTTCTGTATTAAATGATTTACATAAAGATTTTAAGCTTGGTGGAAGCTTAATTTGACCTTTGAGGCTCTGTTTCATGTTAGAATAACTCTGTAGATATTTTGTCATTAATTTTTTTCGCAGAATTACCCTTTAGCTGTGTTGTGAGGCAGATATTTGATTTCATGCAATAACTTCGGCCTCTGATTGAGTACTTTGAGGAACAGGTGGCACTATGGTAGCTGAGGAATCAATTTTCCCCAGATTGTGGCAGTGGAGGCATTCCTGCTTGATAAAACACTTTAGGTTTTCTGTAAATTGTGTTTTATTTCGAGGATTAGGCTTTTGATAATCATTCTTAGCCGTAATCCCCGTAAGCCTGTCTTTAATCTTCTGCTCTGATACATTTTGGTCTTCGACACTGATACTCTTTGACCATGCCCCTTTCATGGTGTTTTTGTTGGTGTGCAGGGCCGCGCAGGGTTCATAAGGCAATGGTTCATGAATAATTGATAAACGTGAATTTCAAACCCTGTCAGTGATTTCCTATGGTGAATCGAAGGTGGGAGGGTCGTCACCCTCAACCTTCCTAATTTCTTCAGCGTAGCGGAAAAATACATTGAAACCCTGCAAAATACGAAAAACTATTATAAAACCTGCATATATAGGTTAACTGCATCGGGAGGTGTGTGAAGAAAGCGGGGCCGTTGGATGGCATCATCCAACGGTCAGGATTGATCGGGAGAGATCGTAGAACGGGTGGAAAAAAGATTAAATCCGAGCCGTCGATCGTGCAGAGATCGACGGTCGAGATCGAATGAGGAGGCGGAAAAAGGAGAATGAATCTGAGCCGTCGATCGCGCAGAGATCGACGGTCGGGAGCGGAAGTTGAAAGTCAAATGGAGAAATCGGGAGATGAATTATGGGCCGTCGATCTACAGATCAGATCGATGGCGGAGATTTCGTTCCCGCTGTACGATAGCCCGGCTTATCATGTGTGCATCTTCAGTGATTGATAGCCGTCAGATGTCTTTCTCCAGAACAGACGGCGGAGGTAAATTTCGCTGCGTGTCCTGGTCCGAACTTTAACGCACGATGAAAAGCGGTTTTCGGAACAGGGCCCAAGCCACGTGTCGAGCAATGTATAGATTCGCTTGTCATCAGGAAAAAACCACCGTCCGCCGAAGAGCGGTGCGATAAAAACCACGCGGTTTTGGGCAATGACGCATGGCTGGCGGGGTCCACCGGGTTTGATAGGTTCCGCACCTTCAGATCTGCAGATCAGATCAATGGTGGAGATTGCTCGAACTTCGGACCGACGGAAAACTTTTTAGAAAACCATAAAAACCCAAAGTTTAAATATAACATAAGGTTTTAATTTTTTGGACGGGATATATAACAGGGTCCATCGCATATCGCAAGTTCGGACATGGGCTTTTCAATCTACCCATGGCATTTTCTGCGATTTTGGTTTTTAGACCAAAACATTGGAAACGTGGGTTTTTGGGTTAACAAAGGAAAAAGGTAATTGGGATGGATTTTCAATGGTTTGTCGCGCAGAAGGCGGGCCCACAGAATATATAAAATAGCGATGCGATCGGGTTTTTCAATATAAGGCTGATCACATCGCAAGTTCAAACACAACGCAAAACCTTGCGCACTTTGAGTTTGTGCGATGCGATAGGCGCCTCCAGAGTTAGTGCTTGGTCCCAGGGTATGGGCATATGATCGGAAGTAGTTAGAAACTTTAGCCCAAGGGGGCTTAAGCCCAATACATAAAAAACATGATTTTCATGGAATTTTTCAAGGTTTTCAATGGAGTTGGGGGGTTTTGGTAAGGTTAAAGAGTGAGTCTTTAACTTTTTAAAGAGATTTTCATGAAGGGAGGAAGAGGAATCATGAAAACAAAGGAGTTTTTATGGAAGTAAAAGGGGAGAAAATGAAGGTTAGCTTTGGAAGAGGGGGAAAGGGAAAAGGGTCCTTGCAGCAGTATTTTGGCTTGGAAACCAGCAGGATTTCTGAATGGGGAATGGGCATAGTAGTGAAGATTTGGGCAGAAACAAGAGACCTTCAAGAGTCTTCAAGAGCCAACAATTTTTAGCATTGAAATTTGTTCCTTGAAGGCTCCAAAATTTTTAGCCACATTTTGCTATAACAAATTTTTATAGGTGACTAACAGTGGCTCCACTTGGGATGATGCCTTCTTGAAGGTATCAAGAACTTCAGACTTGCATTCTCTAGGAGGTTGATCAGTTGCCTCATCCATTGGGTTGCTCTTCCTTTGCTGGGATGATCTTCTGAAAACATATTAGCAACCATGAAAAAAATAGATTTTCATCAATACAACTTTCTACCTACCCAATCCTACTGATCTAGCATTTTTTCTTCATAAGAGTGCACTTGGATTGGCAAACTCTTTTCACAACATTTTATTCTTTTGAAATCATAAAACTAATCTAATTCTACTCCTTTTTTCTCCCTGAACTCAGTTTAAACAGTTGAGCTCAAATGCTTCTCTACCTAATATACCATCTATTGGGATTAAACTGTCCAACAGATTTTCATTCTCGAAATTTCTAAAACATAAATTTAAAAACAGTCAAGTCAAGATTAAGCTATTTGACTTGCTGTGATCTATGGCATAAAGACAAGCTGCACATAGACATTTATTTTGCAGAAAAAATAAATAAAAAATGGAAGGCTTAAGATCTGAAATTTGAAAACATTTCCTTCCTCTTTTCTACAGCGCTGATTTGACTCTTATTGAGTTGTCTTTCCTTTTTCTCTGGTTCAGATTTTGAGCTGATTAGAACCATATTTTTACATATTTTTGACTCAGAAAAATAAAACATATTTGAGTCATCTCTCTTTGGAAACTGAGGTTCAGGTTTTGAACATGTTTGAACCTTTCATTTCTATCCTAATCTATCTACTGATAAGCCAAGATTAAACAGTTTGGCAAATCGATTTCACTATCCTATCAGCAAAAAATTTAAAACTAATTAGTCAAGATTAGGCTGTTTGAATAACTAGAAGTGTGTCATTCAGGAGTGGCATTTGAGCTTGCACACTTTCAGAATTTGTTTCTCTTTTTTGGTATGGGGCTATACCTTTCTTGTTTTGACAATCTGCCCTCTTTTTCTTCTTTTTATTGTTTTTGTATTTTTCTTTTTCTTACAAGACAAAAATCAACAACTAACTAAATGCTCAAAGCTGAGCTTTATTTCTTTCCTATATAACTTAATCTAACTCGAAACATTTACATGTTTTAGCTGATGAACTCTCTTTTCCAGTATAACCAATCCAGCAAATGATTCCATGATTGGTCCTTCTTCATCTCCTTGGGCAGGATGGTCAAACAGGGCCACTCCCATTCTTTTTATTTTTTAGCAGCAGTGCTAAATAATCCTCTTGCTTTTGGTAATATACTACTCCTAATAACCTTTATCCCTTCTTCAAATATTTTCAAGAAATGAGCATAGGGATCTTGAAATAATGCCTGGTTAAGAGTATTTGGAAGAAGTGTTTCAACCAGGATCATCTCTTCTTTCTCCACTGGATTAAGGAAAAGATACTTATGAGAAAGGAAAACTTCCTCATCTTCACTATTATCTGAACTAGAGGTTTCATCATATATTACAGTGTTGTCCTCTTGTAGTTGTGGTATGCTCTGATTCCATGGACTGTGCTTTGTGAAGAGATCATCATGTTCTTGAACAGGGGTATCTTTTATTACCTCAAAATTTTCAGGAGGAGACTCCTTATATGCATCCTGTTCAAGAAATTCCTCTTTTTTCTTACCCCCAACATTACAACTAATAGATATTTGTTTCCCAATTATGTGAAAACTATTGCTGATGAATTGGATTGGCTGATTGCTGCTCTCAAGCTGATGATAATGAAATTCATGACACCAATCCACTGCTAGTTGCCCTGCATGATTAGTTTCTATTTGAAGCTCATCATCATCATCATCAGTTTGATCAGAAGTTGAAAAATCATTAGTATAAACAATTTCACCAATCAAGCATATTGGGTTATCAGTTTGCTTTTTTAGTTGATCTGCAAGTTTATTTTTTGTTTCAAGACAACAAGGTTTAGTAAGTGGATGAGCAGAAGTGTTTTATTCACATGGAGTTTTGGGGATTGGCTGTCTGTTTAAAATTAGATCAATCTCTTCTTCTGTTAAGAGAGAAGGAATTGTCCCTTTGCTTAGGACAAAAGCACAGCGGTCTTGATGAGCCTCTTCTAATGGATCTCCATTTGAGTTTGTAGGGGAACTTTGAGGTTTTTCTTGTTTTTCCTGGTCTATCTCATTTTCAAACAACACCTCATGATTTTCATGGTAGTCACTTTGAATGTAAGGTTCATGAATTGTTTCAAGTATATTGTCAGGATGCCATCCTCTTTTAATAATCTGAAATGATTCATAACATAAAGGAAGAGACTTTGGTTGTGTTGTCTCTTCTCCTAATTCAAATTTTGTGGGTTCAAAATGGCTTATGTTTTCCTCAAGGCACTGCTCACTATTATTTTTTGCAATCTGGTTATGGAGTTCTCTTAATAGCATGGTACAAGATATAGGTAGATAATGAGGAATTTCCTGACAACCTTCTTCATTGATTTCTTTGTAATCTTGTTTAACGCACATATTTTGTAATGTTTGGGTTTTTTCTTGGTTTGAAAGGAGCATGGTCTGCTCTAGATCTTCAATATTCAAATTAGCCTCATACCTTTCCAATCTTTTCCCAAGCATGTTCACCATTTTCTCCATCATGACCGGCAATTTTTCTTTATTTTTTTTTCTATAGTTTTGCTCACCTTCTTCTATAAAGTCTTGATCATCATATATATATTTCTC
This sequence comes from Pinus albicaulis, assembly GCA_034641835.2. Lineage (NCBI taxonomy): Eukaryota > Viridiplantae > Streptophyta > Pinopsida > Pinales > Pinaceae > Pinus > Pinus albicaulis. Next base: position 1,679,632,152 of record CM076578.1, read on the forward strand.
ATTGTCCAGGTCTTGTAATGGTTGAGTTTGTGTTTGAAGTCACTGTATCTTTCTAACCAGTTCAGATTCTTCTGCCAGTGGAGTTATTAGGTCTTTTGGGATTGTGGAGTCGCCAGGTGGAAGATTTTGAAATTTGTTGTCCACCAACAACATGATTTAGATTGCTCAATGCATTCCCAAGGGAGTCTACAAGGTCTGGAAGGGTAACAGGCCTACTGGAGGCCAATGGAGTCACCAGGTGGAAAATTTTTAGCTTTTGTGAAGGTAAAATGTTTTATGGTTCCACCACCATGTTTATTATGAAGCCAAACTGAAATATTTTTGGGTTTTTCTGAGTTTCTACGGTTGTTTGAAAGACTAAAGAGTCTATAAGAGCTTGCTAGGCAACTATGAACTCAGTAGTCCCACCGTGATCGCCATTATGTTGGTGTCCCGTGTTTTGATAGTCTGGCGAATCAAAAGACAAGGCAACATCAAAACCAATCTTTAGAGTTACAGGATCTAGTCCACCTGCTCTCAGAGAGGGATCTCTCAAAGTTTGTTTGCAAAGGTTTATCTTGTGTGCTTAGAGTATTGGTTTTAGACTAGTTATTAAGTGCAGGTGTTTGTTTGTTTGGTTGGATTGAATTGATACAACAGAACATAAAAGGTCTAGGAAAGATATATAGGGCAGTAAAATATCTGTTTCATTGGGAAATGGAGTCAAAAAGAGGTCATAACACACTTATTAAAGGATATGGGATATCAAAGGGAAAATCTAACTTGGCCACAGGATCCTTTTTTTTTTGGAATGGAATGAACATTAATGATTTGGAAAGAGAGTTTTAATTCTCAACAAAGGGAATTTGAAAGCATAATTTGAAACAATAAAGAGTTCTTTGATAGACAGGGCTAACCATAAATTCTACAAATCACACCTTTAAGCAAACAATGATTTCAAAACAATTTTTAAAATGAAAATCTAAGATTCGGGGAACGACCTATTTCCTCAAAGATTTTATTTCAAATGATTTATAAAACATGAAAGATTCACTGATAATTGCAGTCATAGAAGAGGGAACACCTAACACATCTATGATCACAACTATAAAGACCTTTAAGCCAACTGTTTAAGTGAGGACAAAGGGCAAGATCAAAACAGACCTCTCTGATTCACTATAAACAAAGAACTTCAAAGGGAGACTTCAATAACAGTTTTTAAGTGGTAGCAGACAAGCAGGGAGAACCATAAATCATGCTGAAACCAACTAATCAAACTATTAAGGAAATAAACAAGCATGAAGACTAAAGAGAAAGATTAAAGCCTCTAAAATACTTCAGCAGAAGGTTTGGACATAAAAGCAGAAGATGAATAGGTTCATGTGCCCAGAGTTTTCATTTTCTGAATTAATACTTTCTATCCTACCGAGTAAGAAATTGTGAACATAATGAAAACGGTAGAAAATATACATCTACATGTGCCAGACACTTTCCCTCATGTTCAGTCAGATCCAAAATATGAGCCTTCTCAGAACAAGCTGCAACATCACTAAGACCCTGGGTAGACTGACCATTGTTCTTCAACTTCAAAGGACTATGTATTGATTTCAGAGAGTTTCAATATTACATCTTGTGATCAAACAACAACCAACCAACATCTCACTCATCTTCTGCAGAAGTATATATAGAAGGATGAGGAGGTGAGATCTGATAAAAGATATCAATTACAATTAATACAAAATTAATGGTTTCTCGGCCTTTGGGGCTCAACGAAGAAGCTTAAAATGGGTGTCTTCTGTATTAAATGATTTACATAAAGATTTTAAGTTCGGTGGAAGCTTAATTTGACCTTTGAGGCTCTGTGTCATGTTAGAATAACTCTGTAGATATTTTGTCATTAAGTTTGTTCGCAGAATTACCCTTTAGCTGTGTTGTGAGGCAGATATTTCATTTCATGCAATAACTTTGGCCTCTGATTGAGTACTTTGAGGAACAGGTGGCACTATGGTAGCTGAGGAATCAATTTGCCCCAGATTGTGGCGGTGGAGGCATTCCTGCTTGATAAAACACTTTAGGTTTTCTGTAAACTGTGTTTTATTTCGGGGATTAGGCTTTTGATAATCATTCTTAGCCGTAATCCCCGTAAGCCTGTCTTTAATCTTCTGCTCTGATACATTTTGGTCTTCGACACTGATACTCTTTGACCGTGCCCCTTTCATGGTGTTTTTTTTGGTGTGCATGGCCCTGCAGGGTTCATAAGGCGTCAATGGTTCATGAATCATTGATAAACGTGAATTTCAAACCCTGTCAGTGATTTCCTGTGGTGAATCGAAGGCGGGAGGTTCGTCACCCTCAACCTTCCTAATTTCTTCAGCGTAGCGGAAAAATACATTGAAACCCTACAAAATACGAAAAAATATTATAAAACCTGCATATATAGGTTATCTGCATCGGGAGGCGTGTGAAGAAAATGGGGTCGTTGGATGGCATCATCCAACGGTCAGGATTGATCGGGAGAGATCGTAGAACGGGTGGAAAAAATATTAAATCCGAGCCGTCGATCGTGCAGAGATCGATGGTCGAGATCGAATGAGGAGGCGGAAAAAGGAGAATGAATATGAGCCGTTGATCACACAGAGATTGATGGTCGAGAGCGGAAGTTGAAAGTCAAACGGAGAAATCGGGAGATGAATTATGGGCCATCGATCTGCAGATCAGATCGACGGCGGAGATGTCTTTGCCACTGTACGATAGCCCGTCTTATCGTGTGTGCATCTTCAGTGATCGATAGCCGTCGGATGGCTTGCTCCAGATCGGACGACGAAGGTCAATTTCGCTGCGCGTCCTGGTTTGAACTTTAACGTGCGATGAAAAGCGGTTTTCGGAACAAGACCCAAGCCACGTGTCGAGCAATGTATGGATTCGCTGGTCATCGGGAAAAAACCGCCGTCCGCCGAAGAGCGGTGCGATAAAAACCACGCGGTTTTGGGCAACAGCGCATGGCTGGCGGGGTCCACTGGGTTTGATAGGTTCCGCACTGTCGGATCTGCAGATCAGATCAATGGTGGAGATTGCTCGAACTTCGGACCGGTGGAAATTTTTTTAGAAAACCAGAAAAACCCAAAGTTTAAATATAACATAAGGTTTTAATGTTTTGGACAGGATATATAACAGGGTCCATCGCATATCACAAGTTCGAACATGGGCTTTTCAATCTACCCATGGCATTTTCTGTGATTTTGGTTTTTAGACCAAAACATTGGAAACGTGGGTTTTTGGGTTTACAAAGGAAAAAGGTAATTGGGATGGATTTTCAGTGGTTTTTCACGCAGAAGGCAGGCCCACAGAATATATAAAATAGCGATGCAATCGGGTTTTTCAATATAAGGCTAATCGCATCGCAAGTTCAAACACAGCGCAAAACCTTGCGCACTTTGAGTTTGTGCGATGCGATAGGCGCCTCTAGAGTTAGCGCTTGGTCCCAGGGTATGGGCATATGATCGGAAGTAGTTAGAAACTTTAGCCAAAGGGGGCTCAAGCCCAATACATAAAAAAAGATGATTTTCATGGAATTTTTCAAGGTTTTCAATGGAGTTGGGGGGTTTTGGTAAGGTTAAAGAGTGAGTCTTTAACTTTGTAAAGTGATTTTCATGAAGGGAGGAAGAGGAATCATGAAAACAAAGGAGTTTTTATGGAAGAAAAAGGGGAGCAAATGAAGGTTAGCTTTGGAAGAGGGGGAAAGGGAAAAGGGTCCTTGCAGCAGTATTTTGGCTTGGAAACCAACAGGATTTCTGAATGGGGAATGGGCATAGTAGTGAAGATTTGGGTAGAAACAAGAGACCTTCAAGAGTCTTCAAGAGCCAACAATTTTTAGCAATGAAATTTGTTCCTTGAAGGCTCCAAAAGTTTTAGCCACCTTTTGCTATAACAAATTTTTATAGGTGGCTAACATAGGGGGGTTTGTAAAAAATTTAGAGGGGATGAAATTATGTGTGAAATAATCACTATATATTTCTTTTGGTAATTACTATATGAGTGGAAGTACTGAGATATGATCTAGTTACTCACATACCTTTCTTATTGTTCTATGCTACAATAAAAATGTGAAATTGCAGGGAATGAAAGTCAAGAAGCAAGCATATGCTAATTTTAATGAAGGAAACCCACATTAAATCTATGAAATGGAAGTATATCTATTCTATAATGCAAATAAATAAAACACCCAACTAAATTAAAATATTTTAAATAACAAACCCTAACTCTACAGGAAACAGACAATTTCTACAACAATCTAGGTCAAAGCATCTACTTGGTCTCTATGCTTCTAAATTCCTTATTCATGGTGCCATGGGAACTATAAAAAATAAAATAAGGTGAATTATGATTTAGATGCAAGTTTGGACAAGTTTCGAAAGAAAAATGAAAAATTCTACAGGAGTCTCTATTTTTCAACAATAGATAATCCAAGGAGCAAAAAAATGTGCTAGAGGAAAGGTTAAGATGTAAAATAAGCTAATGAAGGGATAAGAAATGATAAGGCATGATTTTCCAAGTAATTACATCAAAGTTGGTAGATTTTATTCAACAAGACATGTGGTTGTAGGATTTCCTGTAGACATAGTGAAATAATAATGATATACAACAAATAAATAATGATAATTATTTTTTTTGTGTTTGCCAAGTTACTTGTGATCCTCCAGGCTTGAAATATCTCTTGAGGAGCCTCAACCCAGGGGAATATAATCTATCAAAGTCACCCGGGGATCGCACCAAGACTAGGCCACACAACCCTTAGCTGGTTGGATTTTTTACCATGTATCCTCCCCCTAGCAGAGGGCACAACCACCCCCCGCGAGGTTTGATCCTATGTCACCTTGCTGACGAGGACCATCCTCAACTGGTTGTGCTAGTGGGACTATAAAATAAACAACAATACTTAAAGTGAATTGGAATACATAAAAAAATGCTACTTGAATAATATAACCAATACCAATGCTACCATCTAATGCTCAAAATATTTTTAAAGAAATATTTTTCATAAATCATCTAACTTAACCATGCATAAAAATAGTATTAAGAAATAAAGTGAAAAAATTAACAAATCCATGAAGAATAATAGTACAAAAGGGGTCTTAAGCACCTAGGGTGAGTCCTAACCCAAGTAAGTTCAGATTCTTGAAGGAGAAAAAAACTAAATTTGAAACCAAATTTGACTCTTATTAATTGAAGGGCTTCTTGTGCATAGTAAAAAGTTGCAAACTTGAAAACTGAACTTCCTAATTATCTCTACTATTATTCTCATGCTTCTAATTCCTTGTAATGGACTACTTGAGCCCCCTGTTTATACAGATGAATGATGGAAGCCTCCTTGAAAAAAAGAATTCTTTCTCTAAAAAATTCCTAGAAAACTAGATCATGCTCCCTAAGTGACCTCACAACTATAGGGGGAGAATTTATTGAATTAAACCAACCAAGTTTGAACCTTTTGTAACAAGGGGTAGGTTCCATGAATCTCTCTATTTGAATATCCTCGTGATATGTGAAAAATACTATTAATATCCTACAAAATAATCATATTAGGCACATAAAGCATGAAAAATATATTTAACCATCCTATGAACTCAATTAAGCTAAGAAAATGTTATTAGGTACAAAATGAAAGGTCCAATACAAAATTTATGTGCCTAGGAAAGGTTAGATGTGTTGAAATGTGTAATTAGGTTTGGTATTCATAAATATGAAATGTGCTTTTTATTCTTGTAAGAAAATTTATTATTGTTATTTTTTTAGCATCATTTTCATGCTCAAGGTATTTTATTCAAAGGTCAAGCACCCATTGAGTGCTTCTAGGATTCGTCCTAGGGATAATAATTCAAAAGATCCATTTTCATATGAATAAGCCACCATGGGAAAATCATAACTTGTAAAAATAATTATTTTTGTATTTAAAAGTGTCAAAATACCCCCAAAGAACAAGTCGGGTTTGCAGCTAATAATTCAACCTCATTAGGGCATGTCGTCCTCCTTAGAAGTCTATATATAGGAGGGAACTCGACCTCCTATGGAATCTCACCCATATTATCATCATCTAATAGAAGAAGAAGAAGGCTAGAAAACAAGGAAGAAGGACAAAGGACATAATTTTGGGTTGTCTTTCTCTCTCTCTCTCTCACATGCGAAGTAAGGCTAGGGTTTGATCCTGCAAGATCAAAGTTGATGAAATTGTAGAAAAAAGGTAGAAGAAAGGTCTATTATGTCACCTACAAGCCCTAGAAGAAGGAAAAACTCAAATGAAGGTCAAAGGAAGCCTTGGAATGCCTGGAACTTCTCACATGTGTGGAGGCCAAAGTTCTGTAGTTGGGGGTCAAAGTTGTGCAACTGGAAGAGATTTGACTGGGTTTGAATTGAACAGAGGAAGAACATCATCAAGGAGGTCATACTTGGTCTTGGAAGGGTATTTGTCTTGATCTATAGGTCTTGGAATCCATTATTTTAAGAATATATAAGAAGAGAAGAAATTTGCGGGTTTTGCTCTCAAGTGGAGAGGTTTTGGCCTTGGCTTGTAGCCTATATCCTGTGTTCTTATGTATTGTTCGTATTCTTGTTTTGGTAGTTGTTTGATGATAAGAACAACATAATAATAAGAGAATAAGCTAATTATAAATAAAATAAAAATTACATCACACGAAATTATCAAGTAGAAGAGAAATCATCTTAGTTGCATCACTTTAGATTTCTAAACATGGTATCAAAGCTAATGTTGACTAAGGGAATGATGAAGATCACTACATCATTGAAGAAATCTTTGAAGAAATGTTCTATGGTATTTCATACCTAATTGAAACTTCTTGGGGGCTTGTGGAATTTTTTATTGAGAAATCATAGTTGCTCCATACTCCCTTCTGCTCCTTGATATCACAAGGCGCTCTAACATATCACGTGTGATCATATCATATTAAACAATACCCTTAATTTGAGTACGTATTGTAAAATACCCCTAAAAATCAAATTATTTAACCCCCTACCAATATAAACCCAATAAACCTTCCCAATTTAAAAAGCTTATACTTTCAGTATATATTGTAGGTATCCATTTTTTGTTTAAATGTTTTTATACCCCTTTATATTTTTTCAATAATTTTGAGCTCCATTTTTAATACCTGCCAATATCAGAACCCTTTATCCCCTACATATACCCTAGTATATTATTTCATTTTTTCCTCATTATATATCCCACAATATGAACCCATGTGCTATGGTATTTCTCTCATAGTTAAGCCTTCGTGCTTGATATACATATTTCAAATATAGAAAATATAGACATTTTTTAGTAGAGATATTTTCTTCACATACATAACATATTTCTATGGCATATAAAAGACACTCATTCCTAGGATATATTTAAGTGAATTTATGGGAAAATATAGTTAATGTCCTTTTTGTTTCTTCTTATTTCCTCCTGATATGTAGCATATCCATATACTTACAAAAGGTGTGTAAGATCCTCATATTCATGTCCTATAACATATCTCCTATCTCCTTTTTAGTAAACAATGAGGAGGAAGAGGGACACTAAATTTCTGTTTGCTATACCTATTTTTCTAGCAACCCTTGAGTGATTTTTGAATACCATTTTTATATCATCATAGTTGAGTTGATATATGTCTCCATTAGCTAGTAGGTTGAGTGTTTCCACCAGTTCTTCTTTGACTCCTAAAATTAGGACTGAATTCAAAGAATCTAGATCTAGAGTGCAATTGTGCACTCTTTTGTAACTCAACTAAAATATTTCCTCAAAATCTTCGAGAGATTCACCTACTCCTTGATTCATTATGAATATCTCATATCTAGTGTCTCTTGATTTTCAATATTCCCAATACTTGTTGTTGAAAGCATGCTACATTTGCTTCCATGAAGTGATTTTATATCCTTCTATGCTCATGAAACAATGAGGAGTTTCACCCTTAAGAGTGGAAGGTAAAAATTTGAGATTTTTCTCATCAGTTGCGTAGTCATAAGTCCTGCAAACTACAACAAACTAAAATATAAAACTATCAGGATCTTGAATAGCTAAACCATAGAAGTTTGGAAGGATAGATGGATTGATGCTCTTCACTTTTGTCTTTCCATTTATCTCCCTAAAATAAAATATGAATGCTTTAGTTTGTCTATTATAAGCCATGGTATTGGTGGGTTGTGAAGATATTTCTCCTTTTGCAAGCTCCTCAGAAATCCTTGCATTCTCACCAAAAAAGGGCCTCAATAGTCCCTTTGGATAGGGTAGGAGGCTCAAATTTGGCAAAAATAGGCTAGATGCTAGTGGAAGTGAAGGTTTTTGGTACAAATTTTCTTGTTTTATCTCTAACTCTTCGATGCATAAAAGAAATATTTTTCTGCTTTTGTAATTTTTTTGGAATGAAAATGCTAATGCAATTATTTGTATTTGTAGATTTTTTGGAAATGAAAATGCTAATGCAATTTTTTCCTTTTGTGGAAAGTGAAATGAGAGAAATAATAGGTCAACTAGGGAAGAAAACAATACATACATTGACAAGCCCCAAGGGTTAGCTCAATTTGTTGAGTCCCCACTTGGAAGTACTCCCAGATTGAGAGGTCTTGGGATCAAATATCCTAGACACCCGCGGGGTTAGGCCGATAGTAGATCCCTTCGGGAGGATTTACTGCGATTATTTAAGACCGTTGATGTAGTTGGTACATGTGTGCGGGCACATAGGAATGTGAACCACTAGGCAAAAAAATAAAAAAAATAAAAAAATAAACAATACATACTTTGACACCTCCATGGAAACGACGACAACAAGTGATGGCCCTCCGTATTGTAGCAACAATGTTGCAAGTCCTAAGGGCCTTAGATTGAATGTCCAACACATGGTTTGCACAAACTTAAGAGGGGATGAAACTATGTATGCAATAATCACTATATCTTTCTTTTGGTAATTCCTATATGAGTGGAAGTGAAAATATAATATATAGTTACTCAGAGACCTTTCTTATTGTTCTATGCTACAATAAAAACTTGAAATTTCCGAGAATGAAAGATAACAAGAAAAAATATGCTAATTGTAATGAAGTAAAACCATATTAACTCTATGAGATAGAGTTATATCTATTCTATCATGCAAATAAATAAGCACCCAACTAAATTAAAATCTTGTAAATAAAAAACCCTAACCCTACAGGAAAAAGACAATTTCTACAACAATCTAGGTCAAAGCATCTACTTGGCCTCTATGCTTCAAAATTCAATCTTCAGGGTTCCATGGGAACTGTAACAAATCAAATAAGGTGAATTATGGGCTAGATGCAAGTTTGGACAAGTTTAAGAAGTAAAATGAAAAGTGCTACATGAGTCTCTATTTTGCTACAAGAGATAGTCCAGTGAGCAAAAAAATGTGCCAGAGGAAAGGTTGAGAAGTAAAGGAAGCTAATGAAGGGCTCATAAATGACAAGGCATTCTTTTCCAAGTCATTACATCAACAATGGTAGGGTTTCTTTAAAAATACATGTGGTTTTAGGGTTTCTTGTATACATAGTGAAACAATAATGATACACAACAAATAAACAACAATACTTTTTTTTGTGTTTGTCAATTTATTTGTGATCCTCCAGGCTTGAAATTAGGGGAATCTTGAGGTCTAAAATGGGCCTTCTAAGAAAAATGTAAAAAAAAAATTAAACTTTATGAGAACCAATAGGATTCAAGATGATGATGTCAACCATGGGGGATGATTCACCATTTCTGGAGTAAAAAAGTAAAAAGATTAAAAAATAATAAAATAATAAAACTACTTTTTCAACTCGTATTTTCAACTTATATCTTAAGGGTTTACTCAAATTTCAAGCGGGAGTACTCGTTAGAAGAAAAATTTAATTCCTCATCCAAGTAGTACCCATGTTGCATGCTTTTGATGGATCCTGTTACATGAAAAATGAGAAATACATGAAGAATCGTGATTACAATCACGTTTTTCATGTATTTCTTATTTTTCGTGTAGCAGAGTCCATCAAAAGTATGCAACATGGGTACTCCTTGGATGGGGAATTAAATTTTTCATGTGACAAGTATTCTTGCTCGAAATTTGAGTAAAACCATAGGGAGATAAGTTCAAAATACGAGTTGAAAAAGTAGTTTTTTCTTTTTTCCCTCTAAAATTTGATGATGTAATCAAATCTTATTTTATTATGTCCATTATTATTTTATAATTTCCTTAGGAGGCCCAATTTAGACCTTAAAACTCCCCTAATGCCTATCACCCAAGGAGCCACAACCTAGGGGAATCTAATCCTTCAAATTCACCCGGGGATCACACCAGGCCTAGGTTATATCGACCCTTAGTTGACTGGATTTTTTATCATGTATCCTCCCCCTAGCACAGGGCACAACCACCCCCTGTGAGGTTTGATCCTAGACCACCTTGCTAACAAGGACCATCTTCAACTCGTTGTGCTAGTGGGACTAGACAATAATCAACAATACTTAATGTAAATTGGAATGCATAAAAAAATTGCTACTTGAATAATATAAACACTACCAATGCTACCATCTAATTCTAAAAATATTTTTAAAGAAATATTGTTTATAAATCATCTAACTAAACCATGCATAAAAATAATATTAAGAAATAAAGTGCAAAAATTAACAAATCCATGAAGAATAATAGTGAAAAGGGGTCTTAAGCACTAAGGGTGGATCCTAACCCAAGGATGTTCAGATTCCTTAAGGAGAAAAAAAATAAAATATGGAACCAAAGATGACTTTTATTAATTGAAGGACTTCTTGTGCATAGTAAAAAGTTGCAAACTTGAAAAATGAACTTCCTAATGCTCTCTATTATTATTCTCATGCTTCTAATTCCTTGTAATGGGCTAATTGATCCCTCTATTTATACAAATTAATGATGGAAGCCTCCTTGAAAGAAGGATTTATTTCTCTAAAAAACTCCTAGAAAACTGGATCATGCTCCCTAAGTGACCTCACAACTATAGGGGGGAGAGTTTATTGACTTAAACCAACCAAGTTTGAACCTTTTGTAGCAAGGGTTAGGTTCCATGAATCTCTCTATTTGAATATCCTCGTGATCTATGAAAAATCCTCTTAATATCCTACACAATAATCATATTAGGCACATAAAGCATGACAAATATCTTTAACCATTCTAGGAACTCAATTAAGCTAAGAAAATGTTATTAAGTACAAAAAGGAAGGTCCAATACAAACTTTATGTGCCTAGGAAAGGTTAGATGTGTTGAAATGTGTAATTAGGTTTGGTCTTGATAAATATGAAATGTAATTTTGATTCTTGTAAGAAAATTTATTATTGTTATTTTTTTATAATGAGTTTCATGCTCAAGGTATTTTTATTCAAAGGTAAATCACCCATTGAGTGCTTCTAGGGTTCTTCCTATGGAAAATAAGTCAAAAGAGCCATTTTAATATGAAGAAAACACCATTGGTAAAATTATAACTTTTAAAAAGAATTATTTTTGTATTTAAAAGTGGCAAAATACCCTCCAAGACAAAGTCAAGTTGGCAGCTAAGAATTCAACCTCATTAGGGAATGTCGTCCTCCTTGGAAGCCTATATATAGGAGGGAACTCAACCTCCTATGGAAAATCACCCATCATTTCATCATCTACGAGAAGGAGGAGAAGAAGAAGGCTAGAAACAAGGAATAATGACAAAGAATATAATTTTGGGTTGTCTCTCTCTCTCTCTCTCTCTCACATGCAAAGAAGTAAGGCTACGGTTTGATGCTGTAAGATCAAAGTTGAGGAAATTACAGAAAAAAGGTTGAAGAAAGGTTTATTAGGTCACCTACAATCCCTAGAAGAAGGAAAAACTAAAGAGAAGGTAAAAGGAAGCCTTGGAATCCCTGCAACTTCTCACACGTGTGGAGGCAAAAATTTTGTAACTAGGGGTCAAAGTTGTGCAACTGAAATGGATTTGACTGGGTTTGAATTGAACAAAGGAAGAACATCATCAAGGAGGTCAGACTTGGTCTTGGAAGGGTATTGGTCTTGGTCTAGAGGTATTTGAATTCATCATTTTAAGAATCTATAAGAAGATAATATATTTGCGGGTTTTCCTCTCAAGTGGAGAGGTTTGGCCCTTGCTTGTATCCTATATCTTGTGTTCTTGTGTATTTCTATTCTTCTTTTTTTGGTAGTTTTTTTATTATAAGAACAACACAATAATAAGAGAAGAAGTTAATAATCAATAAAATAAAAAATACTTCACCAGAAATTATCAAGTAGAAAAGAAATCATCTTAGTTGCATCCCTTTATATTTCTCAATATGGTATGAAAGCTAAGGTTGACTAAGGGAATGATGAAGAACACTACATCCTTGAAGAAATATTTGAAGAAATTTTCTATGGTAGCAATTCATCTCAAGCAAGGTATCAAGGCATTGCAGAATCTCCTATTATCCATAAAGAATAGTATAAATAAGACTTCTAAAAAGGATGAAGGGTTATTCTCAACACTTATAGGCACATTTGAAGATGAGAATATTTGGATAATCAACAGTGAAGCATCAATACATATCATAGGTGAGCATAAAAACTAAATACCTTATCAAGAGGAAAATGTTCCTACTCCGTTGAACTTCGTGATAAGAAGAGTTATCTTGTAAGAGGAATTGGATCAACCTTCCTAGAGCTAGAAAATGGAGGAATCATCCATGTAAATAAAATTATATTCATACCACGTTTTCAAAATAACTTACTTTCTATTTCATGTCTAGAAGATAAGGAAGATAGATTCACTTTTATAGATGGAAAAGTTGTTGTTTGGGATAAAGCTCTAGCATGGAAAATGAAAATTTCATTGGGATTTGTGAAGGAAGACTATATATTACTGACACCTCTCTCTCAAGCTTTGGTTCACTCCATTGAAGTAAGTCTATGTGAACTTTGGCATAAAAGGTTTGGAAAACTTCACTACAAAATCTTACCAACTCTAAACTCAATGTTGAATGGATTCCCTAAACTAATGGAGGATCTTGTAGGAGTATTCAAGGGATGTGCATTAACTAAAACTGTTAAGAGACCATTTGGAAGTAGTTCTTCAAGGTTAAAAGAAGTCTTGAATCTCATTCATTCTGATGTATGTGGTCCTATGTCTACAAATTCTCTTGGAGGTCATCTATATTATGTAACATTCATTGATGACCACTCAAGGTAAACTTGGATCTATTTTTTGAAGTCCATGGATGAAGTATTCAACAATTTTCAAGAATTCAAATTTGAAGTGGAGAACCTTAAAGAAAGGAGGACAAAGGTACTAAGAGCTGACAATGGACGAGACTACACATCAAAGGAACTCATAGTTTTCTATAAGGAGGATAAGATTAAGAGGGAGCTAATAGTCCCATATAATCCTAAAAGAAATGGAGTTGTTGAATAGAGGAATCGATCAATTAAGGAAAGTGTAAGAGGCATGTTACATGATCAATACTTTCCTAAATTTTTATGGGGTGAAGCAAATAAAAATGTTGTGTATGTTCAAAATCGAAGTACTCACAAATCACTAAAAAACATGACTCCTGAGGAAGCATTCACTTGGAAGAAGACAAGTGTAGACCATCTCTGAATATTTTTCTATCCTATCTATATTCACATTCCAAAATGTAAGAGAAAGAAGTTGGATCCTACAAGCAAGAAGGTTATATTTGTTGGCTACAATAACACCTCAAAGGAATATAGGATGTACATAAAGGAAGGGAATTGAATAGAAGTAAGCCGAGATGTGATCTTTGATGAAAGTATTGCATTCAATAAATCAAAGGACCTATCAATTGACTTTGATGATGAATAAATTCCAATATTTGAAGAAGACTGCACTAGGTAGAAAGAATATCCAAATCATGAAGAATAAGGTCCCAATGAACCTGTACAACAAGTCATCATCCATGAGAGGTTAAAGAGACCTAATTGGTTGAAGTTTACTCTTCTAGATGCAGAAGGTCATGGAGAAACCACATGAAAATTATGGAAATAAAGGAGCCAAAAATATATTTAGGGTATGCATCCTATATGATTATGTTAATAGAAGCATAATCATCCACCTTTGAAGAGGTTTTGAAACACTAAGAATGGAAAGATACCATGAATGAAGAATATCAATCAATAATGAAGAATGAAGTTTGGGAGATCGTACCTAGGCATGAAGACAAATATATGGTAACTTCCAAGTGAATCTATAAGATTAATCATGTATCATATGGAATTATTGATAAATATAAGGACATATTTGTGGCTAGGGGCTCCCCCCAATAGGAAAGCATCGATTATGAAGAGACATTTGCACCTACAACAAGGTATACAACTAATTTTTCATTGGTCTCTTTGGTAGCATTGATGGGATGGAAAATCCATCAAATGGATGTCAAGACAACATTCTTGAATGGTATTATCAATGAAGAAGTTTACATAGAACAACACTTGGGATTTGAAGTAAAAGATATAGAGACTTATGTCTGTAGGTTGAAGAAGGAAATTTGAGGCCTTAAGCAAGCGCCAAGGGCATGGTATGCAAGGATGGATACATACCTAAAAAGATTAGGTTTCTCGAAGAGTTATGCTAATCCAAATATCTATATAAGGGTTGTTTAGGATGAGCCCGTAATAATTCTTCTATATGTGGATGATATTATCATGATAGGTATGGAAGGTCGTATTCAAGAATCCAAAAATAAATTGGCAGCATAATTTCATATGAAGGATCCAGGGCTGATGCACTATTATTTGGGTTGGAAGTTTGGTAAGGACTTGATGAGATTTATATAGGTTAAGGAAAGTATCTATCTATGTTAGGTATTCATAAATATGAAATTTAATTTTGATTCTTGTAAGAAAAATTATTACTGTTATTTTTAAAGCATGGGTTTCATGCTCAAGGTCTTTTATTTAGAGGTCAAGCACCCATTGAGTGCTTCTAGGGTTTTTCCTAGGGTCAAGAAGTCAAAAGAGTCATTTTCATATGAAGAAGACCCCATAAGGCTCACTGTAACTTGTAAAAATTATTATTTTTTATTTAAAAGTATTAAAATACCCTCCAAGACCAAGTCGACTTAGAAAATAAGAAGTCAGACTCATTAGGGCATTTTTTCCTCCTTGGAAACCTATATATAGGAGGGAAATAGACCTCCTATGGACACTCACTCATCTTCTCATCATCTAAGCGAAGGAGAAGAAAAAGAATGCTAGTGAAGAAGGATGAAGGATGAAATTTTGGGTTTTTTTTTTTCTCTCTCTCTCTCTCTCTAACACACATGCTAAGAAGGAAGGCTAGGGTTTCGATGATGCAAGATCAAAGTTTAGGAAATTGCAGAAAGAAGGTTGAAGAAAGGTCTATTAGGTCATCTACAAGCCCTAAAAGAAGGAAAAACTAAAGTGAAGGTCAAAGGAAGCCTTAGAAGCCATGAAACTGCTCACATGTGTGGAGGAAACAACTATTGCAGGAGATGAAAATTTCAGACCTGCAGTGGAGGCCAAAATTCTGTAGTTAGGGGTCAAAGTTGCGCAGTTGGAAGAGATTTGACTAGGTTTGACTTAAACAAAGGAAGCACATAATAAAGGAGGTCATATTTGGTCTTGGAAGGGTATTGGTCTTGGTCAAGAGGTCTTGGAATTTTTCATTTGAGCAATCTATAATAAGAGAAGAGATTTATGGGGTTTCCACTCAAATGGAGATGTTTTGCCCTTGGCTTGCAGCCTGTATCGTGTGTTCTTGTGTATTGTTGATATTCTTGTTTTGGTAATTTTTTGATGATAAGAACAACATAATAATAAGAGAAGAAGTTAATAATCAAGAAAAAAAATACATTAGAAGAAATTATCAGGTACACGAGAAATCATCTTATTTGTAGCCCTTTATATTTCTCAACAAGATGGGCCTTATGTTTTTACTTAATTGGGAAGATCATTAGACACAATCAATAGCCACATGGACAACACCATTACTACAAAGGCAATGAGAAGATCTGAGGTACCAGAAGATATGTAAACATAGTCTTAGGCTTCCTTTGCATCTTTGAAGTGTCATGCACTCTCCATTAGACCAATGTCAGTATATATTTTAGATATCGAAAGCCATTTACGTGCCCAATCATTGTGACATATTGATATTATTTTGTTACAATTGTTGTTGTAGAGCTTGAATCATCTCCAATAAATTTTCATGCAGTATTTGTAGTTCCACACGTAGGCTATGTCAATAAAATTTGTTCAACTAGATAGCGACTGTCGAGCTTTGTAAGTTGAGTGTGCACAACTGTTTGAAGAGCAACAATAGGAAGTAGACGGGGGGGAGAAGATGATACAAATGGTAGTACATGTATACAACCACTTCCCTGATGTTGAAATGGACATTTACACACATGTGGAAGAGAAGTTGTCAAAGATTGATGAGATTTTTCATGGCCTAAAAGTCAAGTTTGAAGAACTGCAACTACAGGTAAATTTGACCACTCCACTAGAAGAACTACAATAGAGAGAAAAGGTGAATGAAACATTTGAATCATTCAAATATTTACGAGGAATTAACATCAAGTGTAGTATATTATACAAAGTATGCTTAGACATATGGAACATGTTGTAGGATAATGTCGAGCTAAAGGAGTTTGACACTAAGATTTAGACTGCACAATAAAGGAGTGAATAAATATATAATAGTTTTACCACTCTGCCACTATAAGAACATAACCTATCCATGGTAGAAATTGTAGCTATATGGAATTAAATCAATCAACTGACGGCATATAAACAAAAACTTGCAAAGAAACTAGATCAACTGTAGGATGAAGCACTTCAGGTTACTAATGACATTGTTGCAATGTAGAAAATAACCCAGCAGGGCATTCAACAAAATTAGGTCTTATTCATAATGTCGACCCCTATAAAAGTAGCATAGAATATTATCAATTAGTTAGAGGAATCAAAAGCAATTATGGTGACAATAAAACAAACATTTGAGTAATTTGTAAAAAGGACAAGAATGTACTTCCTTCACTCGGTATGGAGTCAAATTGGAGTGGCTTGGGGGCAAGCCACAACTAGTGTCGAGGGCTTGTTGGAGCAGAGGGTAACCAACATAAAAGTAATGCAACATTTTGGAGTTTTGGCTAAGTATGGGAATATTGCGTAGGATACTATGAATTACAAAGAATGATGAACCATGCATGCAATGTAGTGGTAAGTATGGGTACTACACATATGTGTGATGAAGAAAGAAATGACCGCAACATAAACAACAAAAAGTAGCTTCCAAGTAGTTAGTTATAGCTTGTTGAATTGTTTTAAGATCCTCTCGAAAAATTTAGTTGTTGATATTTGTATGTTGCGCGTAGATCCATGTCATTAATTGAATGTTTTTTAGGAGGTTTCAGTTAAGTTGTAATAGTGGAGTAGTTATTTTGTTATTGATAGGTTGTTGTAGAAGTTGTTATGATGATTAAGAATGAAGATTGTTATTCTTCCGTTGGAAGGGATGATTTGTAAAGTGTAATTGTTAGAGAGAATGAGATATTGATGAGAGAGATAGGATTCATATATGAGAAAGAATGTATTAGTATAGAGTCGAAGATGAAGGATCTACAAATTTATGTGTAATGAAGATATTTCTATGATGAATAGAATCTAAATTGGTTGGTTTCTCTGGAATATTGTTATTTGTGTCCGATGTTTGTGTAATTGAATTTTAATGAAAAATGTTGAAATGTATTTCTCTTCGTATTATTCAATATAGTATATCTACATTTTGACGAATATGGGTATTTTTACTACATAATTGGTTATGTTTTCACTGTATTTTGAATCTTGGTGGTTGAAGGAAATAGTCTAAGTCAGATTGTCTTTGTCTCCCCTTTTCTTGAAAAACCTTCAAAGGTTATCGTAATCCCATCATGATGCCTGGGTGAGACCTCACTTTCTTGCGAGTGTTGAATATGTTGGTGCTTGAGGGGTTTGCATTAGTTGATTCCTGAACCCTAGGTCACCCCTATGCACACAAACATGAGGAACATAAAATTTCATTTGGTAATTTGAAATTAGAGGATAATGCTTGACCTAATGGGAAATACATATAGAAACCATTAGGTCATAGAGAGATCCTCCTGTAACTGGGGGGGGGGGGATTTTAAATCCCTCATAAAGTCCCAATTCTACTTTGTCAAGTATATAGAGGACTATTGGATCCGATGGAATTACCTTAGGTAGAGACAGGGGAAAAGTGTACATGAGTATACCACATATTCTAAAATATGATAATAATGTTGGGTATCTAGGGGGTCTAAATAGCCATTTGTGAAAGAAAGTGAAGTTTTTTAAACCAAAATGGTGGATGAGGCTTGTGCATAGGCACAATAACTTGGAAAAACCATACAAAATAAAGGCTAGTCAAATGGTTCAAAGTAGAAGGAAAACCAAGAAGCTTCTAAGGAGGGGGAGAAGAAGTAGAAAGGGGAGCAGGACAGCAAGATAGTAGACACATCACACTAGTGTAAAGATCCTAGAAATCATTTCAACTTTAATGGTCACATAGAGGATAAGTGTTGGAAACTACATCCAAATATTAACCTTTGGAACCAAGAAAAATGGAAAGAAAAATAATCTCATTGCTACAAATTCAAATCAAGTTGAAATTAGATTTTATGTGGATGAGAATATTGTGTACAAATCATTGTAGAAGGAGGTGGATTTAGGTGGCCTTCATCATTAGGAAGAGAAATAGATGACCAAGCTCTTCCACATTAATATATAGGTCAATAAGACCAAGTTTGATGCTTTGTTTGGCTCAGGTCCATAGAAAAATATCATTACTCCAGGGCTAGTAAAAAAAACTTGGATTGGAGGTCCATGATCATCATATCCCATATCCATTGGGATGAATGAACAATTTGGTAAAGAGAAAGGTAACCAAACAATGTAAAATTAAATTTCCTACCAATGTTGATTTTATTGATGCAATAGAGTTGGATGTAGTTCCACTTGATGTATGTGGAGTTATGCTTAGGAGTCCCTACATGTACATGTGGGATTAAATATTCACAGGAAGATCCAACCAACACTGCCTCATCAAGGACAAAAATTCCTTCATCATTAATGTGCATAAGGGAAAGTAAAATATTTCATTGGTAAGTGCAAACCAAGCTAAGAAATTGATTAGTTGTAGTAAAAAGTATGTTTTATTATTCTTAAGAGAAAACTAGTTTGCAACAAATTCAATGAGAGCAAAGGAATCCCTATAATGTGCATTAAGGAATATAGACAACAGTAACAAGAGTTGCTATAGGAATACAAGGGAGTGTTCGATGATCCTAAAGGAATAACACCCAAGAGGTAAGTGGAGTATGAGATCAAACGTGTGTTGGACTCTCCATTTACATACATTGAGTTTTATAGGAATCCATTCTAGAATCAAGTGACATGAAGAAGTAATTACAGGGTGTTAAGCAATA
Organism: Pinus albicaulis; assembly: GCA_034641835.2. NCBI lineage: Eukaryota > Viridiplantae > Streptophyta > Pinopsida > Pinales > Pinaceae > Pinus > Pinus albicaulis. The sequence continues at coordinate 1,679,651,612 of CM076578.1, forward strand.
TTGTGCTCAAGAAAAGATACCTCCAACCCTTGATAGATGATCTATTTGTAGGTTTTAACCCTGTACAGAAATTAACTGCAAACAAATTCTTAAAAAACAAAAAATAAACAATAGCAAGAGCATAAAACATAAAACAGATATACACAAATATTTTCCCCTAGATCCCAAACTGGTACTACTTGCTTGATTCTTCATTATATTAATTTCAATGTTATAACATACATGCCTAAGCATTCATAAACCCCAATCCATTAACCCTGGATTAGAACATAACCATAGATCCCTTGAACGGATATACAAAATACCATGAGAAGAAAACCATAATTCACAAAACCATGTGAAAACCCATGCACAAAACCATAGGAAGGTTCGCCCACCCAATATAGGGTCCAAAAAATATTCTTGGGGCACTACCCCGAACCCCGTGCGGGGGGGGGGCTACCACCCCCTTGCAAACGCCCCTGCAGTGGGTGTTGTGCCCCCCCTGTGACCTCCCTATTGCGCCCATCGCAAACGTAGGGGGGATCTCGCCCCCATCTTATCCCATGCTTCATGCCTACTTCTAGTTGTGGAAAGAATATAACACACCCCCATCACTATTAGACTATTTGTATTAAGAAAAATAATTCCTCTAGCTAGATTCAACATTAGGGTATAACCAAGATTGAGTCAAAGAAGAAGATACTTAGAAGGCCACCTTCGAAACCAAACAAGGCTTGTGTGAGTGGTTAGTCATGCCTTTTGTTCTATGTAATGCACCAATTACATTCATCATATTAATGAATGATGTACTTAAAATTTATCTAGATTCATTTGTTGTTGTTTATTTGCATGATATATTGTTTTAAGGTGTTACTTAGGAGGAACACATCTCACAAGTGATGTTGTCAATTCCAAAAAAATGTGAGTTTTCATATCAATCTTTGGTTTATTTAGGCTACGTGATTGGTGGAGGGAGCTCAAGCTAGACCCTTCCATGATGGAGGCCCTCATGAAGTGCCAAGTTCTTATAACTATTTCTAAGGTTAAGAGTTTCATTGGGATAGAAAAAAAACTTTAGGAAATTCGTAACCTGAATTTTAGCAGTAGTTGTGCCACTCCATGTCATAACAACAAGTGACAAGAGTTTCTAATGGGGTAAGGATTAGTGAAATACATTTGATGAGTTAATTAAGAAAATTAGTCATGCAATGGTTCTAACATTACCAAATTTGTAAGAGCCTTCTGAAGTGGAGATATATGCAAGTGGGTATGCTATGGGAGTAGACTTGATGTAAGGAAAAATGTTTATATGCTACCATTCTAAAGTGTTTAATGGGGATGCTATCAACTACCTTGAATACCACAAGGAGTTCTATGCCTTGATACAAACTATCAAAACATGAAAAACTATTTGATGGGAAAGGAGACATTCATCCACATAAATCATTAGCCACTACAATACATGTAGGCCTAAAGAAGAATTATGGAAAACCAAACATTATAAGTGGACGAGTTTGTTTTACAATAGTTCCATTTAGTGATAAATTGTAAGAAGGGAAATACAAATAGGTTGTATGAAAGCTTTCAAGGCCAACTACATAAAAAATCATAGCTTCGGGACTCTGATGCACATGGATCCTTTCACCCATGATGCATACATAGGGACGTATACAAAGGATGAGGACTTCAAGGAGATGTATCAATAGATATAGGGATAAAATCATGTGGATGATGATGACAACACAATCAAATATCATGTCCAAAATGGGTTACTCCATAGGATGGAAAAGCTATATGTTCCTAAATGCGAGTGACTACAACTGATTAGAGAGAATTATACCTCTGAGGTTGCATGGACTTTTGGTGTTATGAAGAAAATTGTCAATTTTTAGAGGTATTGGTATTGGCCTAGGACATCAGAAGAATTTAGCTATGTTCATTAGAGGATGTATATTTTAATTTACCAACAAGCTAAGTACCAAGAAACAGGGTCTATACCATCCCTTACCTATACCCACTCCTTTGTGTGAAATAATTTCCATGGACTTTATGGGATGTTTAAAAACAACCAAGAAGAGACATGTCTAATTGTTCATGGTAGTTTGTACATTCAACAAGATGTGCATTCTCATGCCCTGTAAAAAGACCATTAAGGGGAAAGAAGCAACAAAATTGTTCTTTGAATAGGTCTGAGTGCATTTTGGGATACCAAGGAACATTATTTCATATAGGGACACTATATTTCTCACTATATTTTGAGCAACATTATCAAATAAGATGGACATGAAATTAAAGAGGTCAATAACATCTCATCCATAGATATATGGGAAAACATAAGTATTCAACATGATTTTAGTACATATTTTGAGGGGTTATAATCAGAAGCATCCAAATTCGTTGGATGAAAAAGTTCTAATCTATATAAAACGCTCCTATAGCGTAACAATCCACACATCAACTGGTAATTCACCATTTGAGACTTTTTTTGGATTTTTTCCACCTTCACCTTTGGATGTAATGTATGGAAAACAAGGAGTGAAGGAAGATCTCATAGGGGATACTTTAAGAGTAGAAAAAATTGTTGAGAAGATTAGGCACATCCATTTACAATTGCAAGAGGCATTTAAGAAGTCACAAGAAAAATACAAGGCTAAGCATGATAAACATAGGACATAGACGTAATTTAGAGTGGGATACAAAATATGGTTACAATTGAACAAGGAGAGGCTATAGGGTCTTGGCACGAAAACCAAGGATCTATGATATGGTATTTTTTATATACTATAAAGGGTGGGATATAATTCCTACAAACACATTCTACTACCATACATATGCATTTACTCGGTGATGAATGTGGAAAATCTCCATCTCTATGAGGCTTCTATGTTGGATTGAGAATAGGAGTAGATCCTACCTTCCATCGAGGATTTAGCACCGGATGGTCAGGAAGAGTTGATAGAGGATACAATTTTGTAAAAAAATCCACAACTATAAGATAAGGGAAACACAATCTTTAGTAGATTAGGTTGAAAGGAAAACTCCCAAGGAAGGGTAAATGGTACTCTGGGGAGAAGGTAGAGGGGAAATTTCATCACCTCATTTAGTGAATTATTTTGGGGACTAAAAACCTCCCAAAATAGGGAGTTATGATCCATATTGGACGATTATATTATTTTTCATCTATCTCAATACTTTCAAAGTAGAAAAATTGAAGGAATCAACTTACATGAGTATTATATAAAATCTTTCGGTGATAATCACATCTGAGCATATTTTTTCGATGTGTTTTGAACCAGGAAGTGTGGTTCATCATCAGGAAAATATGATGAATCACACTAGCTGGTTCGAAACGTGTTGACAAAATATGCTCAGATGTGATTATCACTAGAAGATTTTATATGCATTTTATGGATCATAGAAGCCAAATTCCTATAATTACATGAGTAGTCTTGTAGGTGGGACTACAATTGAAGAATTGGGGATGTTTTCCACCTTTCAGAGCCAATTGGAGATCTTAAAGGAAATTTTTTGGGGTTAAAATTTCCTACTAATGTGCAAGATTCCTTAATGTGTTTCTGCATTTGAAGACCATTCTAATGGTGCATGAATCATGCTAATTTAAATTTAGATGAAAAAAATATGGCTCTTGTAAGTTGACCTATCATGATTTACCACTATAATTCGAGAGGATGCCACATAATCCCATGTTACTCATGTAAAATTATCTAGCCCCAAGTAAAATATGAAGGGGGCTCTATATGGATTAAACTTATAACTCTAGTTGAAATTTGAAAGAGTCAAACTTAACCCCTAGTTCATTATCGGGTTGTGTTATAATTGAGCCACCAAAAATAAAAGGGGCCTCGTTGTATTTGAGTGCATTTTATTCCATAGTAGCGTTGAGTAGTTAAGAGTGTATAGAGAAAGAGTAGAACATAGGGAATTTGAGTTCTATAATTTTCCACGGGCCATGAGTCTCAGGTAACTCCATAGAGAGTGCCTTGTCCTTTGTATTTGCATTGTTTTCATTCTAGAAAAAACTAAGTATAGTAGCCTCACCTCCTACTTGGTTTTCTCATAGAAAGGTTTCCAAGAGCATATCTTGGTGTTCATTATGATTGGTCTATGTTTGTATTTTATTATTCTCTATTTTCCACATTTTAGCTATTGCATCTATAAACAACAAAATCAATAATAACAATATGGAATCTAAAGGAACTAACCCTTCATGGTATATATTTTGGATTATTTTAATAGATTTGTTGTTATGAATTGTCCATAGTGATATCCATGACAATTTACAGATCAAATAATCTCTCATCAAGGATGTAATGAGTTGAGTGGACTCAATGTCAACCATTATACCATTCATCCACCAAAGAAAATTGGGTGCTTGAAGAGTATATGTGAACATGATACTCATGTTTTTAATGAAAGGTAATGCTTGAAGAACATGGAAAAATATGACACTCTTGTAAAAATATGATAGCATGACACTCTTGTGAAAATAAGATACTATGACACTCTTGCATAAATATAAGACTAAACCCCACACAAATTAAAATTGACCCTCTTGCTAACAAGTTAATTTTATTCAAAATCAAGTAGAGCTTTTTAAAAATCATAAGTTTAAATTATTTAATCTACAAAATTAAAATGCCTCAAAAGATTTTTGGAGTACTAAATCCATTTATATATTCAAAAATGAATTTTAAAAAATAAAAAATTATACTTTTATATTTCATATTCTAATTAAAATGCGCTTTATATTTTTTATACAATACCATTACAACACCACAGAAACCAATAAAGTATCTCGGAAAAGAGAATACCCATTAAAATTTGATAAAGAAATCAACAACGAAGTTTTCAACAATTAAAAAAAATGATATTCAAACTTGCAAATTTGTATCACGCGCATCATTAATACCGTTGTTAATATGTTGTTTACTCATTATTCGTTTCCATGCTTATTGCACTAAATGTGCTTATGCTTTTATATTTGATTTACAACGTTTCATGTTTTATATCTACTGTTATTAGTCCCTTTCGTCTAGCATGGTACTATGGTAATTGAAATAGTTTTAGAGCAGTGTGGCAAGTAAGCTAAAGTTTTTAGCCCTGCCGTCTCCCCACCATATTGCGGCCTATCAGATTTCTGTATTGATTTTCGAGGACCAATAGAATGATTTATCATATTATTTGGCTTCTTTCCTGGGTGGAGACGCTAAAACCACGTATAGTAATTTTTGTTTTATTCATATTTAGAAACTACAAACTAATGCTAGCATTAGTTTACATGTATTAGATGCTATGAAGCTCTGCTATCATGGGAAAAACTAAAGTTCATAGATTTCCAAGTGGTAAGTGCATGTTGTTGTGGTGTCTACTCAAGGGACTCTCCTGAGGTACGAGGGAGAGATGTTTATATCAATGTAAATAACGAATTGAGAGTTTTTCTGGGAATTGTTCCAAGCAAACTGTGTACTGGGATGAAACTGTTAGGCTCTCAATAAATTGTTCTTACTTTCCTTCACTACCACTTACACATCCATCTAGCCATAGCAAGCGAGAATTCATTCCCAATTCTTATCCAAGCCGGTGAGCATAAATCAAAGGTTGAATCAATGAGTTTCAATTCAAATTGCCCATCCCTATTTGTAAATCCTGCAAAGCCAACAATCAGGACCCTCGGTAAAATGAACAATCCATGTTCCTCTGGTTGAGCTCCTCAAATTCCTTTTGATTGGAGGAATGGCCAAGGATTATATACGATGTCTGGGAAGCGAACTGCAAAGGTTCTCAAGAGGGGCAAGGAGTTTCTATAATGAGATCTTTGGATGGAGAGGATAAAAGACCTAATGAGATCCTTTAAAACTATCAATCTCAGTCATGTGTATAGAGAGAGAGAAAAATATGGAAGCAGATAGGCTGTCTAAAAGAGGTTTAATTGAGAGTTTTGGGGATATGTTCTATGAGCTGCATAACGTCTCAGGTATCAGAGTGAAAGGAAAAGTCACTTTAAATTAAGAATGCTTGCTGATTTCCTGTTTGTGGAATGCTGTAAATTGCGGAGTTTTGCCATGAAGTTTCGAATATAGATAATTTTTATCTACAAGTTGATAAGTATGTACTGATAGATGATAGTTCTATGTTTTTGTATGCTGAAACTGTCTCAGGAACTGAGTGATGAGATACTCTCTTTTCGGGCGCTAGCTGCCTTCTTTCGTAGAACATTTGTACTGAGATTGATTTTGTCTTAAAAGCTGACAGGGACAAATGGACAGATGATAGATCTCTGTCTGTTTTCAAAATGTCCGAGATTCTATGATGAACATGGATATATTGTAGATAGCTATTTTGATGCTTTCTAGTTTGTGCCTTAGTAACAATATATAATACCAGTTGTATTTTTCTTGCTGAAAAAAAATAGGAGTTTCTACAGAGAGCTGACCCAAAACTGGAAATTGATGGCAACTGTATTGGGACAGGAATGTTGACCTTAAGTCCATGGCATGAATTTTGTCTCCACCCGCAACAAGAACAATATCCAGGTCTGCATACTAGCAGTTTTTATTTTTAATCTCTTTGAAGTACTCTTTATTTTGTAGAAAGAAAATTACGCCAAATTTTTTGAAATATGCTCAAAGCGAAAATGTTACCTTTCTTTGTCAATCTGAGTATTCCATGGCATATAATTTAGCTGTAATGCGTATGTCTTTTCGATATACCCAGCTGCAACCAAGAATTTAAGGGATCCAGACTTCTTCCCTTTAGTATTTCCAGGGGGATACAGGACGACCGATGGGTGCCCAACTATTAACCCCACACTTACGTCAGAGGGTTAAATCCATGTATGCCAGGGCATATAATTTAGTTGTAACACTTTTGCATTTCCGTCAAACCAAACTCATACTAATTCATCACTTGATGTTTCCATTTCATCGTAAAACCATTTTGAGAGACAAGCTCCATGTCTTTGGCTGTGGGGATTTTTACCCCCATATAGGCATAGAGGAAAATTTAGACACAGTCACGCCATGGCACTTTTGTTGGTTCAGTAGTATATGAATAAATAGCATGTCCCCCTGATGCATGTTGGATGACGTGTATGTCATATGAAGAGATATGACATTTTTTCACATATGAATAGATGTCACATTGGTTGAGGCAATTTGACATAGTTAAACACAAACACACAGATCACATCATACATTAATATTTAATAACATATATTAAATATGTGGTGGTTCATATTATACTAGTGAACACATTTCACTTAGCTAAATGTCATACGTGTAATTTTCTCTTATTATATGGTACAATGATGAATGCTTAATTGATTTGCAGATCATTTCTATGGATGAAGTTCTTCTTTCTGTTTGTCAATAGTCACTTATTTCACTAATATGTATCGTAGACTTCATTACTTTCTTTTGTTAATTTTTGGTATTCTCTTTTCTGTCTGGGCTGCTTTCTCACTGTTTCGGCTCTTGCTTCCTTAAGTTGTTATATGGTGCTTGTCATCCTTTGTTTCCTTCTTTTGGTTCTTTCTTCCATTTTGGACCATCTTTTGGCTCTTGCTTCCTTAAGTTGTTATATGGTGTTTGTCATCCTTTGTTTCCTTCTTTTGGTTCTTTCTTCATTACTTTCTTTTGTTAATTTTTGGCATTCTCTTTTCTGTTTGGGCTGCTTTCTCACTGTTTCGGCTCTTGCTTCCTTAAGTTGTTATATGGTGCTTGTCATCCTTTGTTTCCTTCTTTTGGTTCTTTCTTTCTTTGTTATATGGGGCTTGTCATCCTTTGTTTCCTTCTTTTGGTTCTTTGTTTATGGGGTGGAGTATTCAGTCTGTGAAGTTATTTTGACCAATCTAAAGGCTATAACCATATTTGTTGTTGATGCAGGAGCATCCAGCTCGGAGGAGGGAAAAGATGGTTGACTGTCTCGACAGGAAAGAAGACTTATGCACGTGTTGGTAGGCAGGTTATGGAACCTGTATTTTAATTTCTTTTTATTTATTGTTACTCAGAAATTAGGCAGAAACAATAGGATTCAGGACTATTAACTGTTTTGTTAATTAGGAGTCTGACTGTTTTGTTAATTAGGAGTCTGTCTGTTTTCTTTTAAAGACAATTAGAAGTTCGTTGGTCTTCGTTTAAAGAAAGGAGAAACTGATTAGACAGTTAGAACTATTCCAGTTATCAGTTTCAACTGAAAACAAGAAACTGTTACACGTTTCCTTTTTGACAAGTATTTAAACAAGAAAGTAAATCATATGTAGGGTTCGGAATTTTCAGGAAGAAAAGCATAATAAGAACCAGATTTATTTAATCATCTGCCAGACTTATAGCTACGGCTAATCTCACATGTATATGTATTATTCTACTGCATTTTGAATGTTAATTTTAATATGTATGGTAAACAAAGTATAGGAAGTTAAAAACCCTTGCAGACATGAACGTGACAGCACAAAGAGCAACTATCCGACAGCGTACGAAAAGGGTTAGCACACAGGCGAGGAATGAAGAGTCATAGAAAACAATAACCAATTCTTTTTCCAGCAAAAAGATTCGAGAAGAAACCAGTTACCCATCAGTAATACACCAGAAAGAAACCAGGTAATGCATTAAGAGTCCTTTCAAATTAACTGAGTAAAAGCAGTTATAGAAATGTTCAGGAATAGTTCAATATACATTTTGCAGAAACCCCTTTGTTTTGTAACGGTAAACGCAAAGTAGGGTTTATATAAATGAACGAACAGTGCTCAACGACGACTGTGGAGACTTATAAATTGAACCAGACAGAAACCCTATAGCTATTGGCACAGTTTGCCAATGGAGGGTTTATTGAAACAACCCTCAAAGACCAAGAACGCAGAATGAGCGGGAACCAGAAAAGACAGATAAATTCCAAGTTAACTAGTCACAGAGCAGAACGACCCTACCCGTTCCTTGGTTGGGTTGTTTTCTTTCCGACCGGTCGAACCCACGGAAGATCACAGATTGGTTGACCTGCAAATGGAGTGAGCAAGTAAGAGTTAAAACATGGAAAATGCCGGTTCAGTGACAAACGAAAACGAAATTTCAACAGAGAACAGGGAACAAACCCTATAGCATTTACCTGAGTACAAAGGAGAGACAGTGAACGAGAAGGCGAAGTTGGACGAAAAGAAACCTTGCTCGCCAGGAGCAGCATACATTAGTAATTGGTGAAGACGAGTGACAGAGTAAAGCACAGAACTCAAACTTACCTTGGCGAGAAGACGAGCCGAGTTGGGGAAGATTGTTGGAGCAAATCCGGAAGTTTTAGCCTGTAACAGGGACAGTAAAGTTAAACGGACAAATTGATAAGTCTGCAACCAAATCACAAGAAAGACCAACCAGACCATTATCGTTTTCAATCCAAACCTTCTTCCACACAGAAAACGAAGGTGGACTGACAGCGTTAACACAAACGCGACGAGAACAGACAGTGAACCAGTAGGCAAGCAACGGAACCTACGAACAAACCTGTGCAGAGTAATCCCACGGCACCGATGGAAGGGTGGAGCGAAAAAACACATCGAACCAGCAGCACAAGCAACAAAACCCTCGAAGAACAAACTAGAGCAGAGAAATCCCGAAGCGCCGAGAGAGAAATGAATTGAAACCATGTCGAAGACTGGGGTTTGTCGAAAGGCGGGAGGAGCGAGAATCAAGGTGGACAGGTGTCAAAAAGTACCAATCAACAAAGACGGAGTTTTAATTGTAATTTGATGACAGAGCAGATCCAATCTTACGGATCAAAGTACCAGTTTAAAACCATATCCACATATATGTTATGAACTGAGTTAATACAAATTTAATATTTAATCCTCGTAAGTATAAAGTAACCTTAGGACAGGGTTATCAAATTTTTGTTGTGAATTCCAGTTAGAACACGGACCGAGGGCTAAGGCCTTCAATTTTTGGTATCAGAGGGAGTTGCAGGAGATAGAAAAGGAAAATGGAGGTTGGTAGAAGAGGAAGAGGAAGAGGGAGAGCAGTTCGAAGGATAGCAGAAGAAGGACTGTGAGAAGAGATTCGTATTTTGAATCAGAGATTGGCAGCTGTAGAAGCTGGGGGAAGGAGAGACCCAGCAGATGACAGTGATGAAGATGTGGCAGAACCAGAAGATGAGTTCGAAGGGGTGACACCTGAACTCAGATTGTTGAAATCAGTTCTGTTGTCCAGTCATAAGCCGAAACATGAGCTTTCCACTTATGACGGAAGTTTGTCGGCAGATGTATTGTTGGATTGGCTGAGTGAAGTCAACAAATATTTTGAGTTTGAAGAAACTAGTGAGGACAAGCAGGTGAAGTTCGCTGCCACCAAGCTGAAAGGACATGCGTCCTTGTGGTGGGACAGCGTACAGGCAGAAAGGAAAAGGCTACATAAACAGCCTATTAAAAAATGGACCAGAATGGAGGCCAAGCTGAAAGAGAAGTTTCTGCCTAAGGATTATCAAATAATGCTGTACAGGCAAGTACAAAACTTGAGACAAAGGGGAATGACGGTCAAAGAATATACTGAAGAGTTTTACAAGTTAAATTTGAGGGCAGGGTATATGGAAGATACCCCAGAGAAAACAGCAAGGTTCGTGAATGGGCTGAGGAGAGAGATACTGGATGAAATTGGTATTCTCTCACCCAGAACCTTGGATGAGGCATACCAGTTCGCCTTGAAGGCAGAGGAGAAGATAAACAAGAAGCAGAATGCCAGAAGAGGAGGTGGATCTGGCTGAGGAAAGGGGAAGGCCTTTGGTAGAGGCAGAGGTACAGGTTCGACTGAAGAGAGCAGCAGTTCTAAATCTGCAGGAACAACAGAAAAGGACAACAGCACTAGAGGAGGACGACCAGCCCAGCGAGGGAGAGGAAATGGTCGGGGCAGAGGAGCTGTCCAGTGCTATCGGTGCCAAAAGTGGGGGCACAAATCGTATGAATGTCCTGAAGGTGAACCAGCAGGTGGAAGAGGAACTTATGTTGCTCAGTCAGAAGAAGCGGAAACACCGCCCCAAGAAGTGGAAAATGCACCAGAAACAGGTGAGGCCTTGGTGTTGAATAAGGTACTGTTAAAACCAGCAAAGGAAGTGGTAGACCCAGATCAACGAAAGGCTTTGTTCTGGACAGTTTGCAAGTCACAGGGAAAGTGCTGCAAACTGATCATTGACAGTGGAAGCACAGATAATTTGGTGGCCACAGAAATGGTGGAGAAATTGGGATTGAAAAAGCAGAAACATCCCACTCCTTACAAGGTGTCATGGCTGCAAAAAGGACATCAACTGCTAGTTGATGAACAATGCAAGGTGGAGTTCCAGATAGGCAGGTATAAGGACAGTATTATCTGCGATGTTATGCCAATGGATGTCTGTCATATACTGTTAGGAAGACCCTGGCAGTTTGACAGAAAAGTGGTGCATGACGGAAAAACAAACTGCTATAAGTTTGTTAAAGATGGGATCAAGCACACGCTTGTACCCATTAAGGAGGAAGGTACAGCAAAAACTAGTAGGGTAAAAGCACTGCTGTTAGGTGGGAAAGAATTTTTAAAACAGATTGAAACAGCGATGTGAATTTTGCTGTTGTGAGGAGGCCAAGGACAGTGATATTTCACACTACAATTACAGATTTACCTGTGGAGATTCAAGACATGTTGCAAGAATTTGGGGACATCATAGTGGATGATCTTCCAGACGAGCTACCCCCTGAGAGAGGTATCAGCCACTGCATTGATTTTATACCAGGAGCTAGCTTACCAAACAAGGCAGCTTATCGTATGAGCCCGAAAGATCATGAAGAAATTCGGAAGCAGGTACAGGAATTGCTGGATAAAGGACTGATCAGAGAGAGTATGAGTCCCTGTGCAGTTCCAACAGTATTAGCTCCTAAGAAAGGTGGCGAATGGCGGATGTGTACAGATTCGAGAGCTATTAACAAGATTACAATTCGGTACAGGTTTCCTTTACCGAGAATGGATGACATGATGGATTGTTTGAGTGGGGCAGCCTATTTTTCGAAGATTGACTTGAAGAGTGGCTACCACCAGATCCGAATTCGAGAGGGGGATGAGTGGAAGACAGCTTTCAAGACAAATGAAGGATTGTACGAATGGCTGGTGATGCCATTTGGTTTGAGCAACGCTCCCAGTACTTTCATGCGCCTGATGAATGAAGTACTGAAGGATTTTATTGGGAAATTTGTGATTGTGTACTTAGATGATATTTTAATCTTCAGCAGAACAAAAGAGGAACACTTTCGACATGTTCGAAGTGTACTGAGGAGATTACAGCAGAACAAACTGCTGATAAATTTGAAAAAGTGTACTTTCTTTCAAAAAGAATTAGTTTATTTGGGTTTTGTGATTGCAGAGAACGAGCTGAAGATGGATCTGGAGAAGATTGCAGCGATAGTTAGCTGGCCATCCCCAAAGAGTTTGTTCGAGGTTCGAAGTTTTCATGGCTTGGCAAGCTTTTACAGGAAGTTTATCAGAAATTTTAGCGGGATCTGTGCACCCATGTTGGACACAATTAAGAAGGCAAATCAGCCTTTTTGCTGGACTGAAGCAGCAGAAAATAGTTTTCAAACTCTGAAGAGAAAGATCACTGAGAGGCCGATCTTGCGATTACCAGATTTCAACAAACTTTTTCAAGTTCGTTGTGATGCCAGCGGTACAGCCATTGGAGCAGTACTCAGCTAGGAGGACAGACCGGTTGCCTATTTCAGTGAGAAGTTGAACGAAAGCAGGCAGAAGTATTCGTCTTACGACAAGGAATTTTATGCGGTCGTTCAAGCTTTGAAGCACTGGAGGCACTATCTGTTAGGTAATGAGTTTGTGTTATTTTCTGACAATTCTGCTTTACAGTATGTTATGCAGCAGCACAAGTTGAATCACAAGCATGCAGAGTGGGTGGAATATCTGCAAAGCTTTACATTCGTACTGAAACATATCAGTGGGAAATCCAACAAGGTGGCAGATGCATTAAGCAGAAGATTTTTGCTCTTGCAGGAGAGTACGGTGCAGGTGCTGGGTTTTGATCACCTGAAGGATCTGTATCAGACAGATGCAGATTTTAAGGAGGCCTATGAGGCCTGCCAAAACCCTCTGTTAAGAAATAATAGTCCATGGTTGGACTATAATCTGCAGGAAGGGTTATTGTTCAGGGGAGTACAGTTATGCGTGCCTGACTGTTCGATGAGAGAGAACATCATCCGGGAAAAGCACAGCGGGGGTCTAGCCGGACATTTCGGTGTAGACAAAACACTTTCACAAGTTGAGCATTTTTATTTCTGGCCAAGATTGCGACGGTACGTGCAGAGGTATGTGAGCAGATGCAAAACGTGTCAATTGGCGAAGGGCCACAGCCAAAATGCAGGTCTTTATATGCCGCTACCCATTCCGAGCAGACCATGGGACTCAATCAGCTTGGACTTTGTCTTAGGTTTGCCTAAGATGCAGCGAGGTTTTGATTCAGTGATGGTGGTAGTGGATCGGTTTTAAAAAATGGCACATTTTATACCTTGCAGCAAAACCAGTGACGCTACTCATGTAGCACACCTGTTTTTCACAGAGATTGTTAGACTGCATGGTCTACCGAGATCCATCATTTCCGACAGGGATGTGAAGTTCACCGGACATTTTTGGCGAACCTTGTGGAAAAAGTTGGACACTCAGTTACAGTTCAGCTCCGCTTACCACCCACAGACTGATGGGCAGACTGAAGTGGTGAACAAGAGTCTGTGAAATCTACTGCGGAGTTTAATAGGCGAGAATTCGCGAATGTGGGATCGCGTACTTGCTCAGGCGGAGTTCGCATATAACGATTCACCGAATCGCAGCTCAGGTTACAGTCCCTTCCAAATCTTGTATGGCATGCATCCTCGCGGAGTGCATGAACTGCGAGACTTGGGGAAACTTGAAAAACGGAGTGCAGACGGGGAAGATTTCACCCAAGCAATGAGCGACTTGCATGAAACAGTGAAACTGAAATTACAGGACAGCAGTCAGAAGTATAAGCAGCGGGCTGATTTGAAAAGACGGGAAGTTCAGTTTAATGTGGGGGATGAAGTCCTCGTGCACCTGCGCAAGGAACGGTTTCCAAGAAGGGAATATAATAAGCTGAAATTTAAGAAGATTGGCCCTTGCAAGATCATTCGCAAGTTTTCCGCCAACGCTTATGAGTTGCAGTTGCCACCAGGGATAGGTATTTCACCCATCTTTAATGTGGCAGATTTATTTCCTTATATTGCTGGTACTAAGGATGATGCAACAGAAAGGCCAGAATGGGACACCAAGTTTGAGGAGGGTTCTTGGATCAGGCAGATGCCCACGGCACAGCCCCTTGAGATCGAGAATATTCTCGATACACAGGTAGCCAAGCGCACCCGAAGGAAAGAATATCTGCAGTATTTAGTCAAGTGGAAGAATTGACCAATAGAGGACAGTTCGTGGCTTGACGCGACGCAGATACAGAAAGCAGGTTACTCTGTCGACGATCTCATGGAACGGAGCCATGACTTTTTTCCACCCCGGGAGCCTGATGCAGGAGCATCCAGCTTGGAGGAGGGAAAAGATGGTTGACTGTCTCGATAGGAAAGAAGACTTATGCACGTGTTGGTAGGCAGGTTATGGAACCTGTATTTTAATTTCTTTTTATTCATTGTTACTCAGAAATTAGGCAGAAACAATAGGATTCAGGACTATTAACTGTTTTGTTAATTAGGAGTTTGACTGTTTTGTTAATTAGGAGTCTGTTTGTTTTCTTTTAAAGACAATTAGAAGTTCGTTGGTCTTCGTTTAAAGAAAGGAGAAACTGATTAGACAGTTAGAACTATTCCAGTTATCAGTTTCAACTGAAAACAAGAAACTGTTACACGTTTCCTTTTTGACAAGTATTTAAACAAGAAAGTAAATCATATGTAGGGTTCGGAATTTTCAGGAAGAAAAGCATAATAAGAACCAGAGTTATTTAATCATCTGCCAGACTTATAGCTACGGCTAATCTCACATGTATATGTATTATTCTACTGCATTTTGAATGTCAATTTTAATATGTATGGTAAACAAAGTATAGGAAGTTAAAAACCCTTGCAGACAGGAACGTGACAGCACAAAGAGCAACTATCCGACAGCGTACGAAAAGGGTTAGCACACAGGCGAGGAATGAAGAGTCATAGCAAACAATAACCAATTCTTTTTCCAGCAAAAAGATTCGAGAAGCAACCAGTTACCCATCAGTAATACACCAGAAAGAAACCAGGTAATGCATTAAGAGTCCTTTCAAATTAACTGAGTAAAAGCAGTTATAGAAATGTTCAAGAATAGTTCAATATACATTTTGCAGAAACCCCGAGCCAGGAATTCAAGAATCTAAAGCAGGGTCATATAATGACCTAACAAAGGTTTCAATTCAAGGACTGTGGAGACTTATAAATTGAACCAAAGATAAAAATCCCTATAGCTATCGTTACGCTTTCCAAGGGAGGGTTTATCGAAAAAACCCTCAAAGACCAAGAATGCAGAATGAGCGGGAACCAGAAAATACACAGATAAATTCCAAGTTAACCAGTCACAGAGCAGAACGACCCTACCCGTTCCTTGGTTGGGTTGTGTCCCTTTCGGCCGGTCGAACCCACGGAGGATCTCAAGGTTAGTTGACCTGCAAATGGAGTAAGAAAATAGGAGTTAAAACCTGGAGAATGACAGTTCAGTGACAGAACGAAAAACTAAATTTCAAACCAAAGAACAGGGAATGAACCCTGGAGCATTTACCTGAGTGTAAAGGAGAGATAGTGAACAGGAAGGCAAAGTTGGTCGAAAGGAACCCTACTCGCCAGGAGCAGCATACATTAGTAACTGGTGAAGACGAGTGACAGAGTAAAGCACAGAACTCAAACTTACCTTGGCGAGAAGACGAGCCGAGTTGGGGAAGATTGTTGGAGAAAATCCGAAAGTTTCAGCCTGTAACATGGACAGTAAAGTTAAACGGACAAATTGATAAGTCTGCAACCAAATCACAAGAAAGACCAACCAGACCATTATCGTTTTCAATCCAAACCTTCTTCCACACAGCAAATGAAGGTGGACTGACAACGTTAACACAAACGCGACGAGAACACACAGTGAACCAGAGGCAAGCAACGGAACCTACGAACAAACCTGTGCAGAGTAATCCCACGGCAGCGACGGAAGGGTGGAGCGAAAAAACACATCGAACCAGCAGCACAAGCAACAAAACCCTCGAAGAACAAACTAGAGCAGAGAAATCCCGAAGCGCCGAGAGAGAAATGAATTGAAACCGTGTCGAAGACTGGGGTTTGTCGAAAGGCGGGAGGAGTGAGAATCAAGGTGGACAGGTGTCAAAAAGTACCGATCAACAAGGACGGAGTTTTAATTGTAATTTGATGACAGAGCAGATCCAATCTTACGGATCAAAGTACCACTTTAAAACCATATCCGCATATATGTTATGAACTGAGTTAACACAAATTTAATATTTAATCCTCGTAAGTATAAAGTAACCTTAGGACAGGGTTATCAAATTTTTGTTGTGAATTCCAGTTAGAACATGGACCGAGGGCTAAGGCCTTCAGTTGTGCTTATGGGGGTGGAGTATTCAGTCTGCGAAGTTATTTTGACCAATCTAAAGGCTATAGCAACATAGGTACTTATAAATTCTAACTCATGTAAAACTACCCAGTGCACTTAACATGATCATAGATAGAGCCCTATCACTCATTGACTGTCATATTTAACTATATACAAATATTAATACTCACTGAAATTCTTAACATTCAGCTCACTTAAACTCAGTTGGTTGAATGCCAGGATCACAATATTAACATTCTAGCAAGCTCTCAACTAGTTACAAACCTTAACTAGTAAATCACAATTCATTGACGAACCTCTAATCATCAGTAAATCCTCAAGCAACTCAATAGTATCAATTTAAAATAATCCCATAACAACTTATTCTAAGAACTCTTTAACAAAGAGACCTAATCTCAATCATGGCTTCCAGAGGTTCTCCTAACAATTTATCTTTTCAATGTGTTTGACAAAAATTATTTTTACTTTTGTAATACCTTTCTACCAAAATAACTACATTTGTATTCCCATAAGGTAATTACTATTTAATGAGTAATGCTTTGGATCAAAGGATTTAGAATTTATTCTAAAACAATAGCCATATTCCCCAGAATGGATTGTCTTTAGAGGAACATTCTTTTCCCTGATCAAATCTATTCGTGTCTCATTGTTGAAGGTCATGTAGTTTGTATTTCATAAACACACAGAGATACAACCATACTTGGTGATAAAATCAAGTCCTGGCAGCTCTAATTCCAAAATTCAAAGACCAACCAACAAAGAATCATTTTTATTCGGTGAATCTGTCTATAGCGAGAAAAGTCCAATAAATGTGTTTTTTTATGGTCTAATATCTCTCTATGCTTCTTCTTCCAATGTATTTGTAATAATATGTCAACCGATAGCATTGATAGTGACCTTTGGGTGTTTTGAGTTCGAACAAATGACTAGTATTTATGACATCTAGCATTGCTTGATATGGTTGGATTCCTCCAAACACAAGGTTAAGAATTTTATAAAATTGAAGCCAAAGTTAAGAGTGCTTCCCTTGTTGTCAATGTAGGCACATGGAATCTCAACCAAAATTCCCATTTGATATCGAATCTGGTGGTGATATGGAAATGGCTATCATGGATGCAAAAAAACATAAAGCTCTCTTAACTTGAGTGCTCTAAAGTAGATGATATAACCATTATAATACATAATACAATAGCCTCCAATAACTTACCTTGATAGTTATATTAATTGTAGTTTATTGTCCCAAAATATATCTAACTTATTTGGACCAAGAAGGATGTAGATGATGTCCATAACCCATCATTAAGTAGGGCAACTGATCAACAATAGAGTATTGATGAAAACTCCACGTCCCATTGTATTTCCAAAGAATCATGCACCAAAATGGAATGAAATATCTATATTTGGCATGGTTTAAATCATCAATACTAATTCATGAACCATTTTATTATCACCTAACCCACTGGCTAGATTGGAGTCAGTGATGATTAAAAGTTTCAACCCATCTAAAATCAATCATAGAAACTAGTTTTTCCTCCAATAAATAAACCTTTTTACATCATGGTTGCCTAATAAACTTATTTTTAAGTATTAGGAGCTTGACCCTACCATGGACTTTAAAGACTGATGTTTTCCATTGCATATCCTGCAACTTGACTCTGCTACTCTTTACATTCATTTCGCTGCTCCACCAATCAATTGAATTCCATTGTTGTCATGGATATGTCCTGATATGTTGCAGAAGTAACTTTTCCTTCACCCTCGAGGAGGAATTCCCCTTTAGGTTTTCTGCATGGTCATTCTTCTCTTGGTTAAGGAAGATATTGCAATGACATATCCTGCAAAGAGCTACAATACATGTTCTCATTTCCAAACTAGTGCTGCTATGAGTTTTCCTTGGAGCATTTTTCCACCACTTCATTCTTGCGCTCTTCATGCACACTCAAATATTATACACTTGATTTTCCTTACACCTGCACATTCCTTCCACACAACTTAGGTGAATTTTCAGTCTCAATAACAAGTAGCATTAACAAATTTCATAAAAGATTTTGGATATGAATCACATTGAAAAATCGTTACACTTTCGTTTACAATGACGTCACAATTGATTGTTTCCTTGTTAGTAGCCATGTCTAACTAGCCTTATATTGGTCACTATAACTAACAAACACAAACATCAATTTCCTATATTTAGGATCCAATTTTATTCTTTTGTCTTCCGGAATTAACACATGCGATAGAGTCGTAAATATTAGGATGACTAGCATGTGATGAAATTATTCGTTTGTTGTTTTAATCTATTTTCGCTGCCTTGAAAACTACCTCCTAGTGCGCGTTCGGAATATAGTGTCTCCATTACAGCAAGTAATGACTATTCAAATTAGCCAACTACATTATATATAGCTAACCCTAACATTTTACGTTTTCAATGTGTTTGACAAAAAGTAGTTTTTTTTACGAATCCGCCAGCTTGATGTTTTTGGTGGTTGAAAATAAATCTTTAACAAATACTCAAACACATAAAAATTGGATACATATCCTGAGAATATTTGGATCCAGATCCAAATCTATAGAAATGAAAATTCCAGATCCTCCATATGTTCATCCAATAACATATCTTTAAGGACAATTAAAATGAATGATTGAGTAAAAAAGTTGTGTAATTCTTTTGTAGCAAAATAGCTACAATTTCATTCTCATTAGGTAATTACTATTTAATGAGTAATACTTTGGATCAAAGTATTTGGAAGTTATTGTGAAATAGTAGTTGTATTTCCAAAAATGGAATATATAGTAACTATAAAACAGGGTAAAATCATTTTCTTCCGATGATTTTAGAAGATATATATGATTGGAAAAAGGAAAATAAGATGAAGGAAACAAAAATAATGGTAAAAATTTTTCTTTTGAAAGAGAAAATGGTTAACAGTTATAAATTTTGTTAGATCTGACATATGTTTTTGCTTGTATAAAAAACAGACAAAACTTCTTTTGTTTTCTCCTCTATTTTGTTGTAGGCCTTCTTGTAGGTGTGGGTATAGGACCACAAATCTCTGAGTATCAGATAACCACATCATGCATTTGAGTGATTACAATCAAGTCTGTTGCTTTTTAGGCATACACTTTCAAAACACTAAAGTCCAACAATAAAAATGCAAACCTAGGGTAACTTAAAAATTTCAGACTGTCAACTTGGTTAAAATTAAGTATGTAATTATACCCTTGAAACAATTCAAGGTTTACAAATGTAAGGAAAACAAATCACTATTAAGGCCTTCCTATATTGCTTAACAAAACCTTTGAAAAACAAAAACACTTTCAACAAAGTGTACAATAGCAGGCTTGCCAATCAAAGATGGAAGCCCTGGATATTTCAACAATGAATCTCCTAAAAACTACAAATGATTTCTTTGAATCTGAAGGAAATGGTATGGGTATTCCATAATGAACACACACCCTGCAACTGAAGAGTTTTGTTTCTTTTATGCATACAACTTACAATTTCTTCCTTGATTATAACCTTGTAAAGAACCCTAGGGTGGAGCGATTCTCAATTCTAGAAACTCAATAGGGCTTTGTTTCCTTCAATTGGTACTTCTCTCAGAGACTTCAAATCACATTCATTGCCAACCAATATTATAACAACATTAATGTCAGAATGCACTGCACAAATTTTACAACCAGGTATCAACTTTTCCATACAAAACTATGTAAAGGCCATATCCCTTGCATATTCACAAGCTTTGTGCATCCATAGTGTATAGTGAGTTTTTTGCTTCTATTAATTTAAGCAACAAACATTATTGCTTGTGCATATGATCTTTTCAATTAAGAGTTAGTTCTGAAGATTTACTCATGAAGACACAAAATGTGCAGGAAAATGGTGTAACAAATGTTGAATGCATGCCAAATACTTTTAATACTAAATCACTTTCTAATTCAAGTTTATTTTTTCTGTACATTTCTTCCCTTCTTCTCAATACAATGACAAATTTCCTAACAACAAACACCGTGTTCTTTTGAAATTTCGTTAAATAAAAATAAGAACATAACAGATCATTGTGCACTAGAAAATGGACATTTATAACCACTGTTAATGCAAAGAGCGAACTTGGTGATCTGAACAAACTAATTTCTTCAACAACAAATGTAACTTCAAGTTCCACCAAATATAGATTCTATTAAATTATTTGATGTTGTCATAGCATTTTCTATTGCAATATCCAACAGTTCAATTATATTCAAACATGAGCCAGGTTGAAGGAATGTAAATGGTAACAAATATGCATGCAGATCCATTTGTTATGATTTGTAACATTTGTAGTTTCTCAGCTAACACATTCAGAATAGTTTATGGCGATCAGCTCCATTGTTCTATGTACTGTAAACAATAAAAAAACATACTGACACTACCTCCAACTATAATGCATTATCCAAATAACAACCAATGTTCAATACAAATGCATTCTTAAAGAAAATTTGTTATTGCAACTTTGTCCATCCTTGACAAACATGACATATAAAAAGTATTTAGAAGACATAGTCGATATTACCTATAACCTTCAAGACTTCCATGTACAAGGCACTTTCATACTAGATAATGTAAATGTCATTTTGCATAAAGAATGATGTACAAATTTCACTAGGTGCAAACAATTTTTCCTTAATAAATGTGCCCTTCCTTGCTATGTCGACCCAAAAAAACTTTGTAATATGCATTAATGTGATATTGTTGATTCAACACTCTCCACCCACGAATAAAGAAAAGTGCTTTGAAAATTTGTGCTCGTCCATACATCAACACAAATAAATGCTTTGAAAATTTTCGGTTTGTCTTCCTAAGCCATTGTTGTAGACTCTAAAGCATCTATGGGCTCCTTCCTTCCTTGATGAGTTATTCTTATCTTTTGGCTCCTTGATTGAGCTCTAATTCTGATTGATTCCTTGAGTTTCCATAAATGAAGTAGTTAATGATTCCTTGAGTTCTTAATGAATGTAGGAGGTGTAACGAATGTAAGAGTCGTTAAGTCAATCCTTGTACACATGAAGTAAAGAGATTGACTATTTCAAAATCAAATGCATTGTCTCTGATTATGCCTATTATGGTCATATAAAAAGCACAACAAAGAAAACTTCAAAGATTAAATAATGGTTGTAGATTCCAATTGGACTTGATGATCTTCATATAATCAAGTGGGTATGTTTTGCATGCCACACTACTTATTATTCAAGCAAAATCGACTCAATATGCTGCAAGGAACAATCGTCTTTTCTACCGTTTAAATATACTCTCTCCCTTTGAGCACATCACATTTTCAACATGGAATGTGAACCCAAATTTGTTCTATAGTAAGAATTGAACCTATTAAACATGGAATTGCCACAATTATAAATACTCCATAAGAAAGTGGTATTTCATTATGGAGGTGCATCAAATTCATCCCTATATGTGAGTGGTCAATGACTTCTTATGCATGTATCAACAAAAAATTTATTTGATGTGCATTGATTTCTTATATGCCACCAAATTTGTAATCTAAAGATAAGCATGTCACATTGAATAGTTTCTTATTAAATGGTTTATGCATCCTTTTTTTATTTAAAACTTGCATTAATGACTACATACTATTTTGTCAAGATGCATCTTCAGAATTCACATAAGCTCTTGGCTAAAGAGTAAAGGCATCTGTTCGACCTGGTTAGGCTTCTTACTTTTCTCCATATGTTTTTTATACTCGATATGAATTTTTTGGGTTTTCTAGTGCTACAACTACTAATGATGCTTAATCAGTGTCCATTTCTTAGCCTCTATGGAAAGGGCCAGTTTTCATTTACCACAAAGGTCAATATCTATAAGGTTTAGATTACTAAGGTTATAATCCCTATCACAAACAATAGTATCTGGTTCTCATTTTACTTTTCATCATATTAATGAAATGAAATAATTTTCCATAGTTAATGCAAGTGAAATAGTACATAAATAGATGACTTTGTTTTTTTAAGTATTTGTTTGTTTTGTTTTAAATTTGGTTTAAAATTGAGTAGAATTGTTTCTATATTGTGAAATTTGATTTTTTTTCATGTTGTGAAATTTATTTATGCACTTAAAAATATATTTTAAATATTAAAAATCACAATTTTACAAAAAATTATAAAAAATTAAAATATTTAAATTAATTAGGGCAACCATATAAATTTATTTATGCATTTAAAAATAGACTAATAAACTAAGAATCAATTAGTAGAGTCTTTCCTGAGAAAAGACTAATAAGTGTGTTAATGATTATTATGGATTGATTATTTTAAAAGGAGACCGAAATAAGAGATGTCTCATTTGTTAAAAAGTGAGCTTTGAGATTGCTGCAAAATAAACAAAGAAACAAAAAAACATTGACATTACAAGTATGATCTCTTTCATTGTGTTATTTTTTTATTTTTGTTTGTTTGTTTATCTATCTTTTATTTTTGCAATAATCATGACAAGCATTCCAGTGCAGCAATCATTTGTTGAATAGATCTCACAACTATGATTCAATGTAGTTGTATCTCTATTTATCATTGATGTAGGTTGATTTCTAGAACTTTGAGAAAGGGTGGGGCAATTGTTGGGGTTGACCTAAAGGTGCATCTTCGGCACTTTTCATATTGTTAAATGTCTGATTATCTACTTTGGGTTGTATTTTTTATTTTTCCTTTGGTGCCTTAATTATTGGATCAAGTGTTTCTTTCTATTTTATTCTTGTTCCAGAACTTCCCCTATTTCGAAGCTAAAGATCTAAGGAAATTTGGTGCCTTAATTACTGGATCAAGTGTTTCTTTCTATTTTATTCTTGTTCGAGAACTTCCCCTATTTCGAAGTTGAAGATCTAAGGCAAGTTGGTGTGTGGGTTTCTGTGCTCTTGATCAGTGATAAAATTTGAAGGGTTGGTTCTAATTTCAATTAGAAGGGCACATGTTCATGTTGCCCTTCTATAATGAAAAGCTTAAAAAAAAACATTTCAATTGACAACAATATACACTTTTTACTTTTCATTTTCAATCAAATTTATTTCTATAAAATAAATTAAATTTGTAGATGACAAGTAGTGTTGTAGCTCAAATTGGCCCAATAAATTTGAACTTTGTTAACTTCTTTATTTGGCTTGAACATTCTTGAAGTTCAAACATTATTACATCTCTCAATTCTTTCATTAAAATCTTTCTCAGGTTTTGTGGCCCTAAAATGGAGAAGTATGAGGATTTCTTTGGCTAGATAGTGACAAAAGTAAGAATCTTAACAAATTTGATCACCCAAAAACAGAAACCTCTTGCTGTGAAGTATGAGTATTTTGAATTTTGAAAAATAAATTTAAGTTTTAAGAAGAGATATATCTTTAAGAAAATAAAATGTATCCTATCACAAAATAAAATTACAAGTGAATCCAAATCTTTGAAAAAAATTTAAAAAATAAAGGTGTCATTTATAAAATCATAAAATCAAAAGCTCATTTCTTTACTTATCATAGAATTCCATCCCCCCAAAAAACAAATATCTCAATTCCTTATCTTTCCATATATTTTTTTATATTGAATTCTATATGGATTGCCAGAGTTTCAATCTCCCATCCACTAAGATGTGGGTCTTTATTTATTCATCGACTATACTCACAATTGACATGTACAAAGTTCTAAAAGGTGATGTATAATGAAACTAAACTATTTAAATATAAACATTGATTTGGAGGAACTATACTTTGAACCAAGGCTGTAAAATGCCTCCCAAATGTTGAAAAGCATTAGCCAAAGGACTATATGATAAGGACATATAACTACTTGAAATAATATTCCTCTGCTATGTCTTCATATACATAACTCATCTAAAGGGAAAGGTGAAAGAATGGAGTCATTTTGATCCAATCAAGAAAAACTTTTAACCACTTGGAAAAAGGAAAGTTTGGATTATCATTTATTTGTGTTGTTTATCCACTTGATTACATAATGATCGAAGGACATAAATGTGAAGATATATTTGGTCATGGAGGAGATCAAAAACATTCTTTCTGAAATAGTTTTTGAGAGGAGGTTGTAATGTTTCCAATTACTTCTAGTCATTCCACTTGGTGAAAATTTGAATTTCTCATCCTCAAATTTATTTAATTTCTGCATTGGAATCAATGGAAGTTCGAATTTAAAATTAAAAGTACATAAAAGTAACAAAGTAGGTAAGCTTAAAAGCTTATCTAAACTATTTCTTGGCTAATATTTTTTTCTTTTTTAGAAGGTATGGAGTAAGGAAATAGGTTAATGGTACAATACCAAGAGACATCTTGTAGGAGCCAAAGCATGTGTCCTCATGGACTATTAGTGAGTAATTCCAAGTGGTATGTTTTTCCTTGAATAATGGTGATGACAACCCACGAGTTGTCCATTCTAAATATTCCACATGGTATGATTTTCCTTGAATAAAGGTGATGATAGTTGACATTTGTTAACCAATAACAACTAGTAATTATTGTCAACACTGAGTGATGATAAGTTTTTGCTTGTATATCCAAAAAATAAAAGGGCAGGTTCAAAAGGTCTCCAGTATTTTTGTAAAGACTGTAGAAATTATATAACTGATATGTTATATGTCTAAGATTCTCCTGATCACACACTATTTTACTTCATGCACGATATAGAATCTATGCCACCATTGATCATCACATGCGGAAATTAACACAATTGCAATGCACACATGAAACCATAAAAATTCACACACATTAACACAGTGATTTAACGAGAAAGCCTGAAGCTAAAAACCCAAAATATATGTATGTAATATATGTCATAGAGATCATGTAACAATCCTCATACAAAGCTTCTCACAATCTCTCAGTACGATACAATCGCTACACACTAATTAGGTCCTGATCTAGCAAATCCATGCACCGATCTCTGCCACCTGCTAGCCTGCCTCTATTTTGAAATCCCTACTGAAGAATGGCTTTGAATGAACTCGAATCCACCTGGATTGCACTGCACAATCCTCATTGGCATGTCCATCAATGTGTGGTGCAAACTCATGCAACATTATAGTCACAACTGATAGTCGCACTTGCTCTTTCACCTACCTCTCCACTGGTCTCCACTGAAACTGTCCATGCACTGTAGTTAACTGATGTATTCTTCAGTTGATTAATGAGTTAATATTTAGTGAATTAATTATTAGTTAATTCACACCACTCTCACGAGTGTATCAATCAGTTAGACTAGATACAACTAGCTCAACTGTGTCTAATTGAGTTAAACTGAACACAACTCCACCAACTACTTCTACAACTCCACCAAACTCTGTCACTTGAGTTCTAACTGAAGTCTCCATGAAATAGCTTCACTTAACCCTCAGGAATAACGTAATTCCTTCTGTTAGCTCCTATGCCACATCTGTGCACTTAACTGAAGTGCTCTAAGAGAATAAGATAATGTTTAGAGTCCAAATATTATTAAGAGCTAATAATATTCGACATATCTATTTTTAGACTGGAAATCTAAAAATAGGTTCTGCCCAATATGTATAAAAATAGAAGTCCATCTATTTTTCCAACTTGACCAACCATCCACAAATAGCATCCTGCAACTCATAGAATATAACCGACATGTCTAAAAATAGACATAGTCTAAAAATAGACTTTGCGCCACAAATAGCCTGCGGGCCTACTTAGTGAAGGTGACTCTTTTCACTAAGCTCATCATCTTGTTGCAATCTCAACACTCCCTCTCAACAAGATAGGGATTATCTGCCACCCCGATCCTGTCTCTATGGTATTCGAATTTGCTCCTAGTGAGCACCTTCGTCAGAATATCAGCATCTTGATCCTCCGTAGGAATGTAAGATAGTAACATGATCTTCCACTGCACACAATCTCTGATATGATGGTACCAGATTTCAATATGTTTAGAGCTATCATGAAATACTGGATTAACCGAGAGTTTAATGAAACTCTGATTATCAAAATATATCACAGTAGGATCTAAGTGTGAACCGAACAACCCGACCAGGATCTTCCTCATCCATATAGCCTCGCATGCAGCCAAAATTGCTGCCATGTACTCGGCCTCCGCTGAACTGAGTGCCATGGATCTCTATTTCCTATTGTACCAAGAAACTTCGGTAGACCCAATACTGAAAATCCATCCAGATGTGCTCTTTCTGTCCGTTGGGCTCCCTGCCCAATCTGCATCCGTGAAGCCATGCAGCTTCACCTCATCCGACTATCTCTACCACAGTCCATATCCCAATGTGCCTCTGAGATATCTCAATACATGCTTACTTGCCTTCCAAAAGAGCTTGGTAGGCTTAACCATAGCTTGTGAAAGCTGGTTAATAGTGTAGCATATGTCCGGTCGTGTATTGACTAGATACATGAGTGAACCAACCAATTGTCGATAAACAGTGGCATCCACTACCTCTGCCAATGTAGCATCCTCTTTCCTCCAACCACCAGGAAGAGGAGTGTCGATAGGCTTGCAGCCTTGCATGTTGAACTTCTCCAGTATCTCCCGGGCATACTTGCCTTGAGACACAAATAGTCCACCCTTCTGCTGCCAAATTTCCAATCCCAGGAAATAATGAAGGAGGCCCAAGTCCTTCATCTCAAACTCCTTTGCAAGATCTGCCTTGCATGAGTGTATCAACAGTTCATCACCTGTTAGTATCAAATCATCTACATAAAGTACAATGATCAACAACTTACCCTCAACCACAATCTGGTACAGGTTAGGATCCGCCTCACTCTTGGTAAAACCAAGTCCGGTAAAATAACTGTCTATCCATGTGTACCAAGCACGAGGTGCTTGTTTCAGCCCATACAATGCTCTTTTGAGCCTACACACATATAACTCACTGTTGAAGATTTAAAAACCTTCAGGCTGCTCTATGTACACCTCCTCCTCAATGACTCCGTTGAGGAACACAGTCTTCACACCATCTGATGAATGTGCCAACCCATCTGCACTGAGAGAGAAAGGATGCTCTATATGGAAGAATACCTTGCGACAGGTGCAAAGGTTTCTTCATAGTTGATCCCCTCAATCTGTGAGAAGCCCCGGGCAACAAATCTTGCCTTGTACTTCTCGACACTCTCATCAGCAGCTTGCTTCACTTTGTAGATCCATCTCAAACCTACCACTGATTTCCCTTCCGGCCTTGGGACAATATCCCATGCACTATTTCTGACAATCGAATCATACTCTTCCACCATGGCATCTACCCATGCAGGGTCCTCCACAACTTCCTTGAAATAGGATGGCTCTGTCACGATACACTTGCTCATCAGAGCCATGTATCCAGTATATCGGTCAGGTGATTGTCTCTGTCTGCGCTGTGATGTGTGATCCTACAATATTCTTTGCATCAAGATTCAGTCGCTCAACTTTTGTAGTGCGCTTCCGCCCTCTGATGTTTGGCGCTGCATGAGTGGTTTCTTCCACTCCATGAACCTCCTCTTGTGGCTGATCCACATTCTGAGGCTCATCCTTAGGAAGTAATAGCTCCTCATCTGCATGCAAGTGTAGCTCCCTCTCAAGCGAACACTTCATGGCTTTCTCCTCATGAAATTTGATATCCCGTCGCACAACATTCTTTCTACTGTCTGGAAAATACATACGATAGTTTTGGGGTGTTTATGTGTACCCCACAAATATTCCAACCTCTGCGGTCAGCTCCAGCTTCTTCATGGCATCCTTCGTCACATGAATGTAAATAGGTGAGCTAAAAATCTTCAAATGAGAAATATCAGGCTTCTTACCAGAAAATGCCTCTTTGGGTGTACTCATGCCAAGTACTCTCTAAGGACAATGATTTTGCACATAAACCGTAGTGTTGCATGCCTCAGCCCACAAATGCATGGAAAGGCCTTGATCATGCAACATCGCTCGTGCAACACCCACGATCGTTCTGTTCTTTCGCTCCGCGACCCCATTCTGCTGTGGGTTATGAGGCACTATGAGCTCTCTTCGAATTCCTTCTGCGCTGCAAAAGTTTTTGAATTCGCCAGAGATGAATTCACCACCATTATCACTCCTTATAGCCTTCACCTACTTCCTCGACTCTTTCTCAACCAGTGCCTTAAACTCACAGAACTTTGAGTATGTCTCGCTCGTCTTCTGCATGAAGAAAATCCAGCACTTACAAGAAAATTCATCAATAAATATCACATAATACATGTGCTTTGTTGTCGAAGCTACTGAGAAAGGTCCACACACGTCTGTGTGAATTCTCTCAAGGATCGTCGTGGCACGACTATCCTTCTCATGAAAGGTGGCTTTCACAAATTTTCCCAAAGTACATCCCTTGCACTGATCTGACTGCGCAAGTGTACCCTTGGGAAGCCCGATAGAAATTTGCTGCAAAATTTTCAAAGCGCCATGGTGAAGATGGCCCAATCTCCTGTGCCACAATTCACCCTCATCCCGACTCACCACTGCTTCTACTTTGCCTGTCATTGCTGCGCAGCCATCTACCTGCAACTGATAAAGGTTCTTAACTCGAACCCCTATCCTCCGGGTTTCACTAGTTGTCTTACTGCGCATGAAAGCCTTTCCCTCGCTAAAGACAACATCATATCCCTTGTCTTCCAACATAGCCACAGAGATCAGATTCTTCTTCAATCCTGGAACATGCATGACACCCTTCAATATGAAAGGTTTACTAGATTCCCTCTCAAAGGAAATGGTCTCGATACTCGTCGCACTATATCTGCCATCATCGCCCATCTCGATGTGCACTCCAAGATCCTTCTCATCCAGATCAGCAAACAAATCTTTGTCTCCGGTCATATGAAAAGATGCACCACAGTCAAGAAACCACATTGATCCCATCACACTTGAAACCAAGCATGCGATCAGCGAAAAATCCAGCTCAAACTGCGAGGCTAAGGCCTCTCCAGTTGCAGATCCAAAAACCTGCTTATTTTTCTTCTTCTGTGGACAATTAGTGGCGTAATGTCCATGTTGGTGACAGTGAAAGCACTTCACCTTGGACAAGTCCTACTTCTTGCCTTTCACACCGGATTGAGAAGGATTTTTCTTTCCCTTCCCTTTCCTTGCTTTGGCAGCCAAAGCGCAATTTTCTTCATCTTCATTCTTCGATGAAGATCCATCCCTGGTACTCCGTCTTATCTCCTCCCGCACAAGATTCAACCAAAGTCGCTCCCATCCCGACAGTTTCTCCCGACCATTGACAGAGTCCTCATAGGAATGCAAACTCTTCAGAAGCCTAAGGAGAGCCAAGCTCACCAAGTCTTCTTTATCTACAGTAACCCCCACACTTCCCAGCTCATCCCTGCACTGGACAAACTTCGTGGGGTACTTGGGTATACTCTCGCCCTTCTCCTTTTTTATTTTCCTGAGCTTGTCTATGAGTGCCAACTTCCTCTGATCGCTCTTGCTTTGGAAAAATTCTGTCAAAGCTTTCCACATCAAGAATGGAGAAGCTTTACCATGAAGGCTGGACACTATGTGATCCTTCACACCTTCCAACAGAATCCTTCGACATTTTGATGTCTTATTTTGCCATGCGTCAAGTGCGACAGCATCGCTAGAAGTAGGTTTTGGAATTTCTGCATCTATGAACTCCTTCAACCCATTATCCTCCAGCACCACCTCCATCATGTCCTTCCATGCAATATAATTTGAGTTGCCCTCAAGGGCATACTCCAATCGCAATTCGTTGAAAGACATCTCAAATTCAACACCAAGAAAAAACTACAGCAAATTCGAATTCCACCAGCACAAAACTCAACTGCTTCAATAATTGCAATCTGCTCCAATGATCAACTGCTCCAATACCATGTATAAATTATATAACTGATATGTTATATGTCTAAGATTCTCCTGATCACACACTATTTGACTTCATGCACAATACATAATCTATTCCACCATTGATCATCACATGCGGAAATTAACACACTTGCAATGCACACATAAAACCATAAAAATTCACACACATTAACACAATGATTTAACGGGAAAGCCTGAAGCTAAAAACCCCAACTATCTGTATATAATATATGTCATAGAGATCATGTAACAATCCTCATACAAAGCTTCTCACAAGCTCTCTGTACAATACAATCGCTACACACTAATCAGGTCCTGATCTAGCAAATCCATGCATCGATCTCTGCCACCTGCTAGCCTGCCTCTATTGGGCAATCCCTGCTGAAGAATGGCTCTGAATGAACTCGAATCCACCTGGCTTTCACTGCGCAATCCTCATTGGCATCTCCATCAATGTGTGGTGAAAACTCATGCAACACTATAGTCACAACTGATAGTCACACTTGCTCTTTCACCGACCTCTCCACTGGTCTCCATTGAAACTGTCCATCCACTGTAGTTAACTGATGTATTCTTCAGTTGATTAATGAGTTAATATTTAGTGAATTAATTATTAATTAATTCACACCACTCTCACTAGTGTATCAATCAGTTAGACTAGATACAACTAGCTCAACTGTGTCTAACTGAGTTAAACTGAACACAACTCCACCAACTACTTCTACAACTCCACCAAACTCTGTCACATGAGTTCTATCTAAAGTCTCCATGCAATAGCTTCACTTAACCCTCAAGAATAGTGTAATTCCTTCTGTCAGCTCCTGTGCCACATCTGTGCACTTAACCGAAGTGCTCCAAGAGAATAAGATAATGTTTATAGTCCAAATATTATTAAGAGCTAATAATATTCGACATATCTATTTTTAGATTGGAAATCTAAAAATAGATTCCGCCCAATATGTCTAAAAATAGAAGTCCATCTATTTTTCCAACTTGACCAACCATCCACAAATAGCATCCTGCAACTCATAGAATATGATCGACATGTCTAAAAATAGACATAGTCTAAAAATAGACTTTGCGCCACAAATAGCCTGCGGACCCACTTAGTGAAGGCGACTCTTTTCACTAAGCTCGTCATCTTGTTGCAATCTCAACAAAGACTAGTGAAAATTCAGAAGTACCCAACCAATTTCGACCTCGCGAGCCCCTTGTTGTCTAACTTCAACAGCCGAACAATGGTCCCCAACTAGATTTTGAAAGTATGTTTTTACATTTGGAATATGAAATTAAAAACTGACAAATAGTTTGGAATATACATTCCTTTGTGCTCCAGAAAGGAGGGCCCCCAAATAAACTTAGCCATAAATGATATATAATTAATCTTCTCAAAGTAATACCTAAAAAAGTGTGTATATATACCTTATTTCAATGCCATCCAAAAAAGGTTATTGTAGTTTAAACTTTGTAGGATGAAATGATTCTTTTTGGCAATTTTATTACTTTGTATACACAATGATTACGTATTAAAATAAATGGGGAAACCATACAATGATTTTTTTTCAAATAGATTCAGACATACTTTGAGAAAGCAAATTTGGATGATTATGGCATTAAAACCAATGGGACAAGCATACAATCCATTTTCACCAAATAGATTCAGGCATACTTTGGGAAAAAAATTTGGATATTCATTGTCCTTGAATGTGTGTATTGGCACAATCAATGGGAGATTCCGATTCTTGCATGGGAATTTGTGTGTTTTTTTGTGAGAGCACCAACCCACAAGGAAACAACTTTCCTGCAGATCAATCTTATGTTAACCAGATCAATCTTATGTTAGCCATTGACAATGAAAACTTAATTTCTCCATATGTAATCAGAGTTCTATTGCAAAGACCTATCCCATCTGAATATCCTATTTCACCATGAATAACTTGTTTATTCTTTAAACATTGTAATAATAGATTGGATCTAAATAATGTATTGAATTTATTGAACACTTATATTAATAATCTAAATCTTTAACATAATTTCAATTTACATGTAAAATATTTATTTCAAATTCCATAAATTTTGAAATCACTTAATTTTTATTTATATCTAAATATTTAAAAGAATAAAATATTTTTTTTTTCAAATTTCATAATTTTTTTTTTTTTTATTTCATAAATTTTAATATATATATATATAAACATTTTTTTAAAGAAGTATCAATAATTAACTCTTACATAATCATAATAATAATAATAAATATTTAAAAACATTACCATATATATATATATATATACAAAAAAAAATTTAAAGCATTTTTTTCATAAAAGAAAATACTTCAAAACTATATATATATATATATATATATATATATATATATATATATATAAAATTTAAAAGCCATATCATTAACTTATTCTTACATAAATACTTACTTAAAAATACTTCACAATATTATATTATATCTATAGAAATATTCAACAAAGCAGACAATACCTATATAAAAATATTTAACAAAACAACCAATAAAACAACCTAGAATTAACCCTATGGCCTTTTCAACTAAACCCACTCTGCCCTAGAATCAATCCTCAAAATAAATCTCACACCAACTAAACCCACCCTGCCTTAGAATCACTCCTCATAATATATCTCAGACCAACTAAACCCACCGTGAACTAAAATCAATTCTCAAAATAAATCTCAGACCAACTAAACCCACACTGTCTTAGAATCCATCCTCATAATAAACCTTAGCGACTACACCAACTAAACCCACCTTGCCTAATGTTCAAGTTTGATCAAAATGATTTATTAAGAAGCATAAATAATATTAAAAACCTAAAAACCATACTAGGTAACTCTAAAATTTCTATATTCATCTATAAATATCAGAGGCAATGCATCTCACCTTAACCCCAATTATAAGGAGAAAAAAACGCAAGTAACAAGTTAGTTGCATTGTTGACAATCCATCAAAATTGCAAGCTCAATAATCTCTGAAATGTACTTTCAAATTAAATGCCATCCTCGTCCGTCCAAACACAATCTCCCTATAAGAGGGTAGAAGTGAACCAAAGCTTCTGACAAGTTTTTCTTCAAGTCTAGGATGCGTACAATATAATCTTCTGATTGTAGTAAAAAGTGGCATTATGAAGATCAAAAGTTATCAAGTCACAATACTTGTGGTCAGATGACCTAGAGGATATACACAATATTTCGGCTGCACAATTATGTATGTTTGCATTACTGGCTTTCTCAGCATGTTTGTTGCACAAGATTTCTCTGGACCATATATAGCATTGGGCATAGCTTGTGGAATATGTTCTTGAAATATATTTCTATAGGAAAAATTCTTATAAATAGGATTGAAGTTCAACAATTTTTGCAAGGAAAGCACCCATATCATCAATATTTGAAAAGGATGGAAGTTGGCCATCTATTTCTCGCCTTTAATGGGCCACACCACACACATTTAAGCGTTGAGATAAAGTTTAAGCACACCACTACAACATCAAAATCTTAAAACCCCAAACTGACAAGTGTTGTCCACGCAATGAAAATGGTATTATGATATATGCTTAGCAAACTTGTACAACTATAGATTTCCGTGTTTAAGAACATTATTACACTTACACAAAATTTAATGAAGTTTATAAAGGCTGCACAACTAACATCTCACGGTTTTAATTTGACCTACCAATCTAAGTACATAAATTTATTTTTTCATTCATAGCGAAATCAATATGTTTGATGTGTAATATCTACGGATTGACATTAAGATTTCTTCAAATTTATTGCTGGAAGACTGATTGTTGAAGTGATAGTTGCTTACATTGTACGTATAACAAACAACAAAACTAAGGGTTAGTGGCCAACCTTCAGAGATATTTGGAAATTTTATCCAAGGACCAGCAACCCTTCACAAGACATTTTATTATATTATTTAATTTTTTTTTAAACCAGTAGAAATAAAAGTTCGAATTTTTTTGGGACGTGTAATTTTTTCATTGCAATTCTGAGACGTGTTAGAGCCCTGTTGACGGGCTGTGACGGGTTCAATTTTGACCCCTTCTTGATGTTATTGTTATTCAACATGTAGGAGAAACTTCTTCTTAGATATGCGCTTAATAAGAATAGGAACTATGACTTCTAATAGTAGTCCCATCTATTGCGAATTTGCATCATTACACGAGAGTTGTTAAACGAGAGTTGAATAATAACAAGGACAAAGTGGATAATAGGCGAGGCATTCTGTTAAGGTTCATTGTTAGTAAAAGTATTGAACACAAATTTACAATGTACATAGTCGAGTTTATCATTTAGAAAACGAGTTCCAACAATATGATTCATGATATATTGTTATCTATTTTCAAGCATTGTATCAAGGTCAAATATATCGTAAAATATAGTTCAACGACGGTGCTTCTGGGGTCTCTTGCGTTCGAGAATTTTGTTATGTGCATTCTATGATGATTTATGTAGATGATCATGATATTCATGATTGCTGGGAAAGAGACAGTGCCCCATCTTTTGGTCCAAAAAATGATGAGCTGGGACCAATAATTACTATTTTTATTTTTTGAATTTTATGGTTTTGCTATGAAGGCTTAGATTTGTATTCAACATTTAGAGATGCTCAATTTACATGCATTATTTCAATGTGTGCTACATGGATAGTCAAGGTTTAGCTGAGATTTGCGTCTCAAGACTAACCGATGATTTGGCGCATGAGTGGGAGATATTTCGGGTTCAATTGCGAAGTGCGGGTTTCTGTTATGCTGTTGGTGGCGACAATATGATCTGGAATGGCCCGATGATGAATAATATGATTGTCGTGAAGGAAGCATATCGGTACAACATCTCTTATTCTCATCAGATTAACGCCTCCAAAGTGTTCTTCCCATATTGGCACAGGAATATTCCCATGAAGATTGTAATGTTTGGCTGGTTGATTTGGAAAGGAAAGGTGCTTACATGGGAAAACTTAATAAAGAGGGGTTTTATGGGACCTAGCATCTGTGTTTTATGTCGTATTGAGGAAGAATCATCCTCTCACCTATTCTTATCATGCCCTGTTACTATAAGTCTTTGGAGGCTGTTCGGGGATCATTATATAAATCCTGCATGGAGGCCAACTGATTTTATGTCTGCAGCACAGGAATGGGATAAGCTCAACTGGAAATACCGATCGCTGCCATTTTATCTCACATGGGAGATTTCGCTGGCCCGGAACCGAATAATTTTTGAAGATCGGCCTTTTCATATTCAACAGGCTTTTTCTGTGATTAAGGAATGGATGGATGATCGCACTATGACAATGCCAAGTGTACCTGACTGCTCAGTCCGTATTCGACCTCACCAGATCAGTATCCCGGCCATCTATTTCGATGGTGCATCTGAGGCAGGGATGACCGGATGTGGGGCATGGATCAAATTATCTGGTTTAGAGCGATATAACATATGTTGGTGTGGTGGTCCTGGGACTAACAATAAGGCGGAGATTATGGCATTGTGAGGGGGCCTCCTCATTGCACATGATTTGCAGATACAGGGTATTAGCATATATGGTGATTCTCAGCTCATCATCAACTGGATTACCAACAAGTGTCATATGATGTCTCCGCATCTACAGGGTTGGGTTGAAAGGACTCAGAGTTTATGGCATAGATTAGGCTGCCCGCCCATTAATCATATATACTGTGAAAGTAATTCTAGGGCAGATAAGTTACCTAAGAGGGGATTGGAAGCAGAATTTGGCATTATGGAGGTATCACACCTAAATGAGGGTCGACTGATTGGGGCATACTCTTTCCCCATCCCATAGTTTGGGTAACATTTTGCAACCTTTTTTATTATATGCTATATATAAGCTATAGGGGGATCTTGGGGTTTTTGGGATCAGACACAGGTTTATACCTGCAATTTTGGAAGCAACAAACGACCGGGTTTCACTTGAAAGCCTACGACCAGCAAGCTTGTGGAAAAGGATGGCACTGTATTGAACTAATATGCACCAGACAAACCAGGGACATACAATTACATACCTACAATATCTATTAAGGTTCATCTCTTCTCATATTAGATCACATCAAGCGAGCCTGCACACTGAATCAAGTGAGCCTGATTTATACAAGCGAGCGTGAGTGGGGCTTCAGGTATAATATTGTCCGCCATTTTTTCAATATACAACCTACAGGCGACAGACATGGATCCAATATGACAGTCATCGTTAACTGAGGGGCTCGATTTTGGATACTGGGGGGCATGCAAAATTGATTTGAGGAAATATGCATCAATGGACCAAGAATACCTGAGCCAAAGCATGATAAAAGAGCTGTCAAGGAGGGCTAATCACATCAGCTGGTATTGGTAAATGAGACACTCAGGTTCATAAATTACTAGAAGCAACGAGCCCGTCAAATAATGGAATCAACATGGATCAGAAAAGGACCTATAATGCATATCAGTTGAAGTGGTTGCTCGGGCTACAGGAGAAACACTGAATCAGATTTTAACAGTTTCACAATCACCGATCTCCCTTCTCTGACATACATACTTCTGCATTTAGACTAGTGGATGTATGCCCGGATCCCGCATATCTGTTTAATTAGAATAGTTTACCATTGTTCATAGGCTGTTAATTTCTTTATGGGATGGAACTCTGTTTCCAGATATGGTGGATGGCCTATTATCCAGGCTCATTCTCTCTATTAATGAGCATTTGTATATGGGTCAATATTGATGGAATCTCACTGCTTTCTCATCACAGCTGAGATCATAGATGATTATGTACTGTTTATATACTAATATAAATCGGCGTATTTTTTTCCTCTGAAAAAAAAAAGAGTTGGTTTTGTCAACAAATGTAATGTGAAAATGAGATCTTGGGTGTATGTTCTCTCCTTTTTGTACAATTAGTGTGGATATCTAGGCTGACTGATGCATCTATCAAATTAATATTTTGAGATAGGTATTTTTTTCATACATTGTCTAATTTATATTTTTATTAATCTTTCCGAGGGTCAAAAACAATATGAAGTTTATAGTCAAGGTTTTGATTTGTTAAAATTTTACTCTTCATTTTTGAAAGTTTTAGAAAATACCATACTTTATCCTAATAAACTTTAAAAATAACTAATTTATCCACCTATTAAGATACTATAATATCATAAAATTTGGAATTATGGTCTCGATTTTGCCGATATTATAGTTTGCTGAATTGGTTTTGATTTTGTGTTTTGAAGAGTTATTTATCAATATGAAATATGCAAGAGTGAGTTTGCTACAAAGTTGTTTGTTCAATTGGTTTTGATTTTTTTGTTTTGAAGAGTTATTTATCAATATGAAATATGC
This sequence comes from Pinus albicaulis, assembly GCA_034641835.2. Lineage (NCBI taxonomy): Eukaryota > Viridiplantae > Streptophyta > Pinopsida > Pinales > Pinaceae > Pinus > Pinus albicaulis. The sequence continues at coordinate 1,679,689,369 of CM076578.1, forward strand.
AATAGTGAGTTTGTTACAAAGTTGTTTTTATTATCTTCTCAACAACTTGTTACATTATTATGACGTAACATAAAAGATCTAGATCTAGGCATCCAGGGGCTTTTGATGTTATGGAATAAATATTTGTATTACTTAGATTCAGAGGTATCAACAATAAATTGGCATAATCTTGCAAAGTAAAGCTTATATTCTTCTTTGTAAAAACTTGTAGCTATAACGTAACTATCTAGGCACCAATTGGTTAATAAGTGATTGAATACATATTTATGAGATATCTACTTTGCAATGTCTACAGTTTGTTTCTATCTATAATGTGAGATTCAAGGTATAATGTGAGATTCAAGGTACAAGGATCCAAACCATTATTAAATAATTAAATAAGTATTATATTTTTAATTAAATTAAAAATATGTTGTTGTAAATTAAAGATATTTGTTAAACAACTATTAAATAATTAAATAAGTATTAAATTTTTAATTAAATTAAAAACATGTTGCTGTAAACTAAAGATATTTGTTAATAGTAGTTAAGAAATGTATTTGCATATTACAACAACTTCATTTTAATGCTATTTTTTTTAATAATCATATAATTTTAATTTTCATTAAATTTTATAAACATATTTAGAAATTTATTTATTTAATTATAATAATAATAATAATACACAGTTCAGGTTGGGTGAACAGGGTACAAGGAGTTGAACAAATGATAAATGCAATGGGTAGCAAGGACAATTGGCGTCAGGGTCAAAGAAGCCTCAAGAAGGTGAGAGCGAGATTGAATCCCTAGTTAGAGTTTCCAAGTCTCAGTTCGTAGTTCTTTGGTATGGGTGAAGTGAGGGTTGGCATAACCGTCTTTAATTATGCATAAGTTGGTAACTTGTGCATGTTTATTCCACTGGTAAATTGTTCATGTGTTTTTGGTGTTGAGTTAGGAGTGTTACTGAGAGTGCTGACTTGGAAACCTCATCACTTTGTGTGGGATCCTCGAGAAAGAGTACAATGGCGTCACAATGCATATGGTTCATGTAGGTTGGGAGTAGCGTGGTTTTGGTAAAGTATGCAAAGTCAGGATGTCAGTCGGTTTCCAGTAAGCTCAAAGGCACCTTGGTAAGTTGGTTATTATGTTATCTTGTTTGGTTGAATATTTTCATTTTCTTAGTGTGTGTAGAGGGCTCCTCGTGCAGTCTTATTTTATTACATTGGAGAGGATTTCCTTTGTGGAGAACATTCAAGAGTGGGCACCTTAGGCCTCGGCACTCTAGGTGTTGTGAGGTTGAATTTGAGTGCCTAGTGTCTGGGGGTATTTCTAGCAAGAGATGTCTACTTTTGGACATTTGTTTTAGTATTCGAGAAGGGTGGAGCTTGAGTGGGGAAATAGAGTGTGGAGTTCACCATTTCAAGCCGATTTTCAGGCATTTATGTTGTTTTTAGACCAAGGCCTCGAGGCTTATTAGAGTGGGTGGCTCACTGGTGCTATCAACAAGTTTTATTCCTGGTAACTTGTTGCTAATATAGAGATGTTGAGATAGTGGCATCGGGGCTAAAGAGGAATGGGATCTTGTGGCCAACCAACGGGCAAGGAGGGTTGAGTAGAAGTTGTTGAGGATGAAGGGGTTGCAGGCACTAAGCTAGTGGAGGAACTTGCCCAAGATCGAGTTCAATCATTTGGTTGCGTTGATGAACCACCCTCTCTGGAATCTCTCGATATGCAAGTGAGAAGTGTAATGAAGAATTTGGAGGAAATATGATAATAGAGACACAATGATAGAAATGAAGATATTTCTTTTTTGAATGACTTATAACAAAACCAATGGGATAGTATGGATTGTTCGGCTTCTTTGCGAAGAGGCCGAAGGCACACCAATGATAAGGCCAAAGGCACACCAATGATAGACTTGATGATATGGAGACTCAATTGGCTCATATGGAATTGCATGTCCATTGGGACCCTGGACATCCTGCTAGTAATGCACTAGATTTTCACCATTAATCTATGATGAATAACATGGTTGACTATTGATTTTGTATTTTTTCTGGGCTATATGGTTTTTTTGCTTGTGGTTATTATGTAAAACATGGTACTTTCTTCTTAATTTTTGCATAGCTCTAGTGGCCAACAAATCTAGTGAGTGAAGTTGAGAAAACAATGAATACTATGTATACACACATGTAATATTTTGATCAATTAATAGAAAATTTTTACTGACAAAATAATAATAATAATAAATAATTTGTAAAAAAATAATTGAATATTATTTTAAATATTTTATTAAAATAGAAATTAGGATTTTGATTTTAATATATCCAAAAGTTATATTTATATTTTAAATTAATTTCAAATATTTTATTATATAATAATTTTATACATTTGAAAATTCATCAAAATAATTAATACTTCTAGAATTATCCAAATGTGTAAGAATTATCTCGCAGTACATTATATTTTATTATTTCATTGGATTGTATTAATTTAAGTTCTTGAATATATTATAATGTTCATATATATATATATATAATGTTTATATATATATATATATAATGTTTATATATATATATATATATATATATATATATATATATATATATATATATATATATATATATAATGGGCAGGGACTAGGGACTAGTAGCACTTGTTTTATTATATTATGCATCTCACATTGTTAAAATTAAAAAATCATAAAAAAATTAAGTTATAACTTTAGTAGCAAGAATTTATATATAAGTTAAAAATATATACATTTTAAAAAATAAGGAACAAGATTCTTAATCATGGAAATTTTTTCCCACTTTATCATGAAGATTTTAATTTGTAAATAAGATTTGTTACAATTGCATGGCCAATGCCATGACTTATCAATACCACATGCCCAAAAAACCATAACTCACTTCTTCTTTTTTTTTTTTTTTTTTCAGAAGAAAAAAACGCTGTGATATATTAATCAATGGAAGCTGCTGCTAGTGCACTCGCTTCATCGCAGTATGCTTTCCCAGCTTTCTCTTTAACACGACAATTTTTTTTTTTAAAGTTAATCAATATAATTAAAAGGGTAAAAGGAGCATAAGTACATTGAAAAAAAATTTCAACCTTTTATTTGTGTATACTGCCATGGAGTTAGGTTAAATATTTAACATGAGCTTAATATCCACATAATTAAATCAAGCAATTGAAAATCTCTCATATATTTTCTAATCAAACTTCTACTTTGTAACCATCCAAGATAACATGTGACAAGTGATGGTGATGAGTCAACTTGCATTCACAAATAGCACTAATGATCCATTAATAACCATTGCCATTACTAATTTGACAATTAAATTATAATAAATTTTGCTCTTATAAAAAAATAAAATTCTAATCAACCTATATTCATAAATAGCAGACACTAATGACCCACTAATAATGATTGCCATTACTAATTTGACAACTAAATTATAATAAATCTTGCCTCTATATTAAATAATAATAATAAATAATAAATAAATCTATAAAGCACTTTCTTGGCTTTCTAGTATAAATTGAAAACGGTCCGATTTGTCGTTCTTCGCTCCCAGGTTTTAACCTCGGTAAGTCCTAATTTACAAGTGAAACGCTGAACCTTCATTATTCTCTGAAAGGACAGTAAATGGTAAGTAGATGCTGCAAAAATAGGTTGAGTTTGTACCAACGGCTATCAGATACAAACGGCTATAATCGAACCTTTGACTACATCCCTACACGGTCTCTGTGGTCCTCTGGTTTCTACAGTCCTCCGACGCGGTTGTATCGAAGCATTGAATTCCATTAAAATATTCGTTGTAACTTCTTTCGCTCCCTTGCAACTTCTGCCAGTAATATGCGTCAGCATTCAACCCTGCGAACCTCGACTCTCTGTTTCTGTTTTTCTAAGAAACTTATTTACTAGATAATCGTCTCTACTGTTTTTGCAGATGATTCTGGATTTTGGCTCAGTTTTGGAGCAACTCCAGCGTATTGCAAAATTAGTAAAAGAGTTAAACCGTGTATTATTTGCACGGTGGGATTGAGAAACTCAGAGCCGATTAAATTTTGTATTATTTAACACCATACACATCAAATGAAAATAGAAGACTTCCAGAGATATACATCTCTTATCCATGGTCGGAAGGAGACTCTCGGTGGAGTTTAACGGGAAACTGAAAAATCACTACACCACTATCTTACATCCACCAATAGTAAAAACCGATAATCTAGATGATTTATCATTGAAAGCAAGTGATGATGTGGCAGATTTTTATCAGGGCCGAATGCAAGTTGTTTTAATATTGTATTTCTATGAATGAATAACTATGGACCAATAACCATCAAAGAGTATGCTATGCTATTATACAACTATCCAATTTGTTTATTTTATGTTTCAAATCATTATATATATGATTTGAAAATAAGTAACAAATTAACTATGACAATCATTTATATTTACATACAGTTTTTGTAAACATGAAAATATAGCTTTTTGTTAACATGTTAATAAAATGAAATAATTCCCCAGTACTGTAGGTGCTTTGAAATAAAAAAATATAATTTAAATAAAATATTTAAACATAGCTATATTTTTGTTAATAAAATGAAAATATAGCTTTTTTGTAAACATGTTAATAAAATGAAATAATTCCCCAGTTCTGTAGGTGCTTTGAAATAAAAAAAATATATAATTTAAATAAAATATTTTTTTTTACAATCATTTTAAATTTAAATGTTGATTTTGTTAAATATATTAATACATTCTAAAATTGTAATCTCATAGGTTTCATTGGGCATATTTTCCGATTAAATTTACTTAGAATTTGAAAGGAATGATGGGGGAGTTTGAGAGGCATCACGATCTGTGGTACATGTGCTACTATTCATAGCAAGAAACGTGTATATTTCACAGTAAGAAACATGTATATTTCACATTAGGTGGAGCATTTGCCACAAATAGAATGTTGTAAGTATTATTATAAAGTTCGATGTAATAAAGAATGGAGGGACAAGTATTTTGTTTTTGGTTTTTTTATGGACTATGGATTATGTTGATTTTCGTGAATGTTATAGTTGGGGGATTGACTTCGTTTCTCCAGCAGTTTTTAAGTTGAACGAAGAGTTAAGTATCAAACAAGTGTTTTGTTTTTTTTTGTTTTTAAATGAGTAGAGGGTTGAGAATGAATTTGACAAAGGTTTTATGGTAGATTTCATCTTCTTATTTTTAGGGTTTAATAATTTTTTGAATTTAAAATATTAATTTTTTGGTTTACAATATTAATATTTATTTCTTGGGTTGATCAATTATTTTGGTTTATAATATTAAATTTTTTGATTTATTATTTTTTTAATTTCTTGGATTTATTAATTTTTTGAATTTAAAATATTAAATCTTAGGGTTTGTTATTTTTTTAGGTTTTTGACTTTAAGATATTTTATTAATCCCTTGTGTTTTTAATATTGATCCCTTGGCTTTATTGATCTCTAGGTTTTTAATATTTATCTTTCTGGTTCACCCATTCCTTTGCTTTATAATATTAAATCCTTGGGTTTATTACTTCTTTTGATTTATAATATTAATAATCTCTTGGGTTTATTAATATCTTTAATTTAAAATATTGATTATTATGGTTTATTAATTTCTTAGGTTTTTGAGTTTAAATAATTAATTCTTGGGGTTTATTAATCTCTTCTGTTGTTAATATTGATCCATTGGCCTTATTAATCTCTTAGGTTTTTAATATTTATCCCTTGGGTTCATGGATTCCTTTAATTTATAATATTTAACCCTTGGGTTTATTAGTTCTTTTGGTTTATAGTATTAATAATCCCTTGGGTTTATTAATCTCTTGAATTTAAAATATTAATTCTTAGGGTTTATTAATTTATTTGGTTTTCTAGTTTAAAATATTAATTCTTAGGTTTTATTAATCTCTTTTGTTTTTAATATTGATCCCCTGGCCTTATTGAGCCATTAGGTTTTTAATATGTATCCCTTGGGTTCACCGATTCCTTTGGTTTATAATATTAAACCCTTGGGTTTATTAGTTCTTTTGGTTTATAATATTAATAATCTCTTGGGTGTATTAATCTCTTGAGTTTAAAGTATTAATTCTTAGGGGTTATCAATTTCTTAGGTTTTTGAGTTTAAAATATTAATTCTTAGGATTTATTAATCTCTTGTGTTTTCAATATTGATCTAGTGGCTTTTGATCCCTTAGGTTTTTAATATGTATCCTTCGGGTTCACTGATTCTTTTGGTTTATAATTTTAAAATATTGAGTTTATTATTTATTTTGGTTTATAATATTAATAATCCATTGGGTTTATTAATAGCTTGAGTTTAAAATATTAATTCTTAGGGTTAATTATTTTCTTAGGTTTTTTAGTTTAAAATATTAATTCTTAGAGTTTTTTAATTTCTTGGTTTATAATATTAATATTTATCCCTCAGGTTTATAATGTTTTTCCCTTAGGTTTACTAATTTCTTGGGTTTATAATATCAACACTTGGGTTTATTTGTTCCTTAACTTTATAATATTTTTTTTCCTCTCTGGTTCACGATCACTGAGTGGCCACTACATCCACAGGTAATAATCCAGTAGATCCTCCCGAAGGGATCAGCCGTCGGCTTTAATTTCGGGGCCTAACCCCAAGGGCGTCGAGGAGATTTGACCCCATGACCTTCCATATGGCAATGTCTTTAGCAACGAGAACTCAACCATTTGAGCTATCCCTTGGGACTACTTTATAATATTAATAATTCCATTGGTTTATCATTTAATCCCTTCTGTTTATTAATCCCTTCAGTTTAAAATATTAATGTTTATTTCACGGTTTATAGTATTTATCTAAGAGTTTATATACTTAAGGGTTTATAATATTAATCTCTTGGATTTATAATATTAATCTTTTAGATTTAATATTATTCCTTAGGTTTATAAACCCTCTATTTTTTAGTATTAATCTCTTGGGTTTATTATTTTGTTGGGTTTTTAATATCAATCCATTGGGTTTATTGATCATTTAGTTTATTCATTCGTTGGGTTTATGATATTAACAATCCCTAAGGTTATTGATCGCTTCAAGTTATAATGTTAATAATTGTGTGAGTTTCTCATTCATTTGTATTTAAAATATTAATTCCTAGGTTTTATTAATCTCTCCTGTTTCTAATATGGATCCTCTGTGCTTGTTGATCTCTTAAGTTTTTAATAATTGTCTCTTGGGTTTATAATATTAAAACCTTGGGCTTATTAGTTCTTTTGGTTTATAATATTAATAATCCCTTGGGTTTATTAATAATTTGTATATATAATATTATTATGTTGGGTTTATAATATTAATAATCCATTGGGTTTATTGATGTTTTATGTTTATAATATTAATAATTCTTTGGCTTTATTGATGTTTTATGTTTATCATATTAATAATTCCATGGGTTTGTTAATCCATTGGGTTTATAACATTGATCCCTTAAGTATTCTAATTCTTTGGGTTTGATAATATTAGTCCCTTCAGTTTTTTAAATCCCAATATTAGGTGTTAAATATTAGTCCTACACTTTAATATTAATGTATGGTCCAATGTCACATTATGAAAAACATTATCAATATGAAAATCAACCATGGAAAACCATTGTTAATCATCGTTAGCCGTAGTCGATCAAGGTCTTCCACGGTTGAATGTCACGTTGTGACAAAGATTGTCTCAATATGAAAATCAACCATGGCCAACCATAGTCATTCTTCGTCCAACGTCACATTGTGACAACAATTGTCTCAGTGTTTAAATCAAGCATGGTCAATAATGCTTATTTTACGGTTTATAGTATTTATCTAAGGGTTTTTATATACTTCAAGTTTATAATATTAATCTCTCAGGTCTAATATTATTCCCTTGGGTTTATAATATGAATAATCATGTTCCTGGATGCAGGTGTTTAGTTTGGCGATCAGTACCTCGGCAGCATGGTGGGTTGGCGCGTGGCTTCTTACCACCGCCATCCGGCCTCGCGTGATGTTTGTCATTAATCACTCTACCTCCACCTTCAATGCTGCGTCAATGCAGCTCGTCCCTCCACACCATCTTGCAAGCTCTTCAGCCATGACGCCTCCCCATAGTCTCATTCACGCTCCTCCCCTGCGCTCAAGTTGCTCCTTTGCTGCCGCAGAGCCTCGCTCTCGGACCAACACTGGGAAGCACTGTGCTCCAGAGTGTTGCATCGATTTTCTGTCGGGCATTCAGGTTTCTCAGAGTCCTTTCTGCAAGCTCAGTCGCCTTTCGACCTCTGTCATCTCTGGAGCTCCTTTGCTAGCTGAAGCTCGGCCCCTACTGCCCTCCCCTACCTTCACAGTATTGTTGACTACTCTGTGCTGCATGTTCTTTACATCATGCCCAGATTACGCCAGAGAATGCATTTCAGGTGGGGAAGTTCTCATGGGCGTGTGGTCCGCCAGCCCTCCTCCTCAACCTCTGACTCCTTGTCCTACTCCTCGGATTTCTGCACTGACCGCTATCCCGACACCAGGAGTGGTCGTGGACGGGGTCGTGGGCAGCACCATTCAGAGGCGCGCTCTCACCATTCCACCCCTGTGTAGTCTCATACAGCTCAATTTCGGTTCCCCTGCACCTTCAGTCAATCCTCTTTCATGGCGACTGTTACCATTGTGCTTTAAGAGGATTCTTCAGGTATGGTTGCCGCGACTCCGGGGGTGACTCTGGAGAAGAAGGCGGAAGATAGACATGGCACTCTTCCTACAGACAGCAAGCAGAGCAAGGATCCTAGTGGCAATGCTCCCCAAGACGTGAGCTTTCAAGCTGGTCCGAGCGACCCCACTCGTGGTTGTTACACAGGCAAGGAAGGCCAACCTGCTGAGGAAGAAGACCCCTACAAATATGCATGTCGCATCGTTGAAGAGTTGCCTCCCACTTCTCAAGAATCTTAATCAATTCTGCGTTCAAAGGTTTTTGTTTCCCAGTTGCTTGAGTGGGCTCAATTCCCTTTTGTATTACAGTCATCATATGCTCATCAGTTCTCATGCTCAGACTTTTACTCTAAGGTTTAATTTCCAGTTTCCCCTGCGTGGGCGACACTTATTTGCTTGTTTGTTTGGGTCCCGTAATACTGTCATGGCTTCTGAAGCTTATCTGGTCAGAATTCAGTTTTGTAATGGGCAACACTTATCTGCTTGTTTGTATGGGTCCAGTCATACTGTCATGGTCTTTGAAGTTTTTCTAGTTAGTATTCAGTTTTGTAATGGGTGAATGCCGCATCTCTGGGCTAGACTTCTCGAGGCCATAGCCTCTCTGTAATTTTTTGTATCAATAATAGGAGTAGACAAATTCAGAAATTAAAATATATATATATATATATATATATAATCATGTGAGTTTATCAATCCTTGCATTTCAAATATTAATTTGTAGGCTTTATTAATCTCCTGTGTTTTTAATATTGATCCGTTGGCCTTATTGATCCCTTAGGTTTTTAATATTTATCCCTCAGGTTTACCAATTCCTTGGGAACTTATAATATTAAACCCTTGCGTTTATTAGTTTTTTTGGTTTATAATATTAATAATCCCTTGGGTTTATTAATATTTTGAGTTTAAAATATTAATTCTTAGGGTTTATTATTTTCTTGGTTTATAATGTTAATATTTATCCTTTGGGTTTATAATATTTTTCCTTTAGGTTTGCTAATTTGTTGGGTTTATAATATTAAAAGCTTCGGTTTATTTGTTCTTTAACTTTCTAATATTAATCATTCCTTTGGTTTATCATTTAATCCCTTAGGTTTATAAACCCTTGATTTTTTAGTATTAATCCCTCGTGTTTATCATTTATGTGGGTTTTTAATATCAATCAATTGAGTTTATTGATCCTTTAGTTTATTAATTCAATGGGTTTATAATATTAACAATTCCTAAGGTTGATTGTTCTCTTTGGTTTATAATATTAATAATTATGTGAGTTTATCATTCTTTGTATTAAAATATTAATTCCTAGGTTTTATTAGTCTCTTATGTTTTTAATATGGATCCTTGGGCTTCTTCATCTCTTAGGTTTTTACTATTTTTCCCTTGGGTTCACCAATTCTTTGGGTTTATAATATTAAACCATTGGGTTTATTAGTTCTTTTGGTTTATAATATTAATAATCCATTCGAATATTTGTAAGAGATATATACTTATTATAAATACTTATAAAATACTATTATTATGTTATATTTGAATTATAATATAGTTTGAGTTATAACAATTAATATATCAAAAAAATTTAATAATACATTTTTATTATTAAATAATACATACATATATATATATATATATATATATATATATATATATATATATATATATATATATATATATATATATATATATATATATATATATATATATAGTTAATGTTATTAATATATTATAGGTAAATATATAAAATATATTGGTAATTATATTTATAAATATATAATAATTATTTTGGTAAAGTACATGTAGTGGGTGGTGGATATCCCCGTATATCAACCACATTGGTGAATGTGGTTGTATATATATTTCATATACGCCTATCGGTGTATATCAACCATATTGGTAAATGTGATTGTGCTATTTTATTACTTATAAGGGATCATGTTTTAAATCTTTATAGATGGCTTGAAAACAAGAAACAAATTAAATATAACAATCATTTATACTCGCATATAGTTTTTTGTGAACATGTTAATAAAATGAAATAATTCACCATTATTGTAGGTGTTTTGAAATAAAAAGTGTAGTTTAAATAAAAGTTCTTTTTTTTTAACTATCAATTTAAGTGCTGAATTTGTTAAATATACTAATACATTCTAAAATTGTAATCTCAATGTTCTATGTTTTGAAATTTTATTGCGTATATTTTTCGATTAAATTTACTTAGAATTTGGAAGGGATGATGGGGAGTTTCAGAGGCATCACGATCCCGAGGACATGTGTTACTATTCATAGTAAGAAACATGAATGTTTCATAGTAGGTGGAGCAATTTCCACGTGGAGCAATTTCCACAAGTAGAATGTTGTGAGGATTATTATAAAGTTCGATTCAATAAAAAATTGAGGGACAAGTATTTCTATTTTTGTTGTTTTCTAGACTATGGATTATGTTGATTCTTGTGAAGGCTATAGTAGGGGGACTGACTTGGTTTCTCTAGCAGTTTTTAAGTCGAACAAAGAGTTAAGGCATCAAATAAGTGTTTTTCTTGATCAGTCGAGGGTTGAGAATGAACCCGACAAAGGTTTCATGGTGGATCCCACCCCGGTATTTTGCGTAACCCTAGGGTTGGAAGTGGAACTAGAGCCTGCTACACTCCAACAAAAATCTCTTCAGAGTCTAATCCGGCTTCCGTTTCAGTGAATATTATATCAAATCATTCCTTGAGTTATGTGGAGCAACATCGATCAAAGGACTCAGTTCAAACTTCTTCAGGGTTGGTCGTCACTTTTAAGAACAAATCTAAACTTCAGAGGGTTGTTGCGAGGGTGGAGAGAGATAAAATCCTCGAGGGCTTGATCGGAGAAAGTGTCCATAATGTTGGGGGTGGATGTGGACATGGATCGAGTAGATAGTATTTCCAAAAGGGCCCTGTTAGGCAAGTTCAAATATATTTCCTTCATTAAGGAACAACTTATAAGATGGGTTGCTCGAACTTGGAAACCTATGCTAGGTTATGCCCCAAGTGTGAGTGTTCTATTCAATATTGGATTCATTTCCATTTTTTGGTTGAGAAGTACATGTAAATGATTTTACAGAAATCATGGGTGATTGGTTGTGGGAACTTATGGCTATAGAGATGGCATGTGGACTTTGATCCCTTGTCTGAGAAACCTAAAACACAAAATCTTTGGATTAAGCTTGTAGGCTTTCCTTTATATTTTTGGAAGTGGAAGATCATTATCAAATTGGTTAATGTGATTGGTAACTTTATCTTTTTTTATGACATAGCGTTGGTATTCCCTTTTGACAAGCAAATATTTTGGGTTTTGGTGAGTGTGATGTCTCTTTGGGCCTACTATGGGAGATTGATATTATCTAAGGAAAGAAGACCTTCTGACAGTGGACTATAGGAAAGTCCCACTTAGATGCATTCCCTGTCAATAATTGGGGCACTTAAAGGCATCTTGCCCAAAATTTCGAGGAAGAACGTATTTGGACAAGCTCTTGGATGAGTCCTCCCCTAATATGTTGAACTCTACAAGGATAGGGGACATTATTCATAATTTTGATGAGCCTCAGGGTGTGGATATTCTAGCAAAGGCGAACGATGGTGTTTTGGGAATGGTTCACGTGGACGATTCTTTCAATGTTTAGGAAAGTTCTAAGGATATAAAGCTAGTGAATCTTTCCAAAGTTGGAGGCATGGAAAATGTTAAGGGACCCCCTCCGAGTAGTGGTGATTCCCAACAATTTTTTTTCCTAGTGCAGAGAGCTTGATACAAATCTCTTCCGAAGAGTAGTCTAAGAACTTACATCCAAGGCTTGGTGATTTGAAAGGAGTTGATCATAGTGCCTACGTGGAGAATCCTTCACGTTAGGATGAAATCTCAGGTAATTTGACAAAGCCACTATCCCCTGAGGAGCTTATTCTCTTAGAATAAATTGATAAGAGCACATCTCTAAAATCCTCTTTTACTTCTGTGCTCTTTCTAATGTTCATGATCATGGTCCTAAAGCCTTTGAGAATATAGGGAGTTATAGTATATTGAATCCTGAACATTTCCCCCCTTTAGAAAAATAATCTGTGGCTCCAAAGACCACTCTAAAATGTACTGGTCCTGAAAAATTTGTTAACCATTTATTGAGGAAGTCAAATGTTCCTCAGTCCTCCTTTTTCATCAATGGGATTACTAAAACTTGGAACTCTTTCTTCGATCTCCTCTTCCATTATTGGTTTAGGACTAGTGGTTTCTTCAGAGTTTGTACTCCAAATACAATCCCATTTTTTAAGGAGATTTTAGATGTCACTCCCTTATCTATTTTCTCCAACCTGGAGCCTAAGAGGATGGAGGGTTAGAATATAAACACTTCCTTCAATAATGTAACCATTAGGAAGAAAAAACATAATAAGAAAGGCTTGGCCCAAGATGGTTCTATCAAGGGTTGTATGTATAAAGAAAATGTAACATTCTCTGATAACTCCAGGGTGCTTAGAGATGAGAAGCCCTCATAGGAGGGTCTCTCATGATTGTGATGAAACTCAACATTTGGAGAGTGGGGGGATCCTGCAAGAAAACCTCCCTCAAAAGGATTCTGGAGATACATAAGCTGTCTATTCTGCTAATTTAGGAAAAAATGGTGGAAGGTGATAAATCTTGTGACTTTTTTCTTAAACTCTATCAGGATTGGAAGGTTTGTGATACAGATGTTGCGGGTTTATTAGGGGGCCTTTTGGATATGTGGAACTCTCATGTTGCTAATCTTAAGCCTTTCTTTTCATGGTTGGAATTATCTTGGAAGGATCCCTAAAATATTGAATGTTCTTATCAAGTTGATAAACTGTTATGGACCTTATGGTGATATGCAAAATTTTTGGAATTAGATTCAAGAGAGTGGGTTATTACTTGATCATTCTATCATTTTAGCATGGGACCTCAATTTCACCACCGTTTCTTATGAATTTTGGTGAGCTAGAGCTCGGGTTGATCCCTTAACTCTTTATTTCTCATATTTGACTCGGGATTGAAGCCATATCAATGTCATACCTTCCCCTATAGCACCAACATGGAAAATTTGGAGGGTGGGAGAGTGTGGGATTGCTAAGAGACTTGATCGACTCCTTACTGAAAAGTCTTGTTCTGAAAGATTGGGTAGCTTTTGATCTTCTATTAGTCTGGCTGGCATCTCTAATCATTCCCTTATATTTTTTCAACTGGACTTTGAATCTCCTAAGGTGCATTACCCTTTTAATTCAACCACTATTGTTCAGAATATGAGTCATTTTTTTCCTTGGTTAGAAATTGTTCGCATGATCTTTCCAACAAAAATTTTGACTCGGTTGAGGAGTTTTGGGTGAGTAAGATGAATAAATTAATACATAGGGTGAAGGTATGGGGCAAATCCAAAAAACGATAATGGAAATCAAATCTCATTCATATAGAATTTGAATTTGATAAAATTTTCCAGGATTACGTAAATTCAAATTTTCATAAAGAGGTAAAGTTGTACCTTAGTAAGTTGGAAGAAAAAAAATCCCAGATTTCTAAACTTTAAGAAGAGGAATGGAGCCTAAAAAGTAGATCCATTTGGATAAAGGTGGGTGATGGAAATACAATTTTTTTTCATAAGTATGAAAACTTTATGAGAATTCATAACTCCATTTGGGAGATTAAGAACGAGGATGGTGTGATTAAAATATCTCAGGAAGGAAACTATGAAGCATTTCATGGGCCTTTTTAAGGATCCTGGTAATAATACTATAACAACTTAATTGCAAGTTCTACAAAATTTCCCAAGGTTATTTTTGTAGGAAGACTCTATTAGAGTTGGAAGGCATATAAATTTGGATGAAGTTAAGAGGGTTTTAAAACGGTTTGCTAAAGATAAAAGAGTCAATCTAAATGGGTGGAATGTTGAGTTGTACCTATCTATTTATGATTTGATGGGTGATGAGATCTTGCAGGTGGTAGAGGAGGCCAGAAGGAAAGGATTGGTTACAGGTGCAATTAATGAAACTTTTATAAATTTAACTACCAAGTGTCTTAAGCCTAAGAGCTATAATGAATTTAGGTCGATTTCCTTGTGTAATTTGATATATAAAATCATTGCTAAGATATTATATATATGACTGAGAGATAAAATTGCAGAGATTATTTCATTGAAACAATTTGGTTTCCTTTCAAATAGGAAAATACATGATGCCATTGGAGTGGCTAAGGAGACCCGCCACTCTATAAAATAAAATAAAACTATAAGCCCTTATTTTGAAAATGGATCTGGTCAAAGTGTATGATAAAGTTAATTAGACATTCTTAAGACCAATTCTGCTACAAATTGAACTTAATATGGAGGTGACTAATTGGATCATGGGGTGTGTAACCTCAACAAATTTCGTAGTGTTGGTAAATGGTTGCCCTTCAAATTTTTGTCGTAGCTAAAGGGGCTGAGACGAGGTTGCACTCTTTCTCCTCTGCATTTTTTTATTATAGTTGAAGGTTTGAGTAGACTAATCATTCAAGCAAAAAGAGTAGGAAACTTAAAAGGGGTCAAAGGGACAAGCTATATATACATACTCATCTCCTCTTTGTAGATGATGTTTTGATATTTAGGAATGGAACTACTACTGAATGGTAATGTTATTCCAGAATTATCACTCTCTTCTGCCAAGCCTCTGGTAGGGAGGTAAGTCAACAGAAATCCATGTTCTTTTAGAATGGAGTCTAGAAGGACATTCATGATTACATAAAGCCCATTATGCCTTATAAAGTGGAAGATGTAGCTAAAGGTCTTAAATTTTTGGGGCTTTTCTTGAAACATAATTGCTACATTACGGAGGACTAGACTTGGCTCCATGAAAAAGTTGATAATAGAATCTCTAATTAGTGTTTAGGTGGCTCTACTAGGGAGAAGGATGATCCTAGTAAAGGATATTTTAGAAAGTATTGGATGTCTCTTACAAAAATTTCTAAATACATCATTAATAAAATAAGACAAAGGAATATGTTTAGTTTTTTGTCGATTGGCAAAAGGAAGAAAGAAGGAGTACACCTGGTTAGGTGGGATTCATTATCAAAACCTAAATCCTCAAGGGGATGGGGCTTCAAGAATATATATCAGTTTGGAACTACCCTCTCTATGAAGAGTTTATGGAGAGATTTAAATGGCTTCAATCTTTAGCAACAAATTATTAAGGCTAAGTATTTGAAAAACATATATGTCACTCACTAGCTTAAACAATTTAATTCAACTACTTCCTAGCCCAAGGCTCAATAATTTGGGAAGGTATCATGGAATCCTTCTATAGTCTCTCTCTTGGATTTCCTGGAAGGTCGGGAGAGGGAATCTGATTATTCTTGGACATGATCCTTTCATTGAAGGTCTCGATTATTGCTATTTCAACAGAGTTGATCAATTCTCTTAAATTAAAAGGAATTTTCGAGTTGAGCCACATTAAATATCCTGTGCATGATAGTCATTCAACTGGTAATTGGTTGAATGATGGCAGTCTTAGCCTCTCTAGAAATTTTGCATTGGAATGGGACAGTTTTATGAGCCCTTTATTTAAAAGGTATTTTCCCAAGTGAGGTGGAGGATTCCCTTGTTTAGAACTTAAACATTGCCAACAGACAAGTTAGAAATAAAGAAGCTTATGACTCTTCAGTCCCTACCTCTTCAGAGTATTTCTTAGTGGCATAAAAAATTATGGAATTGGAAACTCTCACGTAAACTAGGTGTTTTCGTTTTCTCTTGTTGGAGAATAGAATCCTCACCCGAGACAATTTTTTGAAAAGATTTTTCTCGGGTCCTAATATATTTTGTTTTGTAATTCATAATTGGAATCAATTGACCATCTCTCTATTCATTGCTCTATTTCAAAGGAAGTTTGGCATGGCACTGTGACAAATTCTTAGCTTACATGTTTTGTCTTATTTTACTTCTTTTGAAAATTGTCTTTGGTTATGCTACACAAATATGCATAGTGAGAAGACTCTTCCCATATTTATAGTATGGGATTTATGGAGAATTAGAAACAATTATATTTTTGAAAATCTAGCTATTAGTATAGAGGTGGTAATTCCCAAAATTATAAGCTTTGAAAGGAGTTTTCTAGGTCTAGACTTTCCAATGCTTTCACATTGTCTAACTTTCCCATTAATGATCATAATTGTTGGGCATGGCTTCTTTGATGGAAACTCTCAAAGAGGTGTATGTGGTGGGGGTGAGCTCATTATACTCCATGTAAATAAGTCTTACAGATTTGGGTTAACTTGGAATTGGGCACAAATACTAAAGCCGAGCTCATAACATACTAGACACTTCTTGCTTTCACTATTAATAAAAAGACCTTTCATTTACAAGTCTATGGGGATTCAATATGCATTGTACAATGGATGATTGACAGATGTTCTAAAGGTACTTAATATGAGCTAGTGAAAAGATAGATTAATGACATTAAAGGAAAATTTCCATTATGCCATTTTGTTTATCTAAAAGAACCCTTACCTCTGCCTCTGGATTCATTTTCTTTGAAGAATGACAATCCACTAATATGATAGAAAGAAACAATTTTCTTTAATATCAGTTCACTTAGTTTTATTTTTCTTTAATATCAGTTCACTTAGTTTTATTTAGAAAATTTCACTGACTCATAAATGATATGATAATCATAGTTAGTGTACTTGTTGTTTTTTACTCTCTCTCAAAGACATGTTTATTTTTCTCCAGCTACTACTCAGGGTGAGGGGTTTTCTCAGTAAATTAATATTTTGTGAATGTTAGCATCCTCGCAATCTCAAAGTGCAGGCTCCATAGGTTTTGGCTGAGTTTGTAATGTATTTTTCTTAGATTTATGAGTAAAGATTTATCTTCATAACTTTGTTTTTGTATTCTATGTATCCTATGATTTTATTTATGGAATAATAATATATATATATATATATATATATATATATAATTTTAGAAAACAAAAATTTAAAATTTAAGCAAAATTCTAGCCAAAAAAATATAGAATGATAAACAATGCCATTCAAAAATACATTTAAAAAAAATTACAATCTCACTCACAATTATATCACAAAACCATTTATTAATTAATTAAACCACAAGGGATTAGTGGATTCTCCGTTCAAGCGGTTTCTGGGCTCTCTCCTGCATATTGAAAACGGTCAAATTTCGGTGGCTTTTCACGCCCAGGATTTAACCTCTATAAGACCTAAACTACTAGTCAAACGCTGAACCTTCACCATTTTCTGGAAGCCGTATGCAGCCAGGACGACAGTAAATGGCAAGTAAATGCTGCAAAAATAGGTTTAGTTTGTACCAAAGGCTCTCAGGTACAGGTTATATTTGAACAGGCTAGCAGGTACAGGCTTTCACATTCTTACACGCCAACAAATCACTGGTCTGCCATTGAGCAGTTAATGGGCGAGGGCTCTATCTGTCCACCGTTAAATAATGTACAACCCGCGCATTTACTGCCCAAATGGTCCTGTGGTTTCTACAATCTTCAGACGCTGTTGTATCGCTCCTTGGTGGCAGAATCTGCTGTCGAAGCATTGAATTCCATAAACTCCTTTAGCTGCCTTGCAATAATATGCATGTATCTGGTTAAAAAGTAAGAGAATTTGTTCTCGTTATTTGGCTCGTGAGCATTTAATTTTGTTATAGCCTTTTTTTAATAATGTGAAATGATATGATATTTTAATTTCTATAAAATTAAAAATAGTATATGAAATTAAAAGAGTATATAATATTATGAGTTTTTTATTTTTCATTTTTTTATTTCAGTTTTATTTTTGGTTTATTTTTTATTTTTTTTTCGAAATTTATTTAAAAATAAAGACTAATAATTTTGGATTTTGGCTGTCTTAAAGCAATTCTAATTTATTAATCAGGAAAAAGAAAGCCATATGTCTATGAAATTAAAAATAGCATATGAAATTAAAAATAGTATATAATATTATGAGTTTCTTATTTTTCATTTTTTATATTTCAGTTTTATTTATTTATTTTGTTTCTGTTTTTTTTTTTTTTTTTTTTAAATAAAGACTATCTTCTCTACAATTTTGCACATACTTTTGGATTTTGGTTGTCTTAGCAACTCTAATTTATTAATTATAACCATCCCACTCTCCATTTAGGAGGAAAAAAAACCCATATATAAACTAATAAAAATCATGCCTGTAATTTAATAGTTTAATTAGTTTCATAAGTATATTTAAACTCAACCAAAAACTCAGCCAATAATGGTTATATTTGGATGCCATGTTCACAATAACTCAACCATAGAAAAAAAAAATTACTTGTACCTTCTTATACTTAGCTATGTGGACACATATAGTTAACAACCCTATTAATCTGATTCTTAAGGACTTATACATAAATCCTCTTTTACACATGGTTAATTATAAACATTAGTTCTCACGGAATTCCATGCAATACTATATAAACAAATTTATGATCCTAATTTATGCTTATACTTGACACTTGCAAACACAATGAATACCATGGTTTTCCTTTGCTTATATTTAGATGTATATATTACTTTGTCTTATCATAAGGATCATCATTTCGGGAATTATTTAACCCTGATGGTACTTTCCAGATTGCAAAATCTCAATGGAGGAATGTATTCAATGCCGTCGAATGATTTATTTAAGTTAGGATAGGGTTCTGTAGTCCTTTACATGGAGATTTAGATTATGGAATGACACCTACTCAGCCTGCCTCCATTGGATCTTGGGGACTGAGATCTACGGTCCAGATCCACAGCTACCTGTTTAGGCTAATCAACTGGCCTAACCCTAACTTCTTTCCATCATTCGCTTGGCTCTGGCAGCACTGCACCTCTGCACCCTGCTGGTTTTCACCCTCGTTCAACCATCGTCGTCTTTTTCTCGGCTTGGCCACCAAGGACCTTCGACAGGTATGCATAGCTGTGATTTAACTCTTGCAGGTTTGAATGATTTGGCATCATTGTCCTCTGCTACAAATTTTATGGCATTATTCAGTTTTAATGTTTGTCGGAATGTGCAGGTCTCAGAACTTCGGTTTCGTGACTGAATCTCGTTTTAAGGGTGGGTCTCAGGCTACTGTCACCTTCGCTCTTCGACGATGGTTCATCTAGCTCCAAATGGTAAGCACTACAACAATCCAACTGTAATTGCTACAAGCCCTTTCCTTTCGGGTTTAATGTCGATTATTTCTCTGTGTAGAGTTTTCAGATTAAGACCTGCAGAACTCATTCCTTATCAGGTAACTTACCCTTGGTTTCTATTGCATTTATATGTGATATTCATTCCTCGGCTATGAGGGTGAGATTTTCCTAACATTCATGTTTTGGTTTTGTACAGGTAACACATGTATTGAAGGAAAGGGTTTCATATATGATCTGAATGGACTGTATCTGTTTTGTTGTGCTAAGTATCCAAACAGTGATTAAAATGTGTCCATAAGGTTATCTAAAGTTTGCAAGTGAAACAAATGATTTTAACTTAGTTAAACAGATTTTTGTGTGAGGTTAAAGCATGTAAATTGCTTATAAAATACTGTACAACAGTAAATAACAGAGAATTAAATATCACAAGGAACAATACTTAGCAAATTTGACGAAGTAGTTCACCCCTCTCGGGCTACATCTATTGGTCCAGCTCTCAATGGCATGTCCCTCATATCTTATTGCTCAAAAATGGTAAGTACATGTGAAATAAAGCCTCAAATGGCTGTGCTCTCTGGAAAAACAGCTTCATAATGCTTGAATTAGTCATGAATTACTATTCATTTACAGAAAACAGATAATGGATGCCCAATACACTGAAAACACCCTAGTGGCCCTTGTGGCTCCTTGATCTTTACCGAAGCTAAACATGCACAAGATTACCTTTGATGGCTCGGAAACATGTTCCAATATGTTCAAAATGTCGAGAACACTCAAAATTGACTATCCATGCCTCAAAATTTGTCAAAAATCCAAGAAGTTATGGCCAAAACAAGAATTTGCCCAGTTTCCCTTAAAAAACTCCACTAAATGTGGAGGACCCGAGTTAACTGAAGTTAATTTAATGAAATACCCCAAATCTGGGCGCGCTCTTCCAAATCCATCAATGGTTTACTTGGCATTAAATTTGAGGTGTGAAGTGGTCACATTAAAGACTGTCGTAACCGTCGGCTAACAGTTTCCTTAACCGGCATTGTAAACTTCGCATTTATCAACTAGAACCCGACGTGGAAGTATGGTTCTGCAACCGTGGACAACCGTTGCATTAAAAATTTATGGAACTATGCTATGTGACAAGTATGGTGGTAGTCGTGGATGGTTAGAGCGCCGGTTTACCTAGCCCATGGTCCATAGCACCTGGACGCATGGAGAACTGTTAAACATGGGGGCTAGCCATCCCCCCCGCCAATGTAACACTTATGAAAATATAAATCATACCCACCGCCTTGATATGTTAAGTATTACCGTACAAATGAGTTGGTTGGACGCTCCTGCCCACAGAGGTGAGGTCCATGGTTCGAAACCCGTGTACTCATAAAAAATTTACAATACCAATCCTCCTCGCCCTGGGGCCACATGGCGGCCTTCAAGCCTGCCACGTGGCACCTGTTGATTGGTTTGTTTTCAACAAAGTCAACTAGCCATCGAAATAAATGTTGCCACTTGTCGGAATGTTATTCTCCCACATGAAATATTTTGGGGAATATTCCTGAAATATTCCTTGGAATATTCTTCTTTTAATTTTTCAAAATTTCAAAGTCAAAGTTGGTCAAACTCATTTTTTTAGAGTTTACTGTGCTTTTCAAACCTTCATAACTTCTGCATACGACCTCTATTTTGTGAACTATTTGTGGTGCTAGAATCGTAGGGACGAGAAATTTATGTTCACTCAGGTTGTAAACATTTTTTAGCACTTTCATTTTTGAGCATTTTTAAACTATGGACATGATCTCCTGATCACACCTCCCCAATGGGAAGATTTTGGACCCCAAAATCTCTTTGGAATACTAAACTTGAAGATGAGGAGAGTGTGTCCCCACTCTTCCAATATTAATCCACTGAAATTTCCCTGATTTCATTAATTGGATCTTTTCTTGAAACGACAATTTTTTCCTTGATTCCATTGACCAACCGTTGCCAACTTTGACATTGTCATGGTGCACATTTTCAAAAATTTCAAAATAGAGACTTAACTTGGTAGTAAAAATATTTTTTCTACATTGTTCTATAATCAAAGGAAACTGGAAATTACTTTCACCTTGCATCCTGTCCTTATGGTGATTTTTTGCTGAATTAGCCTTTTACTTGTGTTGATCCCTGACCAAATTTTCTCACCATAGTACCATGCCTTTCTGAAACCATCAATGATCAGTGTTGAACTTTGTGCCATCTTTGCTAGGTTGCTTTACCCTCTTTTGAACCTTTGCACCTTCTTGCATTGACACTTTATTCTCAGCACCGATTGACACTAAAGACGATTGATGCAACTGCTTGTCATCTTCTTTCAAAGACAACTTGCTTTTAGACTGAAACAACTCATTATTTACATCAGCATTTATATGAAAAGGGTTATATACAACTTCCCTTTGTTTAATCATCATCAATATCAAGTCTTGACTTGCATTGACGGGCCTCTTCATCTACCTACATTCACTAAAGAAGAGTCTAGTTTTTTGCGATGAGCTCTCACAATATACTCCTTGCCATCCTTGAATAAATGGTACTTGTTCTCATGGCAGTGGAAGATAGCTTTCCTGTCATAAAAGTAAGGACTGCCCAACACCACACCTGTAATATCAACTGGAACAACATCTAATTCAACCGTTTCAATAAAATGTGTTGTTATTGCAAAGCGCAACATGCACTTCTTTGAAACTTATAAATTTTCATCCTTACAAATCCAACCAAGAGGATATGGTTTTGGATGTGGAATGGTGTCAAGATTTAGTTTTTTGACTAAGTATTTAGAAATAAGGTTCGCTTGCAACCCACTATCAAAAAGTGTGTCAACCTTGGTATGTTTGGAAATGACCCTCACATGAAATAGTTCAATTCTCTTCTCTTCACTTGGAACTTCTATTTGACAGTTAGAAATACTAGAAATAGGTTTAGTTTCATTCTCTTTCCCCTTCAAGTTCTTTAGTGCCTTAGGTATGCTTTTTGTTTCATCTCCTGATTCTGACCCTAGGTCTTGTTCAGCTATTGCAATTTCCTTGCCTTTCTCCTTGGCTTTATCTTTGGCTTTAAAACTTTCTGGTTTCATCTCTAGATGAAGTTTCCAACAATGGTCCTCATCATGGCTTGTTTTAGAATAGTGTTTGTGGAAAAATTTTCCCTTCTCTTTTCTAGAATTTTCATATCTCTTTTTCTTCCATTTGCCTTTAAACTCACTTTCCTCATTCCCATCTAAATTTTGTATTCCCCTTGCCTCTAAATGTGTGGCTTGAACAAAAACCTCATCTAAGCTTGTAGGGTTAAACATGCGAATGGTATGTCTTAGGTAAGTATGTAAACCTCCTATATACTTGAGTAAAGTGTCTTGGCTATGCAAATCTATTCCTAGTAAAATATTTCTTCTTCTAAATTATTGGGTATAAACTTGAACATTTTGTCCTTTTAATTGTTTAAAATTTTGCCAGTCCATTATGGATTTCTGCATATGAACTAATGGATAAAACTGTTGTTTTATTGCAGAAATGAAATCAGTCCATGATAAGATAATATTACCATATTTTTTGATCTCCTCCTTTGTCTTGGCTTCCCACCAAACAAGAGCTCCACCTTCCATTCTCAATGAAGCTAGTTAGATTTTTTTGTCATCGTCATGAAAATTTTGAATTCTCAAATAGACCTCTAATTGTCTAATCCAATTATATAGATTTTATGCATTAACTTCACCATCAAACATTGGCAATTGAAACTTAACATCAAGTTTAAGAAAAGGAATTTTACCCGTGTTCTTGACTTTGTGAGAATGATGTACTGAAGATGATGTAGAGGTTGATGAAGATGAAGATGAAGACGAGCCATTTCCTCCATTACCCTTCCTTGGATTTATCCTCATCATTATGGCCTCCTGATGATCCCTCTCCTTCCTTGTGAAGTTTGGATCCTTCTCCTTCAAGTTTTTCATGTCTTTCTTGATAAATAACTCTCACCATATTTGTCAAATCAAGGAATGATTTTCTGAACACTCTTTCTTCCTCCTTGGGATCAATTTCTTCAGGAATTTGTCCTTCTCCTGAAGTCATGCTTATGGCTTCTTCTGCTTCTCTTTGAGGTGAAATTTAAGGTGGAGATAATATCACTCTTGCCCTCCTTGGCTGAGGATTGATTTGAGCTTCCACCAATTGACCTTCTCCTCTCTTAAGCTTTAGCCTAGTAAGCATTAAAACTCACAACAAATGCCCCAATATGGCTTTGGACAGTTTGCAAGAGTTGTTATGCAAAATTTTAAACAAATCCTTTTGCACAAACGCTAAATAGAGAAAATAGTCTAGCTTAACCTAATGCTCAACCTCAGCTCTGATACCAACTTGATTTGAATGGAATGTATTAGTTTTTCTATGCTAAGTATCCAAACATTAAATAAAATGTGTGCATAAGGTTCTTTGAAGTTTGCTGGTGAAAAAAATGATTTTAACTTAGTTAAACAAATTTTTGTGTGAGGTTAAAGAATGTAAATTTCTTATAAAACATTGTACAATAGTAAATAATAGAGAATTAAACATCACATGTAATAGTTCTCAGCAAATTTGATGAAGAAGTTCGCCCCTCCTAGGCTACATATGTTGGTCTAGCTCCCAATGGCATGTCCCTCATATCTTATTGCTCAAAAATGGTGAGTACATGTGAAATAAAGCCTCAAATGGTTGTGCTCTATGTAAAAACAGCTTCAGACTGCTTGAATTAGTCAGGAATGACTATTCATTTGCAGAAAACAGATAATGGATGCCCAATACACTGAAAACACCCTAGTGGCCCTAGTGGCTCCTTGATCTTTCCCTAACATAAACCTACACAAGATGACCTCTGATGGCTCTAAAACCTATTCCAATGTGTTCAAAATTTTGAGAATACCCAAAATTGACTATCCATGCCTCAAAAGTGGTCGAAAATCTAAGAAGATATGGCCAAAACAAGAATTTGCCCAGTGTCCCTTAAAAAACTCCACTAAATGTGGAGGACCTGAGTTAACTGAAGTTAATTTAATGAAATTCCCCAAATCTGGGCATGCTCCTCCAAATCCGCCGGTGGTTTACTTGGCATTAAATTTGAGGTGTGAAGTGGTCACATTAAAGACCGTCGTAACCATCAGCTAACGATTTCCTTATCCAGCGTTGTAAACTTCGCATTTATTAACCAAAACCTGACATGGAAGTATGGTTCCGCAACCGTGGAAAACTATTGCATTAAACCTTTATGGAACTGCACTATTTGACAAGTATGGTGGTAGCCACGGATGGTTAAAGTGCTAGTTTACCTGGCCCACGGTCCATAGCACCTGGACGCATGGAGAACTGTTAAACATGGGGGCTAGCCCTTAGGAGCTAACCCTCCCCCCCGCAAATGTAACACTTATGAAAATTTAAATCATACCCGCTGCCTTAATATGTTAAGTAATACAGTGCAAATGAGTTGGTTGGGCGCTCCTGCCCGTGGAGGTGAGGTCCAGGGTTCGAAACCTGTGGACTCATAAAAAATTTACATTGCCAATCCTCCTCGACCTAGGGCCACGTGGTGGCCTTTGGGCCTGCCATGCAGCACTCGTTGATTGGTCCATTTTCAATAAAGTTAACCAGCCATCGAAAAAAAAGTTGCCACTTGTCAAAATGTTATTCGCCCACATGGAATATTGGAATATTCTTAGAATATTCCTTGGAATATTCTTCTTTTAATTTTTCAAAATTTTAAAGTCAAACTTGGTCAAACTCATTTTTTTGGAGTTTACTAGGCTTTTCAAACCTTCATAACTTCTGCATACGGCCTATGTTTTGCGAACTGTTTGCGCCGCCAGAATCACAACGACAATACCTTTCTGGTTGCTTAGGTTGAAAACATTTTTGAGAACTTTTATTTTTGAGCAATTTTGAACTATGGACATGATCTCCTGATCACACCTCCCCACTGGGAAGCTTTTGGACCCCAAAATATCTCTGGACTACTGAACCTAAAGATGAGGAGACTGTGTCCCCACTCTTCCAATCCTAATCCACTAAAATTTCTCTGATTTCATTAATTGGAGCTTTTCTTGAAACGACAATATTTTCCTTGATTCCATTGACCAATCGTTGCTGACTTTGACATTGTCATGCTGCACATTTTCGAAACTTACGAAACAGAAACTTAACTTGGTAGTAAAAATATTGTTTCTAAATTTTTATATAATCAAAAGAAATTGAAGATTACTTTCACCTTGCATCTTGTCCTTGTGGCGATTTTTTGCTGAATTAGCCTTGTACTTGTGTTGATTCCTGACCAAGTTTTCTCGCCATTACCATTCCTTTCTGAAACTAGCAATGATCATTGTTGAACTTTGTGCCATATTTACTAGGTTGCTTTACCCTATTTTGGACCTTTGCACCTTCTTGCACCGACACTTTGTTTTTAGCACCGATCAACACCAAAGACGATTGTTGAAACTGCTTGTCATCTTCTTTCAAAGACAACCTACTTTTAGACTGAAACAACTCATTATTTACATCAACATATGTATGTAAAGGATTATATACAACTTCCCTTTGTTTAATCATCATCAATGTCAAGTTTTGACTTGCATTGACGAGCCTCTTCATCTTCTCTGCACTCACTAAAGAAGAGGCTAGTTTTTTGCGATGAGCTCTCACAATGTACTCCTTGCCATCCTTGAATAAATGGTACATGTTCTCATGGCGATGGAAGATAGCTTTCATGTCATATAAGTAAGGACTGCCCAACACCACACCTGTAATATCAAGCAGAACAACATCTAATTCATCCATGCCAAATAAAATGTGTTGTTATTGCAAAGCGCAACATGCACTTCTTTGAAACCTGTAAATTTTCATCCTTACAAATCCAACCAAGAGGATATGGTTTCGAATGGGGAATGGTGTCAAGATTTAGTTTTTTTACTAAGTCTTCAGAAATAAGGTTCGCTTATGACCCACTGTTAAATAGTGTGTCAACCTTGGTATGTTTGGAAATGACCCTCACATGAAACAATTCAATTCTCTTCTCTTCACTTGGAGCTTCTATGTGACAGTTAGAAATACTAGAACTAGGTTTAGTTTCATTCTCTTTCCCCTTCAAGTTCTTTAGTGCCATAGCTATTATTTTTGTTTCATCTCCTGATTCTGACCCTAGGTCTCGTTCAACTATTGCAACTATCTTTCCTTTCTCTTTGGCTTTAAAACTTTCTGGTTTCATCTCTGGATGAAGTTTCCAACAATGGTCCTCATCATGGCTTGTTTTAGAATAGTGTTTATAGAAAAAATTTCCCTTCTCTTTTCTAGAATTTGCATTTCTCTTTTTCTTCCATTTGCCTTTAAACTCACTTTCCTCATTCCCATCTAAATTTTTTATTCCCCTTGCCTCTAAATGTGTGGCTTGAACACAAACCTCATCTAAGCATGTAGGGTTAAACATGAGAATGGTATGTCTTAGGTAAGTATGTAAACCTGCTATATACTTGAGTAAAGTGTCTTGGCTATGCAAATCTATTCCTAGTAAAAGAGCTCTTCTTCTAAATTCTTGGGTATAAACTTGAAAATTTTGTCCTTTCAATTGTTTAAAATTTTGCCAGTCCATTATGGCTTTATGCATGTGAGCTAATGGATAAAACTGTTGTTTTATTGCAGAAATGAAATCAGCCCATGATAAGATAATCTTACCATATTTTTTGATCTCCTCCTTTGTCTTGACTTCCCACCAAACAAGAGTTGCACCTTCCATTCTCAATGAAGCTAATTGGATTTTTGTGTCATCATCATGAAAATTTTGAATTCTCCAATAGACCTCTAATTTTCTAATCCAATTATCTAGCTTTTCTGCATTAACTTCACCATCAAACATTGGCAATTAAAACTTAACATCAAGTTTAAGAAAAGGACTTTTACCCGTGTTCTTGACTTTGTGAGAATGATGTACTGAAGATGATGTAGAGGTTGATGGAGATGAAGATGAAGACGAGGGTGATGATGGTGACTTTCCATTGTCTCCATTTCCTCCATTATGCTTCTTGGATTTATCCTCATCATTATGGCCTCCTGACGATCCCTCTCCTTCCTTGTGAAGTTTGGATCCTTCTCCTTCAAGTTTTTCATTTATTTCTTGATAAATAACTCTCACCATTTCTGTCAAATCAAGGAATTCTTTTCTGAACACTCTTTCTTCCTCCTTGGGATCAATTTTTTTAGGAATTTTTCCTTCTCCTGAA
This sequence comes from Pinus albicaulis, assembly GCA_034641835.2. Classification (NCBI taxonomy): domain Eukaryota; kingdom Viridiplantae; phylum Streptophyta; class Pinopsida; order Pinales; family Pinaceae; genus Pinus; species Pinus albicaulis. Next base: position 1,679,717,461 of record CM076578.1, read on the forward strand.
GTCATGCTTATGGCTTCTTCTGCTTCTCTTTGAGGTGAAATTTAAGGTAGAGATAATGGCACTGTTGCCCTCCTTGGCTGAGGATTTCTTTGAGCTTCCATCAATTGACCTTCTCCTCTCTTAACCTTTAGTCTAGTAAGCATTAAAACTCACAACAAATGCTGCCCCAAGATGGCTCTACATAGATTGCAAGAGTTGTTATGCAAAATTTTAAACAAATCCTTTTGCACAAATATTAAACAGATAAAATACTCTAGCTTAACCTAATGCTCAACCTTATTGGGTATGTGTTATATTCTTTCCATGACTAGCCCTACGCATTGTACATTGCGCCAGGCGCGGTAGGGGGGTCATAGGGGGGGCGGCAGCCCCCCTTGTTGGGGTTCAGGGCAGCGCCCCGGCAAATTTTTTTTGGTGTGTGGACCCACCCATGTTTTGTGCATTATTTTGCACATGGTTTTGGGGTACGATGGTTTTCGGCCCCTGGTATTTTGTAGATCCGGTCAAGGGAACTACGGTTATGTTCTAATCTAGGGTTAATGGATTGGGGTTTATATATGCTTCAGCATGTATATATATGTATTGTAACACTAAAAGGAATATAATGAAAAATCAAGCTGGTCGTCCCAATTTGGGATCCAAGGGAAAATATCTGTGTTTATCTGTTTTATGTTTTATGCTCTCGCTATTGTTTATTTTCTATTATAATATTTGTGTGTAGATAATTTCTGTTCAGGGTTAAAACCTACAAACCTGAGCTTTGATACCAACTTGATTTGAATGGAGTGTATTAGTTTTTCTGTGCTAAAAATCCAAACAGTAATTAAAATGTGTGCATAAGGTTCTCTGAAGTTTGCAGGTGAAACAAATGATTTTAACTTAGTTAAAAAGATTTTTGTGTGAGGTTAAAGCATGTAAATTTCTTATAAAAAACTATACAATAGGAAATAATAGAGAATTAAACATGACATGTAATAGTACTCATAAAATTTGATGAAGCAATTCACCCCTCCTGGGCTACATCTGCTGGTCCAGCTCCCAATGGCATGTCCCTCATATCTTATTGCTAAAAAATGGTAAGTGCATGTGAAATAAAGCCTCAAATGGATGTAATCTCTGTAAAAACAACTTTAGAATGCTTGAATTAGTCAGGAATGACTATTCATTTGCAGAAAACAGATAATGGATGCCCAATACACTTAAAACACCCTAGTGGCCCTCATGGCTCCTTGATCTTTCCTGAAGCTAAACCTGCACAAGATGACCTATGATGGCTTTGAAACTTGTGCCAATGTGTTCAAAATGTCAAGAATGGACTATCCATGCCTCAAAATTGGTTGAAAATCCCAGAAGTTGTGGCCAAAACAAGAATTTTCCCAGTGTCCCTTAAAAAACTCCACTAAATGTGGAGGACTTGAGTTAACTGAAGTTAATTTAATGAAATGCCCTAAATCTAGGGCACTCCTCCAAATCCGTTGGTGTTTTACTTGGCATTAAATTTGAGGCATGAAGTGGTCACATTAAAGACTGTAGTAATCGTCGGCTAACGGTTTCCGTAACTGGTGTTGTAGACTCCGCATTTATTAACCGAAACCTGACGTGGAAGTATGGTTCCACAACCGTGGACAACCGTTGCATTGAACCTTTATGGAACTGCGCTATGTGACAAGTATGGTGGTAGCCGCGGATGGTTAGAGTGCTAGTTTACCTAGCCCACGGTCCATAGCACCTGGACGCATGGAGAAATGTTAAACATGGGGGCTAGCCCTTCCCCCCGCCAATGTAACACTTATGAAAATTTAAATCATACCCACTGCCTTGATAAGTTAAATAATATAGTGAAAACGAGTTGGTTGGGAACTCCTGCCCGTAGAGGTGAGTTTCGGGGTTTGAAACCCTTGGACTTACAAAAATTTTACATTGCCAATCCTCCTTGGCCTGGGGCCACGTGGTGGCCTTTGTGCCTACCACGTGGAACCCATTGATTGGTCCATTTTCAACAAAGTCAACCTGGCATCAAAACAAATGTTACCACTTGTCGGAATGTTATTCGCCCGCATGGAATATTTTGGGGAATATTTCAGGGAATATTCTCAAAATATTCCAGGGAATATTCTTCTTTTTATTTTTGAAATTTTTAAAGTCAAACTTGGTGAAACTCATTTTTTTGGAGTTTACTGGGCTTTTCAAACCTTCATAAATTCTGCATACAACCTCTGTTTTGTGAACCGTTCATGGCACCAGAATCGCAGCGACGAGACATTTTCGGTCACTCAAGTTGCAAACATTTTTGAGCACTTTCATTTTTGAGCATTTTTGAACTATGGACATGATCTCGTGATTAATATCACATTCACTTTTCAAGTATGCACTTCATTTTTACAATAACCTTGTTGCCTTCCTTAATAGGTACCAGCTACTCTTATTTGTCTCAGGCTTATGACATAGGCCTTCATGCTCGGCCCTATGGAGCCGCATGATGTTATGAGTTCAGGATTTAGTTTTCTCAGTTCGATGAAAATGCTATACTTCAGTTTCCCTATATTCAAGGGCTCTGCCTTGCACATAGTTAACTATATGCGCTATTAATGGTTTTCATTGTAACTTAAATGGCTCTTTCTGGGTCTAGCGGTCGATCACCCAGCTCACCCTACGAGGGTTCCTCCTAGCAAAAATTGTCCTTAGTTAAAAGTTATATGTCTATGTTTTCTTTATCACGGACAATTGCTTGTCCCCGAAGTGCTTCGGAGGTGTTTCCTTGTTATTTCTTCAAATGTTCGGTCCTTCTAAATGAAACTGTTGTAATCGCTAATTTTCAGTAATGGTTATATATATATATATGGGCGGAAACGTGAAGCTGGGTTACACTTTTGTGAGAGTTGAGGGTAGAATTTTTTTTTCATCAATAGTTCGGCCGAACTCTTGATTCCGTTTAGACTGACGGCACACGGACAACGCGAGCAAACAGAATTTTTGTTGGAGATTGGAAAATCGACAAAAAAAGTTCAGCCGAACTTATAAAAAAAGTTCGGTCGAACTTTTACTTTTAAAAGAATTTGGCCGAACTATGTTCTATAAATAAATCACCCGCGAATTGTTATGGTTTACCGAGTTTATTGTTGGCGCGTTTACTGTTCCTGTTGCTGCTGCTGTGTTCGCGCTGGTGTTCATCCTGGTCGTCCCGTCCGCGCTCTTCCTACCGTGCTGGTGTTCGTCCTGTCCGTCTCGTATTGCTCTTCGAATTGAGAAACATGTTGCTAAGTTTGACAAACTACTGAACATATTTTCTTAGTTTTTGGATAGATATGAACTTCTCTAGCTTATTTCTTATGGATATAACCTATTCTTGTAACTTTTCACATAATATGCTCTTTTCTTATAGCTAGAATCTCATCACATTTTTACCTCTCCTCCCCTCTTCTAATTTTGTCTTTAGGCTAATGATTTATATTTTAAATTCATGCTCTTTTTCTTCAAGTATCTGCATAACACATTTGTACATAACCAAAATTTTGTATAACCACATTCGAAAAAGAACCAAAATATTTTGAGATATGCTAAGTCTACAGATAATAGAACCAAAGTCTATAAATAAAAAAGTATTGCAATATATTTCTTAAAACTTGCATTAAGAAAAGATAATGCATAGATTTAATTTATACGTAGGGAAATCTCTTTATTGTTTTTAATACAAAGTCCACTGCTTTTGTCTCCCTTTACACCTGCCACCAATTTTTTCCACATGCAACAACTATTTTTTCCACTTCAACATTTGTTCATGTACATTAACACCTTGTCGACCACACTTCTTGGTGAGTAGCATTCGTATTAGCGTATCATGTGAATAACATACAACAATTGTTTCCACCTGCAACAATTCTTCGTGTACATTGACACCTTTTCGACCATAACTTCCTGGTGAGTAGCATCTGTATTAGCGAACTAAGAAGCAACTGTAATAGATATTTTTTCCAGCTGCAACAACTGTTCATATAAATGGCCAACTTGTCGACCACAACATGTTCGTGTGGTGAGGAGTATGTCATACTAAGAAGCAAATTGTGGTTAGTTGAGTATTACAAACCTTCATCACAATTTTGGATCATTAGCCCAGTATGACAAACTTGCATTTTTTTGCATTTAGCTCAGTACTAAAAACCTGCATTTCTTTACATTTAGCTCAGTATTACAATAGATCAGTATTACAAACCTACATTTTTTTGCATTGAAGTAATGTTGGATAGAAAGTATTGTAAAGTTTCATCACAATGTTGCATTGGGCTGCACTTCAAGCAACTTGCATCACAACTTTGTAGATTTGGACTGCATTGATAAACAACTTGCATCACAACTTTGTAGATTTGGACTATATTGATACTGTTTTGTTTTTTCTCACAATTTTTTTCATTAGATTTGAACTATATTTCTATTGTTTTTGTTTCTATTGGAAAAATAAGGGAATTTTTGCATGAGATTTGGACTATATTAATATATATTGTGTTTGTGTTCCCATTATAAAAGGAAAGCATTAATTTTTCTCGTATAAGATGGTTTTTTCTACTATAAGATGGTTGTAAGAATGGACTGATTGCAACCTTCCAGTCAAGGAACTTAGGCCAACCCTCTCAAAACCTTAGGCTTAATTTCCATTTTCTACAGTTCCAGTTTTTGTGTTTCACGAATGCTAGTAGCTTAGATCTGGTAGCTGGGAAGAATGAGCAGAGAGAAACAAAATCCACCCTTGGGTTTCTCTTGCGAGTCCGTGGATTCCTACTCAATGCTTTAGGTTTGACCAAGTGCTCGTATCTCCTACTGCCTCTCTTTCTAGGCAAACTAACTGATGCACCTGACTTTAACTTGTGATGCAACCCTCCTGGAATAACCCAGTCGAGGTGGTATAAAGGACCATGCAGGCTATCATATTTGCATTGGTTCCGTATTTAGCCCTACTATCCGAGAGGTATGCCTTAGGAAGCACCCTGTTGCTTACATATAAGGTTAGGGGTTGGAAATAGGTGAAGGGAATTGTGGGTTAGTTGAACAACTCTGATCCCAATAGATAGTTCGTTGGCAGGCATTTGGATTTTCTAAAGGTGTTTTTGAGGTTTGCATAAATTGAAGAGATTTATACCCCGTGTTCCGAGTAGTTGGGAAGGTGGATCTTCAATAAAAAGGTACACAATAACTTTATTTGTAGTGTAGTTTGGACAAGAAGAGGTAGTGCCTGAGTTACTTGAGATAGAAGCAACTCGGAGAGCAGTGGAAGAGCATTGTTGTGGAAAAAGGATCACGAAGGCAATTACTGGACATGACACGGCAAGCTCATAGAAGGGGTGTCTCCTGAAGAGCTTCAGAAAGCACTTGTCAGTAAGAGGGTTGTTGCGGAACAGTGTATAACCTCTTCCTAACTGTTCTGATACGACCAACAACATGTCATTGTGCTCTCCGTGCCGACTTGGGTGAACATCACTATATCAAATCTGTTGGCACCTTGTCTGCAATGTGTGTGAGTTTGGGGAATGGGCGCTACACCTCACCTACTTACCCCTGGCCGCTCCTCCTTCGGGCCAGCAACAGTAGCAGCATTCAGTTCTCTATCTGTTGAACTCAATCTATTTCATTTGGAGAAAGATAACCACCCGAATCGGGATACCATCAATTGGAACTATCTCCTTGATGTAATACCTACAACCTGTTACATATATATTTTTCATATTTGAGATCTACTTCTGTCTCAAGATCCAAATTAAGAACTTTATTGTAAATTGTGCTTTTGGCCTAGGCATTCCATTCCTGAATTTTTTTTGAAGGGGTATGTTCACCATAACCATTAGTAACTACCTTTCAAACTTCAAATGCATAAACAATTAGTTCATAATTTACCTTACCAAAGCTTTGCAAAAGGGAGCACACACACACGCTGATGATCTATTATTCATCTAGTTGTACCTTCCAATAGTTAAGTTAATACAGAAATAATTGGATTTGATACCAATTTCTGCAAACTTGACTATAATGCAATGGGGGTTGAATCAGTATAGTGCATTCATGGTCATCAATTTACAATTTTTACTTTTATATTTTTCAAGATACAACTTGCTTGAAGAACTCACTCCCACTTACATTAGTTTTTTGTAGGCTCCTACTGACCTGAGGCTTCAACCTTGTTTTTCTTTTGCGGGCTACGACTTACTAGAAGAACTCGCTTGTAATTCTACACACTCCAACCTATTCTTGTTAAGGCGACTACGTTAAAGGAGACACCAATCCCCTCATACATAAAAAATTTAACCTTGCTTGTTTTTTAATTACGAATAAATTCATTCGCTTGTCTTTGCTTTGAACTTTGTCTCCTCCCTCTTTATAGTTTCTCATCTCTTGCTCCTCTACACATTTTTTCATCTTTTTTTTTTCTTATCCATATAATGCACTAACTAGGTCTCACAACAACTTAGTCAACTCTTTTACGAGCTAGCTAACTATTCTACCATCTAAAAAAGCATGTTTCTAAATTCATAACTTGCTAAGTAGTAATGTTCCAAGTAGGAATCTAAAATGAAAGTTTGTCTCTTTATGGTTGTCTCTTTGTTTTCTTCCTATTATTTTCAAAATTCATTCAATCTATGGATATCAAAACAAAATTAATGACCCTACAAATACTATAAAAATATTAAATAAGTTAAATCCTAAAGTTTCCCTTTTTCATATGACCATCTGCATCAATATTCAAACCCCTTACATCACAACATATGCAATTATTTATATCACAACATCTGCACTTGTGTCCATACCTCTCACCACAGGGGCTTCACTCAATGAAGCTTTGACATATCGCGTGCGTTCGTGGCATATTAAACAATACCCTTAATTTGACTACATATTGGAAAATACCTTTGAAAATCACATTATTTAACCCCCTACCACTACGAACCCAATACACCTTCCCAATTTAAAAAACTCCTCCTTTCCCATACTAAAGTATGTTCTTTTAAAACATGTTTTCTTGGTGATATGGGTGATTTAGAAATGATTGGGAGAGCGAAATTCGTCATTTAATATGTACAATTTGTTTGGTTGAATCCACATGAAAAACAAGACTCCCAACCATGAGAAGAGGAAATTACATCCTATTTCTCCCCCCTAGCACAATTACCAGTCCAATTAGAATTTAACAGCCCCAAACTGGATTTTACTCTCAGGTACTGGAACCTCTACAAAGGTTCGACCTGGAAACATAGTTTTTCCTTAGGTTTCTCCATTGGTTCTATGTCCAACTTGGATAACCTACAACAACATCCTTCTTTTCATTTTTTATATCCCCTCTTGGATAACCATAATATCTTGAAATGGAGCTAGCCAACTCAAATATATTATTGCAAATCCCTGGCTAAGTTAGATGAGGAAATTACATATGGTCTTGAATGAGCATTTGGACTCTTTAGATATGCGTACCAATTATGTTCATATAACACAACAAATAGATGATTCAATACAAATGTCACATAGAAGTCATATTTATCTCATGGGCTTTCAACTTAAATTATATATCTAACATAATACATTAAGCTATAGGAGATAAATCAAAGAAGCATTTGAATGTAAATTAAAGATGTGTAATAATTATATGTCCTTTCTAGTTCAATAAATAGATAATAATTTGGCTCAACTATGCCTTGTACTCAACTATGCCTTGTACATGTTTTCCTTTAAACCTTTACTTTCATAGCACATTTTCATCAAAAAATTTATTTGTCAATTTGGACTCTTTAGATATGCATACCAATTATGTTCATATAACACAGGAAATAGATGATTCAATACAAATGTCACATAGAAGTCATATTTATCTCATGGGCCTTAAACTTAAATTATATATCTAGCATAATACATTAAGCTATAGGAGATAAATCAAAGAAGCATTTGAATGTAAATTAAACATGTGTAATAATTATGTCCTCATTTAATATGTACAATATGTTTGGTTGAATCCACATGAAAAATAAGACTCCCAACCGTGAGAAGAGGAAATTACATCCTATTTCTCCCCCCTAGCACAATTACCAGTACAGTTAGAATTTAACAGCCCCAAACTGGATTTTACTCTCAGGTACTGGAACCTCTACAAAGGTTTGACTTGGAAACATAGGTTTTCCTTAGGTTTCTCCACTGGTTCTATGTCCGACTTGGATAACCTACAACAACATCCTTCTTTTCATTTTTTATATCCCCTCTTGGATAACCATAATATCTTGAAATGGAGCTAGCCAACTCAAATATAGTATTGCGAATCCCTGGCTGAGTTAGATGAGGATTACATATGGTCTTGAATGAGCATTTGGACTCTTTAGATATATATCTAAAGAGTCAAAAAGCTCATTCAAGACCATAGGTAATACATAGCCTCCTCATTTAATATATAAAACTTTAATCCATGTGCTTAACCTTAACATTGACACAAATGGAATACAATTTTACTCACTACTTTATGATAGAAAAATATGCAGATGAATATTGCCCACATATCCGAAGTCAAAAGGGATAGATTAAAAAGGGATGCTCCGGTCATCTATAAAAGATAAATTAAAGAAGCATGACATATTAAAGTAATGTAAATTAGATATGCGTACCAATTATGCTCATATAACACAACAAATAGATGATTCAATACAAATGTCACATGCAAGTAATATTTATCTCATGGGCCTTCAACTTAGATTATATATCTAGCATAATACATTAAGCTATAGGAGATAAATCAAAGAAGCATTTGAATGTAAATTAAAAATGTGTAATAATTATGTCCTCATTTAATATGTACAATATGTTTGGTTGAATCCACATGAAAAACAAGACTCCCAACCGTGAGAAGAGGAAATTACATCCTATTTCTCCCCCCCTAGCACAATTACCAGTACAGTTAGAATTTAACAGCCCCAAACTGGATTTTAAAGTCTCAGGTACTGGAACCTCTACAAAGTTTCGACCTGGAAACATAGTTTTTCCTTAGGTTTCTCCACTGGTTCTATGTCCGACTTGGATAACCTACAACAACATCCTTCTTTTCATTTTTTATATCCCCTCTTGGATAACCATAATATCTTGAAATGGAGCTAGCCAACTCAAATATAGTATTGCAAATCCCTGGCTAAGTTAGATGAGGATTACATATATGGTCTTGAATGAGCATTTGGACTCTTTAGATATGTGCACCAATTATGTTCAGATAACACAACAAATAGATGATTCAATACAAATGTCACATCGAAGTCATATTTATCTCATGGGCCTTCAACTTAAATTATATATCTAGCATTACATTAAGCTATAGGAGATAAATCAAAGAAGCATTTGAATGTAAATTAAACATGTGTAATAATTATATGTCCTTTCTAGTTCAATAAATAGATAATAATTTGGCTCAGCTATTCCTTGTACTCAACTATGCCTTGTACATGTTTTCCTTTAAACCTTTACTTTCATAGCACATTTTCATCAAAAATTTTATTTCTCAATTTGGACTCTTTAGGTATGCGTACCAATTATGTTCATATAACACAACAAATAGATGATTCAATGCAAATGTCACATAGAAGTCATATTTATGTTATGGGCCTTAAACTTAAATTATATATCTAGCATAATACATTAAGCTATAGGAGATAAATCAAAGAAGCATTTGAATGTAAATTTAACATGTGTAATAATTATGTCCTCATTTAATATGTACAATATGTTTGGTTGAATTCACATGAAAAACAAGACTCCCAACCGTGAGAAGAGGAAATTACATCCTATTTCTCCCCCCTAGCACAATTACCAGTACAGTTAGAATTTAACAACCCCAAACTAGATTTTACTCTCAGGTACTAGAACCTCTACAAAGGTTCGACATTGAAACATAGTTTTTCCTTAGGTTTCTGCACTGGTTCTATGTCCGACTTGGATAACCTACAACAACATCCTTCTTTTCATTTTTTATATCCCCTCTTGGATAACCATAATATCTTGAAATGGAGCTAGCCAACTCAAATATAGTATTGCAAATCCCTGGCTAAGTTAGATGAGGATTACATATGGTCTTGAATGAGCATTTGGAATCTTTAGATATATATCTAAAGAGTCCAAAATCTCATTCAAGACCATATGTAATACATAGCTTCCTCATCTAATATATAAAACTTTAATCCATGTGCTTAACCTTAACATTGACACAAATGGAATACAATTTTACTCACTGCTTTATGATAGAAAAATATGCAAATGAATATTGCCCACATATCCGAAGTCAAAAGGGATAGATTAAAAAGGGATGCTTCGGTCATCTATAAAAGATAAATTAAAGAAGCATGACATATTAAAGTAATGTAAATTAGATATGCGTACCAATTATGTTCATATAACACAACAAATAGATGATCCAATACAAATGTCACATAGAAGTCATATTTATCTCATGGGCCTTCAACTTAAATTATATATTTAGCATAATACATTAAGCTATAGGAGATAAATCAAAGAAGCATTTGTTCATGTAAATTAAACATGTGTAATAATTATGTCCTCATTTAATATGTACAATATGTTTGGTTGAATACACATGAAAAACAAGACTCCAACCGGGTGAGAAGAGGAAATTACATCCTATTTCTCCCCCCTAGCACAATTACCAGTACAGTTAGAATTTAACAGCCCCAAACTGGATTTTACTCTCAGGTTCGACCTGAAAACATAGTTTTTCCTCAGGTTTCTCCACTGGTTCTATGTCCAACTTGGATAACCTACAGTTCAATATCCTTCTTTTCATTTTTTATATCCCCTCTTGGATAACCATAATATCTTGAAATGGAGCTAGCCAACTCAAACATAAGACGTTAAACTGGCTAAGTTAGATGAGGATTACATATGGTTCGAATGATTATTTGGACTCTTTAGATATATATCTAAAGAGTCCAAAAGCTCATTCAAGACCATATGTAATACATAGCCTCCTCATCTAATATATAAAACTTTAATCCATGTGATTAACCTTAACATTGACACAAATGGAATACAATTTTACTCACCGCTTTATGATAGAAAAATATGCAGATGAATATTGCCTACATATCCGAAGTCAAAAGGGATAGATTAAAAAGGGATGCTCCGGTCATCTATAAAAGATAAATTAAAGAAGCATGACATATTAAAGTGATGTAAATTAGATATGCGTACCAATTATGTTCATATAACAAAACAAATAGATGATTCAATACAAATGTCACATAGAAGTCATATTTATCTCATGGGCCTTCAACTTAAATTATATATCTAGCATAATACATTAAGCTATAAGAGATAAATCAAAGAAGCATTTGAATGTAAATTAAACATGTGTAATAATTATGTCCTCATTTAATATGTACAATATGTTTGGTTGAATCCACATGAAAAACAAGACTCCCAACCGTGATAAGAGGAAATTACATCCTATTTCTCCCCCCTAGCACAATTACCAGTACAGTTAGAATTTAACAGCCCCAAACTAGATTTTACTCTCAGGTACTAGAACCTCTACAAAGGTTCGACATGGAAACATAGTTTTTCCTTAGGTTTCTCCACTAGTTCTATGTCCAACTTGGATAACCTACAACAACATCCTTCTTTTCATTTTTTATATCCCCTCTTGGATAACCATAATATCTTGAAATGGAGCTAGCCAACTCAAATATAATATTGCAAATCCCTAGCTAAGTTAGATGAGGATTACATATATGGTCTCGAATGAGCATTTGGACTCTTTAGATATGCGCACCAATTATGTTCATATAACACAACAAATAGATGATTCAATACAAATGTCACATAGAAGTCATATTTATCTCATGGGCCTTCAACTTAAATTATATATCTAGCATTACATTAAGCTATATGAGATAAATCAAAGAAGCATTTGAATGTAAATTAAACATGTGTAATAATTATATGTCCTTTCTAGTTCAATAAATAGATAATAATTTGGCTCAACTATGCCTTGTACTCAACTATGCCTTGTACATGTTTTCCTTTAAACCTTTACTTCCATAGCACATTTTCATCAAAAATTTTATTTGTCAATTTGGACTCTTTAGATATGCGTACCAATTATGTTCATATAACACAACAAATAGATGATTCAATACAAATGTCACATAGAATTCATATTTATCTCATGGGCCTTGAACTTAAATTATATATCTAGCATAATACATTAAGCTATAGGAGATAAATCAAATAAGCATTTGAATGTAAATTAAACATGTGTAATAATTATGTCCTCATTTAATATGTACAATATGTTTGGTTGAATCCACATGAAAAACAAGACTCCCAACCGTGAGAAGAGGAAATTACATCCTATTTCTCCCCCTAGCACAATTACTAGTACAGTTAGAATTTAACAGCCCCAAACTGGATTTTAGTCTCAGGTACTGGAACCTCTACAAAGGTTTGACCTGGAAACATAGGTTTTCCTTAGGTTTCTCCACTGGTTCTATGTCCGACTTGGATAACCTACAAAAACATCCTTCTTTTCATTTTTTATATCCCCTCTTGGATAACCATAATATCTTGAAATGGAGCTAGCCAACTCAAATATAGTATTGCAAATCCCTGGCTAAGTTAGATGAGGATTACATATGGTCTTGAATGAGCATTCGGACTCTTTAGATATATATCTAAAGAGTCCAAAAGCTCATTCAAGACCATATGTAATACATAGCCTCCTCATCTAATATATAAAACTTTAATCCATGTGCTTAATCTTAACATTGACACAAATTGAATACAATTTTACTCACTGCTTTATGATAGAAAAATATGCAGATGAATATTGCCCACATATCCGAAGTCAAAAGGGATAGATTAAAAAGGGATGCTCCGGTCATCTATAAAAGATAAATTAAAGAAGCATGACATATTAAAGTAATGTAAATTAGATATGCATACCAATTATGTTCATATAACACAAAAAATAGATGATTCAATACAAATGTCACATAGAAGTCATATTTATCTCATGGGCCTTCAACTTAAATTATATATCTAGCATAATACATTAAGTTATAGGAGATAAATCAAAGAAGCATTTGTTCATGTAAATTAAACATGTGTAATAATTATGTCCTCATTTAATATGTACAATATGTTTGGTTGAATCCACATGAAAAACAAGACTCCCAACCGTGAGAAGAGGAAATTACATCCTATTTCTCCCCCTAGCACAATTACCAAGACAAATATAGAATTTGCTGCCTCCCCCAAACCGGATTTTTTTCCCGTAGTTGTAATTTCCGGAACCTACAATTCCCAGACTGAAACATAGGTTTTCCTTAGGTTTCTCCACTGGTTCTATGTTCGACTTCGATAACCTACAACAACATCCTTCTTTTCATTTTTTATATCCCCTCTTGGATAACCATAATATCTTGAAATGGAGCTAGCCAACTCAAATATAGTATTGCAAATCCCTGGCTAAGTTAGATGAGGATTACATATGGTCTTGAATGAGCATTTGGACTCCTTAGATATATATCTAAAGATTCCAAAAGCTCATTCAAGACCATATGTAATACATAGCCTCCTCATTTAATATATAAAACTTTAATCCATGTGCTTAACCTTAACATTGACACAAATGGAATACAATTTTACTCACTTCTTTATGATAGAAAAATATGCAGATGAATATTGCCCACATATCCGAAGTCAAAAGGGATAGATTAAAAAGGGATGCACCAGTCATCTATAAAAGATAAATTAAAGAAGCATGACATATTAAAGTAATGTAAATTAGATATGCGTACTAATTATGTTCATATAACACAACAAATAGATGATTCAATACAAATGTCACATAGAAGTCATATTTATCTCATGGGCCTTCAACTTAAATTATATATCTAGCATAATACATTAAGCTATAGGAGATAAATCAAAGAAGCATTTCAATGTAAATTAAACATGTGTAATAATTATGTCCTCATTTAATATGTACAATATGTTTGGTTGAATCCACATGAAAAACAAGACTCCCAACCGTGAGAAGAGGAAATTACATCCTATTTCTCCCCCCCTAGCACAATTACCAATACAGTTAGAATTTAACAGCCCCAAACTGGATTTTAGTCTCAGGTACTGGAACCTCTACAAAGGTTCAACCTGGAAACATAGGTTTTCCTTAGGTTTCTCCACTGGTTCTATGTCCAACTTGGATAACCTACAACAACATCCTTCTTTTCATTTTTTATATCCCCTTTTGGATAACCATAATATCTTGAAATGGAGCTAGCCAACTCAAATATAGTATTGCAAATCCCTGGCTAAGTTAGATGAGGATTACATATGGTCTTGAATGAGCATTTGGACTCTTTAGATATGCACACCAATTATGTTCATATAACACAACAAATAGATGATTCAATACAAATGTCACATAGAAGTCATATTTATCTCATGGGCCTTCAACTTAAATTATATATCTAGCATAATACATTAAGCTATAGGAGATAAATCAAATAAGCATTTGAATGTAAATTAAACATGTGTAATAATTATATGTCCTTTCTAGTTCAACAAATAGATAATAATTTGGCTCAACTATGCCTTGTACTCAACTATGCCTTGTACATGTTTTCCTTTAAACCTTTACTTTCATAGCACATTTTCATCAAAAATTTTATTTGTCAAATTTTTATTATATATTATGTTTTTTAATTAATTAATAACGGCCATTATTACTGAAAGGGATTTTACAAATTTATCTTTTATAAAATGAATTATGGGGGGCATATTGAGATGGTTATCTCACTTTTTACTCATTCTTCTAATATTCCTAGAATTTTATGAAAGAAAATATGAATTTGAAATGTTTGTATAAATTTAATGAGGATACATGAGTTGATTTGGAGAAGACCATCATCACTTATGTCTAGATTGAGATAGGGCATCATCACAATAAAAAACCAAGTACAAATTGTAGTAATCCTAGAATCATGCTTTACATATAAGGTAAAATTGGGAACTCATGACTTGTACTATAGATAAAAAACATTTACCCTTACCAAAAAATATATGATAAAAATTGACAAACTACGTAAGTTTAAGCTTAAGGGTATATAATCCTTCTTGCCTTCCATATAGATAATGAAAATGATTGTTCCAAGTCTCATGTTGCTTCTCATGTTATTTTATAAACCTTGATTGGAAAGAAAAATAGGAGGGCATAAATGTAAGAAATATAAAACATAATGAAACACAATGTAAGAAATAGAGAACATAATGAAACAAACACATACATATATCTCTAGACAATCAATACAATTATTTTCCTATGAATCCTTATGGGAGACAAGAAACCCTAAAAAGTAATGATGCTCTAGACTCCTTTTTCCCTAGGAAATCCTTATGGGAGAAAAACAACACTAAAATGTAAACATGCTCTAGAGTTAGCTACTGAATTTTAGCGTGTAAGGTTGCTATAAAAACTTAACTTCATACATTTTTCTCTCTAGCTTCACACTCCTAGTTGTGTTTTCAACTATGGAACAAAATACAATAGCACAAAATGGAACTCTTACTCCTCCTAGTGGCCAAGTATTTAACATAGCGTGATAGCCAATTAGGTGTAAGATTTGACTCTGTCAACCATTAACGAGGTTAGTGATTTTAGACCTTTTATAGAGTCTTGTTAAAATTCCACATGTAGCTAGCTTGCCATGCATGAGTAATGGGGCTAAAATGTCATTCTCTCGTACCATGACCTGGTCAACATGATAGGTCAACTTACTAAAGGCATAAATTTTGAATGAACTTCATTTGATGTTTTTCTTGCACCATTGGATATGTCCTTAAGTGTAGAATAATTGTCAAGATTTCGGCACAAGGGATAATCGTTTGACCCCCAGAAATGTCATTTAATACCTCAAAATGACTCCAAAAGGTTTTAAACCCCAATTCTCCACCCACCATTAAAATGACTCTACAAGTTGATTCTTTCAGTTTTTTCACTCTATAAGCATCAAAATATAATATGACAAATAATTTTTTTCAGTTTTTTTAGTTGATCCATTTATGGTAAAGAAATCAAATAGTTCTGTCAATTCCACCTTGCAACTCTAAGAGACATTGAATTAAATTTCATCTCAAGACATGGCTTTGAGAGGACACTCTCAAAGCCAACCTTCATTATGGCTTTGAAACACATGGTAAGTATCAAGACTTAGCAACTTTATTTGCATAATTTTTTCTAGCATGGACCTTAATGTCATAGCCTTATTTTGCCTAAATGAATGCAAATTTCCTTTCCATTTGGCTTGTGACATTCATAATTCATGCTCATGGAACATGATTGTGTTGCAATTGTGATAACATTTGCTGTATGCAGAAGCTAATAAAAAATGATCGAAAATAACATTTTTGCTTTGTTTTTTTGATCTAGTATACATGACTCCAATTTCAATTAGCAGCAATGACAATTCTAAGTATGGTGCAAACATTGCTCTAGATCCTCAATGGGGCATGTTTGATGACAATAATTTGGGGAGTGAGAGAGGGAGATGGTAGGAGAAAAAAATCAAGGAATCCTCAGGAAATTGAAAAATATATAACTAATAAGGTGGAAGACATTTGTAACCTAAGAGAGAAACCTGTGAGGAAATGTGTGAAGTTGGTATTACACACCCAATTGGACAACCTCGAGGAGAAAACATTTCTCCCACTTTATTTGTTAGCATAACCTAGTAAGTGTTATTCACTAGCATGTATTTTGTAAAGGCCTTTCAACCTAGTTCCCATTCAACTCCATCCACCAGGTTGTAGAGGATTCCAAGCCTAATTTCATAAAAATTAAGTTGGGGATGATCACATTGACTTGCTTGATGACAAGTCTATGAAGATTAACTAATTTGAACTATTTTTTTGCGTAGGGAAAGAGACACATTCCCATGTCTGAGCATGAAAACGTTATTTGATATTGTTAATGCCTCTAGTGTTTACTTCTACAAGTTCTATAGGCAGAGTCTGTAAAGGGCCAGGTAGCCTCTGGATCTCATCTTCTATGAAAGGTGACATATCTAGTAAATGCCCCTACAGTCAATCTCTGGAATGGATCTAAATAGAAGTTCTTCATTTTAATATCCATAAAACACAACTACTTTAAGGTAAACTATGTACATGTGTCATTTCTTCCACAAACTAAAGTGTATAAGTAGGAAATTTTATACCAAGTGTGCTCCCACCATGTAAAGCGCAATTTGGTGAACTTATCATTTTTATAATATCTTTTTCGATTACATTTAGTTTCACACATGATCAATTATTGCTTTGAAAGTTGTGTTCTACATAATTTGTGTACACTAAATTACAAATTGATTTTTTGAAATCTATTTTGTGTAAATGTCGACCAATAGATATATATCATGGAGGATGAACGACGAAGATCAGCCGAATCCCATATGAAGGTTCAGGGATCGGGGGATGTTCACGGTATTTAAATATAATCTTAAATCTCCATACATGTGTGTACATATGGAATTGATTTTTTATTAACTTTGTGAGTTAAATTAGTTGTTAATAAGTTTCATATTTTAATTTTTAGAAGGTAAGAGGAGAAGGGTTTCTACTCCATCCATGGAGCGTGGCCAAGGTTCAACTGGTCGAGGTATGAGTGGTAGCAGGTTGCGGGAAGGGGGTGATATTTATTCCCCCGAAGGCCAATCAACAACTGCTGGTTCTCAACAGGGTCACTGTGGGTCTGGTTCTCAGCAGCGTCATTCTGGGGTTGGTTCTCAGCAGGGTCATGTTGGAGATGAGGTTAACCAACAACATCAAGGTTGCCATCAATTTCAATATTTTTTCATTAAATTTGTACAAATTTTTTTACACGTGTTTTTTCTAATATACGAAATTATATATATATTGATGCAGAGGCTGAAAATGTTCGAGCCAGTGGTCAAAAAAGACGCAGGGTAGCGCGCTACATTGAAGAAGAAGGCTGTCAACCCATCACAACTTATCCGGCTGAGATTACCGATATACCATGGGAAACGAACATGGCAGAATGCACCTTACAAAGGTGTCAAAGCCTTCATGCAAAATTGCAAAGAGATCTCGAGGCTTTGTCTCTACCTGCTGAGAGTAGACAAAGCCTCGAAATAGTTACACATTCATTGACTGAAATGGTAAATGTGTACAAAAATTTGGGGCCAACGACTGATTCGTTTGTAGAACTGATGAGAAAGAGAAAAGAAACAGTGATAGGTCCTGATAAATGGCAGGACATAAAACAAAGAGTTACAAGAGCAGATGCCAAGTCAATGTTTAATTATAAGGAAGGGCCAAAAAGAAAAATGTTGAAGGTGCAGTATTTCAAGCACCTAGACAAAGCTGCTTATTTGTATGATCGACATCTTGCGGCCTTTGGAAGGCTTCCATGGAATGATGAGGTTCCTGTTTATTTTGCACAAATGTTTTATGCAGAATTTTTTTTGGGTATGAAACCCGACTACAATGACCTTCCTTCAGAATTTTTTGGCCCGGGGAGAGGTCGATTATATCAACATAAGGGCGCTAAGCGAGATGTGGAGTTGCCTCGCCCTGAGCCGCCATTGGTGAGTCGACCGTTTCGAGTCGAAACCCTGCGATCAGAGATGGATGCGACTTCTCAAATAAGTCGTGAAGCAAGAGATGTTATGATTGACAATGTTCATAGCGGATTGAGTGGAGTCGATCTTTGTTTAAATCGACAAAGAGCACGTGAAAATGCACATGCCAATTTTGTTTATCGTACAGATGAGGAGATTTACAACATGAATGTTGAAGATCTCCGAACATATGCAATAAATTGTCGCAATGGTCTGCAAGACCTAATGTTTCATGAGGAAGAGGGCATCAGAACGGTATGTGTTAGTGACCTTAGGGTTTGAAATTATATTTACATATACATGTGTACAATTTGTAATAAATACATGTGTATGTACATGTATACATTTATTTGTATGTTTACATTAATCTAACAAAAATGTATGATTATATGTTAAAACACCATTTGCAGTTCTCAGGCATGATGCGTGATGAAAATGTTAATATTACGTTCGGGACCTCTGGCTCAAACGATGTAGATGGGTCTGACCATCATGATATGTTGGCACATGTATGTTAGTGTTTTTTAAGTGGCTCTAAAATAAATAATTGTTGCCACACATGTACATGTATGTATATATATAATTTGATAAAATGTTTTAACAGGTACCGATTCCGTCTGATGTTTTTGGGATGGCGGTGCCTTCTTCTTCCTTAGGAGATATACCTTCTACTTCATTGGGAGATGAGCCACAAGTATGGACAATTTTTCACAAGTTCAAAATTTATGTTTAAAAGTTATATATATATATTCTACCTCAAAAAGTTCCATTAAAAATTGAGATATATATATATATATATATATATATAAAGAGAGAGAGAGAGAGAGAGAGAGAGAGAGATCTATATTTTGAGTTATTTAAAAAATTTTGAATTTAGGTTCCTATAAAAGATTTTTTTAATCCAGGGACTCTAGCGACGGAGATAGGAACATCCACAGCATTTGAACAAGTTGTCTTTAGTTCCTTTTTTTAATATTATTGAAAATAAGTTTATATATGTACACGTGCATTTTCATTTGAAAGTTTTTAATATCTATATATATATATATATTTAACTGTACATGTATATTGTACAGTTTACCACTGCAGATGTTCGTATGGGAGAAACTGTTCATCAAATGGAGAGGGAACCTTACGAGGTGTTGCATGATTTTTTTGTTATATTTTGTTTTTTACATGAAGTTCTAGATATATATATTCTCATTCATTTTTAAAACTTCAAATTTTAATGTTCAAGTACATGTGCATTGTGTATGTAGGTTTCCTATTCACAGGATAGGGCGCAGACTGAGACCCAGACGCTAGATCCTCCATTTGATGGACATGATTTACAGTAGATTTGATTTCAAAATTTATATGGTTTTAAAATTTGTTAAACTTGATACAATTTGATACTCAAGTGACATTTACAATTTTTGGACATATTTTATTACAATGTTATTATATAATTTGTTTTATTTAATTTTTGGATGGTTTTAGTACTTTTGGCATGTGAATGTGAAGTAATGTTGTCATCTGAATTACATTTGGCATGTGATATTTAATGTTAAATTTTTTTGTTGGATAGTTGAATTATAATTGGCATGGCATGTGAAGTTTTTAAAACTACATGAATGATAGAATGTGAACCTACATTTGCACATGTGGTAAATTGAAATGTTACTTGTAACAAGAAAATCCCCATTGATTTCATTACAGTATATGTTGATTTCTGATTTGATATAATTGCATGTATGATGGTACATTACTTGTAAAGTCATTGGATTAATAGTGTTCATTGATTTCAGTGTAAGCGCAAAAAATTATTGACAATGTAGAACAATTTTTTTGTTATAATAATTAAACCTAATAATATTGGAGAGCAAGAGAGACTTGAGGTATGGTGTTTACTAAAAGAGTTCGAGCTAAATATTTAAATGGTTTGTACCTATGTGCTGATTTCTGATTTGATATAATTGCATGTATGATGGTACATTACTTGTAAAGTCATTGGATTAATAGTGTTCATTGATTTCAGTGTAAGCGCAAAAAATTATCGACAATGTAGAACGATTTTTGTGTTATAATAATTAAACCTAATAATATTGGAGAGCAAGAGAGACTTGAGGTATGGTGTTTACTACAAGAGTTCGAGCTAAATATTTAAATGGTTTGTACCTATGTGTTGATTTCTGATTTGATATAATTGCATGTATGATGGCACATTACTTGTAAAGTCATTGGATTAATAGTGTTCATTGATTTCAGTGTAAGCGCAAAAAATTATTGACAATGTAGAACGATTTTTGTGTTATAATAATTAAAGCTAATAATATTGAAGAGCAAGAAAGACTTGAGGTATGGTGTTTACTACAAGAGTTCGAGCTAAATATTTAAATGGTTTACCTATGTGTTGATTTCTGATTTGATATAATTGCATGTATGATGGTACATTACTTGTAAAGTCATTGGATTAATAGTGTTCATTGATTTCAGTGTAAGCGTAAAAAAATATTGACAATGTAGAACGATTTTTGTGTTATAATAATTAAACCTAATAATATTGGAGAGCAAGAGAGACTTGAGGTATGGTGTTTACTACAAGAGTTCGAGCTAAATATTTAAATGGTTTACCTATGTGTTGATTTCTGATTTGATATAATTGCATGTATGATTGTACATTACTTGTAAAGTCATTGGATTAATAGTGTTCATTGATTTCAGTGTAAGCGCAAAAAATTATTGACAATGTAGAACGATTTTTGTGTTATAATAATTAAACCTAATAATATTGGAGAGCAAGAGAGACTTGAGGTATGGTGTTTACTACAAGACTTCGAGCTAAATATTTAAATGGTTTATGATTTATGATTTTTACTTTCTTTTTAATACAATCGATACGGAAAGATGACAAAACTAATAAGGGTGACAATAAGAATAGAAGAAGAAAATAGTTTAAGATTGATCACAATAAATGCTATTTGTAATTGATTACATTCTAATTTCTATTTGTAATTGATTACATTCTAATTATTCACATTCTATCATTCAATATTATTACATTGTCACTTTGCATTCAAAAATTTTATTTGATCATTTTCCATTATTAAAGTTATTCCACAATATTTATCATCTCAACAAATTGAGGTAATTAAGAAAATTTAAAATTAAAATGACTTGATAAATCTCAAACATATTTAGCATATTTAAAATGGTTATATTAATATTAGATGTATTTACATATTATTGATAAAATTAATCATATGTTTCTCATATTATCGATAGTTTTTCCTTAGTTGCACACGACTGAAACCAACTTAGATCCATCTTAACTACGGATCTATCAAGCACCGAGAGGGATCAAATCTCTTGAGGTGCAAGCCTTTCTTCAAGTTTTGCACTCAAAAAAGAGGTCTGCACCTCTAGATATTTGATCCCTCTCGGCGCTTGATAGATCCATAGTTATGATGGATCTAGGAAAATAAATTTCTAAAAATAAGTAAGGGAAAAGCAGCATAGGGAACAATTAGGAGTAGATTTAGGGCATAGGGAACAATTAGGAGTAAATTTAGGAACATGTGATAGTTGGGTGAGATAAAATCATATATTTTAATAAAATAATGGGAATTTGTAGGAGAGACAAATAGTGGATATGACATGTATTTTGGTGAATAATCAAATTTATGGAATTAAACAATTAATTATTTTTGTATGTGAAAACAAGATTCACACCTAATCCTCACCTAAAAGACTAAATTAAACACATTATTATTAAGGGGACGAGGAGCTTTCGAGGTTTTGAGCTCCCCATTGTTAGATGAGTGTCGTAATGGCATTCCATGTATTTTTGTGAGAACTTATGATATTGTGATATTCTAATTACGAAATAGTGATCTTGAGTACATGTTGGATAATGTAGTAGATAGGAACTTTTTGATAAGGGGAGATAAGGGATGTGACCAAATTCCTATCAGTGAAAATTTTTTTCTTCACCTTCCTATAATTCCATTGTAGCTTTGGGGGCCAAAGGTAAGAAGAGTACCTTGGAATTTCTTGGGTGAAGAACCAAGTGGGTCACCAACTTTGGTCTACTGCATTGGAATTCATTAAAGAATTGGTCATTGGAGCTGCTTCAAGCTAGGAGTGAGCATCATCACCAACCTACATTGGATATTTTACACTCCGTAGGGTGAATTATACTTTAAATTGATTGACAGTCTAAGACTTTCAAATTTTTCCGAATGTCAAATGATCTTACAAAGCTAGTATTTATAATATCCTAGTAGGTCATTCGGTGACAACTTTTATCGGAAACTTGAAACAAAGAGAATCTATCCTTGGCTAGGACATCATGTAAGATGTCCGCCATAAACAGTAAAATTGTACTTAAACGCTGAGATTCGGGCAAGTGGGGACAACCACTTGTTATCTTGTCCCTTGGAGGCTAGGCCATATGGGGACCGAATCTGACCTTACAAAATAAAGTGAAATAATTTGTACCATACGGTCAGAAAACATATACAAGAAAAATTAATTTCATTCTAGAATATATATATATATAATTATATATATATATCCAATACATATAACATTTTTCATCAATGCACATGTATAGAAAAACTACTTTCAGTTGATACTAGAGCACGTGCTTGTACCCAAACAATTTGTAACATGTGCAAACCACAAATAACATAAGCAGCTCAATTTTTAGTTGAGTACCGGAAGTTCTAAAACATATTTAATCCAAAGATAATAAATTGTTGGACACTTCACTTAAAAAAATTCTAATGGAATTCCATCTTCAATAATCCGTTCATGATCGGATTTTGACATTTTCCATTTCTTAATTTTCGATTTTTTCTTTGATTGAACTTCTATCAACTTTATGCATGTTGCACACACCAAGTGACTATATTGACAACTTATGGAATTAGGTTCATAGTCTTCAAAGTAAACAAAGTCTCCACTTTGATGAGTTTGTCTGAAAAAATAACCTTTCAGTATAATAGACCCTCTATCATACTGAAATCCGTGATCATTATAGTCTTGTAACAATTTCATTTTTTGTTCAGTGCAACGCATCAAATAATACTTCACATTTTCATCGTTTTCAATAGGTGCAATTACAGCAAAAACATCTCCTGCACAATAAAATAAAAATTTAACATTTAATTATGAATATTTAAATTTATTTCTAGATCTTTAAATCATTAGAAAGTAATTCAAATGTTACCTTCTCTAACAAGATCAGAAACTCGATCACCATCGGATGATATTGTAGTTTCTTCTGATTGCATTTCTTCAAACATTGCAACAGAGATTTTGCCCTTTGTATTTAGCTCTGTATGTTTCCAATCGTTCACGTACATTTTGTTTTCACAAACGTCATTGGATTTTGTGTTGTCTATGCAAACATCACAAAAACAAGAATATTTTCTTTTATCCAATGAAAACACATTTGTGGACAACTTTGTTTGAATTGAATGCAATTTTCGAGTCCCTTTTATTGTTTCAATGTCATTTCCAATTGATCTATTTACGTCTCCGATTCCAATATGCCAGAAAAACCTTTATATGGAAAATTAGAAAAAGAATTTGTAAATATGATATCAAAATAAAATTAAAAATAATCATTGCATGATAAATGTACAATGTTTAAAATTAGATTTTCAATATAAATTAAATTGAATGTACCTTCGCACTTCTCTTGATGGGTTAATCTCATGGCTTAGAGCAGTTTTGCACCATTGAACAACTTCTTCAACGTTCACAAGTCGGCGTGCAGAGTGGTTCATTTGATATCTTTGAAGTACTCGTTTTATGCATGCTCCTGCACCGTCATGTTCTCCTTTTCCATGGCCAGTCTCAAAGAAATTCCAACAATGTTTAATGGAGGTTTTCTTATGAAGACGACACAACCAAAAAAATGATCGTGCAAATTTGAATTGACCTGCGCATCCGTCTGACCATATCCAATGTTCATTGAATGTTATTCCACGATTTTTCAATGAATCATAAATTTTTCCAAAACAATGTTGTACAAAACATGTATCATGTGTACGATCATCACTGATATAAAAGTGATATTATTTAATGATATGTCGATTTTCACTCGTGCTTTCTATATGATCGACATTTTGTTCAGCATGTCTATATAGAATATGGACGAGCATGGAGACTTGGTCAGAATGATAGTATTCACTCTGAATTTATTTTTGTGGAACAAATGTGTAGTTTTCTGCAAAATCAATCACTGACAAAATGGTCCCTGGTGGAAAAAATTCATGAGATTTTTTGAATCGCAAGTCTTGCCATCGAGCTCTATGGGAATGCTTGGTGTATTTGTAAATTTCTGCCTCAAACTTTCTCAAAAAGTCTATCAGAAAAAATTCGTCTTCTAGTAATTCAATTCTTTTAACACTATTTGCACCTTGAATCGATGTATCGATATATTCATATCTCTTCCATTTCACTTTCATGTTGGACAATGATTGATCATTTATATCAATATGATATTTGTTTTGAAATTTAGTCAAATTTCCACAATCATTGCATTTTTTACCACCAACACATCTATTTTTGTAAAATAGTTCATCGCTTTCTCTTTCACATAGAATTTGAGATATGAATTCATGGATAGTGGAAGGAGGAGGTGAATCCTTCCATAATGTTCTACCAAAATCAATGAATGTGTCATAATATAACTCAAATTCCACATGATAATGGCAACAACAAGTGTCGCGTACGGTGATAGGTTTTACATACCATGGTTTTTGTTGAACAAAAGCACTGAGTGAAACTTGAATTTGACGATTCTCTTCTTTGAACTTGTTGAATAACTCTATTTGAGTGGTTTCCAAGAGATGTTTTTCATGTTCTTCGTATTGATTTCATGCTATTCTTCTTCACATCACATGTCTTGCAGTGGGTGAAACACGCGAATTGTTCTTCCAATATTCATATATTATTTTTTTAACATCTTCTCCAAGTCTATCTTTGTATGGTTGCCTACAAATAGCTCTCCAACAAGCGAGTTCATCATTTACATCTATTTGTAGTCGAAATTTTCGATGTTTGTGCAGAGTTTTTCGCGAGGTTCCCAGTGCTCGTGCCATAGATGTTATCAAACGATTCTCTTGAGTACTTGGTGAAACCATTGCCATCTATATTCCTCTACGTATATTTGAAACATCTTTATCTCTAGATCTCTTAATTGACTTTATAGCACTACTCACATTTTTTATCACCTCTTCCTTCATTTTTTTATCTTAGGTTGATTTTCGAATACCCAATAGTGTCGTCGCTTCTTTTAATTTCTTTGATGATAGGAGACCTTTCAACATTTGAGCTTGAACTGTCACTCGCTCATTTAAGAAATAATCTTTAAAAATGCAGTTGACACGATATCGTATAACATGGTCAGGTTTTTTATCTCCATATGTGTGAGTGTCAACATTTTCTAACATCTCATTATCGATAGTGATTTCATCCGTACATATTCGAAAAAATAGTACATATTCAATAAATCACTAAATTAATAAATATGTCAATAAATATTAGGAAAATTTTAAATATATCAATAGATCATAATATTTACATTTACATACCCGCTTCAATTTCTGCTTGAGGTTGATTTTCTTCTTCAATATTCTGAGGAGTATCTCTATCCGTTTACATTAAACAAAATATTTTTCAAATTAGTTCATCAAATAAAAATTAAGTTTCACCTTTTACATTAGAAAATTTTTAAATATATCAATAGATCATAATATTTACATTTACATACCTGCTTCAATTTCTGCTTGAGGTTGATTTTTTTCTTCAATATTTTGAGGAATATCTCTGTCTGTTTACATTAAACAAAATATTTTTCAAACTAGTTCATCAAATAAAAATTAAGCGTCACATTTTACATTAGGAAAATTTTAAAAATATATCAGTAGATCATAATATTTACATTTACATACCTGCTTCAATTTCTTCTTCAGGTTGATTTTCCTCCTCAATATTTGAAA
This sequence comes from Pinus albicaulis, assembly GCA_034641835.2. Lineage (NCBI taxonomy): Eukaryota > Viridiplantae > Streptophyta > Pinopsida > Pinales > Pinaceae > Pinus > Pinus albicaulis. The sequence continues at coordinate 1,679,744,111 of CM076578.1, forward strand.
GGGCTTCTAACTTTCTTTTGCGAGATTGTCTCGTTTCTTCTCTACGTGTCTCAGGGTCTCTTTTTCGATCATATTTTCTCGCACAAGTTCTTAGATTTCCCATGATAATAGGGTATGAAGTTCAAAAAAATTCCTTCAAAAAATTAGACAATAACTCAATTACAAAAATATCACAAAAGATTTAATTTAAAAAAATTCAGTGTAAATTTTTTGTAAAAAATACATACTCCAATCCAAAACACAGACTTTAAAAAATTCGAGAGAAAAATGTCTTATAAAAATGAAACGAAATTCAAAAGATTTACTTTAACTCAAAACACATACATACCTCCAAGAAATGTCTTTTGAATGTACGTCCAAGAAATTTTTTACAATTTTTGCCAAAATCACGTCGCCTCCAAGAAATGTCCTCCAAAAAAATTCTGTAAACCTAAAATTGTAAAATCAATTTGCTTCCAAGAAATGCTCTTAAACCCAAACCTTGAAGAAAAGCTTTTGAACCCAAACCAAGATTTTGTAAAATCAATTTGCTTCCAAGAAATGCTCTTTTCCCAAACCTTGAAGAAAAGCTTTTGAACCCAAACCAAGATCTTTGTAAAATGAGATGAAGTGTGCGAAATGTGCGAAAATTGTGAATCATTTCGCGGCAATTTATATTGACGCGAAATGTGTTTTTAGTAGGGGGCTCCACAAAACTTTCCGGCCGACGGAGAGTTATACAATAGTTCGGCCGAACTTTTGTTAAAAAGTTCGGCCGAACTATTAAGACGTTAGAGTTAACGACTCTTAAGCGGAAAACATAGTTCGGCCGAACTTGGACTAAAAGTTCAGCCAAACTAACGCATCACCAATTACACAAAAGCAGGCTCTGAAAATGGTTCTGTAACTTTGGACTGAATAAACTCCATGAAAGGTTGTTAATTAATTGTCGGAACCAAGACAAGCATTTTCAGAATTGAATCTACTTTCAGGAAATATAACTTTTATGGAATTTCATAAACGTTTATTAATTTTAATTATTTTTCTAATAAAATAGGTGCAAACAATTTCTGAGGGTCATTGTGATTCAGTGAAATCAAAATTTTGTATCTCCCAAAATACATTGTAAAAAAAATTGAAAAAATTATGGGGCATTACATTGGTCCGTCGGCTCTAATGGGTAGCTTTTAGATTTTTAGTTTATAACTTATATGTTAAGAAATTTCTTGCGACGCGAAACATATCCAAAATACGCAGTTTTTCGTATTGGACCAGTTCAAAAAATTCTAGTAATTATGATATGCATCCATTGGCTTTGTAAATATGACAAAAACAAAATAGACTCTGTCTAGATTGTTGTAACACATTTTTTTTTTCAAAAACACAAATTTTCAATGAATACAACATTGTGTCATAACATGACTTCTTATGAATCCTTTGATTGTTAAGAAACACACACTCAAAGAAACGCTAAATTGACATATCAAATCTGCATAAAAAAATTTCAAAAAATAAGTAATAGAAAGCTAACAAAATTTCTCACAACTTTTATTTTTATCGCAAAATGAAATTCTACACAAAAAAAAAATTATAGTTTGCAAAAAGTTGAAGAACCGAAAAAAATGAAAATGTTTTCTCAAAAAAGAGCAAAAAGTGTAACCCAACTTCACATTTTCACCCATTATATATATATATATATTTATATATATGATTATAATGATCACTGTCTTATATTTCTGGACTCTCGCATTAGACTTAAAGGCTTTTCGAATAGCTTTTTTATCTATCATGCTAACTACAAATATTGGTCCTTTACTTCTTTGTTTCCTGCAACGAATTCTACACTTCAAGGGTTTCTATGTGGTAGATACCTGCATGTATCAACTGTTGTTTTCAGGGTCTCTTCTTCACATGCATTTTTCTAGCGGTTGCATGCGGGTATTACATTTATGTAGTATTATATTTCAGTAGTAAATATATATATCTTTCCATTCCAAAAATTAATCTATGTTTGTCTGGTATAAAGGATACTTTTTCGTTATTTTGACTGTAGCATTTTCTAAGTCACAGAAAATAGCTTCCGTCTTATTTTCAAGAACAAAATTTGGTTTTACTTCTTTATATTAGGAAATTTAAGAGATGTCCAGACCATCCAGATTTTATGTTCGTGTATATCATATTTATGGAAGAACGGTCAGTTCTGGGGTTTTGGGTTTCGACCTTGGACCCTGAACTAACAAATTCTTCCAAATTTGTATCTTTCAGGCTATAACTAAAAATTATTCATATGGTTTTGTTACATAGCCCACAAATATTCAAAAATTCCACAGTAAATCCTAGAACACAATATAACAAAGACAGATATAGTTTATACTTGACACGCAAAGTGTAAAATCCTTCTTTCCATATTCTAAGACATAATACCAGTATTGAAATATTTCTGGTCTAACAAACAATCCTGCATTAATAAGTCCGACTACCTGTCTGCATTAAAATAAACCTGTTTACTTATCTTGTGTCAGGATCTACTGATGATGTCCTCCCTATCATGAGGGAGGCGATTACGTCCTCACTCCCCCCGTTCTCCACACCTGAGATGAGTAGGTTGACAGAGATTCTAGATGAGACCTCAGGACCCCAAGTCCAGTCTTCTTTTCCATGAATTTTTAGGAATGCTGAGTGTTTCCATTAGTCTCCACTAGCTCAGGAAATCATCACTCTCTTCCATTTCTTTCCTCATTCACAGAAAATAACCCCTTTTCCTCACTGGGATGCCCTTTTTATCCTCAAAGGAAAGGTAATTGTCTTTAACTATTTTCTGTTCAACCACTTCTGAGTTCTTGGAATACTTTTATCATCAGTCCTTTTACTTTTTATGGAATCACTATTCCATGATTAAATTTTATTTCAACACAACATAATTAATTCATGTTCATCATGTAATATTTTCCTCAAAAGAAATAAATGTTCTAGTCTCGTAAAAATAAAATAACATAAAAACTAGTTAGCACTTAAGCCAGCTGTCACAACTCCCCCCTGGAAGAAAACATCGTCCTCGATGTTTCACTCCATCTCAGTAAATAACTCTGGATAAGCCTCACGAAGAAACCCTTCATCTTCCCAGGTAGCCTCATCCGAGTTGAAGTGCTTCCACTGCACTTTAACTTGGGTGATGGCTCGCCTCCGAAGCATGATTTCTCTCCGATCGAGTATGCGCTAAGGTTTGACCATAAAATTTGTCGTATGGATCAAACTACATTCAACAAAACCATGAATTAAATTCTCATAAAATTTAGTGTTTCAAGATAGGATTTTTTTCTCCTAACTTAATTGAATTCTTTACCACTGGATTACATGCTTTGGGTCATGTACATATCGTTTTAGTAAGGATACATGGAACACATTGTGCACCTGAATATGGCTAGGTAAAGCCAATCGATACGCCATAGGTCCCACTCTCTCCAATATCTGAAAAGGTCCACAGAACCTGGGAGCCAACTTGGTACAGGAGGCCCACCTTAATGTTCTCTTCTTTGGTTTAATCCTTGCATACACATGATCACCCACCTAAAATTGTCGATAAGTCCTCTTCTTATGTGCATATACCTTCTACTGATCTTGAGCTGCTTTTAGATTTTGTTTGATATTTCTTACTTCTGATTCCATCTCAGCTAACACCTCCAATCCAAGCATCAACTTAGTTTCGGGGCTGCTCCAATTGATGGGAGTACGACATTGTCGTCTATACAAAGCTTTGAAGGGACTCATATTAAGAGATTACTAATAACCATTGTTGTAGGAAAATTATACCAAGTGTATATACTCTTCCCATTTCATTGGCTGGTGCATCATGTACATGCACAACATGCCTTCCAAAATTTGGTTCACCCGCTAAGTTTGTCCATCCATCTGGGGATGATAAGTAGTGCTGAAATTTAGTTGGGTTCCCAAACCTATAAATAAGGTCTTTCAAAATGCTGAAGTAAAATTCACATCCCTATCTGATATGACAGTCTTTGGAATGCCATGTAGTCTAAAAATATCTCTCATAAAGATATCTTCTATCTACACACTTTTGTAAGTAGACTGTACAGGTATGAAATGTGCTGCCTTTCTCAATCTATCAACCACCACCATAATGGAATAATTGTGTCATTTTGACCTTGGTAAATTAGTAATAAAATCTAGGGAGATAACTTCCCATTTCCATTCAGGCACTGGTACAGGCTGCAACAATCCGGCTAGATGTTGATGCTCCACCTTAACCTGTTGATACTCCAGGCATTTGTTTAAATATTCTACAATACTTCTTCGCATACCATGCCAAAAATAGACCTTTCTAATTATTGTTAGCATTTTCTGGTATCCTGGGTGTCCTGAGTAATTATTGTGGTGATACTCATTCATGATCAACTCCTTCAAACCCATTCAATTTGGAATATATATATTTTTCTTAAAGGTTAGCAATTGATCTTTTCTAACTCCATAGTCAAAAGGTTTTTCTTGCCTTTTGGCTTCCTCCACTTGCTGCCATAAAAACTAGTATTCAGGATCCTTCTCGGCATCCTCTTTTATCTAATCTAAAAATTTGCATTCAATCTGGTTATAGCAAATTTCATAAACACAATGCAGTTTTCTGCTAAGGAATCCACCACACGGTTTTATTTACCTTTTACATGTTGAATATCAATGTCAAACTCACTTAGGAAGGCATTCCATCTTGCCTGGCGAGATTTTAGATCAACTTGCTTAAAGTAGTTGGTTAGGATGTTGTGGTCGGTTTTTAATACAAATATTTTTCCTAGCAAGTAGTGCCTCCATGCCCAGAGTGCATGCACCACCGCTGTCAGATCTAAATCATAGGTTGAGTATTGTTGTTCATGCTCTTTTAATTTCCTCGATTCATAGGCAACCACTCTTCCTTCTTGCGATAAAAATTCCCCAACTCCTTCCATACAAGCATTGGTACAAATGTCGAATTCTCTATTGGGGTCAGCTACCCTCAACACCGGGGAATTGGTCAACAAGTGTTTTAACCTTTCCAAACTGTTCTGGCACTTATTAGTCCATTTAAATATTTTCCCCTTCCTCTTTAAAGTGGTAATTGGAAAAGAAATATTTGAGAACCCTTCGATGAAATGGTGATAGTATCTAGCCAATCCCATAAAGGATCAGATATCTACCATATTTTTGGGTATTCGCCATTCCATAATCATCTTAATTTTCTCTGGATCAACCGCTATTCCCTCAACAGAAATAACATGGCCTGGATATTGGATTTCTTCCTTGAAGAATTCACATTTGCTGAACTTGGTGTACAACTGATGTTTCGTAACATCTCCAACACTATCCTTAAGTGCTCCTTGTGCTCCTCCATGTTTTTTGAATAAATTAAAATATCATCAATGAATATCAGCACAAAATTGTCCAAAAAGGGGTGAAATATGCCATGCATTAGCCTCATAAATGTTTTTGGTGCATTTAGTTAAAGCAAAGGGTAATACCACAAAATCATAATGCCTGTATCTGGTATGGAAGTTAGCCTTGTAGATATCCTCGTCTTTTGTCCGGATCTGGTGGTATCCAGACCTTAAGTCTATATTTGAAAATACATCGGCCCCCTTCAACTGATCAAACAAGTCATCAATCCGTGGTAAGGGATATTTATTTTTGACGGTCAGTTTATTGAGTTGTCTATAGTCCATGCACATTCGCATGGTTCTATCCTTTTTCTTTACAAACAACACTGGTGCTCCCCAAGGGGACACACTTGGTTGAATATACCCCTTATCCAACAATTCTTGCAGCTGCATTTTTAGTTCAATTAGCTTCGGTACACTCATTTGATATGGTGCCCTTGAAATTGGTGATGCTCCTGGCATCAACTCAATAGTGAAATCGATGTCCCTTCTTGGAGGAAAACTTGGTACATCTTATGGGAACACGCCCATGAAATCTTGTACCAATGGTATGTTCTCAATCATAGGAGTATTCTCCTTAGAATTATAAAAACCCACCTGAATGGAATATAACTGACATCCTTTTCTAATACACTTACTCATTTGAGAGGTTGTAATAGGACGTAACTGTAGGGGTTTCTTGACTCCTTTCATCTCCTTATGAGTTCCATATTGCATTCTATAATATATAATATTTTCTTTACAATCTACCTGTGTCCAGTGTTTCTCCAACCAATGCATTCCTAATAGCACATCGTAGGATCCAAAAGGCAATACATTTAGATCCACATTTAATTGTTGTGTTCAAATTTCCAGTGTACAGTTTGGAATTTTGGGACAAAATTTTCTCTTTGCTCCAGTGGCTAGCTGTACCAGCCAGAGATTTTTGAATTTATGACTTTTTAATTTACATATTTCTACTATTTTGGGTTTACATAACTTAAACTTACATCTGGGTTAACCAAAATAGAAACAAGTTGCGAAAGTAGTTTACCTTCCAATTCTATCATTGTTGGTTGATAATCTTCTTGACGATCTTCCAATGCTACATTAATATTGGGTATATTTCGGGCTACGTCTCCCACTGTAGAAGCTTCCTGTAGATTAGCAACTATTTCACTTCTTCCTCACTGTGGGCAATTTTTATAGTAATGAGCCTCGCCAGACCCCCAACACTATAGAGGTGGTTTCTGGGGTTGTCCTTGTTTAGGTTTGATGGAAGCATCTATAGGCCTCTCTTCTATAGGCCACCGAGTTCTTTGATGGTTTCTTCAAAACTGTTTTCTCACTGAATTCCTTGCAAAATTCTTAAAGTTACCCGTCTTAGTATTTTTAAATTTGAACTGCTTTTCTGCCCTTTTCTTGGCTTCCAATTTTTTCTTAGTTTTCCTTTTGCCTTGGATTGCTGGTAACACATTCTCGCTTTATGAATTTCTTCTTCCATGGTCCTTGGATTCATGAACTCAATTCGTTCTTTCATGTGGGTTGGAAAACTTGTTAAGAACCATTGAACCTTAGCCTTTTCATCTATTAGATAAGGAACGTATCTCAGTAGGGAAGTGAACTTGGTTATGTACTCATCCATTGTCATTTGAACCAATTTAAAATCATGGAATTCTCTGGAATTTTCTTCATAGAAATGTTCTGTTATATATTTGTCTTTAAGGTATTGCTGGAATGAATCCTGTGTCACATCCTGATCTTCAATGCTGTGGACATTCTTGACTTCCTCCCACCACAGGGTGGCATTTTCTCTCAACTGATAGATGGATAGTCTGGCTTTAAGATTGTTGTTGTACTCGTAAACTTGGAAATAGTTGTTCATATTAATCAACCATGCTTCAGCCACCTTCTCTGCTTCTCCATCAAACGTGGGTGGTTTTATATTCTGGAACTCACCTTATAGTTCCACTTTTTGTTTCTTAATTTTTTGTTGTTCTGACACATTACCATATTCAGCCTCATTATAGTTTATATTCTTATTACTTCGTTGTGAATAACTTCCTTCCACTTTTTTAGTGGTTTGGTCCTTGGCTTGTCATTCATTTTATTCCTTCATGTCTCTATCAGGACTTGGTTGTAACACTCCCTGATTCTATTTGTCAGAAAGGCTCTTGAGTATCCTTTCTTGCTCTTGCATCAGGCGCTCATTGTCACTCCTCACACAGACCATTTCTTCCTGTAACTTTTGCACAATATTTAGTAGTATACTGGTTTGGTGTTGTTGTTCCTACAACAGTCTACTAATCTACTGATGCTAATACACACTCAGCTGAATCCACATTTCAAGATTCATTTCTAGTTGGGATTGGGGTGTAGGTTCCCCTTCATTCCAGGGTGTTTTCTGTGTTGATCCCCTCCTCATATTGTCTTCTACAATATTATTTCTTTTATGTGCATCATTTACAAACACAATTTAACATGTTAGTTGACCCCTAGGGTCCCAGCGTGCGAACGTTGCTCTGATACCACTTGTAATGTTCACCATAACTCAACCATAAAAAAAAATGTACATTTACCTTCTTATACCTAGCCATGTGAAAACATATATTTACCAACCCTATTAATCAGATTCTCTATGGAATTATACATAAATCTTTTTTTACACATGGTTAATTATAAACATTAGTTGCCACAGAATTCCATGCAATACTATATAAAAATACTTATGATCCTAATATATGCTTATACTTGACACTTACAAACGAAATGAATACCATGGTTTTCCTTTGCTTATATTTATATGTATATATTACTTTGTCTTATCATAAGGATCATCATTTCGAGAATTATTTAACCCCAACAATACTTTCCATATTGCAAAATCTCGACATTAGAATGTATTCAATGTTTCCGTATGATTTATTTAAGTTAGGATAGGGTTCTGTAGTCCTTTTCATGGAGATTGAGATTATGGAATGAAACCTACTTAACCTTCCTTCGTTGGATCTCAGCGACTGAGATCTACGGTCCAGATCCACTGTTACCCATTTAGGGTAACGACCCGACCTAACCCTAATTTCTTTCCATCATTCGCTCGGCTCCAGCATCACTGCACCTCTGCAACCTGCCGCCTTCACCCTCATTCAACCATCGTCATATTCTTCTCGGTTTGGCTACCAATGACCTTCAGCAGGTATGCGTAGCTGTGATTGGACCAAGGACCTTCAGCAGGAAGCATCAACACCCTCTGCTACAAATTTTATGGCATTCTTTGGTTTTAATGTTTGCCGGAATGTGCAGGTCTCAGAAATTCGGTTTCATGACTTAATCTCGTTTTAAGGCTAGGTCTCGGGCTACTGTCACCTTCGATCTTCGACGATGGTTCATCTAGCTCCGAATGGTAAGCACTACAACAATCCAACTGTAATTGCTACAAGCCCTTTTCTTCCAATTTTAATGTCGATTATTTCTCTATGTATATTTTTTGTATTAAGACTTGGGGAACTCATCCCTTATCAGGTAACTTACCCTTGGTTTTTATTGCATTTATCCATGATATTCATTCCTCGGTTATGAGTGTGATATTTTCCTAACATTCATGTTTTGGTTTTGTGCAGGTAATACGTGTATTGAAGGAAAGGGTTTCATATCACATTGAATTTTCAAGTGTGCCCTTCGTTTTTACAATAACCCTGTTGCCTTCCTTAACAAGTACTAGCTACTATTGTTTGTCTTAGGCTTATGACATAGGCCTTCATGCTCAGCCCTATGGAGCCGCACGACATTATGAGCCCAGGATTTCGTTTTCTTAGTTCGTTGAAAATGCTATACTTTACTTTCCCTGTATTCAAGGGCTCTGCCCTTCCATTAGAGGGAATTTTGAGGTCTAAAATGGGCCTCCTAAGTAAATTATAAAATAATAATGGAAATAAGAAAATAATATTTGATTGCATCATCAAATTTTAGATGGAAAAAAGGAAAAACTATTTTTTCAACTCGTATTTTAACCTTATCTCCCTATGGGTTTACTCAAATTTCGAGCAGAAACACTCATTCGATGCAGAATGTGATTTTTAATCAAAGGAATACCCATATTTCATACTTTCGATGGACACTGCTACATGAAAAATGAGAAATACATGAAAAACATGATTGTAAACACGTTTTTTCATGTATTTCTCATTTTTCACCTAGCAGGGTCCATCGAAAGTATGTAACATGAGTACTCCTTGGATGAGGAATTAAATTTTGCATCCAACGAGTACTACTGGTCAAAATTTGAGTAAAAAAAATAGAGAGATAAGTTGAAAAAGTAGTTTTATTATTTTATTGCTTTTTTATATTTTTACATTTTTACTCCAAAAATGGTGAATCGTCCCCCATGGTTGACATTATCATCTTAAATCCTATTGGTTCTTATAAATTTTATTTATGTTCTACATTTATCTTAGGAGGCCCCTTTTAGACCTCAAAATTCCCCTAATGAGAGAGTTAATTGTATGTGCTATTAATGGTTTTCATTGTAACTTAAATGGATCTTTTTGTATCTGGCAGTTGAGCACCCAACTCACCCTACGAGGGTTCCTCCTCGCAACAATTGTATTTATTTAAAATTTATATGTATATGTTTTCTTTATCACTGACAGTTGCTTGTCCCCGAAGTGCTTCGGAGTTGCTTCCTTGTTCTTTCTTCAAATTTTCGGTCCTTCTAAATGTAATTGCCACAATCGCTAATTTTCTGTAATGGTTTATATATATATGATTATAATGATCACTGTATTATATTTTTGGACTCTCGCATTATACTTAAAGGTTTTTCGAATAGCTTTTTTATCTATCTTTCTAGCTACAGATATTGGTCCTTTACTGCTTTGTTTCCTGCTATGAATTATACAGTTCAAGGGTTTCTGTGTGGTAGATACCTGCATGTATCAACTGTGGTTTTCTGGGTCTCTTCTTCACATGCGTTTTTCTAGCAGTTGCATGCGGGTATTACATTTATGTAGTATTATATTTCAGTATTAAATATATATCTTTCCATTCCAAAAATTAATCTATGTTTGTCTGGTATAAAGGAGACTTTTCCGTTATTTTGACTGTAGCATTTTCTAAGTCACGGATAGTAGCTTCCATCTTGTTTTTAACAATAGAATTTGGTTTTACTTCTTTCGGTTAGCAAATTTAAGATATTTCTAGACCATCTAGATTTTATGTCCGTGTATATCATAGTTTTGGAAAAACAATCAGTTCTGGGGTCTAGGGTTTCGACCTTGGACCCTGAACTAATAGTTTATTCCAAATTTGTATCTTTCACTTATCTATATATATATATATATATATATATATATATATATATATATATTTGTCTCTAATTAGTCCAAAATTGTGGCTCCAACATTTATGTATTTTACTTTGACAATCAGGCTATAACTACAACTTATTCATATATTTTTGTTCCACAACCCACAAATATTCAAAAATTCCACAGTAAAGCCCATAAAATAATATGACAGAGACAAATATAGTTTATACTTGACATGCATAATGTAAAATCCTTCTTTCCATATTCTAAGACACAATACCAGTTTTGAAAGAATTTCGGTCTAACAAAAATTCCTGCATTAATAAGTCTGACTAAATGTCTGCATTAAAATAAATCTATTTACTGATCTCGCATCAGGCTCTGCTGATGATGTCCTCCCTACCATGAGAGAGGCGATTACGTCCTCACTCCCCTTGTGCTCCACACCTGAGATGAGTAGGTTGACAGAGATTCTGGAAGAGACCTCAGGACCCCAAGTCAAGTCTTCTTTTCCAGGAATTTTCAGGAATGCTAAGTGTTTCCACTAGTCTCCACCAACTCAGGAAATCATCACTCTCTTCCCTTTCTTTCCTTAGTCACAAAACATAACCCCTTTTCCTCACTGGGATGCCCTTTTTATCCTCAAAGGAAATGTAAGTGTCTTTAACTGTTTTCTGTTCAACCACTTCTCAGTTCTTGGAAGACTTTTATCATCAATATTTATACTTTTTATGGAATCACTATTCCATGATTAAATTTTATTTCAACACAACATAATTATTTCGTGTTCATCATGTAATCTTTTCCTCAAAAGAAATAAATGTTTTAGTCTCTTAAAAATAAAATAACATAACAACTAGTTAGCACTTAAGCTAGCTGTCACATTGGGCCTCAAAGTTTCTAAAATTGTGTTTATATTTCCAGTTATATATCACGCAAAAAATTCATATTCTTACAAACACATCTATCTTGTGAAAACTTATTAAGTGATGAATGCCATTTTATTATATATATATGAATTGATTTATTTGAAAGATTTGAAAGGAATAATGATTATATTTCTCATTTTAATTTAATTATTACATTGCTTTCAAATTTTCCAAAGTCAATTTTGGATTATCCTAAATAAAATAATTAGCAAATAAATACATAGAAGAAATTAATTGAATCATAATGATTTTGATACACTTTAATTATGTCGATAGACATTTTATTGTGGAGTTCTTATTGGTGACACTGTTGAGATTCGTCGTCCTCAATAGCTGTCGCCTGAATCCCAATAGTGTCACCTCGTACAAGAGCTTACGAGCTTACTTATTTTCTCGTGCTTGGCACAAATTCCATCTCATTTACTCATGCTTTGCGCAAAGTTCATCTCATGTACGAAACTTGAACTGTCATTTATGAACATCTCATTTACGAACCTTGAAGTGTCTCATATGGAGTCTAGATGAGAGCTAATGTGTTGCATCTCATTTACTAATCTTGAAGTCTTAGATATGGAGTATAGATCAGAAATGATCTGTTCCATCTCATTTACGAAGAACCTTGCATCTCATTTATGAACCTTGAAGTCTTAGATATGGGGTATAGATCATAAATGATCTGTTCCATCTCATTTATGAAGAACTTGAACTCTCGGATATCTCATTTATGAACCTGAACTCCATATCTTATTTACGAACCCAAACTCTCAGATATCTCATTTACTAACTTGAACTCTCAGATATGGAATTTAGATGAGAACTAATATGTTGCATCTCATTTACGAACCTTGAAACTATTACAAACCTTGAAACTAGAACCTTGAAGTTTTAGATATGGAATATATATTAGAACTGATATGTTGCATTCCAAAAACTACTGCACCCAAATCAAATCCCTCGTAAGGAAACCAACCAACATCAAATCCCTCATAAAAAAACCAACCAACTGAAAGATATTTCCCCAATCTTTCAATCAGACATATTTCCTCAATCTTTCTTTGAAGCATATACAAATCGGTAGACATCGCTCCTAAACTCTTCCAAAATTCTTATGCAGAGTAGCCATGTGGCTTTCTCAATGTAGAAAGGACAACATCTACACTTTCCCACTTCCCCTTTCCCTAGTCCAATTATATGCTTACCATCAATGGAATCATAGAATACAATATGATAGTTTGTCCTTACTTTTTCCTCCGAGTATATCCTTCGCACATTAATAATGCCCCAACAAAGGGAACCTACTTTAATATTTTCGCAGTGCATTTCAAACCACCTGAAGTCCACCATTCGAACAGCCAAGGAAAATCCCTTTAGACCACCTGGAATCCACCATTCGAATAGCGGAGGAAAATCCCTTTATGAATGAGGCAACCTGAAACACACAAACTATCAATCCCTGAAACAAATAGACTTTAATCGAAAGTACATGGAAGATAGAAATGAACTGGAATCTTGTTTTGGGTTTGATACAAATAGAATTTAATCAAAAGTACATGGAAGATAGAAATGAACTAGAATCTTGTTTTGTTTAAGGATTTCCATATTTCCTCCAAAAGATTTAACCAGCGATTTGTATTTTCCTCGCCCTTTTTCTCAGCAACAACGGAAACCAGCGATCAAAAAATTTAAATAATCACATCAAATAATGTTTGTGTTTAGATAATTCAAATGTAGTTGAAATAAAAAAACATAGTTGAGATAAAAAAACAAAACATACCCAATTATTGCTAATACTTCTAAGGATGAAGATGCTAATATCTAATCTGTTGCTGCTACACTTCTTAATGGAGGCAGACACAAAAATCATTTGAACCACAACATCATTGACATTTCAAGATGATACCGCCACGAGAATGTAGATTTCCATATACGGTTGTTGTTGCTACATTTCTCAGTAGAGCATGTTGCAGCAGCCATTTTAGTGTAACAACATTGATGTTGTGTTAGGTCCCTATATTACTAGTATAGTCCCTTATTGTTGTTAGTGTAACCCCCTTATTGTTATTTTTGTACCCCTGTAACCCGAATATTATTATTATTGTGCCCTTAGATTATTATTGTTAGGTCGGCAAGGATTATACTGATCATGGACTCCTATATATAGAAGGAGGTTTTGTTCATTTGTATCATCCAAGATTTGTTCATTTATGTAATGTATTGGAGGTTTCCCCCTCGAAGTGGCTTATTTATAAGGCGTTGATATCTCTTTTCTTCTATTTTTGGAGCTGGTTACACAACATTTGGTATTAGATCTTTGGATTCAAGGGTTTCGCTGCTCTAAACATGTCATTGTGGAATTTTCACTATAACTTATTTTCTACGAAGTTTCAGAAGCTGAAATTTTTACAAAGAAAATTCAAAATCCTGAGGCATGTTGTGTACAAATTTCAGATCTTTGTTCGTAAATTTTTTGGAGATATGATCTGTGCAAGATGGGGTTTCTTCAGGCTCCCGAATTTCACCTAAAACAAGTCATCGTGGAAGTTTCTCTATAAAAGTTTTTCTACTAAGATTCAGAAGCTGAAATGTTTAGAGAGTGAAACCAAAATCCCAAGGAACGTCTTGTAAAAATTCAGATCTTGGTTCGCAATATTTTCAGAGATAGGATCTGTGGAAGTTAGGGTTTTGTCAGGCTCCCTAGTTTCATCTCAAAGAGGTGACCATGGGAAAATCATCATAAATATCTCTCTGAGCATCAGATTGGAGTTCTGTAAAAAGTGGGCACCGTCGTAATGCAACAGTTTCTCGTGTTAATTTGAAACCAAAGAAGGAAAACGTTGACAAATGTTGCATCGCTGAGTTCTCTCTACGAACGTTCATAATTAGGTGCTTAGAAGTTGTGTAACTTTGTGCTTAAAAATCCAAATCGATCGATTTTATTGAAATTTGAAAGCCGAGCTACTACAAGGGCAAATTTTGAATGTTTAAGAGCCATAATTAGAGATAATTCAATTTCATTATCGATATCCTTCAAAGCAAGAAAAAGGTGTGTATTGTTTTTCAAATTGCATAAGTGTTGTGTGAAAAATCAGTTTGAATTGATTATAAGGGCATATTTTAGAATAGATATCAGTATTGGGTTCTAAAATGGCTCTTAAAAATAATTCAACACCCATTAATCCCTTACAAGGCTCTACTATGACTCATGAAGACGAAGAACTGCAACATGACATGTCAAAATTACAAGAGCAAGTGCACCAAATTTCGCTCTTGCAAAGAGAAACAAAAAATGAAATGGAAGTTTTGAAGAAAGGCATGGAAGCTAAGATGGATGGAATGGAAGCTAATATGGATGACATGGAAGAAAAAATGAAATATAACATGGAAAACATGAAGAATGATATAAAATTAGACATGGAAGGTTTGAAAAATTTGATACAAGAAATGTTTCCTAATGGAGAAAAGATTGTAGAGGAAACTCATGATGAGAACAAAATAAATGTTAATCATGGTTTTATAAACTCTAATTTTTTATGGAAGAACCACCATATTCCAAATATGGATATGAGGAAGTTTGATGGCAAGGATCTAAGTAACATGGATACTACGGATGGAGCAACTATTTTGATCTCTATAATGTGAAAAACACACAAAGATACTACGTGCAACTTTACATTTAGAACAAAATACATTTGTATGGTATCGATGGCTTTTCTCCCGTAAATTTTTTTTTACTTGGTCAATTTTTACGGAGGAAATGATAGCACATTATGAGGATACAAAGAGCAACGCCTTCTTTAGCCAATTGATAAATCTCAAACAAAAGGGTTCAATGGTCGAGAACATTGAGGGCTTCCAAAAATTGAATATAAGGGTAACTGATATTCCAGAGGAACACGGGATTGATGTCTTCATAGGGACTTTTGTTATAAAATTATATATTACAGAGCAATGCAACACATTAAGTATGCGGAAAATACAAACACAAGAAACACATAAAAGCCAGAGAGACATAGATATACGTGGTTCACCGAATTTGGGCTACGTCCACCCCGAACAGCCAATCCTTCCTTTCTATTATCAAACAAAATGAAGAGAAACAACCTACAACAAATTCGCTGCAATATCCTATGTTCTCTCTCACAGTCTCTCTATCATTTTCTCACTCTGAGAATACACATATAATCACAGCTGCAATACAATACCTCATACAAGCGAGGGGTTGCCTTCTAGGGCAAAAAACCCTAAACTGAACATAACTTCTACCGTCAGATCATCCGCCTAATGAATGGCCCAAATTGACTAGAAATTACTATACTTTTACAAGGCAATTTTACATTTGTTTTTAGCTTTGGGGGCGCAATCTCCATCCCCCCTAGACCCCTCGAGGAAACATTTAATTATGGGTGACATTTACGCCCCATTAAGGTATAGGGGTCCAATGCTGTGATACAAAATAAACGAGATAATCAAGCTCCACACCCAACAATTTTAAAGAATAACATCCAACATGAAGTCCTTGTTTGGGAACCTGATTCAATGGAGAAGGCATTCAGATTGGCAAGACAAATTTAATGTAAAGTTATGGCAACAAGGAAGCCTACCACTCACATCTATAAAGATTGAAGTGTTTCTACTCCTAGACTTCTACAACCTACAAGGTTGACACCACAACAATTGGAAGAAAAAAGAGCAAAAGGGCTTTGCTACAGTTGTGATAGAAAATACACTAAAGGTCATAAGCGTGTTGAGAAGAAATTATTTTACATAGATTATGAAGAGGAGAAAGAAAATGAACAAGAAACTTCAAAATAAGAGGATATACACCAGGAACCAACCCTAGAAGAAGAAGAAATGAGTCTTACCATATCGTGTAATTCATTGGCAGGTATTACCACTCCTCAAAATCTCAAGATAGAAGGACATATCAAGAATAAAAAGGTAATAGTGTTGATTGATTCAGGTAGTACCCATAATTTTATTCATTTGTAAGGTAGCCAAGGAATTGAATTGTTTCCCATACCCAACACCAGAATGTCAAGTGATGGTTGCAAATGGAGGAACTATAAATTTCGCTGGAAAATTTCATAATATCAAGATAACCAGGGGGGAATATGTATTGAATAGTCCAATGCTTTCCATTCCAATGGGAGGTGTTGATGTTGTACTAGGAGCACAATGGTTACAATCGTTGGGGGCGATATCTTTTAATTTTCATGAACTTTTCTTGAATTTTTTTCGGATGGAAAGGAATTCGAATTATGGGGTATTTCAGGGAAGCCTAGAAAGATAATAAGCTCTAATGTCATGAAAAATATTCTGAAGAAATAACAACAAGGTGTAATTGCACAATTATGCTCAATAGAAGTTCCAACATCAAAATCATTTATTTCTCCAGATCTCCAAAAAGTCTTGCATAATCATTCCAAGGTGTTTGAAACTCCCAAAGGATTCCCACCTATTAATGATCATGATCATGCTATTCATTTGATTCCAGGAAGTGTTCCTCCAAACATCAGGCCTTACAGATATCCGTATGTCCAAAAGAGAAAAATTGAACGTATGATTTCAGAAATGTTAGAGGCTGGTATAATTCAACCTAGTCAAAGTTCCTTCTCTGATCCAGTTGTATTGGTGCACAAGAAGGATGGATCATGGGGTATGTGCCCAGATTATACGGAGCTCAATAAGCTCAATATTAAAGATAAATTTTCCATTCTTGTGATTGATGAATTATTGGATGAATAGCATGGAGCAATTTATTTTACCAAGTTGGATCTTCGTTCAGGATATCATCAAATTAGAATGAAGACAAAATATATTCTGAAAACAACATTTCGAACTCATGAGGGTCATTATGAATTTTTGGTCATGCCTTTTGGCCTTACCAATGCACCTTCTACATTTCAAGGGTTGATGCATTCCATTTTCAAACCATTCCTTATAAAATTCATGCTAGTATTTCTTGATGATGTACTAATCTACAATAGGACTTGGAAGGATCATGTTCAACATGTTGACAGGGTGCTCAAACTATTGGAGGAGAAACAATTATATGCCAAAACGTCCAAATGTTTCTTTGGCGTACAAGAGGTGGAATATATGGGTCATATTGTACTTGATGAGGGTGTTAAGGTAGACCCTAACAAAATTAAAGCCATTAAGGAATGGAAAGTCCCCACAACCATAAAGCAGTTGCGAGGATTTCTTCGGTTAACAGGGTATTATCATTAGTTTGTTAAGTATTATGGGCGAATAGCAGCACCTCTAACAACATTATTGAAGAAAGATGCATTTTTATGGACTTCTGAAGCAACTAAGGCCTTTTAACATCTTAAAGAGGCAATGTGACTATCACCGGTCTTAGCTACACCAGAATTCACAAAAACCTTTATTGTGGAATGTGATGCCTCAGGAAATGGAATTGGTTCTATTTTAATGCAAGAAGGAAGACCCATTTATTTTTAAAGTCATCCAATTGACAAAGGAAAGTATTTACAGAAAGCGATTTATGAGAAGGAAATGTTGGCAATACTACATGCACTAAAGAAATGGCGACCTTACATAATGGGAAGACACTTCAAGGTAAAAAATGATCATGCTAGTCTTAAACACTTTTTGGAACAAAGACTATCTTCAGAAGAGAAAAAAAATGGGTCACAAATATGTTGGGTTATGACTTTGAAATCATCTACAAAAAAAGGGAAGCTAAATGTTGTCACAGATGAAATCTCAAGAAAGGATGAAGAGGTGGAACCATTTCTTTGTGCCATTTCTATTATCCAACTAGATTGGATAACCGAAGCAAGGGATGAATGGAAGAAGGATGAAGAAGTGTGGACACTCATTCAAAATTTGCAACAAGATCCTAATACATCTGATACATTTAGTTGGAAAAATGATTCCTTATGGTACAAAGATCACTTATATATTTTTAAGAATTCCCAACTAAAAAAAAATATTATTTTGGAATTGCACATTTCTCCTTAAGGAGGACACTCAGGATTTTTAAAAACTTACCACAGGGTGAAGAAAGAATGTTTTTGAGATGGCCTTAAATCTAATATTCAAAATTTTGTGGAAAAATATTTGGTTTTCCAGCAAAATTAAGTTGAGACAATTAAGATTCTGGGTCTTCTCCAACCTTTATCCATTCCAAGTCAGCATTGGGAGGAGATTTCAATGGATTTTATCACAGGTTTACCTAAGTCCGAAGGAAAAAATGTCATCATGGTGGTAGTTTATAGACTTACCAAGTATGCACACTTTTTTGCGTTATATCATCCATTTAAAGCAAGTACAGTTACTACTGCATTTATGGAAACAATTCAAAAGCTACATGGAAACCCAAAGATTATTTTAAGTGACAGAGATCCCATTTTTACTGGAGATTTTTGGAGGGAATTATTTTCTTTTTTGGGTACTCAAATAGCTCGTAGATGATCTTATCATCCTCAATCCAATGGTCAAATTGAGATAGTGAATAAATGTTTGGAAGGATATCTTTGTTGTTTTGTATCTGATAAGTAAACGTAATGAGTCAAGTGGTTACCTCTTGCTGAATGGTGGTATGATAATTCCTTCCATACTGCAGCAACAATGACCCCATTTAAGGCACTTTATGGATATCATCTATTGTCCATCACATCATCTTTAAGAGAAAATTCTAAGGTTTAAGTAGTGGAAGATCACATCAAGCATCAACAAGAAGTTCTCCAGCTCTTAAAGGATAACCTAAATCTGGCACAAAATCGAATGAAACAACAGGCAGATCAACATCGCAGTGAGAGGAGTTTTGATGTAGGAGGCTGGGTATTTTTATGGCTACAACCATACAAACAAATGTCCCTCAAGCAAGCGATGATAAATTATCGCCAAAGTACTATGGTCCTTACAAGGTGTTGCTAAAGATTGGTACTATGGCATACAAATTGGAGCTTCCTTATTCTTCACAAGTGCATCAAGTTTTCCATGTTTCATGCTTAAAGAAGGTTATAGATGAAAAAATTCCAGTTCAAACAATATTTCCAGAACTTGATGAGGAAGGAAAAATCATATTGGAACCTGAAGCAGTCACGGAAACAAGAACTCGACAACTACAAAATCGATCAATTTCAGAGTATCTCATCAAGTGGAAGAACTTACCCATTGAAGATTCTACATGGGAGGATGAGAATTTTATACGGAAGCATCTGGAGCTACTCAAGCATTGAGTACAACACTTTTTTGAAGGAGAGGGGAATGCTAGGTTCCTATATTACTAGTATAGTCCCTTATTGTTGTTAGTGTAACCCCCTTATTGTTATTTTTGTACCCCTATAACCCCAATATTGTTATTATTGTGCCCTTACATTATTATTGTTAGGTCGGATAGGATTATATTGTGATACCATGGACTCATATATATAGAAGGAGGTTTTTCATTTGTATCATCCAAGATTTTTTCATTTATGTAATGTATTGGAGGTTTCCTCCTCGAAGTGGTTGATTTCTAAGGCGTTGATCTCTCTTTTATTATATTTTTGGAGCTGGTTTCATAACATGTTGCAACCTTCCTGCGGGTTGAATATAGAAAATGAAACCCTAAGACTTTGTTCATAATGCATAATGTGTGTAGCTGATATTGCCATTTTTTCAACAATTCAGTGATTGTTCAAAATTTGTTGTTGTTGTGTCTAAAACTCGGTAGTTATAGCCTGATGATTAGGAGAAGTGCCACTAGATATTTTTACAGTGACTCTTGGGAGTATTAATAAATTTGAAACTAGTCTCTAAGAAAACTCTCTGCTACATACTTGTCACTTAACTAGAAAAATGACCACTTCCATCCTACATTACATGACACGAAGTGTGTTTCCTGAGTTAAATATCCATAGGAGATCAAAATGGAGTCGGTCAGGGGGTTTCGTGTTGTGATATTATTGATTTACTACTCCCAAAATTTTCTGGGAGACATGTGTCTAAGGAATTATTTGCAGCGTTTAACATTATCACAATATTTATTGTAAACCAGTAAACATTTCAAGTCGACGTTGGATTCACTTTTAGTATCAGTGGTAAGACTTTCAATTATTAGTTGTATTCGCATTACATACTAAGGGAGACAAAGAAGAGAGTTAAGCGAAACCATGTCTATCCCTTTACTAGTATCTTGTAAGAGGTCACTTTCTTATCAAGAAGATGCATAAATTACGAAACCACCCACTTCTAAGAAGTTTTTCCCTTGTAAGTCAATAGTCCCTTTTTATCCAATAAGAAGTCCAGCTAATCCAAATCTCAGTCTAGAGGCATCTGTAGTCATTTCATTTAATTGTTGTGAGTGGGTGGAGTTTCTTTTGCAAGAGATGCAAAATTCATTAGATATGGATGATAAGTGTGTTACAAATTCAATGGAGGCACTTGAAAAGGCCATAGTTAATCGCAAAACAAGAGATTTTATTCATGATGAAAACTTACAAAAGGAAGAAGTAGTATTGAAGCAGCAAGTAGAAAGTATTTCTCGTGATAATACTATTCTCAAGCGAGCAGTAGCCAAAAAACACCAACGTCACAATGAGCATGATGAAAGAAGTCATGGATTGGAGCGTGTGAAGAAAATTTTATCACAAAGAGAAGAGCATCTAAGGAATTTATAGTTAAATAACTATGCTCTTACATTGAAAATTTTTCTGGCTGAGGAGAGTACCCTCATTCTTGGATTCTTTCACCCTGATGTTTTCTAAAATGTCAATCTAATTTCACCCTGATGCTTGGTTCATTGTTAGTAATCAATCCCCAATAATGGGAGTTATGTCTTGGTACCAAGGAGAATAATGGCAACAAGGGAGAAAAGAATAGCATTCTACTTTTATTGTTCGATACCAATTCCATGATAGTCAACCTGAGACATTACAATCTCTACCAGTACATGATGATCGCAAACATCCATCCCTACTCAGGCATTCAATCAAGCCACTTAAATACACAGCAGTATTCCATTGAATATTCTTATTTTTCATCAATCGCTTATACCTGTAATGTTCCTGGGATTATTTACGAGCGGTATTCAAGCTCTGATCTTTGCAACTCTAGCTGCAGCTTATATAGGTGAATCCATGGAGGGTCATCATTAAATCACTGTCCAATCAGACAGAATAGTTTCTAAGTATCGAACCAACGCATGACTTGATATGTATGGTAGAAGCAAATCATATTTCTTAGTAAAAAGAGCTTGGTAACAAGATTTAAGATCGGTTAACTACTTCTGTCCATTAGATCTCCAGATAGAGTGGATCCGATTGGTCCGTTTGTATAGAAATATGAGAGAAAATAAGGTAACGCTTCACCGCTTCTACATTGTTTTCTACTATTTCACACAGAGGAAAAGCCAGAGGTTCCCTTGTAACCTCAATATTTGCAATTTTTCCAAAGCCTCAAATGAATCTGGCAGGATGTAAATATGGTTGTAACTCAGGCCTAACTCCATCAAGCACACCAAATGGCTTATCAATTATGGTATATCCACCAGATAGTGAATGTTCTTGTTGGCATCGAGGACTACCAGATTTTTAATGTCATTGATTTCTCGAGGGAGACATCTAACATTGAAATATAAATTCGTCACACAAGTCTTTACATAATTATACTTCCCTGCAAAAAGATACTTAGACTATCTAAATAACTTGATATACTCACCTCTCTCGAGGATAAAGAGTTCTAGATAAGTTCATAAAATAAGCTTTCCTCTATCTCTATATTGTAGCCATAGATTAACCGTATAATATGTTATATATTTTTGGTTTATGGGATATCATTTTAATAAAATATATAAATAAAAGTATAGCTTTAAAAAGCTTATAATTTTAGAGCTGAAATTGGTTTTTAATGTGACTTTATGATCACCGTGTTATAATTTTAGACTTGAAATTAGTGTTGTAATTTTAGCCTTGAAATTTGGTTTTTAACGTGACTTTATGATTTGAATTTATGATTTTAACGTGACTATATGATCACCATGTTATAATTTTAGACTTGAAACTGGTTTTTAACCTGACTTTATGATCACCATGTTAGGAAAGGTAGATTAGGTTGTTGGTTTGTATTAGACTTGGTTATATCTTCTTCACCATCTAAAAATAAAGTAGCATGTTGGTATTCTCATTCACTATGGTTGATATGTTTTTTATTAATTCATTATTTTTAAAATATTATTATTGTTTATTTTTAAAATATTATTATTATTTATTGTTGTTTAAAATAGCAAGCTTGTGTATGATATTAATGGAGTAAAGAAAGTGATTATGATTAGAAGGTTTAAGGATTGAACAACATATATTTCCAAGTTGATATCACCATGGTTCACTTCCATGTCGACAATAGTAATATTTTTTCATGTTGGTTAGGAAATTTGGACTACCTAAGGGATTTAAACTAATGACCTTAATGTCAAGGAGTGCCTTAAATGTGCAACCAATCACTCTATATTCAAAGTCTTGTTGGTGTAGACAATAGAAATGTTGAAAATATCAAATAAGCTATCAAACATATCCCAAAATTCATGCATATATTTTCAAAAAATTAGGTGTTTGGTTTGGAAAATTTATTTTACTTGGTTCACTATTAAGTTGGAACCCTCAAATTTTTTCAAAATTTTGATATCTAATCCCAAGATTAAGTATTGGTACTCAGCCACATATTTGGTGCATTCAAATTCAAGCTTTGTAACATAATGGAGCCCTTCCCTCTAAGCGATAATTCCCAAGCAATGGTATTTCTTAGTGTCAAAAAGAAATATAACTTCATATTTCCTTGTGATGTTTAACCCTAACTTTTCCATGACTAACAATGTAATTAAAGAATATAAGGCCCCAGAGTCATATAAATAGTTGAAAAGATGAAATTTTTTGAGCTCTAAAGGGCAGGTTCTTAAATTTTCATTGGCCTCCAAGAAATTTGTGGAGTAGAGGGTGTTTCAGGTCATAGCCTTATTATACTATTTGCTTTATGCCACACTTTTTCTCACAAAAAAAAATAGCAAGCTTGTGTATGATCTTAATGGAGTAAAGTAAGTGATTATGATTACAAGGTTTAAGGATTCAACAACATATATTGCCAAGTTGATATCACCATGGTTCACTTCCATGTAAACAATAATATTTATTTTTCTTGATGGTTAGGAAAGTGGGACTACCCAAGGGATTTAAATTGATGAACTTGATGTCAAGGAGTTTATTAAACGTGCAACCAATCACTTTATATTCAAAGTCTTTTTGGTGTAGAAATAGAAATGTTGAAAATATCAAAGAAGATATCAAACATATCCCAAAATTCATGCATATATTTTCAAAAATTTAGGTGCTTGGATTAGGATATTTATTTTACTTGGTGCACTATTAGGTTGGAACCCCAAAAATTTTCAAATTTTGATATCCAATCTGAAGATTAAGGATTGGTACTTAGCAACATATTTGGTGCACTAAAATTCAAGCTTAATAACATAATGGAACCCTTCCCTTTAATAGATAATTCCCAAGCAATGGTATTCCTTAGTGTCAAAAATAGCAAGCTTGTGTATGATATTAATGGAGTAAAGTAAGTGATTATGATTAGAAGGTTTAACGATTCAACAACATATATTGCCAAGTTTATATCACCATGCTTCACTTCCATGTAAACAATAGTATTGTTTTTTCTTGTTGGTTAGGAAAGTGGGACTACCCAAGGGATTTAAAATAATGACCTAATATCAAGGAGTGCCTTAAACATGTAGCCAATCACTTTATATTCAAGGTCTTGTTGGTGTAGAAAATAGAAATGTTGAAAATATAAAAGAAGATATCAAACATATCCCAAACTTCAAGCATATATTTTCAAACATTTGGGTGCTTGGTTTGGAAATTTTATATTAATTGGTTCACTATGAGGTTGGAACCCCCACTAAATTTCAAAATTTTGATATCCAATCCCAATATTAAGGATTTTTACTTAGCCACATATTTGGTACACTTAAATTCAAGCTTAATAACATAATGGAACCCTTCCCATTAAGAGATAATTCCAAAGCAATGGTATTTCTTAGTGTTAAAAAGAAATATAACTTCATATTTCCTTGTGATGTTTAACCCTAACTTTTCCATGACTAACAATGACATCAAAGAATATAAGGCCCCAAAGTCATATAAAACGTTGAAAAGATGAAGTTTTATGAGCTCTAAAGGGTGGGCTCTTAAATTTTCACTAGCATCCAAGAAATTTGTGGAGTGTAGAGGGTGTTTCAGGTCATAGCCTTATTATACTATTTTCTTTATGCCACTCCTTTTCTCACAAAAAAAAATACTTGGAATATTATATTTACAACCAATAATTTCTCAGAAGTTACAATTTCTCAGCAGTTTTATTTGAGAGTCTTTAACAGTAGATAGAACTCACAATCCTTTTTCCTTTCCAGGGTTAGCCTTGAGATCTACTCAAAACTACTCTGCTCCTATTTTTGAAGATATATCCGTTGACTATATATAAATGGGAGCACATACTCCACTTGTTGCTCATCCAAAATAAAAACATGATAAAAATATTAAGGGGTTCCTTAAATTGCAATAGAGGACACCATTTCAATTCATTTAGGATTTTGAGCACCTCGTGAAATGTGTGTTTTTCAACTGCCCTCCCCTCCCCCCCCCCCCTTTCCAAACAACTTCTCATAGTAATCTCCAAGATTTTGTTCAGAGAATATGGTAGAATATCGCAATGATGTCTATTTGAAGATTGCTTCTAGTTTAATTATGAGTTTGGTGATAGAAATATGATATATTGTATATTCTATAATGTAGTTTTACTCACTTGGAAAACTCTACTTTACCAATACCTTAGCCTCATAATTCCTCATTGATATATTGTAGATTCTATAATTCAGTGTTACCCACTTGGAAAGATCTACTTTACCAATACCTTAGCCTCCTAATTCCTCATTCCTTCAACGTACACATCCTTGTTTCTTGTAGTGCTACCTATACGTCACTCTACATTCATCGACACTTATCTCGGCATGTCTTTGCATCCTTTTGATGCAAATTCTAGGAGATAGTCTTAATACAAAGACCTTTTTACTATTTTTAACACTTACATTGAATTGATAATGTTAGTTACATTTTTTTGGATTATTTTATGGATTTAGAGTTACCTAAAGTATTTCATTGTATAGAAAACATTTCCTTCATGACGTTGTTATATATTATATATTATTGTGATTAGTATGTCGTATATAATTATGCAAATTTTTTATTATATATAATTTTGTAATTATCAAAAGATTTTTTTTAAAATTATTTATGTATTATTATAATTGTATATTCATTAATAAAATGTGTTTTATAGTGATTGATTCATTTATTTATTTAATTAGGCATGATCCATTTTAAATAGAGTTTTTATAATTTTCATGAAAATTATGGTGTAGATTTAATATTGTGAGAATATTTTTTACTCTATATATAATGATGAAATCAAGGGTTTACCAACAGTTTTCAGGTTTCCAATTTTTAGTATTCCTACGTTAGTGTTACAAATTATAAGAGTTACAAATGGCACATTAATATTTTTATTGTTATGGGAGTTATCACTCATTTAATTTATATGATGTGCTAATAAATATTGGAAAATAATAGGATTATTTTTTGGGATAAGTGTAATATATATATATATATATATATATATATTCACTAATTTTTTTAAATAATGATACAATTTAGAAATGGTCATCTCTCTCTCTTACATATATATTTCCATTTTTGTTTTCTGAATATAGAATTATTACATCTAAAAATATTATATCATGTTATTAAATGGATGACGTTCTTCTTCTTAATTATCATACATGGATGTTAGTGTCCATAAGATATTCCAGGACTCAATTGTTTTTATCTTCAAACTTCTTAGTGTTACAAATATGAAAAATTCATGCATCCCATAATGTTTTAGGAATTATCCAATGCCTTGTTCCATTATGGAGCTTATGAGCTTTAAATTTTATTTTAATTATGTTGATTTTGTTCTTATGTTAATTAAAACAAAGAGATACTTTTGATCTTATACATTAGAGTTAATCGCCTCCTTATAATATCTAATTTTCTCTTCTACTCTAGTTTTTTATTACATTACAATTTATCCTAAAGTTTATATACAATAATATTTTAATATAATGAAAATTTTATAAAATGATATCTTCCTACACTCCCCAATGATTTAGCCTAAGTTTAACATCTTAATGTCAGCTCTACTTAAGTTACATGTATTTTTGAGTTGATTTTAAGGCAGTGTTAGGAAGCTTCTTGTCTTGTCAGAAACAAATTGGAAAATACAAAAATATTCTTTTTTTTTTCAAATTTTTTAATATCTAAAGCATCCACAACATAAAATAAATGCATTGCCACATAAATATGAAAATAGAACTAATATACAAGATATGTAATGCCATGTCTAGTTCTACATCACACATAACAGTGAATCGTGTCCTGAATACTAAGTCATGAGTCCCAATTCAGTGTCAAAATATCAACGAAAAATATAATAATGTATCTCATATCATGAGTCATAATGTCATATACAGTGGAATGAACCAAATACTTAATACTATTGATTTCCTCTTCCCCTCTTGTGAGAAAATATAACAACTTTACATCTAGATGAAGAAGTTGGTGGGGCTGACAGTGGACTCTACTTTGCTCTAGAAGTTGAAGAAGCAGGAGCTATAGGAGGTAGACCACATCCTCTACTAGTGACAGGGGTAGGTGGTGTTATATCCTCCTCCTCCTCCACCTCTTCCCCCTCCGCTACCTCTTGCTTTAACCAATCAGGGGCTGACTCCATGATAAGCCTCTCGGCCTCAACCCTCCATGCATCAGTGGTGTCAATACTATCCAATGAGATGGCCTCCACATATGGTGTCCTCTCTAGTTGCCTCATACACAATTGAAGATTGTAGTAAATGTAAGCCGTGTCATTAAGCCACTGGGACTCCAACCTATAGAAAGGTCATAAATTAATAAATTATAAATAATAAATTAATAACTATAAAAAATTATTATCTAATGAATTCAAAAAATTAATTGGAATATTTTAACCTATTATGCTTCTTGGTGTGTGTTTTTTCAAATACACTCTAGTTTTGCTTGCATCTTGAGGAGCTACATGTTTGGATGAGCACTCAAATGGAAAGCCTTTAGATATTGTGTATTATGCCACTATAGCTTCTCCACCATGCATCCACAAAAAATATGATAAAGTTATAAACATAAGAAAAATAATGAAATTTGAAAGTTAAAGCAAAGTATGAACTTGAAGAGATAATGAATTTTGAAACAAACTAAACATTACCTGACATTTTAGTCTTCCTATCATGGATAGCCATGTCAAAGCTAAGTGTGCCACCTACCATCCTATATATCTCCATTTCATTGGATATTTCTGCACGTTCTGCTGGATATGGCATCATACTCTGAACGCAAGTGAAGAATCCATCCATGACCTTAGCATCAAATAAGAAACCATAAGAGTAAGAAAATGTGGGATTCAGGTAGAACCCTGCAGCATGAATGGGGCGATGGAGTGTGTTGTTCCATCACTCACCAATCACTTCCCATAGGAGTTGTTGTTTCTCAAAGCCCTCATCCCCCTTATCATCATAGTAGCTCCGAATGGATTCTTTGTCCCTATCCATGGCCTCATAAAAGTATCCCATTGTGGGCTTGTCTTCATCAATTGATCAAAGAACCTTTATCAAAGTTTCAGTAATGTTGTACACCTCCTGCACTCCCACCCAAAAGATTTTCTAGTATGAAACGAACCTGCATATGGACTCTCCTTATGGTTTGTGGCTATATGAAAAAGCATGCCACTCCTCTGAAAGAAACATTCTCTTCACATCCTACATAGAATTCAAGAGGGATTTAAGCATTATGAAACTTGTGGCAAACCATGTAATGTTAGGGCACACTAAATCCTTGTTGTTGGTGAATTTTATCATCAAATGAAGCACAGGTGCATGATTACATATAAATTTTGTAATGTTTTTTGATGATTCAACAATATCCTCAATAAAATGAAAATTTCCTATGTCCTCCAACATCAAATCAATGCAGCGTGCAACACAAGGTGTCCAAAATAAGTTAGTATGTCTCTCCATAAGCATTTTTCCAGCAACAATATAATTTGCAACATTTTTTGTTATGACTTGGACAACATGTTGTGGAGCCACCTCCTGCATGAACACGTCCAACAAGTCACATAATAATTGTGCATCTTTGATGTGTGCAGATGCATCAATAGATTTCAAAAACATTGTCCCCTTGGAACAACTGACCAAGAATTTAATAAGGCTTCTACCCTTTTTATCGGTCCAACCATATGACATCATAATGCATTTTGTGTGTGCCCATGATCCCCTAAACTCCTCCAATCTCTTAGTGAAATAAACCTTTTCATTTTGAAGAATGCACCATCTAAAGTTATCAGATGAAGGGGATTTGTACCGTAGGCATACAATAGCAACAAGATCAATCAAGGAACGGTAAAAGGGATTGTTCCTAGCAACACTGAAAGGAATATCGCTACAAAGAAGAAAAATTGCCCAACAAATTGTCAGTTTCTTCTTTCTCCCTTTATTTAATAACTGATGAGATGGATAGTAGTGGACCAGGTATGGTTCTAGGAAAAAAAATGATGATGCATCTATGGGGTTGGGTGTAGAAGTTGATGGTGAAGAACCAATACCACTCTCACAGACACCTCCCAATATTGATACTCCACTCCCTGCTATTTGACTCTTAAGAGCTGCCTTGGTAAGTTTGGTTGTCTCTATTCCTTCCAATGATTTGAGGGCTCTTTGGATGATTTATGTATTTTTATTTGAGCAAGGCCCTACCCCATCTCCAGGAACTTGTGCAGGTGGAACTTAGATCTGTATACCCCCTGTCATATGTTGCCCACATAACTTGAAACTCAAATTTGATCTGTCAAACCCCCCATCAAGTTCACCAAATTCCCACAGAGGGTCCAATTTCCTTGGAATGTTTGTAATTTTGTTGAACTCTTGAGTTTTAATGTAAGATGAAGCTTGAAGTTTGAACGTAGGGCACAAGTAGAATTGCAAGTTAAAAAAAATGAAATTAAAATTTACATACAAAATTTTGAATTTTTGACCAAAAAAAAAATTCAACACAATGCAACAATAATGGCACAAAATATACATTCAAACCCAAGAAAAAATGATGGAAAAAATCTAGGGCAGAAGAAGAAATTAAACAAATAAAACTGACAATCAAGTTTTTGCATTTTTGGCAAAAATAAACTCTCTCCACTAAATGCAAAAAAAAAAAAAAAAAAAACACAATTGAATCTAAAAGAAGATCATGGAAAATAAATGGGTGATATAAACCCAAGGAAAAATAAGAAAAAAGACTAAATTTGATGTCCATACCTGAAAACCATGCTCTATTGAAGAAATTTGGTCCAAACTTGCTTTTTTTTTCTTGGGATGCTAAATTCATTCATTTTTCTCCTCTCTTGCCCTTGTATATGACTTATCCTCCACCTTAACTCTCACTCTTGCTCAAAATGAGCAAAAACAACTCAGAAGTTACCTTTAAAACTTCACTATTTTTGCCCCCCACAATTTTTATTGATCGATTTTTTGGAAATTTTTTCAAGTTGAAAAAATCACCGATAACATCTGCTGATAAAATTGCTGCCTTGAAAAAAACACTATTTTTTCAAAATGTTCCCAATAAATGTGTAAAGTCACTCAAAAGGTGATTTTCTTTTTAATACTAAATGAAAATCTGTAATATTAATGAAATATTTATAAGAAACAAATTAATAGTTTTTGAGATGGAGCTCAATTAAAAGAGAATGATGAACATCAAGGAATCATTGAACTGATCATGGTGTAGAAAGGTGGTAACAAGGATTACTTAACTCTTTTGTTTGATAATAATGATGGTGCAGAAACTTGGCAGAAAGGATTTACATAATTTGAATATATATCTACGTGGTAGCAAGGATTACTCAACTCTTTTGTTGGATATTAATAATTGTGCAGAAACTTGGTAGAGAGGATGTATATAAATTGAATATATGTTTTAGGATATTAATAATGATGTAGAGACTTCGCAGCAAAAATTTATATAAATTGAATATATGTCCTATTTCTTGGAAAGCAATGTAGGAGAGTTTGATTAAAAAGTAGATATTGGTGAGTTTAATTAGAGTTGATACTTGGTGTAGAGTTTGCTTCAATATAAATCAATTTAGTGCTATTGTTGACTTTAGATTAAGTAGTTTTATTATTATCTATTTAAAACTTAATGTTTGAATGAGATTGTCCTTTCTTTTTTAAGGTTATTTTATAGTTTATATAACATTGAATATTTGAATGAAACGTTATGCAATTTCTTAGTGGAAGGTTAGTTAGGTTTTTTTCAAAATATAGTAGTTAATGTAGTGAAAGTTATATATATATATACATATAAAAGTGGAAAAATGATTTTTTTTTTTAATGTGGGAGGATTAAAATTACAACTTGTTTGAAATTGTGGTTTTTATCTTACAAACAAGATTTTTAAAATCAAATTTCTAAATCTTAGTTGTATTGTTATTTTTCATAGTCAAAATTACAATTTGATTCAAATTATGGCCTTGACAATTATTATTATGATGAGGAAAAATAAATAAAATCAACCCTTAAATCGAAAATGATGTTACTAGTTGATTTTGATGGTTAAAGTTGTAGTTTAGCAACATATATTTTGTAAACAAAAACTTTACAAATTGAAAACATTGCAAACAAAATATTAAAAATAAAAGAAAAAAAATAGAAGGAAATCACGAAATATATATATATATATATAGAAAAACAAGACCAGTGATTTCATCTCTTTTAACTTTGGTAAAAGAATTTTTATTCTTTAATAGGTTTTTTTGTTTGTTTTTTAGCATGTACTTGTGGTTTAATAAACCAAAATATAGGGATATCTAAGCCTTGAAAATCACCTAAGATCACATTAGGCTTGGGCCAAATCAAACCTTAATAGGTATGGACTTATTTTGGTGTCTCCTTTTATTTACTACCAACTTGGATGCAAAAAAAACTCTTAAATCCATTCAAACTAACAAGATTTAAAATAAAGTAAGAATATACAAAAAGAAGAAAGAAAAGAAAAACTAAAACAATTTACAAAGGAAAAAAATTTATCATAAAAAAATAATTTTATAATTTTTTTATTTGATGGTTTGTCGTTGACCTATAGGACTAGTTGTTAAGCATATTTTGTCACAATAATTATAAGATACATGTTTTTTCCTGAAGATATCATTCCCTTACATTTTGTAGACATTCACCGTTTGATTCTTAAAAAATAAAATAAAAATTGAGGTCAAATACACACCCTTTGTTGTAGCATAACACATACATACACAACTCTTATTAAAACAAAATACATATATAAGCTAGTCTCTTTCATGTAACTAGTGTATGACTTCATTTTGTACTCACAAAAATTAAATGAAAGTAAACACTAGTTGCATGAAGGAGTCTAATTCCCTTTTGTAGACAGTATCCCTTTCATGAATTCTTTATAAAACAAAATTTGAGTTCACATATGTGCCCCTTTGTTTAAGCATAACCTATACATATGTGACTCTTATTAAATCAAAATTCATATATACACTAATATCTTTCATGTAACTTACATATTCCTTCATTTTGCACCAAAAATAAATAGATGTGTGCATTTATTACACATTTTAGGGCATAGTTTATGGGTTATATCAAGATTTTACTCATTTAGCCCATCTCAACTTATTCAAACTACTTTCAAATAGTATTTAATGATGCATTGGGTGGAGGAGAGGAGGAGCACCTTTATGCCAGATATTTGTATCCTTGACTATGTCTACAATCCTCTAAAATTTTAAGTAATCCTTCATTTTTGGAAACCCTTGTTTCTTTGTCCTTCCATTACTATTTTAGGATTTAAAAGAGACTACTTCTCTTTCACTACTATTGACCTGAAGAAGAATTTATTGTAGAGGATATCTTCAGTGGCCTAGGTTAGAAGGACCAGGAGGACAGTTTTGAGCAATGCCTACAACAAAGAATTAGGTTTATCATAAACTTATATTGTTGTTTATTTAATTAATAATACAATATTTTGTTATACCTTAATTAAGTGTCTATCTAATTAAAATTATGATAATGAATTTTTTTTTTTGAATTATATCATGTTCAATACTTAAATTTTATTTTTGAACATGTTGTTGTCACATGTGTTCATTTATTTTGAGTGTAGGTTATTAAGGAGGATTTTGGAATAGGAGGACTTGGCTGGAAAATATACTTTAGTCTTCGATTTTCCATGGGAGACACAAAACCCTTGAGTGATTAAAAATTATTTCTTCTTTGCTCTCTATGATTGAAATGTGTTTATTCTTTTGCTTTGTTATGGTTGATGGACCTAACCATAGGAATTAATTCCTTTTAACATAATTGGCGAACTTATTTAGGTTTCTCTCTTAAGGTTAGTTTGAGTTTTTATGATTAGTTTTTTCTCTATTTCTGGTAAGTAATTTTAAGAGTCAACCTTATGTATGGTGCATTCTCTTTCCTCTTTTGTTCCATCTTTAAAGTTTTCCATAATTGTCTTCTAAATGTAATTTCTACAAGAAAACTACAAATATACACAATATTCTTAGAGAAAATTTGTATATATACACATATTGTTTCAAAAGCAATTGTGTATGTAAAAAATCCACTTTCTTGACCTTAAAATACATTTCTAGAATTTTTTTAATCTTTTTATGAATGTTTGTTAAGCGTTGGGTTTATGTGCTAGATTCTGAAAGGCTAAAGAAGTTTTTGTAACTACATTTGTAAATTTTAAGGGAATTTTTCTTCATTTTTAAGATTAAACCTTCAGGTCTTAAAATAACATTTTGTTTAGAAAAGGTTATTTGATTTTGTTTTTGGGGATAATTGATTCTTGTTTTTTCTTTCTATTTTGAAACTCTCACTCCCAGTGAAATTGAAAAAAAATATTTCCTTCTTTTGCATTAGGTTTCCGTTTGTTTTTTCTTATTCACTTTTGCTGCAAAAATGAAAATCTAAAATTTTGTTTACTTTATTTCTTTATTTATTTTAATGTCATTAGTTCTTTAATATTGAAAATGAAAGAATATAGTGAACATTTTCTTCTTTAGTCTCTTTTTTTCATTCATAGTTGGCTAATTTCATGGTAGTTAGGTCTTGTCAAGAAAAAACCAAAGTTCATTGAAAGATGTTTAGTTGTGTTTGACATTTCAAAAGGAAAAGAAAAACAAAAAAAATTAAAATCTTTTAGATTTATTTCATAAAAGTTCAAAAAAAAAATCATCAAAGAATGAGTACTTGCAATTTTTAGTCAGTGTTCTTATAGTTGTTTATGTTGAATTTGAAAAACACCATCAGTTGCACTTCTAGAACCTTGAGTAAAAATAAAATCCTTAAAAATAATGCTTAAATATAAAATATAATATAAATTTTATCTTTATCTTAGAAAAAAAACAAGTTTATGGTTTTTGGCCTTAGATTAGGTTTCCAAATTTAACTTTATATGTCAATTCTATTATTTTAAACATAGAAGTTTATTAATGAGTGGAAAAAGTCTAAAATTCTATAGGTGTTTATGGGTAAGCTCCTTTAACAACGGGGTAAAGAATTAAGACACATTTGGGTATGTGAAAAGAAGGACCCATCTCTAGCTTATATTAAAATTTATAGGCTTTTGTACATATGGATAATCTTATTGGGCATGATACACTTTGGATTTTCTCTTCATGAAGTTGTGAGCGAAGATAGCCTACCCACATGCATTGTTTCAACTAATGAATATCCACCCAGTCACTAATTACGAGTTGGTAGGTTAGTTACCTATCCAAGGTTCCTCATAGGTGATTAAATGGGGGGATTTTCAGTGGTACTTGAGACATACATTGCATCATTTATTTAGTTCTCCTAAATGATACCTCACAAAGTGAGGTTACTTTCACTAATAAAGGTTATGTTGAGAGGTTAGTGTAACAAATTATTTCACTTTTGTTGGTAATTATTGGGTCCTAATCATCCTAGGATTTCCTCCAAAAGGTCTCTTATCCATCTTTATTATAGCATCATATTTTAATCACCCTAAGGAACAATTTTGGATAGTAGTTTGAATTTTGTTTCTTTATTGTCTTTTATATTGGCGTGATTTGTGCCCTTAGTTTTCCTTAGGGATTCTTTGGATTTGTCACTTTCGAATATTTGATACAAAGTGTATGATAGACTGCTTCACTAGTCTAAAAATGTTTATGGCCTCTTTATCATAATGGTGGAGCTACCTCTGTAAAGGCATATACTAGACGAAACTAATTCATTAGAACCAATAGAGTCAGACTCTTCAGAAATGAACCCGACAGAAGAGGGGACACATATTGAGAAGGGCCAGAAGATCAAGGTTTTATTTGTGACCTAGAAAATGTGTTCCTCTTCCAAGTTTATTTATGTCTAGTCCTCAAGATAATATTGATCCTATTAAAATTTAATATACTATTAATACTTTTGGATTAAACATTAACACTTTGGTTGTTTTTTTTGGGTTCTATTGTGATTCAATTTTTCTTCCTTCCACTTATATTTGGTTTTCCAACATGAGTAATCATTGTCACACTACTCAGACCAAGGGAATCCACATTTCCATCTCTACCATCAATGGAAGAGGATTTAACCCTCATATTCCTACACTCACATGATCAGTTCTATCCCTCAAAAATTTTGGGGATGCCCTTATTCCTAGTATTAGTTGGGGCACTAAACCCACTACTTCACATGTTGTCAGTTATTTTTCTTTTTGGATGCTATTAGTTGGAATTTGAATGATATCATTGTATTATTCCATAGTATTTACATCCCCTATTTTAAACATAGGTATTTATTTGACTCACCTTTAGGGTTTCCCATTTAGAGGAATACATTTTCCTCCTTGAAACACCTCCCTCTAATGTTGGCCTTTCCCGCCTCTAGAATGTTTTATGGGGGGAAATCCTTTCCAATAATTTGGTGGTTAAATGGCTCGAACGTTTGTATCTTCCTATGGTCCAGCTAATAATATCCATTTTTCTGATTTTATCATTACGGGAGTAATGGTTTCCCCTCTTCCAGGATGTTGGTTTCATCTATGCCATTTTAAAACTTTTAGAATCCTGAGAATGGGAATTTTCCCCAATATGGGATGTCGGTAGGATGCAACCCATACTAAGCCTTTGGGAATCCCATGAGTGAAGGAATAAAAACCCCATTCTGAACCTTGATATTGTTGTAACTATTCATGTCATTATTGTTTGTAGTGACATTTAAATGTCAACATGGTAATGGACCAAATTGAACATTTTAAAAGTAATGCATGTAAACATTTTCTTTGATAAATAGAAATGTTAAGAAAACAAATGGGAATGTGAGCATATATATATAATATGATACCATGAGTGGGAACTAATGACGGCTAATGATAAATTAAACATGTTGCTATTGCAAGGAAAACCTCACCTAGTTACTTATGCCAAATTTTGAATTTGCAATTTTATTACCTTATTTTCACATTAGCCCATAATTCCTTAAATGATTTAGTGGGTAGTTAAATCAACCACCTACTACATTTATGGACATTGAGTGGTGGTTTTTTAGTACTCTAAAAAAACAATGGGTAGCATGAGTAAGTACCCATCATGAAATTTTAGGGTT
This sequence comes from Pinus albicaulis, assembly GCA_034641835.2. NCBI lineage: Eukaryota > Viridiplantae > Streptophyta > Pinopsida > Pinales > Pinaceae > Pinus > Pinus albicaulis. The sequence goes on from CM076578.1 coordinate 1,679,780,504, forward strand.
GACCCATTAGTGGCATGGTAAAATGGGGAAAAACACATCGATCAGACATCCACGACTTCATGGAGGCCATACCCAAAGAGAAAATAGAAACATGGGTGTCGAAAGTTGTGATCTTGTGAGAAAAGGGATTTAATTTTCAAGTGGAAAGTTTGTTGCACTATTTTGTGTGTTTATACTGAGTTTTGGGTTCCTAAAGATGCCTAGAAAGGTTCTAATAATGGATTGGAACATTAATGGTTTATTTTTCGATGTCTTAAAATGTTTTTTTCATGCCCGTTACTCACCAGAGAGCTCTATAACTTAGTTGTGTAGTTGAGGATGCTAATTAATGCATGTTCGGATAGTATGATAAGAAATAGGCATGAAAATATCCAAGAGACTATAGATTAGTGAAGGGATTTTTATATTGCTCTGCTTGCTATCTAAGAGGCATTTGGGATTTTTGGAGACCCCAAGTTCAACAAGAAAAAATTTTCTCTAAGATTTTTTTCTCTGAAGGAGAGTTACCTTCTCCCATAAGTGTTAATAGTTTTTCCTTGTGGTATCATAATCTAGTTAGGGGATGGCCAACTATAGAGATAATTTGTGTAGTTGAGCCTATGTTTGGATGAAAAGTAGTCCTTACCAAGTCAATTTCGAGCTTCAAATTACAAATAAGTATTTATTTTTATTCCTATGATTATTGTTGATTTTATCTCTAAATTTTGTTGGTATAAATAGAGATGAAAAAATTAGGTATTCTCTTGCATGGAAGTTAGAATGTGGTATATGTGTTAAATTTCAATACAAATATGGTACGGTGATTAAAAGTGTGCATGTCTATCACTTGATGCCTCCCTCTTTTCACTAGTTATAGGGATATGATATAGGTATGGTTTAATCTATACCATTGAGCTTATATGAGGAGTAAATATTACTTGCTATAAATTTCAATAAAACCCATTGAGGTGTAAGTGCATCTCTAGAGTAAGAATATACTAATGCATTGCCCAAATATCTATTATATACGAAGGGATAGTATAATTAATGGATACATGGTAAATTTGGTTATTTCAGAGGAGAGTGAAATTTTTAATGTTTAATTTCTGTATAAAAATTTATCCATATGATTATGAGATATATAATTATTCATGTAGAGATATAAAGCTATGTTTGATGTAAATATTTTTGGGATTAATTTATTTCTAAGTAGTGAAATTAATTACACTAGTAAAACCATATAAAATAGTTGGTAAGAATTGATAGAAATCAATCCATAATAAGCATCAAAACACTTACTTCATGATACATAAAAAAATCATAAGAAATAACTAAATTATAACTTTACTATTATTATTATTATTATTAAAATAATCAATATATAATTTAAAAATATATACATTTAAAAAAACATGGAACAAGATTCTTAATCATGGAGATTTATCCCTACTTTAACATTGATATTCTTAATATGTATGTAGACTTTGATAGGATACCATGGTTTATCAACACCACATTCACAAAAAACCATAATTCACTTCATATGATACATTTTCATATGATTTTTTTTTAATTAATCGATTTAATTAAAACGATAAAAAATGCATAACAACTTTGGAGATAAATCTCAACCTTTGATTTGTGTATCCTACTAGGAATATTCTAAAATATTCTACGGAGGTTAAATCTCTATCATCCACGTAGGAAGCCTTATTCCACGACAAGCACACAACATAATAATCTTCCTACTTAAATTTATGCAAAGTACATAAATTTTGGTGGCAATAAATGTTTGGAAACTTTGCATTTATCTGCATAAATGTGGTAAGTATGCTCATTTACATATGATCTGCCTATTTTTGTGTAAGAATTTCTTAAACTATGGTGAGAAGTAATTCCTTCCAATTATGTTTATTTACTTGAGTATGAAGAATGTTGGTAATTTCTTCTTCCTAAGAATTGGGTTTGAATCTTCAATTTTATAAGTTCTTCTGTATATCAATGTCTACATAGATTTTTAGGTTAGCAAATGCTAGTAAGGCATATTGTTTACTTAAGTGAATGCGATAAACTATAAATTCAAGTACAACGCATTTGAGGAGATAATTTTTCTTCAATGCAGTAGATATAAAAAAATCTGTGTATGCTTATAATCACTTACATTCATGAATTTATAATATAGGAACAAGAAGGGAATTATGGGAAAACAAATTTACCCAATCTACAACAATTTGGTAACATTGAAAAAAAATCTTCAATAGAGATGATCCTCTTTAATGTCTAATGAAAATTCTTTTAGATTTTTTTTTATAATGTAAATTCTTTTAGATTTGTTGTAGAGCTTGCAAAAACCTACTCCATTCTGGATGATGAAACTCTTAGGAATTTTACCAGGTAAAAATGTTATTTTTTTCCACATCTACTAATACCATTTGAGGTACTGTTAGCAATTTTACCAGGTAAAAATGTTAATTTTTTCCACATCTAATAATACCATTTGGGGTCATTAGATTTGATAAAATTTCTAAAGGTGAAACATTAATTTTTCTTGGGACTTCTACCATATAAAAGTGTTATTTTTTTTCCACAATTTATAATACCAACTAGGAAGTGAAGCACGAGATCCAACAATGGCTAGACTTCCCATTGCAAACCATTGGGTTGTATAGGCATTCTATCACAGAAAAAAGTGAGGTGAAGAAACAGTTGTAGCATTTATTAGAACACGACGTCATTCGACCGAGTACGTCACCATGTGGGTCACTTATCATTATTGTGCTAAAGAAGGTTGGGACTTGACAAATGTGTATAGATTACAAGGTATTGAACAAAATCATGCTTAATAACATGTACCCTCTACTCATGATAGATGATATTTTGGATTAGTTGCACCATGAAAAATACTTCACTAAGATGGAATTAAAGCCTGGATATCACCATGTTAAATTTAGAGAAGAAGATACCTAGAAAACTTCCTTCAAAACTAGGAAATGTTTGTATGAGTAGTTATTCATGCCATTTGGGCTATGTAAGGCACTAACTATATTTATGAGGTTAATGAATGATATACTACACCCTTTTATATATTCATTTATTATTTTCTATTTGGATGATATATTGTCATACAATGCTACCTAGGAGGAACACATCTCACATATGACATAGGTTCTAGAGACATTAAAGGAGCACCAATTGCTAGCAAATATTAAGAAGCGTGAGTTTTTACAATAATATTTGGTGTATCTAGGGTATAAAATCAATGGAGAAGAGTTGGAAATGAACCTTTCCAAGATGGAAGCCATCCTGAAATATTTGGTGCCTACTAATGTTTTTAAGGTCAGGATTTTCATTGGGGTAACCCAGTACCTAAGATATTTCATAACCTTGTTTTTAGCATTAGTAGCACCACTCCACACCATTGCAGCAAGTGGCAAGAGTTTCCAGTGGGGAAAGTATTAACATGTGGACTTTGAGGAGCTAAAGAAGAAAACCAGACAAGCACTAGTTCTAGCATTACCAAGCTTGCAACAACCCTTTTAATTGGAGACCAATGCGAGTGGGTATGTTATGGGAGAAGTATTGATGTAGGGAGGAAGTCAGGTATGCTATCATTATGAAGTATTCATGGGGAAGTTCTTAACTACCCTAACTACAATAACGAGTTTTATTACCTTGTGCAAGTTGTGAAGAAGTGGAAACATTATCTTATGGGAAATGAGATAGTAATCCATATAGATCACCATCCACTATAGTACATGTAGGTACAGAGTAAGCTACAACATATGAGACATTACAATTTTATGAGGTTTCTACAATAGTTTCATTTAGTGATCAAGTACAAGAAGGGAAACACAATATTCCTAAAAAGAAAAATGATGAAAAAAGAAAAAAACTAATAAGGCCTAGATGAAAACCTCTATGAGGCATCTGAGGCCAACTCCAAGGTTGAAAACCTCTTGAGGCATCCCAGGAGAAAAAAGAGAAAAAAAAAATATCCCCAGGTGAAAACCTCCTCTGAAGTGCCAAGGTTAAGCATGCAGGTTGAAAAACTCCACAGAGGCAGCTTGCTTGTCTAAAATAAGAAGAAAAAAAATGGAAAGAAAAAAAAAACAAAAGAGAAAAGAGGAGCATAAGGAGGGAGCACTTACACCATTTCTGCTAACATTCTTCGTCTTTTGAAGGACTACACACATGGCAGATTTTATGGCTACAGGGAAAAAACTACAAGTATCCCTCCATAATTCCATCTATACACCCCATCTCCACACTCCCAACTCATATAACCATCTCTCCACCATCCAATCAACAAGAAACTAAAATTTTTCCTCCCTGTTGTGATGCTACAAGAGGGACCTGTATTGCTACAGGAGGTCCTGTAATGCTATAAGAGGGTACTGAGAGGCTAAAATAGGGGGATACAATGAAAAGGATGGACCAGAAGATGATGTTGCCTCTAGTAAATGATAAAGGGGGTTCCTCCAATGATTCCTTCATCTCCCATCCATTCCATTTCACCAAAACTTTCTCAAAATTTCCACTCTGTCTTACCTCTAAAAAACACATAAACCTGTGTTTTTTTATTCCTCCAACATCTACATCACTTCATCATGAATATAACCCTATTATCATGAATTTTCATCACTTCCCCTTAACACCAACATGTAGAATGAAGAATTCAAGGTAGGATTAAATGATTGCTACAAGGAGAGAACTCCTCTTGTAGTAGCCTGTGCAGTCATAACATAAATACCTGAGATCCATTTTTTTCACCCACAGGAAGCATGATGGAGCCATGTCTACAGCCAAGAAGGGATACATCCTCCTTAGTAAGGAATTCCACTTGCACCAACAACTTAGACATCAGGGAGGCACCTGCACACACACATCAAATTTATCAGTGAGGGTATCGTCAAGTTATGAAGACATGTACAAAAAACAAGAAAAAGAGTCAACTCCATTTGAGATAATGATGTTATTTAGCCCAAATCCAATATGCAACCATATCCAACAATTTGATCCACGGGTAGGCTCAAGTATGGAAACCCTCACCTCTCCCATATGCATAAAATGAATCAATTGTGTAATGGTTGAGAAAGGAGTTTTAATAGGCTGGAGGTGGCCAGTGAACTTGACCACCCTCAGTTAGTGAACTCAAGTTTGTATTATTCACCCATGAAACATGGAGATTTCAACTCAAAGTGAGGCGGTGTTCATGAATAGTGGGGTGATAATCGTGAGGATAGGAGAAATGATTGCACAGAGTGAGGACAATGGTCCAAAAAAAGGAAACTCATGTATATTCCATGTCACCAAAGAGCTCTCAACCTTTACCCCAAAGAAAATATTATGTACTAGGCTCAAATTCATTCGTACCATCTCTCATTTCAAAAACAGTTAGAGGAAGTACGCATTATTGTTATCATACCATCTAGGGTGCCACCGAGAAGTTTTGAACCTTGCCTGTAGGTGTTATAGGAGGAACCTACAGGAAGGTCTGAGATGCTACAAGAGGGCTGAGAAGAAGCTACAAGAGGAATTGAAAGGTGAAAAAGGAGTCTCAATGGTTGGAAATTGTCTCCAAACCATCATACACATCCAGAGTTGTTTGACAAGAAGTAAGTGGCATCCTCCTTCTTTTTTTTCCCATCTACTTTCTTAATAAGTTAGCCTAAAATTTATAGCCTATAATAATCAATTAAGAAGTAGGAGGTATTTTTGGAGATTTTTTTGGTTAGAAGAAGAGAAAAAAGAGTTCGTTTGATATCAATTCTAGCATTTGTCTCCCTCACTGATACCAAGGAGTTTAACATTGTTTCACAATTGAGATTGTTTTATTTATTTTTTGAATTCCACATCTAAGTAACACCAAGGAGGGATGGTAAAAGAAATGGGGGGAGGATTTAACAACAGAGAACCCAAAGACACCAAGAGGATTCACCAACACCCTCCTGTAGTGAACATCTTTAGAAAACATCAATGGTTGGGTTTCTTTGAGTTGTTGAATTGGTATGATGATGATCACACTCATGAATTTTCCATGGCATTACATTCTCAAGGAGAAGATAGTGCCACTACTATTGTGAGAGGGTTGTATATCTCTATAAGTACTTAAAGCATAAGCCGAGTGACCAACTTACCTCTAGGAATGCGGTGGAGCAAAGAAGAAAAGGTAGTGAGTGTCACAACTAGGCAAAAATTCTTCATTTTTAAAGAGAAGCCGTGGAAGATAAGAATGGAGTAAGAAGATAAATCCTACCTTACCCCTAGGATGAAGTGGCTTATCATATCTTCAAGTATACATCTTATGAAGGGATATTGAGTGTTGTATATGCCTACCACTTCATATTATTCCATGAGTTGAGATTCAAAGAAGAATTTCCTCTCCCTCAAAGGCTTAGTGTTCCCCATTTCCTCCTACATTCAATCATTGAGATGAGTTATAAGGTGAGGGAAGGACAACACCATCACTTAGCTCACCATGGAGTCATCAAGTTAATTGTGATGGATTATTTGAGCCACTTAATTATCCTTGTCCTATGGCCTAAATTTGTATACATGGATAGGGAAACTTTCATTGAAACCCAATAAACCACACCTAGAGGAACACCAGCCTCTAGCAGTGGAGGTGAGGAAGGAAAAACAAAGGAAGAAGAGGGAGGAAAAACATAGGAGGAAGAGGCAAAAAAAACAAAATAAGAGGAAAGAAAAGCCGAGGAAGAGGGGGAAACAAAAATAGAGGAAGGAGAACATGAATTAAAGGAGAGGGGAATAAACCAGTAGAAGGAATAGTAAGCCCTAAGGAGAATTCTAAAACCCAAGAAGAAGAGAAACAACCACATCAAACAAGTCTCTCTCTAGGGGATAATGAGCAAGAAGTAGCTGCAACATTGGCTACATTGGGCACACCTGTCAAGCCCAAGAGGAGATAACCAAGATAAGGTCCCCTATATTTAAAAATAAGGAAAAGAACCACAATTAGGTAGGGAAAACCACAAACTCCTACAAGGGTCCTTATCATTATCGATGAGTCTCAAAGTAAAAAATAAGAAGTAGGACCGAGTGAGGGAAAGATTCAAGAGGTAACTTCTCCTAAGACCAAAATCAAGTCACCTGTAGCATCTGTGGGTGGGCCCACCACTAGGGTAATGACCTTCAAGAAACCCAAGACACAATTTTCCTTTGAGCAAGCAAAAAAAGAGAGGGTACATGAGAGACAAGGGTTGCTACAGGAGGAACAAGGGTTGCTATAGGAGGAACATGGGATGTTACACGAGCATAAAAAGGAGCTACAGGAAGAACCAACCACCTCAAAATCAGTTGAAAAGGTATTCGAAGAGCTTCAAGATCATAATCCACAACCTAGTTTGGGGTCCTACTACAAATTCATTGAGGGAGGAAGGATTATCCATGAAGAATTTGTAATCCCATGCCTCTATGATTTGGAGATAGAGAGAGGAAAAACTCACAAGTGGATGGACTCGTAGAGGAGAAACTCATTAAAATGGGCAAGGAATTGAGTGCTTGGAGAAGTTAAGGTAGACTATTATGAAGGAGAAGCTATAGGAAGAAAACAAAGGGTTGAGAGGGAAGCTGCATTAGAAAGAAACACAACTTTCCACCATGGAAAGTCTCTCTACAGAAGACCTACAATGTAGGAATCCATCAAAATCCTATGCTCTCTTCCTCAAGGAAAAATGGCTGCAGTTCCAAATAAAAAATCTAGCACAATACGAGTCTCTTCCTTTCCAAGACGACAAGAAGTTTATTGAGTTTTGAAAAAAAACTAGTATGGAAGAAAGAGAAAAGTTAGCTGAATTCTATATGCACAATTTCATTTTGAGAGATTTGAATTTATGGGATCCCAATTCAAGATTGGGACACATGTAGCTAATGGATTTAGCATCTTGTTTGATTCATGAAGAGACAAGGGCTAAGGAAGTGAAAAAATTAATGACAAAAGAAGAGAAGGAGCCCTTGTATATCATAGTAGAGCTAGTGAGTCCTAAGGATGTCATCAACAATCATAACATCATCTCCTATGATGTTTTTTTAGCACCCAGATACATTAAAACCCAGGAGAAATCCATTCTGCACTTTGAAGAGACTTTTATAATGTTGGGAACAGAAATTTTGCAAGCTTTCCAGAGAAGATGGCATGCCTTACCCCACAGTATACAAGTCAAAGACTAAGGAATGCCTTGGAGAGAACACTATTGTACAAGAAAGACATGTAGAGGATGGATATCAATTGGATATGACTCAAACTCATTCCACCCTTGCTACTAGGCTTACAAGAATGAAGGAACCAAAAATAAGAGCACAAGGAATGGATTGAGATAGAGACAAATGCTAGTTTTTACCGACTAGAAGGCACGCCATATGAGGTTCCTTGGGATGTCAGAGAGACCACCAGAGCCATGATATAGATTCACATGGATGACTAAGTTGCTGAGAGAATGAGAAACACTTTCATCAGGGGGTGATGATGAGTCCCATCAATAGGTATATCTTGAAGATCATTATGCTATCCTACAACCTTAAAAATATCCTTTCCTCACATTAATTCACTTTTTTGTTATAATATGATTAGTAAGAAGAGTATAAGGTGTTTTTCATAGTATGCAGCCTAATGTGGTTTAATTGTAGGAACGAGAAGCAATTTTTAGGAATTTACTGTACAGGGGCTTGATGGAGACAACCAAGAGAGAATCTAGGGGGTTTTTCCACCTCCTTAACTCCCTAACTCAGCTTGGGATCACAACATCCTTTCTCACCATTTTGAATTCATTGAAAACTGAGTAACCCCTAGTGAAATTGAAGCTCAAGAGGGACCAAATCCACCATTTATGAGATCAAGGAGGGAATCACTCCTATTTTCAAGGAAGCTTCTATCATCTACCCTATTGTATAAATAAAAAATATGAAAATATCATTAGGATTCAAATTTTTTATTAAGCTAGGAGTAGTTATTGAGCTCAGAGCTTGACATTTTCATTTTTAACTTTCATGCGATGTATGAGACTATTATTTTTTGATAATGAGAATTTGGTTATTAAGCTGCATATAAGTTAGTTTGAGAGGGCTAAGACCCTTGGGTTTAGGGCCAACCTAGAGGCTTTGGTCCCTTTTTTGTACTCTTTTTTTGTTCTTAGTTCCAACCATTTCATAGATTTTTTTCATTACAATAGAGGTTAATCTATAAAAACCTATGATTACAAGCTTCTATATCACTGCTCTTGTGGGAGAATTGTTGGAAGGATTTACAATCTAAGTCCAAAACCATTGTGTTTATGAATAATTGGAAATAGATAGATGTTAGTTGTCCTTATTCATATTTTGATTCTGTAACTTAGGAGTCAGTTCAATGATCACAATAGTGTTATGGCATAAAATAGATGTTATTCAAATTCAACTCATATATTCCATCATAATTTATATCACTGTGTTAATGATAAATGGATGTATGTATGTGGCTAGTCGCAAGAATGTGTTGATCTACATGTGATGGCACCTCTTTCATCTCCATTTTTTACTTCTCCATATTCTCCTTCCATCCCTCAATTCTGCTCCCAAAACTATGTTTCCATAGTCACTCTACCTAGGAAATTAAGAACACCATGGGCATTCATCCTAGTGCAAGACATACCTCTAAGAGGTCCTGGGCTTGGCTAGGAGGCTTCCCCAACCTTCCTTCAATCCCTCCTACCTTCATCCACCTCTAAATTCCCTCAAGACATAATCTCCACCCTAAAATGGCTCTAAGAACCCCTCTTGTAGCATTACGGGTCCTTCTATAGCAATACAAGAACTGATATAGAAGCACATGTAGCACCACTTTCCTTCACCTATTTTTCTCCCCACTTTAGCCTTAACTTAGTAAAGATGAATAATGGCCCCAAGTTGTGATTTGATGATCAAGATAAGCTCCTATACCACTCCAACCATTCCTTTTTCTCACTATAAAACAAAGTAGAATTAGTGTTTTTCAATCACAAGCATGATATACATTAGAATTATAATTTTCAAGTAAGTGTGAAGTAGATAAATGATACATGCAATTATGTTACTCATTTTATGAATTATCAAAGATAAAGTAGCTTTACTTCTACAAGTATATTAGCCCTTTTCCTTTCATGTAATGTTAATTAGCATCCACAAGTTGAACAAATGGCATTTTTTCTCTTTCATAGTCAGAATCAGTTTTCAATTGTGCTTTCATCAACAAGATTTCACTATAGTTAAGTAGGATGAATGCTTGCTAAACACCTTGATCTAATGTCACGACTAAGGGTTGCATGAGTAGAATCCAACCTACTGTGCATATAGAATTGTCACATCTAAGTTTATACGAACCCCTGGTTTATAAATTGAGTTGAGGAGCCCTTGGGAGTTTCAACACTCTTGGTGCAATAAGAGGGCTCACCAAATAGTATGGGATTTCTTACCTGTCATGGAATACTAAAAGTGCACAAACCCTCAGATTTTTTCAAAAATATACTTTAGATCACGCTTTGAAAGAGAAGGGAAAGGATGTGATCCTTAAGGATATAACCAAGGAGCTTAAAAAAAAGGAAAGAATAATCATAAAGAGTCAGTGCAATCCAATGAACAAGGTTTATCCTATTGTGGTCAGGTAACAACCTTGCCATATGCTCTACTCAAAACTTCCAATTTCTCTCAATGAAATTTCTCTTATGGAACATTCAAGAGCTCAATATCAAGGTTAAGAAAATATATCTAGGCATAAAATACAAAAGGAGAGGCTAGCGATAATGATTTTGAAGGAAATAAAAATGATGAATGACTGGTTGAAAACAATAACATCCTATTGTTGGGTAGAGTGTCAATCAATGACGATAGAAGAAAAATGGAATCCTAAGGGTTTAGCAGTCTAGTGGAAACCTTATGAAGTTGAATTCCAAAACTGGTTGGCCACTTATAACACTCTTACAGACTAGTTTCATCATATAGGCACTAAGGAGTATGTATTTATCATAGCAGTATATGGTCCATCCTCTATGGGAAATAAAATTAACTTCTTACACTAACTTGTAAATATTGAATACATTGTAGAATACTCCTTGTGGATAGTTGGAGGATATTTTAATCTTATCAAATCACTGTAGGAGAAAAAGGGAGGGGTGTGATGATTAGACACAACATCAATAGCCTTTGATGGCTATATGTAACAATTGAAGCTTATGGATACACCCACAATTAATGTTCTATTCACTTGGAATAATATATGATGATGACCTCATCAGATAGCAAGTCAGTTGGATAAATTTATTTTGTCTAAAGGGATCCTTCAAAAGGATATATTCTTTCAAGTCTCTATTTTTCCCTGCATGGAATCAGATCATTGGCTGATAAAATTGGAAATTGAACTGAAAGAAGGTTCCTCCAATCAACCCACTTTGAATGATTACAGTTTTAGTACCCTCTATTTTTAGATTTATTAAACAAATGGTGGAAGGATTTACATATAAAATGTATATCCACAATTCACGTTTTCTAGGTTAAGTTGAAGGCCATAAAGATTATAATTAAATGATGAAATAAGAATTTTTTTGGTAAAATCTTGGAGGATAAGATACTTTTGGAGCAAAGGATGGAAAAAATATAACAAAGAATAATTCTTGAGTGATGATATCAGGAATTTGTAGCAAAATAAGGGACAACACTCATCAAACTAGAACAACGTTACAAATAGGAGGAGGAACTATGGAGGAAGAAACCAATGATTTAATGGCTAAAAGTAGGAAAACAAAATACAAATTGTTTTCATAACTCCATGATTTAACGCTAACACATTAACAAAATATTCTTTATTACATCTAAAGATGGAGACAAAAAGCTTCAACACCACGATATCGAGCAAGAATTGATTGCTTACTATAGGGATATTCTCACAGAGGACTCATACCATTGACAACATGTTGTCAATGATGTAATTCAATATATCCCCCAATTAGTAAGTAATGACTATAAAATTGCCTTGATGAGGCCAAATTCATCTCAAGAGGTGGAGATGGTAGTCATGAGCATGTTGAAGAAAAACACACTAGGACCCAATGGTTATACCTCATATTTCTTTCAAAATTGTCAGAGTTTCTTGGGAAAGGAAATCCATGAAATAGTGGAAGAATCACGCCAAACCATGACTTTAAACCCCGCCCTCAATGCTACCATTTTTACCTTCATTCCCAAAACCATTCATTCAAAGAGTCCTAGTGGTTTTCACCCAATAGCACTCTGCAAATTTGTTTACAAAATCACCCCATCAGTGATATTAAAAAAACTAAAGCCTATCTCGCCATTCCTTATTTCACCCACCCAAACTAGTTTTAAGAAGGGATGCCAAATTTTAGATGGAATAATTGTGACACAAGAAAATATTCACTTCCTTAGGTTGAAAAAGAGGGTAGGTATTCTTATTAAACTTTATTTTTCTAAAGCATATGATCATATGAGTTGGAATTATTTGTTCTAGGTACTCAACATCTATGGATTCTCCGACTAATGGATATAGTGGGTATCATCCTATATATCGATAACATTTTTCTCAATACTTATCAATGGATCACCCTCAGATATATTTTCATCCTTTAAATGCCAAAATGAATGAGATCTCTTATCTCCTTTCTTATTATTTTAGCAATCGAGGGCCTTGGAATAATTATTCAGAGAACCTGTTCTTTGGGTCATTTGCATGGGTTAAGATTATATGGCACAAATTTTCCTATCTCACATTAACAATATGTTGATGATGTGGTCCAATATGGGCTTCCCACAATAAAAGAGGGATGTGGAATCATTAAAATTCTACAACTTTTCATGGAAGCGTTTGGTACATTGGTCAAGAGAGAAAAGACAAACATCTTTTTTTAATTGCCCAGATTTCGTTCAAACATAGTTAATATGAGTATTGGGCTTTAAAACAGGAGTCCCAAGGAAAATTTTAAGAAACCCCCCAAATTTATATGTATAGTAAATGGGCGAATCCAAAATGTATATAGAAAAATGTATAGGTTACTTGTTCATTGATATAATATACATATATAATTTTTTTCTGAATCTTTCACTAAATTATAATATTTTCTTAAATATTGGAGAATTTTTCACTAGGTTATAAAGTATTGAAAAATATTGATTAATATTCTAAAAAAATTGGAAAAAATTGTAAAATATTAGTGATTCGTTACAAATGTATAGAAACATATGTAATAATAAGAAAAATATTTATTTAAAAACTATGATATACAATTTTCCATGTTTTGGAAAAGAAAAATCATAGGTAATGTTGCTCTAGGTTCTTGTTATACACTATTGAAAATATTTTTTCATGTTTTTATTATGTTTTACCACAAATGTCTTATCACATCCCAAGGGGAAATTAATTGGAAAGGCACCCCCAAAGGCATGTGATGTTGAACCAAATAAATTCTTTTTCTCAAACTTGGTCTTTATGCATCTAGATAACCCTGTCATATTCTATGTAATTCATATTCTATAGGCTTCACATGAGAATAAGGTCTATGAATAACTATATCAAAATCATGAATATTTACATAAATTCTTTTGTTTTCTTATACATCACTTTTCTAAAATGTAGATACTTCTCTAATTCCTCAAGTTCAAATAAACCAACAACTTTAAAATATTGTGTTTCATTATAATATTTAGGTTTTTCACCTACTTTTGGATCATAACTATTGTAGTCGTTGTTGCAATTTATTCTACAGTTAACAACTCTAATAATGTTGACTTGGTAAAAAAATTATTTGAAATCGAACAAAATAAAAAATGAGAATGAATGGAAGATGAATATGCATTGAAACTTAATTTCCTACACGATGAAAAAAAAGGTAATAACGCAAACTCATTAAAAATCTACAATGGGTGAGTTAAAATTCTAACACAAAAATAAAAAATAGTCTATGCATGTTCATTACTTGGAATAATATGTCACAAAACAATGATCATCAAGGGGCTTTTCATTTCAAGAATAGTACTACACTAAACAATCTATCGTTCTCAACTAATTACATGTGATGTTTTTTTGTATTGGTATCAAAGTATAATTGCATTAGATGAATTTCCTTCTCATGATAATATGAATTCTATGATGAACACATAGGATCCTAGTGCATAGACCATTTTTTTCTTCACTTAACTAAGCAGAGCTCATTTTCCTCTCTTAACAAACAATAAGTATTTTTAAAGAAAATATAAAATAAAATAGTAGATTCTAAAAGGTGAATATTCTTTTCTGACACCACAACGTGAGAGGAAATAAAAATAAAAATAAAATAAAACATATATACTTCGATAATAATATATAAAGAAAATAACAATTATTATGGAAAACATATTGAATGCCTAGATAATAAGTGAAGTCATATATTAATCCTAATACCATATCAGTCTCAAATGAAAATGACAAAAAAACAAACAAAATATATTTTTACTCAACAAAGGTCTTTAACTTTAACCGAACCCCTTAAATAAATAAAATAAGATGAAACAAATCCTGCCTTAACAAAAGGATTAATTAAACATCAAATAAAAACTAGAAGAATTTAAGAAATCATAATTTTTAACCAAAATAAACCCAAAATTTTGAAGCTTGGAAAACTGATCCAAATGCAACAAACAAACAAACCATTAAGAGTGACCAAGATATTAGAGCTACAAAAAAAAAAATCTTCTACTTGAAATGAACCCATTCGTGCTTAGTAAAAGCCTTGCTAAAGTACTTATTTATCCTTTAATACAAGGACACTACCTATGTCAAAATATATATCCTCACCTCATAAAATTATTGCTTCATTTTCTATCACATACAAGAAAGGGATAAAGTAATAGTTAATTAACAAGACATCAATCTTAAAAAACATTGCAGCAAGGAAATATGGATTCAATGTTACAATAAAGAATAGAAAGTATAGAACATGTTATTACCTCAAATGCAATGTAAAATTGACATATATTATTAGTATTGTTGTTGTGATAAATAATTTAGAACCTGCACGAAAAATAGAGGAACAACAAATTTAATCAAATAAAAGGAATCACTTCATTTGTACTATTCCATTCAATTTTTCTTACACAACCTATGGAACATGTATACCAAAATAAGTGTCCTTTGGGACTTCATATATATTGGAATAGATAAAATATTGTGGTATATCAATTTTCCATTTCTCAATTTCGTCATCATTTGCTTCATTGAACAAAATCTTTTCCACATGAATTGTAATTTTGATCCTCCAAAATATCATGTTACATATCAATTTTATTGGAGAAGTTTGTTTTATTGTCTTCACCCTTCTATCACAATATGATCGCCAAAGAGCTAGTTCTCTTTCAAATGGAAAATAGTTAATGTCATACTTTGTTACATATAATTTTAGGCATAATATCCATATGTTTATCAAGTTTGTTCCTCAAATTTGACTTCAAATATGATAGTGCACTAAACATCCTCTCATCCTCTACTGACCACAAAATCATGGTTTGACACAAATATTATAATTTGAAATATTATGATATGTTTTCTTGTCAGTATTATCTAGCATCTAAAATATTCCATAATCTTGTTATCGCACCATATTCTAGAGGATTCTCCAAAACATGAAATTGTTTCCACATTGTTTCAGCAAAGCGCATGGCTTGTTGAAACAATTTTGATGAATCCAAAATACCTTGAACTTAAAAAATAATAATTTAATATTTTAATCCATATTTTAATATTTTTTTGAAGCCTTTAATTAGTTTATAAATATTTTTCTTCGTTGGCTTCTTAATAATTTATGCCTCAAATTTCTCCTAGGGTATATTTTATTCTTTATATTGTTTAAAGATCTTTTCCATTCCTTAGAACCTATTTTCTTATTTCATGGTTAACTCCTTTCTGTTACCTTTATATTCTCTTTACATTACTAAACCCACCTCATATTTTATTTCTTTTTTTTCCTTGATGATGGGTGGAGTGTCCACTCGAAACATTGGACATTTCAAATATTGACACATAGTTTATTCCAAAAAAAAAATCTCAACGATGATTGAAAATGTTGATGATGAAGTAGCCTATGATATAAAACCTTCTGAAAAGGATAAAGATGATAGGATTCTTGTCAAGAGGTTTATTAAGGGATCACATGAGTTCCTACGAGACATAAAATGATCAATTAACATTAGGAATGTTGAAGGAAACTATCCAAATATGAAAATTAATCATGCCAATATATATGACGTGTAATAATTGGAGTAAGAATTCCTTTATGCATAATTTATATATTCATTTATTTTTTTATGATTGAATGCAAGTATAATAATGATACCAATGTTGGATATGATGAATGGAGAATCTTTTGGTATGACAATATTTTTATAATCCTTTTGATTCAACCATGAATTATTATCTTATGATTGATTCAATTATAACAAGTGAATTCCAATAGAGCTAATGTGTGAGACCATATTGTTGATGGGTACGGAAGGATATATTACTACACAAATGTGCACTTGTCTCCCTGCTTATATTTCCATTGTAGACTATAACCTTCTGGAAAATAGTGAGGAGCACTTATAAAGGAGAGTATTCCTAAGGTAATATATATTAGAGAAAGGAATTTCCTTGTAGTATGTTCGAGGTACATATGGGGGGTGACTAGATGATGTGTTGAGGTATTGGTTAGACCTTCCAATTGATGATGGTGGAATACATGATATAGAAATGTATGATTTTGAAATCAAGCGACAAGGATGGATTGAGTAGATGTGATCATGAGTATCGGCACATCGGTTTATTGGAATAAATATTTAGTTTCATTTTGTAATGGTAGGTATGCTAAGTAACACATGTAAATTGAAACATAGTTCCATTTAATTGAGTATGATTAACAACTAAAAATGATTGAATTATTAGTTTGTTAATATTACTCTAAGAACACCTCATGGATGGTAGTAAATTTTGAAATAAAGGATTATAGGCATAGATAATAACTTTTATTTGGTTGATTAAAAAATTTAGGTTGTAAGTGGAATGGTCTCAAATATGAAAATGAGTGTAATTCTGTAAGAAATATTAGGTACTACGCTAAGAGCCAAACACCATGAGAAGGAATCTCATACTTCTGAAATTTATGAATTGGACTTGGAATTTATAAGTTGTATATATATATATATATATATATAGTAACAGTATGTGTATGATACATGATAGATGATGGCTATTTAAGATGGAAAGCCTTGAAGGAAGGTCATTGTTATGACAAAGAAACCCTGTATTGTTATAACATGATATACATATATATATATATATGAATGAGAATATAGAGAAAAAAGAAAAGAAAATTCTTATTACATTATCTCATATATTGATAGATGTATATTGATAATAATTTTTTTGGATTAATTATAAATATAAATATAAAAAAATTACACTTTTATTTTATTTTTTATAATTATAAATAAGTGGATATTGTGAATCTCACTCAATAATTAAATTATATTATCAAAATTACAATCAAATAATTTCCTCTAATATCAATTTTAAAATGAAAAAACCTAATATCAATTTTAAAATAAGAAAAAAATGTTTTAAAACATTGCATGGTCAGACAAATTTCTAGAAAAAAATTTAAAAATTAAAATAATTATCAATTTTAAAATAAGGGAAAAAATGTTTTAAAACATTTCATTGGTTATACAAGTTACTAGAAATAAAATAAAATAATTGAAAGAAAAGTACATTAATACACTATTTTCTTACCACATACCCTCATTAATTAAATAATTTATCATGAGTCCAGCTTCAGATTATTAATGTTGCCCCAAAAAATCATTTAAAATCATCCACTTCCCTCTCATATAGCTATTGAAACTTCTTATATATATTGACTATATGGTATAAGTCAATATCAAGTTAATTTTGGTTGATTTGGGGTTTTTATTGTCTTTCAGTAAGGAAATATAAAGAAGTATGGCACCTCGTTCGTTCCCTCCACCCATAGATGTCAAATCTCAAAGTTTCTCACAGAAAAATTGGTCAGCCTTTCTTAATATTGGATCTACGCATATTAGAAGTTCAGAGTGAAGAAATGAAGCAAATGTATTGCCTCGCTGGAGACCAACCCAAAAGCATAAGAAGCTTATGGAAGAATCCAACCCAAAAGCATAATAAGATTTAGGAAGAGTTATGTGCAAAATGCGTCTGTATTAACCCTACTCCAGATGAGTTCACAGATATTGTGAGTTTACTCAAACCCTAGAGATGTGGAAGAAAAGAGTGTTTTTTATTGATTTCAAAACACTCACTACAACAAGATATGGAAAGAACAAAAAATTTCCATGCATGAGTCTTCTCAATATGAGAAGGAAATCACAGAGCTCTCTTTGGGGCCACCCTACACCCCTTCAACCCCTGGTAAAATCTACATTGTTTGTTTATGTTTTTCAATAATTTTAACTATTTTCCTAACACATTCTTATTTTGTGGTGTTGTCTGTGTTCAGCCCCAACCTGCAACATTACTTGCGAGACATCGATGAATATAGCTACATTTTTATCTCAAGTAAGTATATTATAGATTCTCAATTTCTATGATTTGGATATTAATCGGGAAATATTTTGTTAAATGCATAAAAAAGCGATCCAAGTTTTTTTCAAACAGATTTGAGCATAACTCATTTCAGGTTTCAAAATGTTCTCGAAATTTTGATGGATATATACAAAGTTAAACAGTTAAAAATTAACTTTTTTCATATCTATCGGATTACCAAAATATTGAGAAAAATACAATTAAAATGAAAAGATAAATCAAATGCTTTGCTAGTCTAGTTCTTCCTTATTAGATTTCCAACCTATTCAAGAAATGCAATGAGCCTTCAGTGTTAAAATTTAAATCAAATATTTTCTTTTGTTACATACGTTTCCTCTTCAGCTGTCAGATATTACATTTAAATCCAAATTTCTTCGCTTTTATTATTGATTTCGAACATATATGCACATGAATTTTCCCCACTCTCAACCAATTTTCAAAATGCTCAAATACGTTGTTCATATTCTAGTTTTCAAAGTTCTCAAATATGTTGTTCAAATTATCATTTAACTTACAGTTTATTTAATGAGTAGGGACTAGCAATTTCAACAGAATATGAAAAGAGGGGAGAATTGCTCGAATTATTCCCTCTACACCCAGATGGGAACCTAAGGCCACTAACGCTAAAAAGAAAGGGAGGTGATGGATAAATCACTCTTCGTACTGCATATATTTAGATACAAGAAGGGTAGTGAAGACTCAAATAATTAAAGCTATCTCATTTTTACCTTATTCAGTGAATCTTTAGTATGTGGCTATTTAGAGATTATGTATTATCATAGATCTCTTATGTAACTGGACAACTTCATTACTCAATTTATGCCTACGTTTGATTCTATAATAACTTAGATATCTTCTGTAACTGGACAACTTCGTTACTGAGTTTATGCCTACGTTTGATCCTGCAATAGCTGAGAAGTTTTGTATGCAATCTTGAAACATTTGTCGAGTAATTCTTTTAAATTTAAGAATGTGTCTGTATGAATGATAAGACCGTCATTGGATTTGGAAGATTATTCCTTAAAAATTCATCCGAGTTGATGTAATAACCTCTCAAATTATTAGTAACAGACTTTACGATGGTATTGGATGAATTTTTCTTGCAAGGAAAATGTGGCATTCCCTCCCATGTTAGTTATCAAATTAGGTAGAAGTGGCGAAAACCTCAAATAGGGTTAATATTTTTGAAACTCAGTGTTCTTTTGTGATTGTATTATTTTGTTTTTTATATAAGATTAAGGCTATGTTAAAAGTATTATATATTTTCCTTAAAAATTTTAATGGAATTGGTTAAAATATTTTATTTTATTAGATATCATTTCTGGGATTCAAATGCATTAATTTAGTCATTCATCTATGACCATTTCCATGAGAGGCAGTTGTAACTGACTAATTTCTCATGATTTTTGAATAGTCCACTTAGCACTCATTGCATCAGGTGATGCTCACAGGGGTGAAGAAGTGGGATTGAAACTAGTGAAATGAATCACATAGCGTCAATCATCACTTCCAGGGCTTGCACCCGGTAACCAAGACTTCCCGAGAGGTCACCCATCCTAGAACTCCTCTGGCTTAAGCTTGCTTAACTGTGGAGTTTTCCCCACAATCAAGCCCACTTAGCTTGCTACCCATTTGTAAAACCTTAGCAACTATTGTGCCTCATGAACCATTCAGGAAGAGATCCCTTTACTCTTAGTATTTTAAGTATGAGGGGTTTCCGCAGCGCATTATATTAGACATCATTTTTGGGATACAACTGCATTAATTTAGTCATTCATCTATGACCATTTCCATGAGAGGTAGTCATAACTGACTAATTTCTCATGATTTTTGAATAGTCCACTTAGCACTCATTGCATCGGGTGATGCTCACAGGGGTGAAGAAGTGGGATTTAAACTAGTGAAATGAATCACATAGCGTCAATCATCACTTCCGGGGCTTGCACCCAGTAACCAGGACTTCCCGGGAGGTCACCCATCCCAGAACTCCTTTGGCTCAAGTGCGCTTAACTGTGGAGTTTTCCCCACAATCAACCCCACTTAGCTTGCTACCCCATTTGCAAAACCTTAGCAACTATTGTGCCTCATGAACCATTCAAGAAGAGATCCCTTTACTCTTAGTATTCTAAGTATGAGGGGTTTCCGCAGTGCATTATATTAGATATCATTTTTGGGATTCAACTGCATTAATTTAGTCATTCATCTATGAACATTTCCATGAGAGGTAGTCATAACTGACTAATTTCTCATGATTTTTGAATAGTCCACTTAGCACTCATTACATCAGGTCATGCTCACAAGGGTGAAGAAGTGGGATTGAAACTAGTGAAATGAATCACATAGCGTCAATCATCACTTCCGGGGCTTGCACCTGGTAACCAGGACTTCCCAGGAGGTCACCCATCCCAGAACTCCTCTGACTCAAGCGCGCTTAACTGTGGAGTTTTCCCCACAATCAAGCCCACTTAGCTTGCTACCCCAATTGCAAAACCTTGGCAACTATTGTGCCTCATGAACCATTCAAGAAGAGATCCCTTTACTCTTAGTATTTTAAGTATGAGGGGTTTCCACAGTGCATTATATTAGATATCATTTTTGGGATTCAACTATGTTAATTTAGTCATTCATATATGACCATTTCCGTGAGAGGTAGTCGTAACTGACTAATTTATCATGATTTTTGAATAGTCCACTTAGCACTCATTGCATCGAGTGATGCTGACAAGGGTGAAGAAGTGGGATTGAAACTAGTGAAATGAAGCACATAGCGTCACTCATCACTTTTGGGGCTTGCACCCGGTAACCAGGACTTCCCAGGAGGTCACCCATCTCAGAACTCCTTTGGCTCAAGCGTCCTTAACTGTGGAGTTTTCCTCACAATCAAGCCCACTTAGCGCGCTACCCCATTTGAAAAACCGTAGCAACTATTGAGCCTCATGAACCATTCAAGAAGAGAACCCTTTACTCTTAGTATTTTAAGTATCAAGGGTTTCCGCAGTGCATTATATTAGATATCATTTTTGGGATTCAACTGCGTTAATTTAGTCATTCATCTATGACCATTTCCATGAGAGGTAGTCGTAACTGACTAATTTCTCATGATTTTTTAATAGTCCACTTAGCACTCATTGCATCAGGTGATTCTCACAAGGGTGAATAAGTGGGATTGAAACTAGTGAAATGAATCACATAGTGTCAATCATCACTTCTAGGGCTTGCACTCGGTAACCAGGACTTCTCGGGAGGTCACCCATCCCAGAACTCCTCTGGCTCAAGCACGCTTAACTGTGGAGTTTTCCCCACAATCAAGCCCACTTAGCTTGCTATCCCATTTGCAAAACCTTAGCAACTATTGTGCCTCATGAACTATTCAAGAAGAGATCCCTTTACTCTTAGTATTTTCAATATGAGGGTTTTCCATAGTGCATTATATTAGATATAATTTTTGGGATTCAACTGCGTTGATTCAGTCATTCATCTATGACCATTTCCATGAGAGGTAGTCATAACTGACTAATTTCTCATGATTTTTGAATAGTCCACTTAGCACTCATTGCATTGGGTGATGCTCACAGGGGTGAAGAAGTGGGATTGAAACTAGTGAAATGAATCACATAGCGTCAATCATCACTTCCAGGGCTTGCACGCGGTAACCAGGACTTCCCGGGAGGTCACCCATCCCAGAACTCCTCTAGCTCAAGCGCGCTTAACTGTGGAGTTTTCCCCACAATCAAGCCTACTTAACTTGCTATGCCATTTGCAAAGCCTTAGAAACTATTGTGCGTCATGAACCATTCAAGAAGAGATCCCTTTACTCTTAGTATTTTAAGTATGAGGGGTTTCCGCAGTGCATTATATTAGATATCATTTTTGGGATTCAACTACGTTAATTTAGTCATTCATCTATGACCATTTCCATGAGAGGTAGTTGTAACTGACTAATTTCTCATGATTTTTGAATAGTCCACTTAGCACTCATTGCATCAGATGATGCTCACAGGGGTGAAGAAGTGGGATTGAAACTAGTGAAATGAATCACATAGCATCAATCATTACTTCTGGAGCTTGCACCTGGTAACCAGGACTTCCCGGGAGGTCACCCATCCTAGAACTCCTCTGGCTCAAGCGCGCTTAACTATGGAGTTTTCCCCACAATCAAGCCCACTTAGCTTGCTACCCCATTTGCAAAACCTTAGCGACTATTGTGCCTCATGAACCATTCAAGAAGAGATCCCTTTACTCTTATTATTTTAAGTATGAGGGGTTTTCGCAGTGCATTATATTACATATTGTTAGCGCTCAAATCTACCTTAGGATGAAATGAGGTAAAACTCAAGGCTACATCAAACCACGCTCAGCCTCGTAGCTAGCCCTACAAGGACAGGAGAGGGCTCTCTCCGGGTCTATCTCGGCAAATGTTTTCAGAGGGGCTGAGATGACTTATAATGAACAATGAATACTGATTTTAGGCTAGTAAAGAGATAGGAATGTTTTATTTTGATTTTTTGGGTTTTCGTTGGAGAAATGGGAAAAACAATTTTTGGGTCCGGGGATAAGGCCAGATCTTTGCAGAATTCGAGTTGGGGCGAGGTAGGCAATAGTCTTGATGCTTTTGGTTGAGTATATGGATAGATCAGAACGACAAGGAGCTGAAGAGGGCAAAGAAGAATTTGGATCCTCTCCAAACAGGCGAAAACATACAAAACTAAATGAATTCAAAGGCAGAGCACTGTAAACAATGGATTCAACCTCATTTACTCATTCATTTTAGTTTCAGAAGCATAAGAAGGGATGACATACATTGAACGTGAAATAACTTACAATAAACTGAGAGAAAACACCATCAAGAACTGAAAGCCACAAGAATCCCAACAGGTGCTTCAAAACCTCTGATCTTTCCTTAGCCAAAATATGAAAAATATGTACAATAGTGTGCCAAGAGTTTCCCAAGAGTCCAACCTATACAACCTCTGAAAATGATTGAGAAATTACATCATATAGAGCATCCTAAACCCTTCCCATGCCTCTAGGGGTCGAATTCCTCCTTCTAGGAGCAGTTCCAACCAAATTCTAATCAAGGAACTAAAATCTAGGCAGCTAACAACTTGCCTCTAAAAGAGTGGAAACTGATTCATTTACATGATTTTCACTTTTTTGAGAGTGAATCTTCTAGAATAGGTAAAAATGAGCCAAAGTTACATGCCAACCATCAATTTACATCATGAAAACCCAAAAATTTCATCCTCAAGCAAAAATGGTCCCAACTGGTCGAAATTCTGAGCTGGAAGTTGAAAAATCAGCCAAAAATCTATGTGGGTAGCGCGCATGAGTTGTATGGGTAGCCGCCCTTTAGCCTGATTTTGAGGCACTTCCCGGCATCCAAATTGAGCTCATGATAGCTCGTTGGAAAGCCCTGATGTTGGCTATCCAACCCAAGTGGAATTTCCCAATTTGGAGCTCATTTTCCCCTCCAAAACTTCATTCTCCCATAAGTACTTCCTGCTGGTGCAAAAGGTGGCAGCAAGGTGGTTTTCATGGTGTTTTTGGGCCTTTTGACCATCCAGAACCTGATGAAATGCTTCGGAAATGCCTGAGCATGCATAACTTACCATGAAAAACCCAAAAATGCAAAGATTTCCTTCAGCAAGTGTCCCGAACAAAAGTGAGCATATCGACGCGCTACCCGTATAGCGGAAAAATCTGTTTTTGGACCAAAATATTTCAAAATAACAAAAATTTCTCCGAATTTGCTCAAATTTGGAGCGAAGACCCTCCATCATGTATCATGCCCAGCCAACAAAGCCTTGGCCAAAATCCGGAGTGGATCAGGCCTTTTCCGCCGTTTTAGTGCTTCGCTCAACCTCCTCTTCAGAATCTTCATTCTTGCTTTGCA
This sequence comes from Pinus albicaulis, assembly GCA_034641835.2. Classification (NCBI taxonomy): domain Eukaryota; kingdom Viridiplantae; phylum Streptophyta; class Pinopsida; order Pinales; family Pinaceae; genus Pinus; species Pinus albicaulis. The sequence continues at coordinate 1,679,804,983 of CM076578.1, forward strand.
GACGTGCATGCGGGCCCAATAATGACCTTTCATGTGACGAAGCATGTCTTTCTCTCTATTGGCCTTTGCCAAATACTTCTCCAGATGAATGTTAACATGCGTGAGTACAGAATCTCGATCGATTGGTGTCATGTCTCCAGGTCTCTTCCGGGCCAATTATCGATCCTCACGGATTCGCCGCAGCTCATAAAGTGTGTGCTCATCCTCTAGCTATTTTTTGCGCTGCTCCAGGTAATTTATCACCCATTGAGCCTTCTGCAGTTTATCTTTCAGCGTGTCATTCTCGGCCCTTTGCTCCTGGATGATCTCCTTCAATTTTGAGCTAGGAGAGCTCGCATCAACATCAATGATCGTGAAATCCGTGTCCCGGCCTCCGGATGGGCCCTCATCATGCATGGGCTTCTTGCCCCTGTCCTGGATCTGTACCTGTGCTGAAGAAGAAGGTGAGACCCCTTCCACATCATGTGGAGATAATACTCACTCTGCTGATGAAGTCGGCAAGACCCCTTCCACCCCGGGTGGACATAATACTCGCCGTGTAGCTGCAAATAAGGCCCTGTGGCCTCGCTGGTATGTCATATACAATGGAGCACTGATATGCTCAATCTCAAGAATGTCAGGCTGGTGTGAAGACTCTCCCGCATCATGAATTACCTCGGGAGGTGGCTGTGGCGCTGTGAAAAAGTCTCGAGAGATGAAATCCTCCCAAGTGATGCCCTGCTGTGGAATCACTGTCATACTCCTGCTCATAAACTGAATCTGTCTCTGACATGGCTCTGAAAACAAGATGTCTGCAATATGTATGTTGATATAGGTGTAGTGAAGTCAAAGTTTCAATGTATGCTCAAAACCCAAATATATTGCACATGTACCAAAACATCATAAGAAAACAAGTGACAGTGGTAATAGCTCTGTTTTAGTGGATTGGCATTAAAGACAGACTCTGTTTTGATCACAAGCGAATTTGAAAAATGAGTAGACAGTGCAAATGTAGTGTATAGCCCTTTTTAATGCTGGCCAAAATTTGTCAAAGGAGCAAACAAATATGGGACTATGTTTTATCAATGGAGAATGGGAACAATATGACAATGACCACAATGAAACAAATGGCCATGACAGTGGTAATAGAATGATGATGGCAGCAGTGGTAATATTATGGTGATGGAGGATATGGACAAGTCAACATAAGACTATGTAAAAACATGGCAGGACATGACAGCAGTGGTAAGATGATAAATTAAGGGCGGGAGGATTATGTACATAATGTGCTAGGGCGCCACTAGCAATACAGGCATGAGCATATATACCAATCATAAAAGTTCACAAACCCTTCACAAGACTGTCCATATATATTCGAAACCCTTAAGGAATAAATCTGCATATAAATTTAGGGTTTATACATTTCTCTTCAACCAAGGCTTGTTTCCGAACATTAATAACACCACAATCATGCTAAAATTTACTGAGCAACCTTTAGAAACCTACTTGCAAGTCGATGGAGGCGTTTGAGCTCAAAATCGGACGCAAAAACAAATTTTTTTGGCTTTGTCGCTGTATGGGTAGTGCCCCTGCCCAATGGGTAGCGCCCGTGTTAATTAACACTGGTTGTTGGTGTTATGTGGGTAGCGCACCTTATGTGGGTAGCGCACCTCCTGTATGGGTAGCGCACCTTATATGGGTAGCACACTACATAGTTCATTTTGCAGGAGGCTTTTGGAGGCCTTCCCGGTGTCCAAATTGAGCGTGTGATAGCTCGTTGGAAAGATATTGGAGTCTACTTTCCAACCCAAGTAGAATTTTTAAATTTGGACTTCATTTTCCCTATCAGAAATCAAATCTCCCAACACTAGTCAAAATGAGCAGAATGAGGCTGCCTCAAGGCAGAGCGTTGTTGCAGTCAACTTTTGAAGGTCTTCCTCAACTCCAAATTGAGCTCATGATAGCTCATTGGAAATATATTTGTGTCTAGTTATCCTTTGACTCATCAAGCAAGTCATTTAGCCAACCATGCTAGGAGAAATCTTGATTTTCCCAAGGTCACTTTAGAGGTGCATTCAATTCTCCTGAGGCAACGGTATTTTTGACATTTCTCTAAAACCATGATACCTGTGTAAAAATTGAATGAGTTTTTTCTTCCTTGGCATTTTTTGTACAAAAACCTCTCTCATTTTTCCAAAATTCATCTTTTCTTGCTCTGAAACATCTTTTGAGTGAAACTTATCCCGATGTGTGAAACAAGGAATTTTGTCGAAATGAAGCGAAATGAAGGGGATAAGGGGCTTCTAAATTCTTGGAGAAATTTTTGGAAGTAGGGGGGGATGTTAGGAAGCAGGGGAAAGTGGAATCTCAGAGATTGAGTGAGGGGAAGGGGTCCAAAAGGGCAAAACACAGGCCTAGCCTAGAAAATTACCAAGTTGTGGCAAGAAACTAGGGTTTGTGCAAAAATGAGGAATTTGGGGGATCTCAGTGATGGGAAGTGTTTAATAAGGTACATTAATGATAGGGGAAGGTGTGTGAACATCAGGATACAATTTTTTTCGATGATTTGACCATCCAAGAGGAATTACCTCCAAAACCCTAGGAGAGGGAAATGGACCTTACCTAGGCACAACTGAAGCATGAACGAGGTGTAAAATGACTCTTTGGAACCTTACATGATGATGAAAAACATCTAAATGATGGCACACTCAGCTGAATGGTGACATGGACCGACATTTGGACAAATTTGAAAAGAGTGAAAACAAACCCTAGACCTAATGCCTAGTGACCAAATTTTGCTTGAAGGCTCATTGAAATGACAAAATTTGACCTTGACACCTTAAAATCACTTTGTAAGAGCATGTTTTATCACTGAAGGAAAGCTGCAAAGGCTGACTCTAACATTTGCTCCAATGGGGATGGTAGCTCCTTGGAGGTGCCAAGAACGACAGATCTTTGGGAGAGCAGACCAGTGCCTTATCCATTGGGCAATGGAATAAAAAACTCAAACTGAAATGCATGACTGAAAAATGATGACTTGACGACACAAATTGAATCTCACTCAACTAAAAACTAACTCGATACTTAAACACAACCGACAAACTGGAAATATGCTCAAAGTAGAGCTTATTCAATACAACCTACTCTAATTGTGCTTTACACCACCCGATCAAGTGAAATGGAACAGCCAATGCAACCATGTAAGCATGATGGCTGTTGTTTGATTTCTTCCCACATGCTTACTGATGCACAGGAAAAGGAAAGAATCGAAAGGCAACTCCCATGGAAACTTTGAACCAAGTGGACTGCTGATAAACTTGCAAAGCACAAATTGACTGGATGACTGCAAGAATACTGCGAAAGGATCTTCATAAACATAGCTCTGGTCCAGATAATCTTCATACCTTGATCTTAAACTTTTCGTCACATCTGCGGTGCTTTTCTTTGGTGATTGCAGCAAGCTGTCAAAAGGATCCTTAAATTCATGAATAACCAAACACTGTTGCTGATTACAAACAGAACAAAAGTCTCCTTCATTAATCTCCTCATATGACTGCAAACCTTGAAATGAGCTTTGTAATGAAAAATCTGTTAGACAAGACAATGAAGGCAACTTTTGAATAAGATCATCATCAACATTCTTTTCCGGCACATGGTTAACTAATGAAGGAAAACTTTTACAGCAAACATCATCCAACACACGAGCAATAGGATCATAAAAAACTTGAGAAGACTGCTGCACTGTATCCCTTGAAACTGTATGACATCCTACTGGCTGTTCCTCTTTTCCTTGAGATATATTACGAATATTCTGCCTTATAAACTGAAATGCCTCGAAACAAAATGGTATAGAATTTTCCTGCATCATCAAATCATGTATTTCATCTTCCACACCTTCATCTGTAATCTGACCTTCAATTGCATTGGATGGCTGCAAATCTGATGCTACAAGCTGCTCATCTGAAGATTTACTATGCAATTTATCTTTCAAAAGCTGAAATGATTCAAAACATAAAGGTATGGAGTCACCTTGAATCATTAAATCATGTGTGCCCACTTCCAAGTCTTCAGCTACAACTTGACAATCAATGACTTTTGGGGGCTGCAAGTCTGAATATGAGAAGTTTTCGTTGCCCTCAAGACGATCCAGATCAAGACTTGTTGATGTTTGATTTATGATTGAATGGAAGTTATCTCTAATGAGCTGAAACGAATCAAAACAAAAAGGAAAAGATCCTTCACTTACATCAAAATTTTCTGCACTTTCCTCATCATTGCCATAGCTGATATGCATCGGTTGATCACTGTACTCGAGCTGCTGAAAGTGAACTTCCTCCTCGCACAAACTAGCTATTGATTTGTCTGCAAGATTAGCTACTGTTTGGAGAACATAATCATCATCATACTGATCAAACTGAGGCAATTCATCAGTATAAAACACATCATCAAACATACACATCATATCAACAGCTCTCTCTTCTTCACAATGATCTATAAAACAATCACTATGACAACTGGGATCAGAAACAAAATGTTTTGGGTCAGTCGCTTGTTCTTGAATGTCATTTTCATTTTTTGCAGTCATTTTCCGCACCATCTCTTCTACTGCGTTTACGAAAAGATCAAGCTTTTCCTCTGAAAGTGTCAGCTGCTCTGAAACATTCTTCTTTTCTTCTTCCTTCAACCTTGCCCTCCGGATCAGAAAATGAGCCTCTACATTCACTGCCTTGTTCTGCATCTCGTGAAGTGTTGCAATATTCTTTTCTCTCAGCTGAAACTCCATTTCCAGATCAAAGGCACCCGGGTAGTGCAAGAGAGCAGATCTAGGAGAAGGTCTTATATCAACTAGCATCGAATAATAAACTTGGTTAAATCTGGCAGAAAATTGTTGTACTGTCTCCCCTGGCAGTCTTTTCAGCTGGTTATACTCTTCTATAATCAATAAAAAATTCTGTCCGATCATCCACCTGTCAAAGAAAACTTTAACAAACTTCTGGAAATCTGAAATGCTCGCATCAGGCAGGGCTTTGAACCAACTCTTCACTTGGCCTTGCAAAGAAAGAGAAAAAAGTCTGATACTAACATCTTCGTCATCAACTTCAAAAAGATCTAGAAAAGTCTCAACATTCTGCACATGTTGCTCAGCGTTGACATTGTTACGTTCACCATCAAATCTTGGTAGATATAGGTCATAATTTGTAGGAAAAGCATGAAGAACAGAAGGTAAAACAAGAGGTTTGTACCGATCTGGAATTTTACAAGGTGTAGGGGCATGTACAAGAGCTGTGGGATCAGTTTTGTTTTCTTTAGGCTCATCACTCTGAAGAGAGTCATCATAAGATGTGGGAAAAGTGAGGAGACTAGGATCAAAGGGAAACTCAACATTTACACTTTTTGAATGGGTCGAGTGAAGATTTTGATCACCTTTCTCATACAAAAAATTTTGAAAAACTTTCAGGACAGCTTCAAGACCAGCAAAGAAGTAATTTACAAGAAAGCATATTAGATCCTGAATACCATTCCACTTTAGATACCTGAACTTTGTGTAATATCCTTCCATTTTCTCAGAGAAAGAGTCAGTCCTCCAGTGGAGTCTCTACATTGAGTTGGAGTCACCAGGTGAATGATTTCACAGAAGCAACTTCTTATGTCGATCACCATCCCCATACCATCCAGCCATCGGATCTAAACTCGCTCATCCAATAAGGAGATTCTCAAATCAGGGACACATTCTGGCTTCGGCAGGAGGTGGCGGGCGACACCTCTATACCTCTCGCAGGCAATGTATGCCGATTCGAAGGCTACCTAGCATGACTTCGAGACTCGTCTATAACAATAAACGAAAATACGTAAACCCATTTTGCATTGATGGAAATACATACTATGTTAGCGCTCAAATCTACCTTAGGCTGAAATAAGGTAAAACTCAAGGCTACATCAAACCACGCTCAGCCTCGTAGCTAGCCCTACGAGGACAGGAGAGGGCTCTCTCCGGGTCTATCTCGGCAAAATATCTTCAAAGGGGATGAGATGACTTATAATGAACAATGAATACTGATTTTAGGCTAGTAAAGAGATAGGAATGTTTGATTTTGATTTTTTGGGTTTTAGTTGGAGAAATGGGAAAAACAATTTTGAGTCCGGGGATAAGGCCAGATCTTTGCAGAGGAATTCAGATTCCAAAGGCCAGGTAGGCAATAGTCTTAGTGCTTTGGTTGATATATGGATAGATCAGAATTACAAGGAGCTGAAGAGGGCAAAGAAGAACTTGGATCCTCTCCAAACAGGCGAAAACATACAAAACTAAATGAATTCAAAGGCAGAGCACTGTAAACAATGGATTCAACCTCATTTACTCATTCATTTTAGTTTCAGAAGCATAAGAAAGGATGGCATACATTAAACATGAAATAACTTACAATAAACTGAGAGAAAACACCATCAATAACTGAAAGCCACAAGAATTCCAACAGGTGCCGCAAAACCTCTGATCTTTCCTTAACCAAAATATGAAAAATATCTTTAGTGTGCCAAGGGTGACAACCCCAGTCAGCTTATCAACCTCTGAAAAAGCTAATTGAAAATTACATCATATAGAGCATCCTAACCCCTTCCCATGCCTCTAGGGGTCGAATTCATCCTTCTAGGAGCAGTTCCAACTAATTCTAAACAAGGAGCTAAAATCTAGGCAGCTAACAACTTGCCTCTAAAAGAGTGGAAACTAATTCATTTACATGATTTTCACTTTTTTGACAGTGAATCTTCTAGAATAGGTAAAAATGAGCCAAAGTTACATGCCAACCATCAATTTACATCATTAAAACCAAAAAATTTCATCCACAAGCAAAACTGGTCCCAACTGGCCAAAATTCTGAGCTGGAAGTTGAAAATTCAGTCAAAAATCTATGTGGGTAGCGCACCTGAGCTGTATGGGTAGCGCGCCTTTCAGCCTGATTTTGAGGCACTTCCTGGCATCAAAATTGAGCTCATGATAGCTTTTTGGAAAGCCCTAGATGTTGGCTATCCAACCCAAGTGGAATTTTCCAATTTGGAGCTCATTTTCCCCTCCAAAAATTAATTCTCCCAGAAGTACTTCCTGCTGGTGCAAAAGGTGGCAGCAAGGTGGTTTTCATGGTGTTTTTGAGCCTTTTGACCATCCAGAATCTGATGAAATGCTTTGGAAATTCCTAAGCATGCATAACTTACCATGAAAAACCAAAAAATGAAAATATTTCCTTCAGCAAGTGTCCCGAAAAAAAGTGAGCACATGGACGCGCTACCCGTATAGCTGAAAAACCTGTTTTTAGACCAAAATATTTCAAAATGACAACAATTTCTCTGAATTTGCTCAAATTCGGAGCGAATACTCTCCATCATGTATCATGCCCATCCAACAGCCCTATGAAAATCGGATCAGATGGATTAGGCCACTTTCGCCGTTTTAGTGCTTCGCTCAACCTCCTCTTCAGAATCTTCATTTTTGCTTTGCAGACGTGCATGCGGGCCCAATAATGACCTTTCATGTGACGAAGCATGTCTTTGTCTCTATTGGCCTTTTCCAACAACTTCTCCAGATGAATGTTAACACGTGTGAGGCAAGAATCTCGATCAATTGGTGTCATGTCACCAGGTCTCTTCCGGGCCAACTGTCGATCCTCACGGATTCGCCGCAGCTCATAAAGTGTGTGCTCATCCTCTAGCTGTTTGTTGCGCTGCTCCAGGTATTTTATCACCCACTGAGCCCTCTGTAATTTATCTTTCAGCATGTCATTCTCGGCCTTTTGCTCCTGGATGATCTCCTTCAGTTTCGAGCTAGGAGAGCTCGCATCAACATCAATGATCGTGAAATCCGTGTCCCGGCCTCCTGATGGGCCCTCATCATGCATGGGCTTCTTGCCCCTGTCCTGGATCTATACCTGTGCTGAAGAAGAAGGCGAGACCCCTTCACATCATGTGGAGATAATACTCACTCTGCTGATGAAGTCGGCAAGACCCCTTCCACCCCGGGTGGAGATAATACTCGCCGTGTAGCTGCAAATAAGGCCCTGTGGCCTCGCTGGTATGTCATATACAATGGAGCACTGATATGCTCAATCTCAGGAATGTCAGGCTAGTGTGAAGGCTCTCCCGCATCATGAATTACCTCAAGAGGTGGCTGTGGCGCTGTGAAAAAGTCTCGAGAGATGAAATCCTCCCAAGTGATGCCCTGCTATGGAATCATTGTCATACTCCTGCTCATAAACTGAATCTGTCTCTGACATGGCTCTGAAAACAAGATGTCTGCAATATGTATGTTGATATAGGTGTAGTGAAGTCAAAGTTTCAATATATTCTCAAAACCCAAATATATTGCACATGTACCAAAACATCATAAGAAAACAAGTGACAGTGGTAATAGCTCTGTTTAGTGGATTGGCATTAAAGACAGTCTCTGTTTTGATCACAAGAAAATTTTGACAAATGAGTAGACAGTGTAATGTATGCAACAGCCTTTTGTAATGCTGGCCAAAATTTTTCAAAGGAGCAAACAAATATGGGACTATTTTTTATCAATGGAGAATGGGAACAATATGACAATGACCACAGTGAAACAAATGGCCATGACAGTGGTAATAGAATGATGATGGCAGCAGTGGTAATATTATGGTGATGGAGGATATGGACAAGTCAACATAAGACTATGTAAAAACATGGAAGGACATGACAGCAGTGGTAAGATGATAAATTAAGGGCGGGAGGATTATGTACATAATGTGCTAGGGCGCCACTAGCAATACAGGCATGAGCATATATACCAATCATAAAAGTTCACAAACCCTTCACAAGACTGTCCATATATATTCGAAAGCCTTAAGGAATAAATCTGCATATAAATGTAGGGTTTATACATTTCTCTTCAACCAAGGCTTGTTTCCCAACATTAATAACACCACAATCATGCTAAAATTTACTGAGCAACCTTTAGAAACCTACTTGCAAGTCAATGGAGGCGTTTGAGCTCAAAATCGGACGCAAAAACAAAATTTTTTGGCTTTGTCGTTGTATGGGTAGCGCCCCTGCCCAGTGGGTAGCACCCGGCAAGTGGGTAGCGCCCGTGTTAATTAACACTGGCTGTTGGTGTTATGTGGGTAACGCACCTTATGTGGGTAGCGCACCTCCTGTATGGGTAGCGCACCTTATATGGGTAGCGTGCTACATAGTGCATTTTGCAGGAGGCTTTTGGAGGCCTTCCCGGTGTCCAAATTGAGCGTGTGATAGCTCGTTGGAAAGATATTGGAGTATAATTTCCAACCAAAGTGGAATTTTTCAATTTGGACTTCATTTTCCCTGTCAGAAATTAAATCTCCCAACACTAGTCAAAATGAGCAGAATGAGGCTGCCTCAAGGCAGAGCGCTGTTGCAGTCAACTTTTGAAGGTCTTCCTCAACTCCAAATTGAGCTCATGATAGCTCATTGGAAAGATATTTGTGTCTAGTTATCCTTTGACTCATCAAGAAAGTCATTTAGCCAACCATGCTAGGATAAATCTTGATTGTCCCAAGGTCACTTCAGAGGTGCATTCAATTCTCCTGAGGCAACGATATTTTTGACATTTCTCTAAAACCATGATACCTGTGTAAAACGTGAAGGAGGTTTTTCTTCCTTGGCATGTTTTGTACAAAAACCTCTCTCAGTGTTCCAAAATTCATCTTTTATTTCTCTGAAACATCTTTTGAGTGAAACTTATCCCGATGTGTGAAACAAGGAATTTTGTCGAAATGAAGCGAAATGAAGGGGATAAGGGGCTTCTAAATTCTTGGAGAAATTTTTGAAAGTAGGGGGGGATGTTAGGAAGCAGGGGAAAGTGGAATCTCAGAGATTGAGTGAGGGGAAGGGGTCCAAAAGGGAAAAACACAGGCCTAGCCTAGAAAATTGCCAAGTTGTGGCAAGAAACTAGGGTTTGTGAAAAAATGAGGAATTTGGGGGATCTCAGTGATGGGAAGTGTTTAATAAGGTACATTAATGATAGGGGAAGGTGTGTGAACATCAGGATACAAGTTTTTTCGATGATTTGACCATCCAAGAGGAATTACCTCCAAAACCCTAGGAGAGGGAAATGGACCTTACCTAGGCACAACTGAAGCATGAACGAGGTGTAAAATGACTCTTTGGAACCTTACATGATGATGACAAACCTCTGAATGATGGCACACTCAGCTGAATGGTGACATGGACCGACATTTGGACAAATTTAAAAAGAGTGAAAACAAACCCTAGACCTAATGCCTAGTGACCAAATTTTTCTTGAAGGCTCATTGAAATGACAAAAATTGACCTTGACACCTTAAAATCACTTTGTAAGAGCATGTTTGATCACTGAAGGAAAGCTACAAAGGCTGACTCTAACACATATCATTTTTGGGATTCAACTGCGTTAATTTAGTCATTTATCTATGACCATTTCCATGAGAGGTAGTTGTCACTGACTAATTTCTCATGATTTTTGAATAGTCCACTTAGCACTCATTGCATCGGGTGATGCTCATAGGCGTGAAGAAGTGGGATTGAAACTAGCGAAATGAATCACATAGCGTCAATCATCACTTCTGGGGCTTGCACCCGATAACCAAGACTTCCCGGGAGGTCACCCATCCCAGAACTCCTCTGGCTCAAGCGCACTTAACTATGGAGTTTTCCCCACAATCAAGCCCACTTAGCTTGCTACCCCATTTGCAAAACCTTAGCAACTATTGTGCCTCATGAACCATTCAAGAAGATATCCCTTTACTCTTAGTATTTTAAGTATGAGGGGTTTCCGCAGTGCATTATATTAGATATCATTTTTGGGATTCAATTGCGTTAATTTATTCATTCATCTATGACCATTTCCATGAGAGGTAGTCGTAACTGACTAATTTCTCATGATTTTTGAATAGTCCACTTAGCTCTCATTGCATCGGGTGATGCTCCTAGGGGTGAAGAAGTGGGATTGAAACTAGTGAAATGAATCACATAACATCAATCATCACTTCCAGGGCTTGGACCTGGTAAACAGAACTTCCCGCAAGGTCACCCATCCCAGAACTCATCTGGCTCAAGCACGCTTAACTGTGGAGTTTTCCCTACAATCAAGCCCACTTAGCTTGCTACCCCATTTACAAAACGTTAGCAACTATTGTGCCTCATGAACCATTCAAGAAGAGATTCTTTTACCCTTAGTATTTTAAGTATGATGGGTTTCCGCAGTGCATTATATTAGATATTATTTTTGGGATTCAACTATGTTAATTTAGTCATTCATCTATGACCATTTCCATGAGAGGTAGTCGTAACTGACTAATTTCTCATGATTTCTGAATAGTCCATTTAACACTCATTGCATCGGGTGATACTCACAGGGGTCAAGAAGTGGGATTGAAACTAGTGAAATGAATCACATAGCGTCAATCATCACTTCTGGGGCTTGCACCTTGTAACCAGAACTTCCCGGTAGGTCACCCATCCTAGAACTGCTCTGGCTCAAGCGCGCTTAACTATGGATTTTTCCCCACAATCAAGCCCACTTAGCTTGCTACCCCATCTGCAAAACCTTAGCAACTATTGTGCCTCATGAACCATTCAAGAAGAAATCCCTTTACTCTTAGTATTTTAAGTATCAGGGGTTTCCGCAATGCATTATATTAGATATCATTTTTGGGATTCAACTGCGTTAATTTAGTCATTCATCTATGACCATTTCCATGAGAGGTAGTCGTAACTGACTAATTTCTCATGATTTTCGAATAGTCCACTTAGCACTCATTGCATCGGGTGATGCTCACAGGGGTGAAGAAGTGGGATTGAAACTAGTGAAATGAATCATATAGCATCAATCATCACTTCCGGGGCTTGCACTCAGTAACCAGGACTTCCCAGGAGGTCACCCATCCCAGAACTCCTCTGGCTCAAGCATGCTTAACTGTGGAGTTTTCCCCACAATCAAGCCCACTTAGCTGGCTACCCCATTTTCAAAACCTAAGCAACTATTGTGCCTCATGAACCATTCAAGAAGACATCCCTTTACTCTTAATATTTTAAGTATGAGGGGTTTCCTTAGTGCATTATATTAGATATCAATTTCGGGATTCAACTGCGTTAATTTAGTCATTCATTTATGACCATTTCCATGAGAGGTAGTCATAACTGACTAATTTCTCATGATTTTTGAATAGTCCACTTAGCACTCATTGCATCAAGTGATGCTCACAAGGGTGAAGAAGTGGGATTGAAACTAGTGAAACGAATCACATAGCGTCAATCATCACTTCCGAGGCTTGCACCCGGTAACCAGGACTTCCCAGGAGGTCACCCATCCCAGAACTCCTCTGGATCAAGCGCGCTTAACTATGGAATTTTCCCCACAATCAAGCCCATTTAGCTTGCTACCCCATTTGCAAAACCTTAGCAACTATTGTGCCTCATGAACCATTCAAGAAGAGATCCATTTACTCTTAGTATATTAAGTATGAGGGGTTTCCGTAGTGTATTATATTAGATATTATTTTTGGGATTCAACTGCGTTAATTTAGTCATTCATCTATGACCATTTCCATGAGAGGTAGTCGTAACTGACTAATTTCTCATGATTTTTGAATAGTCCACTTACACTCATTGCATCAGGTGATGCTCACAGGGGTGAAGAAGTGGAATTGAAACTAGTGAAATGAATCACATAGTGTCAATCATCACTTCCGGCCCTTGCACCCTGTAACCAGGACTTCACAGGAGGTCACCCATCCCAAAACTCCTCTAACTCAAGTGCTTAACTCTGGAGTTTTCCCCACAATCAAGCCCACTTAGCTTACTACCCCATTTGCAAAACCTTAGAAAATATTGTGCCTCATGAACCATTCAAGAAGAGATCCCTTTACTCTTATTATTTTAAGTATGAGGGGTTTCTGCAATGCATTATATTAGATATCATTTTTTGGATTCAACTGCGTTAATTTAGTCATTTGTCTATGACCATTTCCATGAGAGGTAGTCGTAACTGACTAATTTCTCATGATTTTTGAATAGTCTACTTACTAAGCACTCATTGCATCAGGTGATGCTCACAGGGGTGAAGAAGTGGGATTGAAACTAGTGAAATGAATCACATAGCATCAATCATCACTTTTGGGGCTTGCACCCTGTAACCAGGACTTCCCGGGAGGTCACCCATCCCAGAACTCCTCTAGCTCAAGCATGCTTAACTGTGGAGTTTTCCACACAATCAAGCCCACTTAGCTTGCTACCCCATTTGCAAAACCTTAGCAACTATTGTGCCTCATGAACCATTCAAGAAGAGATCCCTTTACTCTTGGTATTTTAAGTATGAGGGGTTTCCGCAGTGCATTATATTAGATATCATTTTCGGGATTCAACTGCGTTAATTTAGTTATTCATCTATGAGGTTGTCGTAACTGACTAATTTCTCATGATTTTTGAATAGTCCACTTAGCACTCATTGCATTGGGTGATGTTCACAGGGGTGAAGAAGTGGGATTGAAACTAGTGAAATGAATCACATAGCGTCAATCATCACTTCCAGGGCTTGCACCCGGTAACCAAGACTTCCCGGGATGTCACCCATCCCATAACTCCTCTGGCTCAAGTGCGCTTAATTGTGGAGTTTTCCCCACAATCAAACCCACTTAGATTATATCGCAAAAATTATATCTAATATAATGCACTGCGGAAACCCCTCGTACTTAAAATATTTTATTTTATTTTTGAAATTTTTTCAGATAACTTTATGTGTGGGATTGAGGTTATATTTTATTTGAATTAAAAGTAACCAGTGTGTTGATTTTGAACCTATAATTTTTTTATTTTATTTTTTTTATTTATGATAAAATCACTTTTTAGTTTTTGAGTAATTTTTTTGGAATTGTAGAATCTAGCTTTGTATGTATTTAAAGATACATTTTAAGAAATGAAAAATAGCTAGAATTGTATTTAATAATTTTCATAAAAAAAAAAATACATATGTAGAATCATCATTTCCTTACTTTATAAGGAAATGTTTTCATAATTTTCATAAAAATAATAAAAATATAAAATAATTAGAGATCATTTACTTACTTCTCAAGAAAATGTTTTCTTACTTAATTAAACGAAACTAAGAATAAAGTAAAAAAAAGTTAATAACACCACCTAGAATTATTCCGAAATTGTGAAGGTTGTAAATTGTGAAAGTTTAAAATCCGTGGCTTCAGGGGTTAAATTTGACGGGTCCTCCTACCCATAATAGAATTTTTTTTATGATGATCTCATTTTTAAACAACCCTTCATATCACTTTTAGCATTTCCTTTTACGAGTTTCATCCAAGTTAAAATTAAAAAAAAACACACACAGAGACACAATGTATACTTGCAAATATTTAAGCCAATGCAATTAAACTTTGAAGAGATTAGGGTGAAAAACAACGTGTCATTGCTAAAAATAAATTTCCAAAGTTTCATTTTTAATTAGATTTATTCTTTAGAAAATATAACATTTTAGTTTAAATTTCAATAATATTTTGCTAAAATGATGTTGAACGTGTTGATATTAGATATTGTCAATAAAGATATTAAAATGAAAGTAAAGGTCACTTGAACTTACTGAAGTTAAGATGAATCCTTTCCCAGAGAAGAGTCTGCTACTCATGAGGCTTGGTTAAAGGAGGAGTCTCGTCTTGTAGGAATTCCATGGAGGAAGAAAAATATTCCATGAAATCAAACATTCTGAGCAAATTACAGGAATATTTTGTTTCAAAAATGTCTACCCTCAAGATATCAGAATTTTCCACACATTATAGTGTTGGAAAAATAGTCCAAATGATTTTTTAATTTGAAGCATTGATACAGAAAAATACTAAAATATTCTCACTATGCTATAACTCACTTAGATAAAGAAAACAACTATTTATATAAACATTATCTTCAAATTCAAACAATCCATAATCCCAATTTCCCTATTATCTTTAAATCTCTAGCTTAATGGGGAAATGAATTATTTACCCCTCCTAACAATATTTTAAAATAAAATGTAGAACATAAAAAACATACCCACTTCTAAAGCGTCATCTAGGGATGTATAACATAAAAAACATACCCACTTCTGAAGCATCATCTAGGTTTACAAAATGTGACTAGTGTACATCCATTTCAACTTTGGATCCACCAAACCTCAAAAGGGTTCAATTTTTTTTTCACTCAGTGAAAATAGGTTTGCGTCACAAGCTATTTGATATCTCTCTCGTGTTGGTAGACTCCTAAGTTAATATGGATCTAGTTTGGTTTAATTTTACCCTTTAAATATGTTATGTTCCACATGAATACCATGGGTAAATACCATGGGTTCTCATACGATGTGTCAATACCATGCATAAATACCATGAAATTATTTTTATTTTAATGTTTTTTTTTTTTTTTTTGTCAAGAGGGATCAAATCTCTTAAGATACAAACCTCTTTAGAGTGAAAGGAGATTTGATCCATCAGATTTAGAATTAATATGTATATAAGTTGTTTTAATTCCCCCTCTCCCTTAAAATAAGGTGGGCTAACCTCTAGACCTAATTTTTTTATAAAATAAATTTGGGGCGATTTGAAATATAAATTTACTTTTTTTACCCTCTCCCTTAAAATAAGGTGGGCTAACCTCTAGATGTAATTTCTTTATAAAATAAATTTGGGGCTATTTGAAATACTGAAATAATATACTATGATACAAAAAATTCGCACAATAAAAATTTAAAACCCTTTAATTTCGCTCATGAGAGAAAATTTTCTATGAAAATAACATTTTCCTTCCAAGTAATTGGGAGTAGCGTTGGTCAATCACTCAAACAGGGTTTCATCTTGGGAATATCTATTAGAGAAGACTTGACATAAGATAATCAATTGGATTGTCAGGAAACTGAATCTCCTGGGTCACCTTACACTGCTAAAAGAAGTCTTACAAGCAACACAAAATTGTAAACTAGCAGTCATACTAATCCCATTAGTAGTTTCCCATTGATTTAGATCACTATGAATTGAATTTTTGTGGAAGGGTGTTGCCAAAGAGCGTAAGTACACCCCAATCAGTTGGGACAAATTGGTTGTAGCGAAGCACATGGGAGGATTGAGACTCAAATATCCGTTGTTCAGTCAAACATATGCCATGAAATTATGGTTTCTTTGCGTTGAGGGAAGTTCGTAACTCTAGAAGCAAATATGTCAAATAAAATACATGCCACTTCCTACTCAGGAGGAGAGACTCAAATTTAGTGGTACCATTAAAGGATCACTCATATGGATATTAGATATCAAAGGAAAAGACCTAATCCATCGCCATGCATTTTGGGATATTAAAGACGAGAGAACACTGAAATTTTGGGAAGATTATTTGCAACATTACCCATGCTTATGAGAGTCCCAACAATTTCAACCAATACAAAACCTTTCCAAAATTCTTGAGGCACATTCATTAGATGACTTATGAAAACCCCATAGGGAGAATCAAGAATGGAGGGTGTGGAAGGAAAGAGAATATTGGTTAAGCCATAATGACAATTATCCTTGGAAGGATTTTCAAGAATTTTAGATAGTATATCCATCATAGTCTCTCAGTTACAGTATATTCTAAGATGGGGACATCAATCAACATGTACATTTACATTGAAAGAGGCATATGAAATACTTGCAGGTGTTCACATAGATGACAAGACATGACTATGGAGGAAACTATGGAATAATAATTGTTGGTCTAAACTTGTTATCTTCCTTTAGCTACTTGCACATGGAAGTACCACACATGAGACCACTCAAGGAGAAAAGAGTAAGAATGACCTTGAGTCTGTCCACTATGATTTCAAGAAGAGAAGACATCGTAACATATTTTATTGAATTGCACCTTTGCTCACAATGCTTGGGATATTATAATGAATATTTTTTGATGCCCTGCGCCTCACCCTCGCACAATAACAGACCTAGTAATTCAGTGTTTTGAAAACAATTTTTATAATATGATAGCTTTACAAGCTTGGAGATTTTCCTATTTATTTTTTATATGTAATCTCTACAACGAGAAAAGCCTCGGAGTATTTCATATAAAAATTAGGAATGTTGCTAGTTCACAAGATATTACAATTAATAATATCCGCGAGACACTAGATGCATCTTCTTTTACAAAAGAAGAGGTGTCAAATACAGGGATAAAGGATTATATTTTCAAAAATTTGGATTTACATACAAAAATGTTTAACCCTACACCCCTTCAATCACTCAGTTTGAGGCATAATGATATCAATATGTTCACACCACCTCCAGAACATTTCAAAATACTGCGTTTTGATGGAGCATCGAAGGGGAATCTGGGGCCAGCGTGGTACGAAGGTGTCTTTAGAGACGAGCACTCTCAGCATTTGCATTTTTTTTCTTTCTATTGTGGTACCACAACAAACAACATAGAATAATTCATTGGCTTAGAGAAAGGTTTGAAAATAGCAGCTTGCGAAGGATATACATTATTACAAATACATGGCGATTCTAATATTTCCATACAATGTCTTTGAAAATTGTTGCATGGGAAATCAGAGGAACATGTAAGTCACAACTGGTGGGTAAATAAGTTAATTAAGAGTGCTAAAAAATTTCTCTCATATTTCGAATACATTATCCCACAGAACACAAGGCATGAAGGTAACAAGGTGGAAGATGTATTAAAAATCTAGAGCATCTGCTCTCAAGGTCTCAAATATGATAAACCATCATCTAATGAGGCACTTATTGAGGTAATCCATCAAGTGCAAAGGTGTCTTCAAAACAATCGGGTACATGTAGATGGGCACCTATCAGATTCCAATCAGAACTGAGGCAGCAAGGGTATGGAACCATCCCCAATGGGGGTGAATTTATGGTTAGAAAAGGATCCAATTCACATGATTAACATGTGTGAGATTGTAGTGGCGAAGAGGAAGGTAGGCATGGGGACAAGAGAAAATGCCACAACTTATATGGATTTGGTTTATTTGTGGCTTCCTCATCACATATATGATCAACCTCTAATATTTTTTTCAAATCAATTTAAAAATAGGCAAGTGGAGGGAGAAGAATTCTTGTCCGAAATTCCTCTTGTTCATAGTTTCTAGAAAATTAAATCCATAATGGAGGCATTCCAGGGAAGAGCACACATTTTTTGGGTGTTTAATTTAGGATTTAATATGTGTTTCATAACACACACTTGTCCCTCCTTCATAGTTGTTCCTTCAAACAGTTGTTTTGGTCCATTAAATCCTCGGGTTGTGTGGGTTCTTTATAATTGTATGGATATCATCTCAAGGTGGTGGATTTCCAAGACCGTCTCCATGCCCGCATACCACCTTCTCTTCGCTTTCGACTACAGTCAATATACACTAGTGCTCTATGAATTTGAGATAGGTTCGTTAAGTTATTTACACCCATCCTAGTTACCCTTCTCTTATCATTCCATTTTCTCTCTTGTTTGGTTTTGGTTTGGCACTCTGGTTGGTTATAGTAGTTTCACATGTTCTTTGTTCTCTTTATCCATAACTCAATGAAGAGTCCTTCATTTGAATTGGTCACTATGTTTCCTTATGTGTCATCTCAAATCTTGGACTCAGCAGGTATATTACTTAGTTTCTCGATCCTTGTATGTGGTGTCTGGTACTCAAGCACATTTTCAATTTGGCCTTGATAGATGTTTCGTAATACCATTCCAAAGATTAGTCTACAAATGTTTTACCTGTCAACCCTTGTGAAGAAATTTTCAAAGAAATGTTGTTTACCTAGGGTGAGTACTTTTTTCAACTTATTTCATGGTCGATGGCATATTTTTGGAGTATTGTTTTCATTACCCTACCAATTACTAAATTCCTCAGTTGATATCCTTCTAGTATTGTAGTATTTGGGATCGAGTTATGCTTACATTCCCTGTGTTTATCCACACTACTGATTTCATCGTGATTTTCCCAACCCAACCAAGTTCGTCTAAAAAGACTCTCCTTATGGCACGTCAGCTTCGCCAACTACTCATGAGGATGTTGCGACATGAGTTTCTACCTCTCGACACCAACATATTTTTTATTGGAATTATGTGGCTTAACACTTTGATTTTGACCCTCTCGAGGTGAGGAATGAGATCGTTCATTTGGAAGAAAATGAATTTTGCGACCGAGAATATTACTCTGACTTTGAAATTAGCGGTAGCACCTTCAAATGGACTCCGGACCCAGGAAAATTCTACAAAAGGAGACTTAACTTTCTCCACTCAGTGGCTTTGCAACAACAATTAGAAACCTTGCTTCACATGGTCATCCATGACAAGCAAGTTGACCATTATCAGTTATTTGTAGGACAAGAAGAGATCCAAAGGATCCTCTAAGACATCAGATACAACCTGGATGACATAGTCACCAGATTAACTCGGGTTGAAGTTTTTGTGGTGTCTGATTCTGAATATGGATTCAATTTGCAACCTCACAATCCAACTATTATCAATGCACT
Organism: Pinus albicaulis; assembly: GCA_034641835.2. Classification (NCBI taxonomy): domain Eukaryota; kingdom Viridiplantae; phylum Streptophyta; class Pinopsida; order Pinales; family Pinaceae; genus Pinus; species Pinus albicaulis. The sequence goes on from CM076578.1 coordinate 1,679,824,458, forward strand.
AGCATATGGTTCACCTCAAGGCAACTCTAATTCTCTTTCTCCAATCATTATCTTAGACTAGTAGTCTTGCATGGTGTCTAGTTTCTTTTTGGTCTATGTTTTTTTCACTTCTACTATGTTTTCATGGACATCAATATGGCTTACTAGACTATATGTGCAAAGAGTTTTCATTAGAATTCCTAGCCATTCCATTGCATGGACTCTTAATATGAAAATTAGTTAGCATGTTACTAAGTGTTTTTTGTCATATTTTTTTGGTTGAATCGAAAATCATGGAAACAAGTTATTATGAGTGTATCTATTTATGAGATCCCATAATTTTTTTGAGACACAGCAATATCAATGTAAAAAAATTTCTCTTGTAATATAAATATTTTCATATAACTTAAAAAATAAACAATATATAAATATTTTCATATAACTTAAAAAAATAAACAATATAAGCAGGTTCTAATAATAGATTATCAATATATACATTAAATTTATGCTGAAAATCACAATGGAAAAAGGAGTAATTCTTTTACAACTTCTACGAAAATTAAAACCTCCACTAAAATAAAGAAATAGAAAATTGAAATTCAAGAATATAATCCTTACTCCATTGTTATGTAAAGTGAAAGAGGCTATTCTGATATGTTTTCTTCTATCATGTATTCATGGAAATCAGCTACAAGTTAAGATACAGGTGTTTAAATCCAAGGATGAAAATGACTATGTGAATTTCCCCTCTCCCAATATATTTTTGATTATGTGAATTTAAAAAATGTTAAGTATATTAATATGTCTTGTATCTATAATTAAAATCCTGTTTATATGAAGAAGCATGAACTAACGATGAACACTGACGTTATATATATATAAAAAGTCAACTTGGAAAGTTGCGTCGAACATATGCTGCAAGGGATGGAGTATGGCGAAAGTTCACGACCAAAAGCTACTTCTTACTAGGTTTCACCAATAGATCTAGATTGTAAAATGGTATGTTGCTGGATTTTGGGGTTAATACACTATGAATGATGTAGGTTAATGTAACACAGGGCTGCCCTCAGGAATGAAGCAGTTTGGTCCGAATAAGTTTCTATACTTCTTGGTTTCTCTGGAATAGTTTTACAACAGTAGTTTGCTTGGATGTGAATGTATTTTAACCTTCATATAGACTGTGTCCATGAGTTATGTGGATGGAATTGAGGTTTTCATGACTATTTTACTTGTTTATATTGCTCTTATCCTAGTAAAGGCCATATATTCTAGGTATAAGGCTGATGTTAAATCATGAATATAGTGGTATATACCATACCTCCTCATCCCAGGAATCTTTATCTGAATCAGATTCACAGGCACCTATATGGAATAATAAATGGTATGGTCTATGGTGCAAATGGATAGATTATATCATTATATCTCAACCTTGTAAGAAATTTGGTGTTTGCATGTGCTGAGGTGGTGTACATGCCCAGGTTGTATATGTTGTTCTTGCTGCCATGTATAGCTTTCATGGAAGGTCACTGAACTGGTTTTTCTGGAAATTTCAATTGCCGCTACTGTACAACGACTCTATTGCTGGAATTTTTTGAATAAGCTTTCAGATCAGGTGAGTTATGAAGGAGTAGGTGGATCTGACTTAGGGCTGACGTCTTTTGAATTCTGGAGGTCTTATCTCCCTGGGATCCATTATATATGACTTTGGATTTCAAAGGTGGCGATATCTATTTATGGTGTTCCTGATGTAATTATGATACGACTAAAAAGAGAATGTATAAAATACTCATGGATCTGACATAGGTGTGGGGTGTAGATCTAGGTCTGTCTTCCTTGCAGTGATTAGGGGTTGTGGGAACTGACATGGTTTTGATGCACATACACTTCTCGAGATATCTTCTTTCTCGGGTTTACCTTACTCAGGTGTGTTAGCCCCCCTGTTAATTTTTTGACAAGAAAACAGGGGGCTAAAATGTTTTTGAGCCTTCAAGGAATGCATTTCCCCTGAAAACACATCATCCTTCAAGCCTTCTTGTGCCTTTTGTCCTTTGATAAAATTCCCTCTGCTGATTCCCATTATAAAGCCTCTCTGTTGGTGAAGAACTGCCCAAAGGCCTCCTTTTTCCCTCCACTTCTAATTTCCTTTTTTCCTTCCAAATTCTACCCATGCCCCTTGCTTGGTTTAATTCACCCTTTATCCCCTTATCGTTACCCTTTATAGGTCTTGAAATGCATTAAAATGGGGTTAAAACCCACTTTCCAACTTTATATTAAGGCCTAATCCCTTTTTTTCCGCAAGCTCCAACCACTTCCCCACGTAACCCTTACCCGAAACCAAGCGCTTAATGCCTTGGGGGCCGATCGCATAATCGCGAATCGCAAAATCGCATGTTCTCCTGTGAATGTTCCGATCATCCATCGAAAATATTCCATCGCAAATATTTGTGATGCGATTGATCACGCCACCGCCTGATCACAAATCCCTCCGATCATCGCATCGCAACTCCCTCCGATCATCGCATCGCAACTCCGCTCCGATCCGCCCGATCGCATAATCAAAATTTATGTTCTCCCGATGCGATTACCCCCGCTCCCCTCCGATATTGCGATTGCGATAGACCCCCGGGCCCACCTTACTACCCCTCTGCCGTTCATATAATATAAGGCCTTTTCCTTTGTAAACTTGATATTTTTTTTATTTTCATTTATATAAAGGTCTGTTCCAATCGCATCGGAAATTTTTGTTTCATATGTATACCCCTCCACCCCACTCCGATTGCAATTTCAATTTCTGTATGGGTCCTACCTCGTACGATTCATTCCCGTCCACCTCATCGCATTCCATTGCATTTCATTACATTTCCTTTCTATTTCCTCCGCAGTCCAAATTTTCGTATTTGCACTAAAGTTTAATGTTTTATGTCCATTCCGCCAATTTTCATATATCATTCCACTATTTAAGCCATTCACCATCTCGATAGCACCATCGCCGTCCATTTACCCACAAATCCAACGGCTCGTACCTCATCCTCCTGTGGACCCCGCACCCGCGTACTGTGCCCAAACCACCCGGTTTCTATCGCACCGCCTTTGGGCGATGGGCGGTATTTTTCGATTGCGGAGCGATTCCATACAACATCTGACACGTGGATTCGACACTGTTCAAAACCACTCGCTCATCGCACGTTAACTTTCGATCGCGGATGCCGAGCGAAATTGTTGTATGCCGTTAGATCCTGAGCGGCTCATTCGGCGGTTGTCGATCCACGAAGCCGCGCGTGGGTTAAACAGAAACATCTGTACTCTCCGGTCCCACATCCGTGGCTCCGCTTCATTGTTTTTTCGTTATTTCCCTTTGTATTTCCCCCAAGCATTAATCTTTTGGTTTTTACACTATTAACCATTTCTTCCGCCATTCTCCATTATTTTCACTACTCTCAACTGTTCCGCCACTGTTTCTCCAGGCCTCCGAAAGTATTCCTCCACCACCACTGCCCAGGTGTGTAACAGGTTCATTTTATTATGCAGATAGCACAGTGAGGCCATTTCAGCATTTTCCAGCGGACCAAGAGAAGAAATTCAGAGGGGGTTAATGCTTGTAATTAATGTTTAACCCCGCATTCAAAGGAAAGGACCCAATTTGAAGATTTAAGCACACTGTCAAAGTCTTATCTGTGTTTAATATCAGCAAAGTACTCTTCTCTAGACAGGACGCCTTCCTACAAGAAATCTCCATGCCTCCTCGAGCCTTAAACTGATGAATACACTGACAGAAGTTCCTACGACTGTCAGACAACAGTTATGAAGCATGGAGGCCTTGCATATTTTCCACCCAGTTCATTTATTCCAAAAGGCAGCACAGAGTTCCAGACCGTTGTAAGGACTTCAAGAGCATATCAGAGATCAAATCTCGACCTGACAGAGGCTTCCCAAGCAGCCTGCAGAGTACTATAGCACCGGAGTGCATCAAAGCCATACCAGAGATAAATGCAGAGAGTTAAAACAAAATGGGCTTCGGCCCTCTATTTCTCTTCTGAGTTTAATGTTTCATTTAGTTTCCACCTACCTCCTCGGCTCATCTTCTCCTATAAGAAATCCTCGAGAGCATGTTGTAAGGGTTGTTGTTCGGCTGCTGCCATTGTAGTTCGAGGGATTCATTCTGACTGTTAGAACAGTCTTGGGAGGGAATAGCATAGTAGTTGTATGTAGTAGGCTGAGAGGAGAAGTTTGGATTGTAGCAGCCATTGAGCTCAGTGTATGTGACTGGTTTTGCATCATTTAATCAAAGCACATTTCACAGGATCCTGTTCTATTACTATTGGTGATGTTTTCCTAACTCTGTTTATTACATTTCCATGCTGTTCATTGTTCTTCTGGGCTTGCATCAGAAATATGGCATAGGATTTACCCTTGTTAGGTACCCTATGTCTCTACTCTCCTTGCCTTCGATGTTTTCTGCTAAATGTGTTATCTAAGAATTGATTTCAGTTAATTTAACTAGTGTGGTGGATGTTATTGCTTGCTCTTTGATGTATGAATTAAATGGATCAGTTCTTAGATGTTCTTGTTGGGTTTAAGCTGGAAGATTTGGGAACACTGGGGATCATAGTTATCCCTGTTCACTAGGATCCTTGTGCGACCAGCTGGCCTCTCTAAGATCTCTCTTTTAAACTTATCTCTGTTTTCCCTTGGAGCATGCTAAAGCTGACCTGGAGTTAAATGACCTCTGGTTCGATCTACAAGTCGCCCCTTTGTCCCCCCTTTGAGAGCTGCCTTGGAGTATGTCCAAGCAGGTCTGGAGTTAAATGAACTTTGACCTGATCTATAGACAGAAATTTGGTTGTTTTCCTTCTTTCACTTTCAATCCTTAATGTTCCATTCAACATCTATCTAAAAAAGATCCTTTAGTGTAGATGACTTACCCTCTGAAAGCCTTGGCTAGTTGTTGCAAGTAATTCTCCTTTCATGACTCCATAGCCCAATGGATGGCACTCTCTTGACCTATCCCCTTGGCTGAAACATCCTGCTTCTTTGTCTCCTTGCTCCCATTGCTTTCTCAGTCCATGATCTCATGACCAACTCAGCAACCAACCAACCAAATCATTTTAAACCCCCCCCTCTGCACTTCATACCTAGCCTAATATCTCAATTTGAGCTTCAAAGATATATCATTCTTTGTTGTATTGGAGAGATCCCTCTCCAGGTCCAGGAGGGCTAGATCCTAGGACCCCAAAGCGGTTCTGATGTTGTCTCATATTTTGGTCTTGCCAATCTAGCCAAAACGTGGGAACTCCAACAAGGCTCCTAGCATATAAAGGTGGCGAAGGCTATTTCTGAGGATTTCTGCAGGTATTTGTGTGAGCTGATAAGGCTCTGTCGTATATTGACTTCTTGAGGATTTCTTCTCTGGGTTGCCTTCATTAGGGAATTGGTTTGGAAAAGTGGCAGTAGCTATTGATGGAAGATCTGATGTATTGTGGGATGACATACTAGTTCTCAATTTAATTATGCACCAATTCTAACGGAGATATGGGGTGGGGTGTCAATATCTGACTACTTTGAGTTGATGCTATCTGATTTCATCATTGCTCCCTAATTAAAGTTTGGGCTTGGCTACTATATGAGTGGTGGGGTTATTTATTGAATTACACAATTTTCAACGTCAAACCGGCCTTCTGAAAGTTTTATGTATGCTGGCCTTTGTCACTGAGATCCTAACTTATATTATATTGTATTTTTGCCTCTGATGATAATTTTTGATGGCTCCCTACAATACCGGTGGTGTGGGTTTCGTTGACGATGGGCTGATGGGACGTTCACACTAACTTCATATTTGATCAAACCGGGTATATCATTGAGGAATTAAATGTAGGCTTATCTTCTGATAGTTCGGCACATGAGGCTTTCATTGCAGCGACCATTGTTGCGGAACAGAGGCATACAAGAGATTATGAGGTGGATGAATTGATTATCAAACAAGCTCTTTCGCACCCACCTAAGGGTGATGTGAATGTGCATGGTCGGTTCAAAGGAAAATTCCATAAGAAAAACAACTGTGGACGTGGTAGGAGGAAGCAGAAAATTTACAAACACAATATGGAGATTAGGGATATTAACTTTGATTATGAGGACCTATGTGGCAGGGTAGCGAGCCTGCAGAAGCGAGCTTTAATTGGAAGATGGATGTTCCCAGATGGATGTGAAGTCGATATGGGAAGCTATATTAAACAGTATTGGAACCCCATCATTGGATATACTCCAAAAGTCAGTATGCTCTTGAACGGATGGGCGCATGACGGATGGGGTATTCTAAATTCGAGGGTCTTTAACAAGGCTCTATTGGTTAAGTCTTTTTGGTGGGCTATTAAGGGAAATGATATCTGGAACGATATCATCAGATGTAAATATCTGGAGGGAGACACCCTTCATCAATTACTCTGTCAAGAGTTTTATTTTTGAGGGCTATCTCGACTATTTGGTGGAGCTTCAAAAAAGCATTGGGACATGTTGTTGATCGATTGACTTGGTTGTTTCGCGATGGTGGTCACATCCCTCTTTGCTTCAAACACATTCTGGGTTTTCCAACACAGTCTATACCATCACCCCGTCTCCTCCATCGTCTTGCACACCGGGGCATTATCTTTTTATCTCAAACTATACATTATTGGTCCTTTGATGCCCCGGTATTCAAAACAGCAAAACAATTGGGCCTTGGAAGTGATGATGCATAGGAATGGAAACATTTCTATGATATGCTAAGGGCGACTGGTATATGTTATGCTCGGGGGGGTGATCAGGTTATTTGGGACTGGCCTACTAAAGAGAATTATGTAATTGTCAAGGATATCTACTAGCGCATCAACATTTCCTTATATGCAGGCCAACTTTCCAGTATTTTCTTTCCTTTCTGGTGTAGGAAAATTCCTACTAAAATCATTCTGTTTGGATGGTTGGTATGGCGGGGTAAAATTCTGACTTTGGATAGCCTTACCAAAAGAGGGAATTATGGGCCTAGTAGGTGCGCATTACGCTGTGTGGAGGAGGAATCTATTCAACATTTATTCTTCGAGTGCTCTGTTGTATATTATTTGTGGAAGATGTTCAACCATTATATAATGGATCCTACATGGATTCCGAAGGATTTTATTAGCACTGCTTTGGAATGGGACAAATTAATTGGTAAGTTCAAATCATTTCCATTCTTCTTCATATGGGAGGTCTGGTTGGTCGGAATAGGCTTATTTTTGAAAATAAGTCTCTTGAAATCCCTTATATATATTTTCTGCTATTATGAGATGGATTGAAGATAGGACTCTGCCTGAAGTGGTGGATATGGATGGTTCTCATCGTATCAGGCCGCACGAGATCTCCATTCCTGCTATCTTTTTTGATGGGGCTTGCAATGAGGGTATCATTGGATGCATTGCCTAGATTAAGCTGTCACAAATAGAAAGGATACATATATATATTGGAATGGTGGCCCTAGTACTAACAACAAAGTGGAACTTATGGCATTATGGGGTGGCCTTATGGCAGCCATCAATTTAAATTTGCAGAATGTTAGTATCTATGGTGACTCCAAACTAGTCGTTGAATGCATAACTAGTCGCATCAATTTGATAAATCCGGGTTTATAGGGATGGCTTGAGAGGACACAAATGTTATGGCAGAGATTGAACCGTCTACCTATTATTGACATATACAGAGGAAACAATATGAGGGTTGATATATTATCAAAACGTGGTATCTATGCTAACTTTGGGGTTTTGTAGGTTATACAATACAGAGATGGAAATCAAATATGGAATAGTTCTATTCCGATTCCTTAAGCTCGCTGATCTATCTTACAAGCAAGCCTGTTCACCTTTTCTTTTATCCACGCTTTTCCTTTCATATGCTACCGGACTTTTTATTATTACAGTCATACACTTTTTCTTCTCATCATTTCAAGCGAGCCTGATATGTGTCCACATCTCCTATGATTGCATGAGAATACTTTATTCAAATGCAGAGTGGACTATCATTCTCCACAAGCAATCCTGTCACTTTATATTGATGAATAAGTTTCCGTTCTCAGGCGAGCCTAATCTCATATCACTTTTTGTCTTCATTATGATTTCTACATGATGAGTTATAGGTTCAGGTATTGGTAACTTTGATATACATAGTGCCCTCTTGCATAATTGATATACAAATTATATTTTATGAAAAGATGCAGGAATGGATGGACTTGACAGATTTTGGAATCTGATATTTTGTAAGGAGTGGTTTAATGCCCTCCGGAAATTTGTGATGTTACCACAGTATTTATAGTCTTTTTTCTTTCTTAGAAAGGGGACTCGCATACTGTGGCAATGATGATCTGGATTTTCTCGCTGCTTGCAACTGAGAATGTAATGTTTTGTTTAATGTACTGTCATATATAATATATAATGTTTTTTTCTTTCTGAAAAATAAAAATAAAAAGTCAACTTCACGGTTTTGAAATATTTCTCTGTGAAAGTGTACATTCAATTACTTGAATATTTTTAGTAGATGAAAGAATAAAAAATTATTTATATAATTTATATAATATATAATGTTGCTTTAATTTTTCCCCCGATCGGGGTGTGGGTCAGGCCCTTCGGCATCAACGACCTTTATTGCCTAAGCTGGCTGTCAGTTTCTAATTATGACCATGATCTCCCGTATGAGGACACGATCGCTTGTAATTATACTATCGCATGCTGACGGGACAGCTCTTCATAGCAGCTTGCAGGTTGGTTTTATGCGCATTTGTATCGTTTTCTGGTTTATTTTTGTGGTTTGGCACAGCGCAGGAGGGTATTCCGCAGGTGCTTTTAGTCCATTCCACAGATTGTTTAGAGGGTTTTGGTATGTACAGCCTCACTTTTATACTATTAACTCTGTTCATTCTCTGCAATATACCATGGATTTCTCAAAGGTGACAAATTTCTTGATAGTTTTTCCCTCATGCCGTTTACATGAAGATGAAGAGGTTCATCCTTGTTTCCGAAGTCCCGTTTCCAATCATTGTTGTATAATATGGTTTTTGAAGGATTTAGATGTGGGTTTACTTCGCCGCTTTTTCTTCTATCTTTGCAACTCTTTTCCTGGCGGTTATGAAAGGCTGATTTGTGGCACGACATGGGCTTTTTATTGTGTTTTGAAGGATTTAGATGTGGGTTTACTTCGCCGCTTTTTCTTCTATCTTTGCAACTCTTTTCTTGGCAGTTATGAAAGGCTGATTTGTGGCACGACAAGGGATTTTTATTATGTATGCCGACTCTATCTGGTTCTTTGCATCTTGTCCGGTTTGGTTAACGAAACGACAGGGGTTTTTCGTTTTTTATGCTGGATCTGTGGGCTTCTTTGCATTTTGTCTAGTTTTTTCCAGATGTTGCTCATCCTTCATCAATCTGGCCCTTATTACTCAGTACTGCGCACATTTATTTCTGTTAGGCCCTGCAACTGTTTCCGTCGGCTTGTTGCATTTTACCAATCTGCACCTCTTCGATACTCCTCTTATGTATCTTACAGATTATCTGCCTTACTGTTCTGCTCTGTTGCTTATTTCTTTCTCACAGGCTTCCCAAGAGCCAGCATGACAAAATCAACCCCGCCAGCTTGTAAATCAAGAGGCAAGGGTAAGGCAACGAAAATCTCTTCACGCTCTTGTAAACGAGGGCGTAAAACAAATGAGAAGGTTGTTGAAAGTCTGGTTAATTCTTATAATACCATGACCCCTCCACCTATTCGCAAGAAAATTCAGGACTGGGAGCAGCATAGTTCGGAAGAAGAAGTTGATCCGCAGCAGCAACGCGCAACAATGGATTTCCTGCTTGACCCTGGCAGTACTAGGGGTAGGGTATCTCTGTTCCAGCAAAATGTTAAGATGTATTGGCACTTTAAATGTGTTCTTGCAAAATCCCTCATGAGTATGAAGGAACAGGACGCTCATTATTCTTTGTTATTTGAGCTTAACCATATCAAATAGGACATGACTACTATGACTAAGATTCAGCAGAAGAAGAATGACCGCATTGGACGCATTGAAGAGCAGCTGCGAGATATGCAGTGGGTGGAGTTGTTTGGGTCTGCTGAAGATCCAGCCCCTGTGAAATCTTCTGATGGCTAGACCTTATTGTTTCTTTTTGCTCATATATGTTTTCAGTTCAACGATATTATAGTTGTTGTTGTATATGTCAGTATTATGGACATAGTCGCGTAGTTCTTATTGCTACAGCTAGACTGAAACAATATCATTTTTGGTTGGCCTTTAACTGTTTAAGATGGCCAACAGACCTGGTTTCCCTTTGGGCAGGTTGAGACACATTCTCTTGATGTATTAATTAAGCAACTTTCTCTTAATAATATAAAAGACAGGTCCTACGGAATTCACAAAAAAAAAATGTTGCTTTAATTTTTATTTTAAAATTAAGTAATATAAATTTAACATTTAATAGAAATTAACAAGTGTAATATGTAGCATGACTGTTTAGTATTTGTTTTTTTATGTAAAAATTAATTCATAACAATTATTAAATGTATGAACAAATTCATAAATCTAATAATGAAACACATTTAAATACAAGAAACAGAAAGAGAAGTAACATCGGTAATTAATGGACTAGATAACCTTGAAGTAAAATAGAGATAGGTGCATAGAAAATTTCGGATGAAACTTAAACCCAACATCATCAAAAGTTAAGAGTTTATTAAAATGTTCTTGTGCACATTTTATTCCATCTTTAACTTATAGAGCCAAATAAAAAAGAGAAATTACAAAGTCACATATATATATATATATATATATATATATATATATATATATATATAAACCTAATTATTGTATCAAATTATTTATTTAACTTTAAATTTGTATTCATCTTAATTCACGAGCAAATTATTGCAAAGTTATATATATATATATATATAAACCTAATTATTGTATCAAATTATTTATTTAACTCTAATTTTATATTCATCTTAATTCATGAGCAAATAAATAATCTAAGGTAAAATATTTCTATGTTGAAGAAATTAAATTGATTAAATTTTTTTATTTTGTATTTTTAAATTATGATTAAAATTGTGAAGACATGAGTTAAATTTTATGTTTTTATATTGAATTATGATTTAAAATTGAATTGTGAAAATATATAATAGCCATTGTCTAATTTATAGATAAAATAACATTTCTCATCCTAATTCATCAAAAAGTGGGCAATGTTTAAAATATATTTTTGAATGCATAAATAGATTAAATACCCTGAAAAATCCATAGTTGAATTATGCACATTACACAATTTAAAATCAAGTTTTTAAAAGTATCTATCAAATTTTGATTAAAATTAACCAAAAAAAACATCGTAAAAAAGGTAATTTCGTTTATAAGTTAGACTACGCCCATATAATATGGGTAAACTTTATTCAGGAAAATTTTTGAACCAAGTTCATTAAATAACAAGGGCTATATAGCAGCTAATATATTAGACTTGGCTTAAATATTGCTTAATTAAAGTTAAAAACAATAAAGACAAATACTATCATGAATATAAAACAACTAATAAAATGCTCAATGTCCTTACAAAAAATAAAAAATATGATTAATTAATATTGTTTATATTAACATATATGCACTTTAATATATATGTTTAGTATATATATATATATATATATATATATATATATATATATATATATATATATATATATATATATATATATATATATATATATATCCGAAAAATCTATAATTCATGAAAATGGAAATAATAAAAATTAAAAATTAAAAAGTTAAATAAAAAAATAAAACTTAAAACAAAAAAATAGTAACTAACAAAAATGGAAGTTACTAAAGAGCCCATAATAAAACCTCAACCAACCACCTTACAAATAAATAAATTTAAATAATAAAAAAAATTAAAAAAATGAATGCTCAATGTTAAACTATGTTAAACTATGGATAAACAACAAAATATTTGGTCAAAGACAAACCAATAGATGGTTTTGTTGCTTTTGTTTTTAAATGACCAAATTCCAGTTTTTTAAATGGCCAACTTCCATGGTTAGTAAAAGTTGGAAACCTAATGAGAATTTTTTTTTTTGGAAAAAGAAATATTAATTCTATCTTTTTTTAAAGGAAATATTAATTAGGGAAATATCCATAAATTTGGATTTTTTTTAGATAATTAATTTATGAGGACACTTGGGGATTAAAAAAAATTATAATTTTCTTTTAAACAATTTTTAATTCTATAAAAATGATTTTAAACCACATAAAATTAGCCATCCACCAATAAAAAAATTAGAAATTCAAATTTTAAAAATTAAAAAATAAATTTTAATCTCTAAAAAAGTAATTTTAATATTTAATTTTACAAAAAAATTTAATAAATTTGGAAATGATTTCTAAAAATTTGCAAGTTAATTAATAGTCAAAGCATTTATACCCAAACTGATTACAATATGAGGATATTAAAATGCATTTTTAAAAGAGCAATCTAAGGTTGTGTGAATTGACTTTTCCTACTTTTAAGATGTGTACTTTTTATGATGTTAAATTTCCATTTCAATTTTTGAAATTAGAATTTTTGACAATAGTTATGTAATGTTTTATAAACTCCACATTGTTAGCCACCTATAAAAATTTGTCATACCAAATGGTGGATAAATCTTTTTAGCCTTCAAGAAACAATTCATGTTCAAATTGTGAGTTCTTGAAGTCTTATGATGATAATTATCCTTGGAATTAATCTTCACTGCTGTTTCACTATCAATCCTAAAGTACCTGTTGTTTACCAAGGGAAAAAATTGTTCAAAGAGGCCCCATTTTTCATCATTTCACTCCTCCTCTTACTCATAAACAACCCCATTTTAATCCTTATTCCCTTCATAAAATCCCTTCATTTAACCTTCATTTTAACCTCCAAAAGCATCAAAACCCTTTTAAAACCTTATATTTCCCCCTTATTTGGTTTAAAAACCCCTCCTCTCACCTATTGGAACCCTTCCTCAGCCTCAAATTTTTTTTGTTTTTGGCCTAAAAACGGTCTTTTAAGAACTATAAGTCATTTAAGCCCCTGAGAGCTTATACCCTTTAGCTCTTTCTCTCATATGTCCTAGAGCCCGCAATCAGGCGCTTAGAACATAAAACCCCATGCAAAAAACCCCTTTTCCCTTCTATTTTCCACTCCCGATATAAAATTTGAAAACAAATCTAGACCGTTGATCTCTGCAAATCAACGACCATCCGGCCTTCCTTCCCTCCGCTCGTTCAACTTACCGTGCTTTCCTCCTTTCTAATAACCCGCTCCATCTTTAAATCTCCACCGTCCATTCGAGAGATCGGACGATCGGGACTAAACCTGATAACCCAATAAACCCGTCTGCTACGCGACAAAGGCACTGATGCAATCGTCGGCCCCACCATCCCTCGTCCGCGCATCTTATCCCTTGTCGCGCACTTTCCGCACTGTTCGATCTACCTTCGATGATCCGACGGCTTATACTGCATATCGCAAAATTTTTACGCCTAAAGGTTAACGCCAATTTTTTTTGCGAAATGGGCGGTATTCGGAGGGACATGTGTCAGGTGATGTATGGTATCGTGTTCCAAACACTAATACCGCCTACCCCCCCCAAATGAAATGCGAAAACCATTAATGGTTTTCCCAAAACCACTTCCACCAAATTGCGCCAGAAACGGTTTAAACTGTGTTTTTAGCCCGTTTTTCTCCACAGGACTTTTCTACCTTCATAATCACCCTTCATTCTCACAGCTCCCGACCACTTCCATACACCCTCCAACGCATTTTTACCACTATTCCCGCAGGTTTTCTTAAAGAGTTTTTTTTGTGTTTTGTAGGGTTTAGTGGTGTTCGATCTATGCATTTCCACAGTCACAAACAAGTGACCATATGAGTACAGGGTGACGATCCTGTGTCTTATATCCACAAAGAAAGGAACCAGTAGGGTTTCAGACTCTCAATTGCATCGATGGATCACGATCCTCGATCCCAGATGAGACCCTCCAACTGCATAAAACCATTTGTGCCAGTGAAAACAAAACAACAAAGTGTATCAGAGTGAAGAAATTAATGATAAAGGGATTAATGCCAAAGCTTGAAAATCAGAGTTTTAATCCTCAGGTTAAAGAGATTAAGACAATATTAAAGAATGAAGACCCGAAGATGAAAATCAAAGCTAGTTAAGCTTAAACACAGACCAAAAGAAAATTAAAAGTGTTTTAAGGTAAAACAAAGAAAAATATCAGTACAAGAGGCCTCCACTGCCACATCAGAGGCCATTTATCCTCTTCAGCTACCGAAGTGCCACCTGCAGCCTTAATAAATTAAAAGAAGGCATATTAATTGCCTAAGTCAGTGATATTTTTGTTTAAAGGCAACTAACAATTATTTCGAACAAAAATCAAATATTTCACATTGTCAGCAAAGTTATTGTAAAAGATAAAAAGATCCTTAAAGTAAATCTTTTCACCAACTAAGCCTAAAAAGCAGAAACAGAGTTAATGAAACAGAGTTGTAAATCGAATGCTTTCCTACCTTATGCCTTGCATGGTTTTCAATGCTAGGAGTTGCATTTAGTATAGAATTAATTATTCTCAACCCTAGAACTCTTCCACCTCCTCATTTCTTCTATAAATACTTCCGAACAATATGAGAAGTTGGCTGGTTGGTCACTAGTTGTAACACTGAAACTCTTTGAAATAATACATAGTCTGTTTGAAGTTGAAGAAGAAATTGAAGTCTTGGAAGTTGGATTACGTTTTGACATGTTTGTTCTTGAGAAGGCTCTATCATTGGATCCCTAAGCTTGGCTGTTGGTGATGTATTCTGAACTGTCTGCTATTTTTCCTATTTTCATTATGTTTCATAAATTCTTATTACAATAGGATGAAAATTTTAGGCTAAGAAATGACTCCTGGAAGCACCTTAGACCTATTTATCCTTCACTATTTTATGTTTTCTTCTGCTAAGGCATTTTAGAGTCTTTAATCATTCTCTTGAACCCTTATGCTTGTTTATTTCTCAAATAGTTCAAATAGTTGGTTCCAGCATGATTTATGGTTTTCCCTGCTTGTCTGTTGCCACTTGAAAATTGTTTTTGAAGTCTCCCTTTGAAGTACCATTGTTATAGTTAGCCAAGGAGGTCTGTTTCGATCATACCCTTTGTCCCTGCTTGAACAATTGTTTTAAAGGTCTTTATAATTGTAATCATGGATGTTTTTAGGTGTTCCCTCTTCTATGACTGCAATTATCTGTGAATCTTTCATGTTTTCTAACTCCTTTGAAATAAAATCTTTGAGGAAATAGGATGTGCTCCCAAATCTTAGATTTCATTTTGAAAGTTGTCTAGAAGCCATTATTTGCTTAAAGTGTGGTTTGTATAATTCATGGTTACCCCTGTCTATCAAATACCTCTTTATGTTCAAGTTATGTTTTTAAGTTCCCTCTGTTGAGAATTCAAATTCTCTTTTCACAGCATTAATGTCCATCTCATTCACAAAACTGAAGGATCCTGTGGCCAAGTTAGATTTGCCCTTTGATATCCCATATCCATTGATGAGCTTGTTACAAACCTCTTCTTGACTCCATTTCCCAATGAATCAGACACTTATTCTTTCTATCTATACTATCTAGACCTTTCATGTTCTGCTGTACCAATTCAACCAAACAAACAAAACAAACACTTGCACTTAATAACTAGTCTAAAATCAATACTTAAAAGCAAACAAGATAAATCTTTGCAAAGAAAATAATTTGAGAGATCCCTCTCTGAGAACAAGAGGACTAGATCCTGGAACTCTAAAGATTGGTTCTGATGTTGTCTTGTCTTTTGGTTAGCCGACCTATCAAAACACAGGATACCAACACACATTATTTGGAAAAAAACATCTTCTTGGTTGAGAAAATAGATTAATTTTTCATTTTAATATAATAATAATAATAATAATAATAATAATAATAAATTGATGTATTTTGGAAAAGTATAACTAAAAATAAAACTACAAAGTTTTTTTTCTTAAGATATTTTCAAATTTTTAGTAATTTTTTAAATTTGGAAATCAATTTTTTTTATTTTTTGGTTAAGAGTGTTTTGATAATTCACTATGCTAATAGGTCTATCTTTTTTGAAATAGGGTTTCCATAATTTTGATTTAATCATTAATAATTATTAGGTGATGGTAGGAATTTAACCTCCACATAATACTCTAGAATATTTTTAGTAGTATTCACAAATCAAAAATTGAGATTTATCTACAAAGTAGTTATGCTCTTTTTCGATTTTAATTAAATTAATTAATTAAAAAAAATGTCATATGAACAAGTGTCATATGAATAAGTTATGATTTTTTGGGCATATGGTATGGCCAATGGTATTGTAACAAAACCTATTTCCAAATTAAGAAACTTCATGATAAATCATAAAAAATATACAAGTTAAGAATCTATTTTATCCTACTTAAAGTGGGAATAAATAATTAGTTTATAATAACAATAAAGTTACCATTTAGTTATTTTTTATTATTTTTAAAATTTTAACATTGTGAGATGTATTATAAATTAATTATTTAGATTCTTATCATAGATTGATGCCTATTGGCATTTACCATCCATTTAATTTATATGCTTCTACTAGTATTTTAAGTCAAAGAAACCATTAGAAACCTCCACATACATCACAGCAAAAATAATACCTATAATTATGAATTCACTCTAAGTAATAATCAAAAGGAGAACGTAGAGATGAATCAAAATATCTTGCATTATACTATCCTAATGGAAATAAGTTGAAGAATATGTGAATCATATACAAATACAAGTTAATCAAATTGTGCTTATACATTAAGTACTTAAGCATATCCTTACTCTCAAGGACAATATAATATAGTGCATTATGATTAGTATGATGGTTATTTATTTATTTCTTTGTAAGAAAATTTGTATTACCAAAAAATTACAGATTACACCATTCCATCTTTCAAAGATCACTGAATACAGGACAATACATTTACTACTATCTTGGACTTTGAGCCTAGGATTTATCATAGGTTAATCATTTTTTCCTTTTCTCTTTCAGAAATATCAAATGCTTCATGGAAATTATAGGAGGTGGTAAGAAATATCAAATCCTTACTGAGTAAATTAGACTACATGATCACCAAGCATATGCGACTGGATGGGAATAAGGCGACATATATATGGGAAAATTAGGGTAGCCATTAATATTCCATGGTCTAAATTGGGTAATAAAAAATGCCTCCAGGTAGTAAGTCACTGGGTTCACAACGATAAATACAAGCATGCATCTCAAATCCATGATGGGGGTGTTACAAGTATTGTCGAGATAGTTTAGCAACAATACTTCGACATGTTGTCTCACGTCAAAAGGTTTTTTTCGATGGGTATCATTATTTGCATGTGAGGATTATGTATGTAGTTGGAGGTGGTGACCCTCAGGCAGAGCGCTCAGCTCTAAATTTGGCCTCGCATGGGCCACACGTGGCACATCATTGCCTCACACCATGGGAGCCACCAACCGACATCTTTTTGCATTAAAGGTCACATGAAATGAATGATATTTTTCATCTGGAGCATTTTTTGGGTTAAAGGAGCCTCTATAGTCTGCATAGGTATGGAAAACCTCTCCCACTTTTTGGGTTAAAGGAGCCTCTATAGTCTGCATAGGTATGTAAAACCTCTCCCACAACGAACTGGTTGTCTCAAGATCTTGTAATAACAACATAGGAATGTCCATTTATGGTATTATCACGGGTTACTATGTACACTCAGGCTCTATGGTACACCTAGATACTGCCACAAAACTTATAGACGACATGTTTTAATTGTGAGGATTATGACCTTTCGATAACAACTATTTATACAAGTTTCTTCGTGGGATCATGGTGGCGAAAGAAAGGTCATAATGTGGTTGATGTTCTTCAGTTTCTGAGGTCCTCCTGTTGTTCACGGTCTCAAACAATAATGGTGGACGAAACACTACTTACATGGGCTATTATCTCCAATCCTCAGACTCTCATACTGTTTCGATATTCTCTTGTCTTCGAATATTGCGTATACATACTCCGTGCTCCTTGTCACTAGTGGAAATTATGTTGGATGCTGATTTTGTTTCTAAAATATCTATGGTGTCCGTGTTTTTTGTGCTATTCTTACAAAATTCCGGGTTGAGTTCCTTGTTTGAAATAGTTACAGAGCTTCCTACCGCGACCTCCCAAATTTCTGACCTCGCGAGATTTTCTTTCAATTTCCCAGTATTGATATGTGGTGTATGGTATCAAGGAACTTTCTTGGACTAGTTCTAATACATTTCCTATATTTTTTTGTTTTCTGGTATATAAGAACATACAAATGCTCTTATGTTTTTTCTTTCTAGTTTTCAAGGTCTCGGGAAATTTATAGTGTGGCGAGTCTTGGTCTATTAGGAAATTATTGGTCATACATGATTACAATCAACCTACATTTCTCACAATTGTCTACAAACGATGCAATGGTCTTGGTCTGGGACTACTAGTCCTTCTGTGAGTTTTCCTCAACTAGTCTGCATCGGCTATACAAAGGTATTTTTATTCGGTGGTCAAACGTCACTTACTCTATGAGTTGTTATGCATACACCCCTTTTGCTTGCTTGAGCTATCCAGGGAACACCCTTATAGTCGCCTATTATCTCGAGGTTGGGAGTCTCGGTCATGTGTTTTGTTTGCATGTTACTTGTGGAAATAGCACCATGACAATGACATCACTATCGTCGAGGAGGTGCTTTGAGAGCATCCTCATCCAAACACCATCACCTATTTGTTTCGGAATCAGTAGCTAACTTCTTTGTTACATCTCAACTGGAATTCTAAAAGGATATCTTGCAACTGGAAGCAAGGGTGTTTAGGGGCCAAATGCACCATTGTTATTCTGAAGTTATCAGTGGTTCTCTGAAATGGGTTCCCGACCCCGGGAAATTTAGGAAGAGAAGAATGCATTTTCTCCATTCCATCACCTTGTATTGGCAAATGGAAACATTGCTTAGCATGGTAATACATGAAAAACAGGTAGAAAATTAGAAGCTCTTTGTTGGACAAGAAAATATCAAGAGAATCACTAGGGGCATTATATATGATCTCGATGATATAGTGGTTTGTTGAAATTGAGTGGAGATGTACTTGGTTTCTAACTCATGAAATGATTCAAATTCTCACCAAGATGAGGATGTAGTGATCAATGTTCCACCTTTAAACAATTTTCCACCATGGCACATTGCAGATGAAAACTCTCCTCCTCTCTCACCAGTTATCATTCTCTACTAACATGTCCATTATTTTTACTTTTTTGAACACCAAGTTTATAGTTTATTTCTAGCTACTTGTAGTTATTTCATACTTTTAATTTGTTTTTTATCAAAATTATTGTAGTTGCAAGTAAATCTCTTCAATCTAATAGTTATAGTTTTGTTTTTTTGGATGTAACTCCAAAAACTTCAGACATATGTACATTGGCTAAAAGAGTCTCTCAAGAGTCTTCTAAACCAACAATGTACACATAAAGTGTATTTTTGTAATCTCTTCGGGTTATTAATAGAAATCTATGAACGGGAATAAAAAAATCCAAATTATCTCTCCCTTCTTCATGATACATTGTTTAGTCATGACCATTAGTACTAACATATTAAGGGAGATTAAAATTCATAAATGGAAAAGGACATAAGGGATAATAAATATAATAATTTAAATAGAATTACCTTGTTGAGAAATGATAAAAAGAGTGAATATATCACATTTTAAAACTTTTTATTACACTTGAAAAGTTTTCTTGGCTAGGCTTTCAAAGATTTGTTTTACTCGGCACTAGCTTATATTCTAAGCAAATGTCGTGGAAAGCATTCCAAGGGAGACTCAATAACTAATAATAACAACCATATCATCATATGAATAAAATTGACATCTGGTTCCCATTGAGATGAAACATCTTGTTCCCACGGTCATGCCATTGATCATGGCATGCAATTTAATTGATATCTTTTTGATGTTGACATATAGCTTATCTATTTTCTTCTAATTTTATAATGGAGAGTTGGATGATCATGCCATGGAATTTAATTGAGATGCACCGTTCCTTCAATTTATTTAATGTTGACATGTAACTTAATTGATTTCTTATTGATGTTGACATGTAATAGTGGAAAATTGGAATGGGTTATCAAATTTCAATGAGTCTTTATCATGAGGTGCCATTTCTTTGGGATGCAATTTTATTTCTTTTATTTAGTTATTTGAGAATTTATATTTTATTAATGTTTACATGCAATTTAATTGATATCTTGTTGATGTTATACATGTTTTATTTATTTATTTTATATTTATTTTTGTAACGAAAAATTATAATGAGTTATATTAAAGTTCAATGTCATGATTATATAAATATATTTAAATATATTTATATGGTAAGTTACAAAAGAAAATAATTTTATTTACATTTTCAGAGACAAATCAATACATCCAAAATACAAGGACATAATTTTTTAATTCATGCTCTCTTTTTTTTTACAAATTTTTTTATATTTATTAGAATTTTAATTTAAATATATATTCGATCCGATTGAAGAAGTAATAAAAGGTTTAGAAGTTTGGAACTCAGAAAAGGAAATGAGGGATGTGAAAAAAATGGATTTTTGGGAGATTTGAGGAGGAAGGATGGCTTTATTTTGGGAGGATTCTTTGCAACAATACTCAACGTTTTCATAAAATGGGCAACTCCAATCTATTAGAATTTTTACACAAGCCCATGGATCCTATAAAGTAGCAGATTATTAAAGATCCTCAGTTAACGAAGAGGGATGGCGATACTGGAAATTAGTTGGTGATTGGGAACACCTAGGGGATAATCTCCCTTGGGAGGATTTTCACCAAATACTTATCAAAAGGAACATATGAATATCTATTGAATAATATATATTGTGGTGGGTAAGACAACCATCTGGGACATTCACAGTCAAAGAATCCTACAACTCCATATCATATAACTTAGTTTATCATGAGACCAACCCATGGCACAAAATATATTCACACGATTGTGGTTGGCTGAAAATTTCCACTTTTCTAGGGTTGTTGACTTGGGGCGTACATTAAATTGGGATCACCTTCATAGGAAAGGTTTTCAACGTCCCTCAATGTGTATGATATGTTCACGACAGAGGAATCACTTGACCACGTTTTGCTCACTTTCTCTTCTGCCAGGAAAATGTGGGAATTTGCAGGGAAATTTTTTTATAGTTATATTACCTACACAAAAAACACAAAGACATGGATCAAAAAATGGTTCGAGAGAGTTTTAAGAATCCAACTATAATGAAAGCTTGGCTTTAACTTTGGGGTAATTTACACTGTAGAATTTATGGAGGGGGAGGAACTTAAGAATTTTTGAACGAAGACATAGGCCCATTTCCATATTACAGTAAATCATAATTAAAAACATCAAGGAGATGGTGTTGGTGTCCCATCCTGATGAAGAAGACAAAACAATTGATGGTTTGAATCACTAATTCTTAAGGGACTTGATATACACTATCCACCTCCTACAACTCTCTCTGTTTGACCAAGAAAAAAGGAAAACCCTATAGAAAGTACCTTCTCCCACCCACATAAATATTTAATCTCACTCATTTTTTACAATATCTCAAGGGGCAACCCTAGAGATGCTCATTTGGGAGGCATATTTAGAGATGACAATTTGGAGCCAATTCATATTTACGCTCTCTCACTTGGGACATCTACAAACACTTTGGAAAAATTCACATCATTGGAGAGAGGTCTTTAGATAGCAATAAGAGAAGGTTTCTGTTTACTCTAGATCCATGACAATTCCCATATTGTAATGAATTGTGCAAGCAAGCTACTATCAATTTATCCAACTAACAAGCCGATGAATTCATGGAAATTAGAGGAGGTGGTAAGAAATATCAAATCCTTACTAAGTATATTAGACTACATGATCACCAAGCATATGCAACGAGATGGGAATAAGGCGGCATATATCATTTGGAAAATTGGGGTAGCTTAGTCGGGCATGTGGCCATTGACATTCCATGGTCTAAATTGGGTAATAGAAAATGCCTCTAGGCAGTAACTCACTGGGTTCACAACAATAAATACAAGCATGCATCTCAAATCCATGATGGGTGTGTTACAAGTATTGTCGAGATATTTTAGCAACAAGGCTTTGACATGTTGTCTCTCGTCAAAAGGTTTTTTCTAATGGGTATCATGATTTGCATGTGAGGATTATGTATGGAGTTGGAGGTGGTGACCCTCAGGCAGAGAGCTCAGCTCTAAACTTGGCCTCACATGGGCCACATGTGGCACATCTTTTCCTCACACCACGGGAGCCACCAACCAACATATTTTTGCATTAAAGGTCGGAATAAATGAATGATATTTTTCATTTGGAGCATTTTTTGGGTTAAAGGAGCCTCTATAGTCTGCATAGGTATGGAACACCTCTCCCACAATGGACTGGTTGTCTCAAGACCTTGTAATGACAAAAAAGGAATGTCCATTTATGGTATCATCATGGGTTACTATGTTAGGATGGAGAAAACTCAAGCTCTATGGTACACCTAGATACTGTCACAAAACTTATAGATGACATGTTTTAATTGTGAGGATTATGACCTTTCGATAACAACTATTTATACAAGTTTCTTTGTGGGCTCATGCTGGTGGAAGAAAGGTCATAATTTGGTTGAGATTTTTCGGTTTCTGAGGTCCTCATGCTTTTCACGGTCTCAAGCAACAATGGTGGAAAAAATACTACTTACACGGGCTATTCTATCCAATCCTCAGACTCTCATACTATTTCGATACTCTCCCGTCTTGGAATATTGGGTAAAGATACCCCCTGCTCCTTGTTATTGGTGGAAATTATGTTGCATTTTGATTTTGTTTCTACAATATCTATGGTGTCCATGTTTTTTGTGCTATTCTTACAAAATTCTGGGTTGAGTCCCTTGTTTGAACTAGTTATGGTGCTTCCTACGGTGACCTCCCAAATTTTTGACCTTGCAGGAATTTCTTTCAATTTCCTAGTACTGGTATGTGGTGTATGGTATCAAGGAACTTTCTCGGATTGGTTCTGATACGTTTCCTATATTTTTTCGTTCTCTAGTATATAAGAACATACAAGCCCTCTTGTGTTTTGGTTTTCTCATTTTAAAGGTCTCGGGAAATTTATTGTGTGGCGAGTCTTGGTGTATTAGGAAATTATTGGTGATACATTATTACAATCGACCTACATTTCTTATGGTTGTATACAAACGATGCAATGCTCTTGGTGTGGGACTACTTGTCCTTTGGTCAGTTTTCCTCAACTGGTCTGCATCAGCTATACAATGGTCTTTTTATTCGGTGGTCAAACATCACTTACTCTATGAGTTGTTACGCATACAACCCTTCTGCTTGTGCGACCTGTCTAGGGAACACCCTTATAGTCGCATATTATCTGGGGGTTTGGAGTCTCGGTCATGTGTTTTGTTTTCATGTTACTTGTGGAAATAACACCACGACAATGAAATCACTATTGCCGAGGAGGTACTTCGAGAGAATCCTCATCCAAACACTATCACCTATTCATTTGGGAATTAGTTGCTAACTTCTTTGTTGCATCTCAACTAAAAGTCTGAAAGGATATCTTGCAACTGGAAGCAAGGGTGTTTGGGGACCAAATGTACCATTGTGATTATGAAGTTAGCAGTGGTTCTCTGACATGGGTTCCCGGCCCTAGGAAATTCAGGAAGAGAAGAATGCATTTTCTCCATTCCATCACCTTATATTGACAGATGGAAACATTTCTTGGCATGCTAATACAGGACAAACATGTAGAAAATTACAAGCTCTTTGTTGGACAAGAGAATATCAAGAAAATCATGAGGGGCATTATATATGATCTCGATGATATAGTGGTTTGTTTAAATCAAGTGGAGAAGTACTTGGTTGCTAACTCATGAAAGGATTCAAATGCTCACCATGATGAGGATGCAATGATCAATGTTCCACCTTTAAACAATATTCCACCACTACAAATTGCAGATGAAAACTCTCCTATCTCACAAGTTATCATTGTCTACTAACATGTCCATTATGTTTACTTTTTTAAACACTAAGTTTATAATCTATTTTTAGCTACTCTTTCGAAATTTCATTTTATCAAAATTATTATAATTGCATGTGATAGTTATAAATTTGTTTTTGGGAATGTAACTCCAAAGACTTCACACATATATACATTGGCTCAAAGACTCTCTCAAGAGTCTTCTAAACCGACAACGTGCACAAAAAGTTTTATTTTTGTAATCCCTTTGGGTTATCTATGAACGAAAAAAACACATCCAAATTATCTCTCCCTTCTTAATGATACATTGTTTAGTCACGACCATTAGTACTAAAAAGAGATAAGGGAGATTAAAATTCATAAATGGAAAAGGACACTATGATGTAAAAATTCATAAATGGAAAAGGACATTATGATGTAAAGAAAAATAAAAGGAAATATAAACGTTGTAAAGTGGATGTAGACCTTTCAATTAATGATGGGTTTAAAGTGATAAGAAGATACAGTAGAGTTTTCGTGGAATTAAAAATAGTTATTGAAAAGAATATTACAAAAATGTAGTATAATGATATTAAAATTAAGCATATAAAATGTTAAGGTAATAAATACGTATATTTTATTTGAGGCTGAAATTAGATATTTATTTTTATTTTATTTTGTTAAAAATATTTTTTTATATATTTATAATTAAAAATTTATTATATAAAAAAATTTGTTTGTTTGGTTATGTGGTATTACGTTAAGAGATTTTTTTGTGTTTTCGGAGGATTCAAATCTGTGACTTTTCAGCACGAGTGTCTTCACAACTCACTCTTCACCATTGAATTCAGCACGAGTGTCTTCAAAACTCACTTTTCACCATTGAACCACATCCCGTTGGCTATTATACATACAAATTAACAAAGTAATAAATTTAAATTTATAAAAATATCAAATTTAAATTCATAAAAAAATACAAAATATAATTTTTATATTTATAAAATTATATATTATATTTTTAAAATAAAAAATAAATAATTGCTTCCAAAAATCAAAGTATATATTTTAAAATTATAAATATAACTTAATATAACCTAAGCAATAAAAACATAATTAATATTTAAAATGTTATATAATTTTTGAAGCATAGAGCAAAAGAATAATTAATATTTAAAATATTATATACATTTTAAAACATAGCAAGTTTGATGAAGGAAGTTTTGGATATATTTTTAAAATCATCCTTATCATATTTAAAATTTTCTTTTCTTAAATATTATATTTATTTTTTTCTTTTATTCTATTTTATATTTAAAAAATTAGTATAATTAAATTATCTATATAAGGTAGGTTTTGGTGTTAATGAGACGATCATAAGGTATGTTATTATTATACTTGTCGCAGGCTAGGTATATAGTGATCGATAAATCGTTGACTCCATATTATTTTGTTTGAATTTTTTCATATCTTAAAATATAACCAACCAATGTTTTATGGTAATTTTGCATTCAAAATTATTTAATTGTTATTTTCATATCTTATTATTAAATAATTGGATTTACACTCTTATTGTAGGCTTCTCTCCTTCGATGTATGTTTTCCAAGATTTCTTAGGTTAAACAACTATTATTTCAGTCAATTTTTTGTGGATTGAAGTAATGCTAGAATTACTCCTAGCATTTATTCTCTTACATTAAATGTTATATGTGATAGAAACATTGTTACACTACATTTTGAATCTTAGAAATTTTTTTTTGCTAGCATGCTATCCCTTATCTTTTGACACTTGTTTATTGATGTGTCTTTTCTTTTGCTATCACACAACTCCACTACTTCACCACTTGTTCACGGTAGATTTTCAACCATTTTACCACTTGTTCACAATTTTACCATTTGTTCACTTCAAATTTTTGGGTAGATATCCTATACCATAACTATTAATGATATTAAATATTTTGTGATATTTCCAGGGTCCATTCAATGGCCAAGCTTGGAGCTTGAATTTTCGATTTTCTATGGCCAAGCTTGGAACTTGGATTTTAGATTTTCTACCTTTTCTAATGTATCAATACTTATTCACTTCAAATTTTGTGTAGATATATTATACCATAACTATTGAAATTTTTTTTATATTTTGAGGCTCTCTTCAATG
The DNA here is from genome assembly GCA_034641835.2 of Pinus albicaulis. Lineage (NCBI taxonomy): Eukaryota > Viridiplantae > Streptophyta > Pinopsida > Pinales > Pinaceae > Pinus > Pinus albicaulis. The sequence continues at coordinate 1,679,850,708 of CM076578.1, forward strand.
GCCAAGCTTGGAGCTTGGATACATGTCTTCAATCACTGCTTTGTTTCAGGTATACTCTATTGAATATATCATGTTTTCATAATATAGAGTGTTTGCAAAGATGAGAATGGGAACTTCCTAGCAACCGAATATGTAGAGTTTGCAAAGATGAGGATGGAAACTTCCCAACAACCTACAAAAATACGTCCATTTTCCAGAAGATAGAGATTAGAAAATGCTTTGTCTGCTTTGTACCTAGTTTTATTCCATGTAAAATCCTTTGTTTGTGACTTTATGCCAGGTACACATATATAGTAATTCCAATTCAAGTAGAATTTTATAAGCGTACATTTGAAGTAGCACCAATTTTTTCCTAAATGAATTACTTGGAAACACATTCTATTGTGTCTACTTCATTGAAATTTCCTTTTTCAATATCCCTTTTTTACACAATTTATGATATACACACAATTTATAGTAAAAAAATACAGATCTTTTGCAGAATGCAAGTTTGGGGGTAGAGAATCTAAAAAACAGCAAAAATAAATAAAATTCACTGTTGAGTTTATATATTCCGATACAAGCCATGCCACTTTTAGTTCTTCAACACATGAAATGTACATAAATTAAAAGAACAAAAGAACAGGAAAAATAAAACAATAGCAATAGTTGAAACCATGCTCTTTTAAATGAAACAATATGCTTCAAAAACAACATGATAGGTTGTCTTCACAACATACCTCCCAATTATATGTTGAAATGCACAATTTCATCTAGTTTAAGGTTTCTACTTGAGAAATTTTACTTCTTTTAAGGCTTACAATGCTATCCTCTCATGACAGAAAAACGCCTCCCTTCCAAACCTTTGGGTTCACCAGCTTGTCAGAATCCTTTAAAGTATTTAGCACAAAAGGAGGTTTAGAATCAGATTGCAAAAACAAGTTACAGAAACAACATGATGACTGGCTTACAGAATATATCTGTCCAGAAGTTAAAATACACAATTTTAATTTGATTTAAGTTGCTGAAAAAATTTACTACTTTAACCCTGCACAATATTGTCCTCTGATGGTAGTTGAATGCCTCTCTTCAAACCTTTGGGTTTGTTAACTCATCAAAATACTTTTTACAATTTAACACTGAAGGAAGTTCATAATTGGATGAGGGCCATCATATTTTGTTGAGAAGTATGAACATAGACAAGCTCTTGAATATTATTTGAATGGCAGAGGAGAGCAAAGCCATTTCCACGGGGTAAAAAAAAAATCACTAGAGGGGATAGTGACCAACTATTCAAGTGCATGAATGCGTGCAACATAACCTTCTGGTCACCACTTGGCTATATCTATACCACTTGGTTATAGCCTAAGCACACACTCCATAGATATTTAATGAAACCTGCACATGGGGACTAATGGATTGTCTTTATAAGATTTATTAAATGGTTTATTATATTCTAAATTTAGAAGGATTTGATATAAAATATGTTTACCTTTATATTTAATAATTAATTTTCAACAAATAAATATTTAATATAAATTTAAATTATAAATCAATTGTATTTCCATGTCCAGAGTTTGTCTGCATATTACAATCAGTGGAAACATTTTTCAGTTAATTCATGCTCTCCATATCCTCATGCGTGAATACAGAAGGATGCAAATCATCGTATGAGAATACCGAGGGATTTCAACACAATTTGGGCTTTGGTATGGATGCCATCAGCTTAGATATTTGCACTTGTAACTTTGGTAAAGTCCATACAAAAATTAGAATTTTACCAGGTTTGGCATACATTAGGAGATATGTTGTATTCAATTCAAAACAACATATGGTGTGAGAATCAAATATTAAATTTTATAAATTAAATTTAAATATATTAATTTTTTAAAACATTTTTTTTCCTCCTAGGTTACATTGTATTCCTATCCATATATCATTAGAAACTAGTTCTTCTAATTACTATGAAAACATAAATATATTTTAAAAATTAATAAAAATGTGTAAACCGAAAAAACCTTACTAAATAAATATTTAAAAAAATAAAAAAATCAGCATAAATGCACCTTCTCTGCAAGGAATTTGTAGACATAACTCTCTCCAAAGTTTATGCATACTATGTAAAGTAAGGAATTTGTAGACTTAACTTTCTCTAGAGTTTATGGCATACTATGTAACGGTAAATAGTAGTCCCTATCTGCCATGATAGTAACCAAACCAATCCAAATTAGATAATTATAGAACAAAATACATGATCAAAACATTGAAACTAGTTTTCATGGATTCATATTTTCCACAATTCAAAAAATAAAACCTGAAACCTGGTTTATGTCATGCCAGAGTATGTATTTTAGTGGTAATCATATTATCCACTTCCACGAGAATTGTATCCTACTCTGTTCGTTATTGTACCCAACTCTGGAATGACCAGTGGATCCTCAGAATTGTTTATTGTTTGGAATTATAACCAGTATCTCCATGCAATTCGACGACTGGAACTAATAGTTTATATGCAATATATAATTCTTCTCCATTATCTTCCATATGTAATTCTTCTCAATTGTGTTCTTTCTTTGTGTAGTGAAGCATGCTTGCATTGCCCCCACCACCATCACCACCAGCAGATGAAAATATCTACTTTCTTTCCATCCAATACTGCCCACTGATTTCAGCACCTTGAAAAAATGAAATTCTTGCACTTTCGGAACACTTAGTGGTTATGACCTTTCATATATCAATCCATTTTGAAGAGTTATTAGGAAAAAATATATTGTCGACAATGAATACATTTCATTGAGATATTTCCATGGCCGAGAGTTTTCCCATATTTGGTGTTTCCTTTTCACTATTAGAGTGACTAGATTCGTGGGAACTTTTGTGCACTCTTTTATGAAGCCAATATTATATCTAACTCTCTTTTTCTTTTAGTCGAGGGTGGGCCCCCTTAGGTAAGGGATGGGATGACTCTACATTTGGTTGAGAAAATATGGTAGGATTTGACTTGGGGATATGAGTTTTATGTTGTGTGTGTTGTCCTGCTTGTGAGCCAAAGATTTCTTGGATTCTTTGTATCTTTTGGTTCTTTCTGGCCACAACTCCTTTTTGGGGGATAAGGCCCTTGAGGAAAATGGAAGACAATTTGAAGATGATCAGGTTGTTGACATCTGCTACATAAGAAGGCAGTGTTCTCATAGTCCAGTAGGTTCGATAAAATTTGTCCCTCCACGCGAGGAATATTTTATTAGGAAACCCTTTACTAATATCTAGTTCCACACATATGCGTGCAAATGTAATGATACCCTTATCAAGCCTTTCAATGTTTGTCTTAACAAAGTGGCCTAGTAAGTCTCCTATATTTTCTAATATGCCAGATTGTATCAAATGAATGGGTAGGTTCAGAAGCCTAACTTATACTGGAGTGGAAAAAATTATCATAGAAAGAGGATTAAAATAAGGAAGCCACGAGTAAAATGAAAGCCCGACTTAGCCTAAAATATAGGGTACCTGATCAAACATCTTATGAAGGTCCTCTAAATTTCTAAAGAGAACCACAAAAAATATTTTCAAACAAAAAAAAAACTTTGTGTTTAGGGACCATTTCTAATGCACCCATTCTTCAAGCACAGATGTTGAAGTCTAAAATCCATAAAATTGGAAAATAATCACATGTCGTGGATAATCTACGTAAGCCAATTTGGCTACAATATCATCCACTTCAAGCGATCAAATGTATGCAACCTAATATAATACAAATGTCACCCCTGAGAGTTATATGGGATTCTGAGGTGGAAGCGCTAACTTTAGGGTATCCTTAAAAGATTTGGGCTAAGAAGAGGAGGGCGCACCCCAACTTTTGGCTCCCCGGAATAATCCAGATACTAGATAAATTGAGGCATCTTTGGAATTTCCATACTCGTTGAGTGATTTCCAATAATGAATCTTCCTACCTCCATGTAAGAGCTAAAAATAAACATGTATTCCTTTCCAATATTGAGTTTTGGATGTTATTGAAGAGATTAGATCTATGGCTTTTACCTACAAAAATAAAGTGGTACAAAAATAAAGAGGTCCTAAGAATGGTCACACAAAAATTATGAAAATCCTCAAATATGGAGTCATGACCTCATCTTGGATGCAGGGAGAACCCTACCACAAAGAATATTTCCCCTGATTTTACAGATCAAAGGTTAAAATGATCACATTCTAAGAAATTGTTTTCAAATTGAATTGACCCTAAATATGATCTATCAGATCTGAGGGTTTGATGTGAAAACCAAAGAAATAAGACTGTATGGTCCTAGTGCCATTAACTAGGATAAAACCCAAGAGGGGTTTGAGCATGCGATCAAATTGATGATTGAAACTCCCTGGAAAACCTATTATGAATTAGGGGATACAAGGTTGAGGTGTAGTTTTAGGCACAACATTCAGATCATTGTTCCTTGTACAAACAAAAATGAGGTCAAGAATCTTTTTTGGCACTACTTCACCTCACTTAACATTAACATCCTTCCTGGTTTCCTTGTTGTATAATGCCTAGCCAATCCTTCTAATGATGCTAAAAAAAATGTAGATACAAACTTTTGAGTGGTGGTCATGGTTGTTGAAATTCATATTCGAGGGTAATTCACAAAGCGATAAAAAAAACAATATAATGGTTATTTATTATAAATTACTTGGATTTTTTTCCCTTCATTTTCTTTAAATACTACATCCCAAAACCTCATATTCATATAAAATAATTGAGATAACAAGGTGTCAAAATATCAATTTTCCCCGATCTAAACTTTTGCAACTTTACAAAAGTTTTCAAAATATACATTTTGTCCTTGAAGTTAGCTAGTAATAAGTGTTTATTGAAGAGTAAATTTGTCAAATAAGTAGAAGTCATTATCAAAATAGACATTTTGTCTTAAAAAAAAAAATGAAAGTCATTCTTTTACATGAACATTATTTAACTAGAAAGTTTATAAATCTTTACCCAAGTCCTTCACCTATTTAGACATGGATTATGGAGCTTTAGAATTCCCTTTCAGTGTGGTAGAGGTTTCTTTCTATTTTTATTTAGTAGCAAGGAGAAGAGAAGATCTAATATTCTTATTGGGTTCCTATTTCATGAGCTCCATGGGAATGTTTATCTCCCATTAAACCCTTGACTTTGATCCACACATGAAAATCACAGTTTCACTTGTATGGGTCATCTTACCACACTTGCTTGTCATCCTCTTGGATGAATCCACTCTAAGAAAAATAAATATAAGGTGGGTCATTACATTGAATAAACTAAGCCAAAAATGAAATATATATTCCTATGCATGCATTTACATGTAAATTGATCTAGAGAAGGGCCTTCTAGATATTGTGCAACTCAATATGGAGGTATGGAGTCATCTCCAAGCCCTTGATTATGAGTAGACACCCTTCAAATGCAATTGCTACTATAAATATGGTTGCTTTGCAAAGAAAAACCCACATACCCAAGAAATATAGCTCCCTTTATAAAAATCTCACATCTTAAGTAAAAATGAGTAGGAATATTTTAAATAGGTATCTAAAAGTTGTAATAAGAAGTATAGCGATTCAATTGGGTTTATCTCGAGTGGTTGAGAGGAATTATTCTTCTCTTCCCTTCCCAAGTTCAATTCCTACTAGTGACATGTTGAGCTCATATTGAGTATATTATTATAATGGCTTTGAGCCTTGTTGTTGAATGGCCTTGAGAACTTAAGAATATCTTACCCTTTCCTATGGGATAGAGGATAAGGTGCTTATTTACACAGGAAAAAAAAATCAAGCCAAGTGGCCAAAAAATCCATCCCAAATTGGCACATCCACCACTTTCAGTAATAGATTTGAAGCTCTTAAAGATTCAAAGTAAGAGGAAGAGGAAGGGTTGAGATAGATACACTAAAGACTCATTCACATCCTAAAATTGGGTCATCTTCTAAGATCTAGGTGGAACAAAATAAAGACAACATTAAAAATAATAGAAGAGACCTATGTTAATATCAATACCTCTCAACATTGTTTGATACAAATCAAAGAGAATTTTAGGTGCTAAATGTCAAAGATGGGCTACATTTCCATGCTTTTTGTAAAAAATATGCTTTGCCAATTTCCATTTTTTTTCTAGAAAATATTTTCTCAAATTTTATATGATATAATTATTTACCTTAAAAATAGTGAAAATTTTATAAATACTATATAAAATCATTAAAAATTTAAATACTTTTACACGAATATCGCCAAAAATTTAACACTTTACATATTAAGAAATAATAAGTTTTTCCAATATTTATACTCTTTAAAGTGAACTTCCTTCCTGAAAATATTCCCCAAAAATTATTTTATGACATTCTTATTATCATAATTTTACAATTTTTTCTAGAAATTTCAATAATCTCTCTAAAAGAGATAGTTATATATATATATATATATATATATATATATATATATATATATATATATATATATATATATATATATACAGGGAAAATTTCAAGGATGGACATTCATTTTAAAGTTTAGAAACCTTGGCGAATCTTAGTAGTCCCCAATATTTTAATTGTAGAATTTTTGATGTTATTTTTGTAAAAATATTTAGTTTTATAATCATTTTCTATTCGTATATATATAAAATTTTGGCATTTTTTAGGGTAAAATAATTGTATACTATAAAATTTGGGCAAATCAATTTTTAAAAAAAATGGAAATTGGTGAATCGTTTTTTTGGAAAAAGCATGGAAAATTAGCCCACCTACGAATATTAGCCCCTAAAATTTTCCATATATATATATATATGCGAAAATAATGATTATATTTTCGGCTATTTATATAGCGGCGAAATGTTTTCTTGGAGGGGCTTCTGTTGAAAATATTGTCATTGATGGAAAAGGAGCACAAAGGAACAACACCTAAAGTTTCATTAAAACTATGGATCAGAGAAGCAGCAGCAATAAGGCAAAGAAGCATATCAAGCAATAATGCAGTAAGAAAACATAAAAGAGAGGCAGAGGAGAAGTTGAGAGGCAAGGAGTAGCATTAGACCATCAGTAAAGGCACCAAAGGAGCAAAGGCAGCAAAAAGGCAAAGTCAACAAAGGAAGCAAAAATGAAAAGGCAACAAAGAAGAAAAGGTAGCAAAGGAAGTTAAGGCAACTAAGGAGCAAAGTCAGCAAAACAGTATAGGTAGAATCGTAAACGTGTTGGGCAGAGTCATGAACATGCAACAAATGTGATAATCCCAAGTTGGAGTGAATAATAAACAGAAGAAAAAGCTCAGGAGAGATCAACGCTTTCGAAAAAAAAGGTAAAAAGCGAACTACTTCAGCACACAGCAAAAGGAAATTGAATTTGAAAGACACAACGAGGACCATAGATCTTACACAATCCTCTATTTGATTGAATATTGTATTAATCATATATCAGAAAGTAATCATATTTGCAAGACACAACAAGGACCATAGATCTTACACAATCCTCTATTTGATTGAATATCATATTAATCATATAACAGAAAGCAATCAGACTTGCAAACAGCAATGAGGATCGTACATATTGTGCAGATCAACGATGGAAGATCATATCACAACCCTGAAGACATCACATATCGCAGGGTATAGTGATTATGGTTAAGACTGTGCAAGCTAGGTTATCTAACTTGCGATGCGAAATGGATCAACAAGGATACAAGCATGGAACATCATATCCAACGAAGATCAACAGCGAACGGCGAATCGCGAGTTCTCACATCGTAAATTTTAGCGAATAGCACTAAGGCTTCGCAAGGTATGCTAATTTGTTTGCAATGTGGTAAGGTTAGAAAGTTGCGATGTGGTGAAAGGTAGGAGCCACGTGTTGGCATTGCGCATAAGTACACATCGTAAATGTTAGCGGATAGCGCTAAGGCTTCACCAGGTATGTTAATTTATTTGTGATGCAGTAAGGTTAGAAAGTTGCAATGCGGTGAAAGGGAAGAGCCACATGTCGACACTGAGCATTAGTGCACATCGCAAATTTTATGATTTGTAATTATGGTTCACACAATAAGTTATGTTGGATGTGATGCAATGTGATCGCATATCTCATAATATAGGACATACATTATTTCTAAACATTAAAAGTTGCGGGCAAGCGAAGTGCGATGTATTGTGATTGGTCAAGTACAGTGGGACCCGAAAACCCCTGTTCCACGTATATGTAAGGGAAGTCTATTGTTTGTGTTCTGTTATAAAGTATGCTTTGTTTGATTGCTAAATGTATGTATGTTAATAAAACCCTAAAATTGTAATTTGTTGTGTTAAAAGGGAGTTTATGTGGGCCATAACCCACAAGTCACAAAGGAAAGACCTGAACGCATGAAAAAGGACCAAGAGCCCGTGCATAATAGTGTTGCAGCAATGAGTTAAATGAAAAACTGAACAAAATAGAATGGACTCGGGTCTATAAAGAAAATTTTGAATGGGAGTAGACTCAGGTAAGACCTGACTATAAGTGCAGAACATTTTCATTTAGATGCGGTTGCGGCAGTTGATAACAAAGACTGAACGTGGGCAGAAGGTGACTCGGGTAAGTAACCCGACATAGAGAAAAGGAGCAGAGAAGAGCATAGAATGTTGCAGGTAAGATATGCAATAGGCAGAGGTGATGTAATACATAAAAGCACAGGTCAAGTCAGGCTATGATAGTAATACTGCAGCATAGTTGGAAATATAACTGTAGAAACATAAAAGACAAAGGGACAACAAGCAGAAGAGGACAAACACACAACAAATCTAAGAATTTGAAATGGCTAAGTGAAATATTTGATTGTAACTGTAAATTTATTAATTATTTTATATTGTTTGTGATGCAAAGGCAAGTGTATAAGGCAAAGAAAAACTCCAATTTAATACTGAAATGAGTGTATATATTTTTGTAACATCCTAAATATGCTGAGCGATGAAATGAGTGGGTGGAAGGCAAGAGTCATGCATGTTCACTTCATATTCCCATATGGAATGCAAACATCCATGAAGTGATCTCTATAAATGATGTTATTGTAATATGCATAGAGAGGGTAGAGAGTGGAAGAATGAGAGAGAGTAGATAAATATGTTGTGCAGAGCCGGAGCTGATATGAAGCATATTTGAAGGCTGAAAATGCAACATTGAAGAAGGAGAAAAACATAGCTGATATCCAGGTTAATCAGCATATTCTTTTATTGTAGAGTAAGGGAGTTTTTTCTTCCATATCAAGTTTCTAGCTTGATAGATTTCTAGTTGTAGCTGGTAGAGGTAGGAGCCTCATGTGGGTTGTAGCCTGCAGAAAATAGATGGGAGTTGGATCTTCCTTGAAAGTTGTAGCTTGCAGAATTTGGGGTAGTAGCCTTGTGTAGGTTGGAGCCTACAGAAAATCAATTGTGAGAGGGAGTTGGAGCTTTCCTTTGCATCACAACAATAATAAGATGTGGTTTTCTCCATTTATGTGTTTCTACTTATATATGTTGTCTATGTGCTTGATGATTAAGTGTTGATGTGATGTTTTAATATGTTTAATTATCTGTTGTCCAGACATTATGTTTGTTGATCCATTATTTATTAAGATGCTTATGAAATGAAGGTGTAAATGAGTTGAATGAAAAAGGTTTAAATGTCCATGAATGTATTAAGTTGATTCACCCCCCTCTTAGTTTAACTAAGGGTTCATCAATTGGTATCAGAGCCATTTCCTTCTGTATTAGTTTAATAACTGGAAGGAGATCCTAGGTCCCCAAAATGGCTAGCCTAGAAGGATGATCAACAAATAAAGCCCCATTGTTTCATGGCACAAACTATGCTTTCTGGAAAATAAGAATGAGGACATACATAATGTCTCTAGGAATATAAGTTTGGGCTATTGTGGAAGAAGGATATGCTCCAAAGGATACTAACATAGAAAAAGAAGGCAAACAAAATTTCATAGCTAGCGCAAAAGCTATGAATGCACTTTTGAGCGGTCTGTGTGAGTCAAAAATTATCAAAGTAATGCATAGTGAGACTGCCAAAATATCTGGGATACATTAGAAATTATCCATGAGGGAGATAAAAAGGTGAAGATGGCCAAACTATAATCCTATAGAGCTCAATTTTAAAATGTAAAAATGAATGAAGATGAAGATGTAGCTAGTTTCTTCTTAAAGGTTGCGAAAGTTTTGAATAACATGAAAGCTCTAGGAGAAACCATTAAGGAATGTGTAATTGTAGAAAAGATATTGAGATCTTTACCATCCAGGTTTAACTCTAAGGTTTTTTCCATAGAAGAAACAACAAACTGGTAAACATTGACCATGAACCAATTGCTTGGAAACTTGATGGCCTATGAGATGAGACTTCCAAAGGGGAAGTCAAATGTGAGGGAGGCATCCTTTAAGGTAGATAAGTGCAAAGAAGAGAAGGAAGGTACATACTCCTACGTTGATGAAGAAGAGGCAAAATTTGTCAGAATATTGGAGAAAGGCACAAGTAAGTATAAAGGTAAACTTCCATTTAAGTGCTTTAAGTGTGGAAGAGTGGGGCACTATGCATCTAAATGTCTTGATAAGAAAATATAGAATCAGTCAAGAGGGAAAGAGAAAAACAATTTCAGCAATAAGATGAAACAGAATATATTTAATAGAAGAACATTTTATGCCCAACAAGACAACAGTGCATTTGAGAGCTCAAATGAATCCCCCAATGAATAAGGAACATCATAATTCATTTTGATGGCCAAGGAAGAGCTTGAGGAATATCTCCGGGAATTTGAAGAAGAAGGCAAGGTAGATCTTGAGGGGGAGCTAATTAGTGCCTTGGAGGAAATAAAGAAACTTAAAATCAAGAGTAAGAAACAGAAAGAGATTCTTTTGAAATATGAAAAGACATAACCAGATTCAGAAGATCTTATTAAATTGAAGATTGAACTAGAAGAATCAAGGAAAATAGAGGATATTCTGAGAAGAGAAATAAAGGAGAAAAATTAGGAGCGAGAAAAACTGTAAGAAGAAGTGGTAAGCTTGAGGAAGAAATTAGAAAAGGCCCAAACTGAATTAACTATGAATATTTCTCAAATCAAAAGCATTGGACATTTGGAAAAAATTCTAAGTGCTCAAATACCTCCTCATATAAAGGTTGGGATAGGCTATGAAGGAGAAACCAAAAAATCCAAGGCAAAAGATAACAAGAATATCATTTTTGTAAAAGATATAAAGGATAATGAAGCAGAAAAAAGGGAATCCACGGAATTAGAAACCAACAATACCATGTTATATAATGAAACAAACATAAACAAGTAGCAGCCTCAAGTGACAAAGAAAGAAATGAAGAAATAGTGAATTGCAAAAAACTCATACGATCTTAAGGACGAATTGAACAAATTCGGAAGATGTCAAAGGAGGTTCCTTCCCCATGTGAGAAGCGTCACTTGCTTTGCCTGCCACAAACCTGGAAATATTGCGACATACTTTAAGACAAAGCAAATCCAATATAACCAGGAAAAGTTGCAACAAACGAAAATACTACCTCCAATAGCACTTTCTTCCAGAGAAAGATACTACTTCCATGGGTATTGTTTTTCTTTTAAAGGGTTAAATCATAAAGCCATGGAGTGCAAAGCGTATATACAGAGACTGGAGTATGGAAACTCAAGGGGAACTAAAAACAATGATGGATTCACTCATGCACACAATCTATTCAAAAATTCAATCAAATGTTTTAGCTACCATAAACATGGGCACAACTCTAACGAATGTCCTCTCAAAGACTGTGATCCATCTCCTTAGAAAGCCTATAGACCAAACAGTTACATGCAATGGAAAAGGAAACTAAATAAATGTGATCTGGTTCTAATTTCTCAATATTAGATCAATCAATGGTATGTGGACAATGGGTGCTCAAAACATATGACTGGAGACGGAAACAAGTTTGTCAGTTTTGATGAAAAGAAATCTGGGAATGTAACATTCGGTAATGGTAAAGAAGGGAAAATCAAGGGAAAAGGTATAGTCAGCCTGAATAATGGAATAGGATAGGCTCAGGATCTACTATTTTTAGATGGTCTAAAAGCCAATCTGCTAAGTGTTAGTCAAATGTGTGATAAAGGTTGTGAGGTCCTTTTCAAAGCACAAGATTGTGAAGTAAGTTCAATCACCACATGAAAGAACTTGGTCAAAGGTGTTTGAACAGAGAGTAATGTTTATATATTAGAAGAAAAGAATGAAGCATGCCACATCAACAAACTTGACGAATCTTGGCTATGGCATAGAAGATTGGGACATATAAATTTTGACCACATCATCAAACTAAGCAAAAAGGAAGTTGTTAGAGATTTTCCTACACTAAAGAAGCCACCAAATACCATATGTCAGTCTTGCCAACTGGGAAAAAAAACTCGCACAACGTTCAAAGCTAAAGACCAACTATCTACAAGTAAGCCTCTTCAGCTTGTATAGATGGACCCGTGCAGACCTTCAAGAACAAATGCGCCAGGTGGAGAATCGTATTTCATGTTGATAATCGATGATTTTTCCAGGTTAACATGGGTTGCATTTCTCAGATACAAATCCGAAGAGTTTGAGAAATTTAAGATATTCAAGGAAGTGGCAGAAAATCAAACTGGATGTAAACTAAAATGCATCAGATCAGACAAAGGTGGTGAATTCACAGACGATTATTTTGCAGACATGTGCAATGAATGTGGGATAAAGAAATAGTTTACAGTTGCAGGTACACCTCAACATAATGGAGTGGCAAAGAGACAAAACATGTCAGTACTACAGATTTCCAGAGTAATGATGCAAGAAGGAAACATTCCCCAAACCTACTGGGCAGAAGCAGTACACACAACTGTTCATATTCTCAACAAAGATCATCTTAGACCAAATTGTGACAAGACTCCATATGAATTATGGCATGGTAAACTGGCATCAATGAAGCACTTTAGAGTCTTTGGAAGAAAATGTTTCATAAAGAATAATGATGAAAAATTGGGGAAGTATGATGCAAGAGTTGATGAAGGAATATTTTTGGGATATGCATCCAAGAGTAAGGGATATAGGTGCTACAATAAAAGAATGCATAAAATTCTGGAAAGAATTGATGTGAGATTCGTCGAAGATCTACCAGACAGAACCCGAAGCACAAACTTCTCTAATCCTCCAGATGATCATGAAGATGAGAATCAATAAAATGAAGAACAAAGTAAGACAACGGAAGATACAGAAATAAACTCAAAAGGACCTTCGAGACACACTCAGAAGAACCATCCGATAGATCAAATCATTGGAGACAAGAGTGCAGGAGTTCAAACTAGAAGACATCTAGCTAAACAAACCGAGGAAGTGTACCTAGCCATGCTGTCATGGATAGAACCGAAGAATTTTGATGAAGCCAACAAAGACAAAAATTGGGTAAATGATATGAATGAAGAATTAGACCAAATTGAGAAGAACAAGACCTGGGAGTTAATGCCAAGACTTGCTGGGAAAAATGTCATTGGCACAAAGTGGATATTCAAGAATAAGATGAATAAACAAGGTTAGGTAATTAGAAATAAAGCTAGACTTGTATTCAAGGGATACTCTCAAATTGAAGAACTTGACTATGATGAAACTTTTTCCCCTGTAGCAAGAATGGAAGCAATTAGAATGTTTTTGGCTTTTGCATGCTATCATGATTTCAAGGTATATCAAATGGATGTGAAGTCTACCTTCTTGAATGGAGATCTAGAGGAAGAAGTCGAAATGGAACAACCTGAAGGATTTTCCTTAGCAGATAAACACGAATATGTGTGAAAATTAAAGAAAACACTATATGGTCTCAAACATGCTCCACGTGCATGGTATTCTAGGTTGGACAAGTACTTTCAAAAACAAGGTTTCAAGAAGGGAGGAGTAGACAACAATCTGTATATAAAGGCTGATGAAAATGAACTCTTAATTGTAGTAGTATATGTAGATGAAATCATGTTTGGTAGCAACAAGGACGAGTTAGTAAAAGGATTTATAGAAGAGATGAAGTCAGAATTTGAAATTTCTATGATTGGAGAGCTTACCTACTACCTAGGACTTCAAATTATACAAAATGACAAATGCATATTCATTTCACTAGAAAAATACTTAAGAGATATGTTAAAAATATTCCAAATGGAATACTGCAAACTTGTGTCAACTCCCATGATCACTGGATGCAAGTTATGTGCTGATGATGGATCCGCAGATGTAGATCAAAGAATTTACATATCTATGATAGGAAGTCTATTATACCTAACTGCCTCTAGACTAGACATTATGTTGGCAGTAGGACTTGTGGAAAGATATCAAGAAGCACCAAAACAAAATCACTTGCTAGAAATCAAGAGGATATTTATATACCTACAAGAAACTGCACATTATGGCCTATGGTATCCAAAAATAAAAGACTTCACATTAACAACTTATACAGATGCAGATTGGGCGAGCTGTGTGGATGACAGGAAAAGCAAGTGGAGGTGCATTTTATTTGGGAGAAAGTCTGGTGGCATGGTTAAGAAAGAAGCAAACATTTATCTCTCTATCTACAACAGAAGCGGAATACATAGCAGCAGCATCTTGTTGCACACAAGTAGTGTGGGGTGAAACAAACTCTCCAAGACATGAAGGTAAGCATCACTAAACCTATTTCTGTTAAATGTGACAATACACGTGCAATAAGTATATCAAAAAATCCAGTACTTCATTCGAAAACCAAGCACATCCCAATAAAGTACCACTTCCTTAGAGAACAAGTAGCAGAGAAAATAGTAAAAATGGAGTATGTACCAACAAAGGAACAAACAACAGACATATTCAAAAAACCTCTTTCTAGAGAACCATTCGAATATCTAAGAGACAAACTAGGGGTAGTGTCTGCAGATGATACTCTATGATATGATCAGAAAACAAAAAAAAAAATTTATTATGATGGAAATACACTAGTAAAGGCTACAATATAAGGAACATAAACAATGCAGTAGACAAGTGATAGTCTGTATCAGTCAAGAAAGCATCATTCCACGGGGGGAGCAGCCCATAACAGTTGTCACAGAAGAGTTAGAGCTATGAAGATGGTAAAGATCTACGGAGTATGATATGGTATAAGTCCTCAAGATCTGAGTATTATAACAAAAGTACATCAAAATTCTAGCACACATCACCTCTATCAAGCAGTAAGGGATATAAGTATAGAACATTCTAGGGTGACATGCCCTCCATTCATGCAATCTCAATAATTTTCATAGTGTTCTCCCAAAAACTACTATACACCAGCCTGGAGCAGCAAAGTATAAAGTCAGAGGAAGAAGGCCTATAAAGTGGGAAAATAAAATGCAAGGATAGAATCTACACTGAGAAATGTGAAACCCTTTGCCATTGATGTCAAAGGGGGAGGAAAGGCAAGCAAAGGAAGAAATGCACCTCTCATAATGAAAGGGGCAGGAAGTCTTGGAGGAAGTATTGGAGTGTTGGAGGAAGTGTTGCCATCAATTCCAAAGGGGGAGATTGTTGGAAATATTGTCATTGATGGAAAATGAGCACAAAGGAGAAACACCTGAACTATCATTAAGACAAAGGGGCAGAGAAGCAGCAAAAATAAGGCAAGGAAGCAGATCAGGCAATAATGTAGTAAGAAAACATAAAGAGAGGTAGAGGAGCAGCATAGAGGCAAGGAGCAGCATTAGACCATCAGCAACGGCACCAAAGGAGCAAAGGCAGAAAAATGGCAAAGGCAGCAAAGGCGGGAAAAAGGAAAAGGAAACAAAGGCAACAAAAAGGCAAGGGCAAGAAAGGCAGCTAAGAAGAAAAGGCAACAAAGGAAGTTAAGGTAGCTAAGGAGCACAGGCAGAATCGTGAACGTGCTGGGCAGAGTCGTGAATGTGCATCAAGCATGAAAATCCCAAGTTGGAGTGAATAAAAAACAGAAGACCAAGCTCAGGAGAGATCAACACTTTCAAAAAAAAAGGGACAAAGCGAACTACTTCAGCGCAAAGGAAAAGACAATCGAATTTGCAAGACACAGCGAGGACCATAGATCTTACACAATCCTCTTTTTGATTGAATATTCTTTGGCTCGAGCGGTGCTTATCCAGGTTCGGAGGTTAAGGTTTTCCAACAAACCCCTATACTACTTTCCCTTTCGGCAGTGAACTTCTTGCCAAAGTCTCACCCGACGCAGTATGAGAGGGTGCTAGAACTAGGTTTCCGCACCCTGGGAGAGAGCATGTAACTCAAGATGATCTGCAATTATCGGATCTACACGGAAAGAGGCTATTCGCAGGGTTTTCAGTATATGACCAGAATTTAGCTTATCGGATCTACTTAATAGGTTCGCATCCACATGCGTACTACCAGCTATGATCACTGAACTGTATAATTGCAGCAATTTAACATATCACAGATACATATACTAGAAACATAGATAGTTTGAAATGGATACTTTCATACTTAATCATATAACCCAAGTTCGCATCAATCATAACAGAATAGATCCAGATAACATCAGATGTCCAACAATACTTTCGCATATATATTACTACCAAAATCCTCCTACATTCCCAGAATACCGCCTGCGCACTCAGCGAGCAGGGTCCACACACAGCATGACAGAGGATCTCCGTACACACAGCCAGCAAGAGTCCTAACCCATCATCCCTAACAGATCTAACAATTCGCAACTATCATCAATCTCTATTATTTCCTGGCTATGACTCAAAAAGGCTTATCTATTTATACCGATTTAGCCTACACATCCAATGGTCCGCAAACCGTGGTTTCCAGACTCTTGGTCTACCCTTGACCTATTACAATGCATTAGGGGCTTTGAACCACCCCAAAACCCTTGCGTTAGACTAATTAAGACCAAAATATACAAGATTTATACAAAATTCGCAGCTTTTAGGGGACCCTGTTCCAACAGTCCCCCAACACAATCTTGTGACTCGTCCCGAGTCACGGCAGTCATGGGTCCTCCATCTTTGCCTGAAGCTGCCTGACTACATTGATCAGTGGTGGCAGCACCTCTTCACTTTTCACAGCAGCAGTCTGAGCTATCTCTACCAACTTCTGTGAATTTGGGCCTTCTATAGAGGCTGCAATGGTCTCTAATGTCTGGTTCAACTCTTTCACTGCAACATCAACATCGTGAGATAGCTTGAGGGACTCGTCCGCCCATGGCTTGAAGTGATCACTCAGTGTCTACTTCCATTGTTGAAGGGTCTCCATGTCATCTCTGAGGGCCTGGATGGTGTGCAGTTGGGCCAAGCGCTGGGCAAGGACCAACATAGTCAAGGTAGCCTCCAATTTTTCAAACTCCTCTTCCTTCTGGCACAATGTTTGATTAATTTCTTGTAGGAGAGGATCACATTGTACCTTGGTCCATAGATGCATCGCTGGGTCCAATAATTGGGCGCCCTGAGCAATTTGGCCTGTGATCGCATTCGTGGCAGCTGTAACTAGCACAACTTGCTGGACCCTAACCTCCGAAGGTGTTTCTGGCTCAGCGTAGCCTGCAAGTTTACGATTTTCTGTTCCATATGAGTTTTAACGACCTAGATCTCTGCCATTGAGGCTCTTAAGGATGTGACCAACCCTTCAATCTTGGCCTGGGGGGTAGCTATGGCTGGTATTTCATCTGTGAAATCTACGTAGAGTCTACCAATTAAATGCTCCAACTCTATCTACTGTGTGGCAGCGAGGGTATACGCAGCCTGTACCTTGGTTACCTCAGCCATCTATTCTATAATGGTCTGCTCTGCTGTGCTGAGCCGCTGGTGGACCTGATGGTCCTTGTGTTGAATTTCTTTAAAAAACAAGCTTTGTAGAACCTACAGTGAATCATGTGGCAACCTTTCTAGATCTAGCTGGACCTCTGCGCAGGCCTAGACTTGCGCTCTCAAGTCAGGTGGACTTACTATGATGGCTGCACCTGGCGGGACATATGTGGCTTTCTTTTGTAACAAGTGTCGTGCTGTGAACTGCGGAAGATGAGCGGGCTTGGACCAAACTGGTTTGTTGTGTGTCTGTTTTGAGTTGCAGGGCTCAGAGCTCGGCCTGAAGCAAGTCGACCGTGACTCTCTGCTACTCTCCCAGAGGCATCCATTTATCCTCCATGGCCAAGGTGACCGCATCTGCGATTTGTTCAAGGTCCCCTTCCGTGAGTGTAACTGTTTCTTCGCGTTCTGTTCACTCTGAGCGTTGCTTCTTTTGTGGCCCCTTAGTGGTCTCACTTGTTCACTTTGTTCCTTTGGGGGAGTCAACACCTCCCATCTCTAGGCCCTCTGTACCTAGATTCCGCTGCGACCCCTTCTGTGATGGCACTTCCGCACCCTTCTTTGTATTTTTATCCGGCTGCGAATCCTTCTGGGTGCCTGCGTTCTTTCCGGTGTTTCTTTTTTGCTGTGAATCCTGTCATGATCCTACGGTCACTTCTTTTCTCATGCCCTTGCTTGATTCACCAGTTCCTTTGGCTGTGGTAGTCAAGGTAACCTTTGTAGCACTCGCCCCTGTGGTGCCCACCGTACCGGTTTTGAACCCAATCTTCCATTGCAGAGACCATGTAGCAACTATACGATCATTATCCTCGTCTGCAGCCATATATGGGAGCAAGACCCAGGTTTTATCTTTGCGCGCTCTAATTTGGATGTGGTGCATGGTGACCTGAAATGTTGTGATGGTTTTGTACCTGTCATACACTGCTGGAGACAAGCATGGTCAGGAATTGATGGTCACTGTCAAGCTGCTCTGAAAAAGGACCCAGAAGACCTGATTGTCCTCGATATGCTGCGCAACCTTGGAATCCCACAAGCTGGCGTAGCATACTCCTTCGCACATGTCCGAAGTGAGCTCGAGGAGGACTGCTTCTTTCGGTGCTTCCCATGCGACCAACGCAATGAGCAGCAGTAGCCAAGAATAGCAGAATGGGTGCCCCTGATCCTGGGCTTCGTGGACATTTTCTAAAAATTCGGTACATAGGTGCTGGGCCCGATTGAAGAAAACTCCTTTTTCGCACTGTCCTGCCAATTGGATGACATATGCGGGGACGGTGGTGGCCTGGCACTTACGCATAAGCTTGCATGCTAGCAACAATGTACCCATCTGCATTCTTGGGTTGCTGATGGTACTGATCATGAGCCCCCGAGTATTTTGTAGTACATGGTAAGTCTCACGCACGCTGTTAATGATATTCTGCTCATACTTCTTGCCCACCCGCAGCATTGGGTTAGGTCCCTCCATGGGGAGGCCAGTAATAAATAGGGATGCGGTCCCAGATCCACAAGCTACTGTCATGGACTAAGGCGAGCAGCTAGTGCACCAAGCAATCTGTAACATTGTAGTGGCCAAAATGTGGCATCCTTAGCAAGTTCAACAACCCAGATCTAGCCAACCCGCGCACCCAATGCATAGAGACGACCTGTACCCCGTCATCTTCCAGTATCCGTTCTAGGTAAAACTCAGGTGCCAGCTGGGGAAAGGCCTCATAGTTGGCCAAGTCATGATTTTCTAACTTCACCTCATGAAGCTTGCCAAAGGGTTCGCCAATGACAGGGAACTCACCCGGGGTCAGCGACATCTACAGGTAGGTGAACAGGCCATTAAGGTTCTTTGGTGTGCGGA
Organism: Pinus albicaulis; assembly: GCA_034641835.2. NCBI lineage: Eukaryota > Viridiplantae > Streptophyta > Pinopsida > Pinales > Pinaceae > Pinus > Pinus albicaulis. The sequence goes on from CM076578.1 coordinate 1,679,870,305, forward strand.
TCAAGGGCCTGCGAGGCCAGAAAAATGGTGGCAACCAATTGATTGGTTGAGAAACCTAGGATTTTCCTGATCAGGTAAAGGGCAGCCTGTTGGTTTAGGTGAACCGGTCAGGGCTGTCCTTCGCGGTGACTTCACATTGCAAGGAGAAGTGTGGGGTTTTACCCCAACCCATTTTACAAGCTTTCCTGACCCTTGCGATTTCTCTTTACCTTTCTTCGCTGCTGGAGGCAACGTGGAGATGACTGCTTCGGCTTCCGATTCGACCTCTACTACCTCCTCGGTTTCTAGCTTTGTTAAGGCTATCGTCTGTGAGGGCTCAGCAAGGTTGGTGGCCGTCATTCCGGCGTGGAAAATGAATCCCAACCCCAAGTGGCTATTGTCAGAGGGGGTAGGTAGTTCAGACATGAAAGACATACAGTAGGCCCAATTTATCTTCAGGCATAATCCCGTAGAGCACCAACAAGACAAAAGATATGGAGCCCTCTTCCGACCTATCCTTCCCCTTTTATAACCGCAGAGAACCACTAATGGTCGGGTGATCCTTAATTGAAACTTATAATTAGATAAACGATAAAAAATCTCCATAAATCACTTAAAAATGTCGGTCGCTCGCTCCTTTCAATGGTAACTTTAGCTTTTTACCCGATTTTACTGTTCCAACGGCTAATTTTTGCACCTTCTGTGCACCTAGCACACCTTTGTACTCCCAGTGCACCTGTTGTACTTTGAACAAACACATGTGCCTCCTGCGCACTCCATCGGGCTTCCAAAATTATGGCCGCTTCCTACGCTGGTCATACTCATCTTCTTTGGTGGGCATCTCCTGCCCTATACAGCTACTCCGGCCATATAGTCATTTGATCTGATACGGTTTGAGTCGGCTACCATTGACATTACCTGGTAGCATATCACCGCGCAGGGTAGCTAGCCTAAAAGCTCCGCCATCCGTGATTTTATTAACCATGTAGGGACCAAGCCAGTGCTGTTGGAACTTCCCTTGGTGTTTCGCAAATTGGCTATCATATAAGAGGACCAGTTCGCCCTTCGCGAATGTCTTTTGGTAAATATATCGATCATGCCAGGCCTTAACACGGGCCTTCTAAACCTACTGATGCAAATCAGAAATAAACCGATCTTCCTTCAAAGCCATAAGCTGCACTAAACACTCTTCCATGATGTCAGGTTCTGCCATGTTTGTAAATGTTGCGATACGCAGACTAGGAATAATATATTCCATTGGCATAATGGCCTCCTTGCCATAGACCATCCTAAATGGGGTTTTCCCTATTAGCTTCTTGCAGGTCATCCGATAGGCCCAAAGGATAGGTGGGATGCGCACGTCCCAATCAATGCGATCGGTGTTACAGACGTTAGTCAGTGCTTGCTCCAAGATTTTGTTAAAAGCTTTGACCGCTACATTTGCATGTGGATGATACGGGGTGCTCTTCGCATGATGGATTCAAAACTCCTCAGTCAAATCTTGTATTGTTTCATTAACAAATTGGGTACCTCTATCGCTCATAAGGATCTTTGGACATCCAAATCTGGTCAGAATCTGCTCAAAGAGGAAGTGCACAGTGGTATCTGCAGTACAATCCTTCACCGCTTGTGCTTCGGCTCACCTGGTTACATAATAAATGGTATTAATTATGTAGCACGCACCTGTCTTCTTCCCTCGCGGGTTGATTAGTCTGACAAAATCAATGGCTCATTTATTAAAGGCTTGCAGATCCATTTTTCGTTGTAAAGGCATTTCGTCTATTCATGATGGCCTTCCTATCCGCTGGCACATATCGTAGGATTTAGAATAGTCGTGAGAGTCTTTATGCAGGGTAGGCCACCATAGCCCAGCCCGCAAGATATTTTGTGTCATTGCCTTTTCTACGTAGTGTCCTCCTGCTATGCCTTCGTGAGCTTCTGCCAAGATAGCGTGTATTTCATGCTCCGGAACGTTTCTACGCAGTACTTCATCAATGCCTAGTTTATATAAATGACTTGCAATAATGGTAAAATACTCTACCCGGGTAACCAACTCCTTCTTTTGATGTATCGAATATTCTGCAGGTGCCTTTCCTGTAGTCAGGAACTGAATGATATCAGCGAAGTGCGCATCAACGACCTCAATGGCGAATAGCTTAGCATCAGGCAATCCTTCCTCCAAGTTAGTGGGTTCTTCGCCTATCTCAATGTGGGACAAGTGATCCGGCCCAGCATTCAACTTCCCTGGCTTGACTATTATTTAAAAATCATATTCCTAAAACAAGAACAACCACCTGTATATTTCCCCCCCCCAACACAGGCTTATTCACCAGGTATTTTAAATTTGAATGATCTGTAAACATTTTAAATTGTCCACCTAGCAGATAGTGCCGATACTTCTGTAGCGTAGACCATGGCCAACCCTTCCCTCTCCGTGGTGGCATAATTGCGCTCTGCACTTGAGAGTTTTCATATAGCAAATGTGATTGGGTGATCAATGTCTCTGGCACCAGCCTGCGTAAGGACCGCTCCCAAGTCAACCCCAAAAGCATCAACATGAACATAAAATACCTTCGCTCAATCGAGAAAAATAAGAATAGGTGCAAATACCATATTTTCCTTGAGTAGCTCAACGCTCTTCTGGCACTCGTCATCCCAAAGAATGAAACATATTTCTTAAGCATCTTTTCCAATGGTGATGTGATCAGTGCGTATCCCTGAATGAATTTTCTGTAGTAGCCCGTATGTCCAAGGATCGAATGCAACTATTTCTCAGTCATAAGCACTGCCATATTAATGATAACTACAAATTTCGCAAGGTCCACCATCAATCCTTGTCGGCAAACTATGTGTCCAAGAAAGATTCCGAAGGGTACGCAAAAGATACATATTTTTATATTCAGGGAAATCTGGCATTTTCGATAGGCGTCCAACATCATTCGCAGGTTCGAGATGTGCATCTTTACTAGGCTGAAGACAGTCCAGTCATCGAAATATACTTCTACAAATTTGTGGATGAATTCCTTGAACACTACGACCACTACTCGCGAGAAGATAGCGAGGGCATTCTTGAGTCCAAATGGCATGATTGTATACTGGAAGGATCCCAATTCAATGGAAAATGTCGTTTTTCTTCGATCTTCTAGTGCGGGTACGATACAGTGGTATCCTGAACCCATCGATGAATGATGTCTTCTGGTGGTATGAAACCAGCTCCAAAAATAGAAGAAAAGATATCAATGCCTTAGAAATAAGCCACTTTGAGGGAGCAACCTCCAATACATTACATGAATGAACAATTCTTGGATGATACAAATTACAAAACCTCCTTTCTATATATAGGAGTCCATGGGGCCACAATGTAATCCTAGTGGGGCCACAATGCAATCCTAGCCGACCTAACAATAATAATTTAAGGGCACAATAATAACAATCTGGGGGTTACAGGGGTACAACAATAACAATATGGGGGGCTACACTAACATAATAAGGGGCTAGACTATTAATATAGGGACTTAACATGCCACTCTCCTTCAAACGAGTGTTGTCCTCAACACTTGATTATTTCTTGATGCTTCTGTATAAAATTTTCATCCTCCCATGTGGAATATTCTACAGGAAAGTTCTTCCACTTGCTGAGATACTCTAAAATTGATCGTACTTGTCGAGTTCTTGTTTCTGTGACTGCATCAGAACTTCTTTCAATGTGATGTTGATCTTCCTGTTGTTTCATTAGATTCTGCACCAAAGTTAGGTTATCCTTTGAGAGTTGGAGAACTTTTTTTTGATGCTCGATGTGATCTTCCACTAATTTATCATCCATATTAGCTATTATTTGATCCTTCAAAACCATCCAACTTAGCCTCCATTTTTGCTTTTAAACCATCTATGTCATCTTCGGTTGCTCTTCGTAAGATCGAAATTTGTTGCACTTTGTACCGTAATTTTGATATCTCATACTACAACTCTTCCTCTTCATGCGTCATAGTATAGATTTTTGAGGGCTTAATAGGTATGGAATTATTTTTTGGAGGCATTATAGAACCCAATACTGATAAAAATTCTAAAATATGCCCTTGGAATCACTTCAAACTTCTTTTTCAAACAAACGTTCTGCAACTTTAAAAACCAAATAAACACCTTTTACTTGTTTTTGAGGAGCTCTATATTGAAATTGAATTATCTCTATAATTGTGGATCCTAAATATCTGAAATTCAGCCTTGTAGTAGCCCTCTAAAGCTTCTTTCAAATGTCACAGGTCTGACCTGATTTTGATCTTCAAGGAAAAGCTATGTCCAATCTCCCACAATGACCCAATTATGGACTGGTTCAGTAGAGTGAACTTGTACGGATTGCCACTTGTCACTGTTTGTTCCTTTGGCTCTGAAATTTATAGAAAGGAAACTACAGTCCGTTTACTTCTATTCATTTTTTACCGAATTCCAATCTAATGCTCAGAGGGAGAGTTATGAATATTTTCCCATGATCACCTCTTTGAGATGAAATTCGGGAGCCTGAAAAAGACCTAACTTCCACAGATCATATCTCCAAAAATATTGCGAACCAAGCTCTGAAATGTTTCGACAATGTTCCTCAAGATTTTGGCTTCGTACACTAAACATTTCAGCTTTTGAACCTTCGTAGAAAAATATTTATAGCGAAAATACCACGATGACCTGTTTGGAGCAACGAAACCCTAGAATCCAAAGCTCTAATACCAAATGTTGTGAAACCAGCTCCAAAAATAGAAGAAAAGAGATATAAACGCCTTAGAAATAAGCCAATTTGAGGGGGAAACCTCCAATACATTACATGAATGAAAAATTCTTCGATGATACAAATTACAAAACCTCCTTTCTATATATAGGAGTCCATGGGGCCACAATGTAATCCTAGCTGACCTAACAATAATAATTTAAGGGCACAATAATAACAATATGGGGGTTACAGGGGTACAAAAATAACAATATGGGGGGCTACACTAACATAATAAGGGGCTAGACTATTAATATAGGGACTTAACACTGGCCTCCTACGCTATCTAGTATCTCATCAGAGAACGGTGTCAGAAAGGGGTCGTGTACACAGATTCAAATTTATCCCTTTGTTTTATTTTCCTGAACCACCATCGCACTTACCCAATCCGACTGCTCGATCGACTCGATAATACCTGCGGCGAGCATTTTATCGATTTCTTTCCTAACCTTCTGTTTATACATAGGGTTGAGCCGATAAGGCCGCTTCTTTACAGGGTGCGCATCTAGTTTCAAAGTGATGTGAATCACCCCTAAGTCCCCCGTGATCCCCTTAAGCTCTGAAAAATTTGTCAGAAATAAGTCGTGATATTCCATTAGAAGTTCCACAATCTTGCCTACTCTCTCATCATCCCAGTAGTCCTCAATTTTCGCCAACTTGGGTTGCTCTTCCATACCAATGTTAACTTCTTGCAACTTCAGAGGTTTCGTAACATCCATAGTGTGTAACAGAGGTCCTGCAACTGCACGTTCCCCCTCTGATCATGGGATCGATACATTGCGCAGATATTCATCGCACTCTTTTATGGTGATATTGCAACAGTTGAAAATATCGCACATCTACGTTTCCCATGTGGGCCTATTACGTAGGGGCTGGATTCACCAAATACAAAGGTATCGATATCTTGCAGAGATTCATCAAGTGCCTCCGACCCTCCTGTTAACCTAAATGTCCCCAAAAATTTGTCTTTTAAGGTTTCCCATTAGTGGGTGCGCTGATGTAGCTCCGCATCTAGGTACCATGTGGTGGGAATTTGTCCTAAGGCATGAATAAACAAGTGAACCGATTCTTCTATAGTACGATCACACCATTTCTCCATCCAGGTGAACAAATGTTCGTGCGGATCCCTTGGGCCAAGGAATATCTTGACACGCATGTCAGCCGGAGGCTCAAATCGTAGAACCATCATATCCCAACATTCCTCCCACTCTTGGAACACCTCCTTATGCATGTCCAACCATGTTGCGGGCGTTGCTCGCAGACTTAGGTTAAGGGCCCATATCCTTCGGTCTCTCAGAACCTTAGCTTCAAATATTCCCAAAAATTCTTTTATACTACCAGAACCATAAAAGTAGGGTAGTTCTCTTACCTCAGAGGATATGCAACAGAAGTCCCTCGTGATTCGCAGGCAACGCAGCGCAGAGACATCATGCAGCCGATTTTGCCTATTTTCCAATTCCTCATCGAAGCCAAAGAAGCATTCGCTATCCCTTTCCCAGCAAAGCACACCATCAGCCGTAGGATTGATCCAGTCTTCGTCCCTCACAGTTAACTTATAGATGTGATCCACCTCTTCTTCCTCACGCACTAGTTTTGTATACCTTTCTCCTTCTGCAGGGTCTAGTGGTACAATCACCTGTGTTCCTTCACTTTCGAACACCATGCTTCTTTTCTTCAAATTGATAATACCGCCCATATCAATGGCCCAGTCCAATCTTAGGAGTGTCGGGTAAGGGTCCGCATCTTCTACAATTTGAATGACTTCAAAGTCAGCCCAAACCTTAACTCCTACAATATCTACCACGATCTTTGACAGTCTTCCTAACGTGATGATCTTCTGTTGGTTGGCAATATGCAGCTGGATAGTGGACCATTCCAACTTAGGTTCTCCCATTCACTGCCAAGTCTGTTTAGGTAGTACATTCGCATCTGATCCCAAGTCTAGAATAACTTGATCCATCTCGTAGTCACCGATTTGCGTGGTCAAACACATCTCCCTACTAGTGCATCTCTTATGCTTATATAGGTTGTGCACATCCTTAATTCCCATATCTGAGGTTGTCTTTTCTACGTAGCTATCTATCAAGGCTTGGAGGTTTTCTATGACTCGTTGGTTGCACAATAGTTTCATACACGCCTGTAGGAATGGTTTAACCTCATCATCGGCTTTGAGGTTCACAGGGGTAGGTGTCTTAGCCCTAGAAAAGTCTTGGTGAGCTGCGACAAAGGTTTATTTTTCCTTTTGTAAGTCCAACCCTTCTTGTTTAATGGCTGCTTTATGGATGAGAGGCTCTGCCTCATCTTTCTTTGCAACTCCTCCGGTGGCCATTCCGCTACGCGTTATAACATTAATACTTGGTCCTAAGTCTCAGGGTTCTACCTTTACCCTTTGTACATTCTGCATAGGCTTCGGCTACTTCTCCTGCATCTTGGCTATCAAAATCGGGAAATATTCAACCACATGATCCAACTGTCTACAATATCTGCAGGATTGTCTCATAGGGTTCGTGCAATCCCTTGCAAAATTCCCTATTTCTCCACAGTTATAGAAAATCAGTTTTCCTCTCCCCCTTCTTGTGCTTCCACCCCGGCCTCCTCCCCTACCCCTAGCTGGGGAGCCACCTATGCCCGAGGGGGATCTTGGAGAGGACGGATCTAACTGTACCCTATATAGATTTCCTCGATCTATCATTAGCTCATACGTTCGGTAGTTCTATTCATCATGGCCTACAGATATGCAAAACCTGCACCATTGTTGCTTTATTTCAGGGAGATATGCGGCAAGGCGGGGGAAGTGGTTGGTATCATGTAGCCCAGCAACGTGATATTCATCGCACCATAGCATCGGCCCACTTGGTTCTGCAGCTTCCCTAGGGTGCAACAGGTTGGGTCCCCCACTTGTATGTAGTCTATGAGCAGTAGACAGTTATCCTTGGTATGCTCATTCACCCTGCATCATATGCACCATATTTCAGGGCTAGCCTCCGCTCCCCACTCCTTCCGCAAATTTTGGATCTCCATGTGCATTTCCTCTAGCTGGCCTTGTATCTGTTGTACTCTTAACTGCGTATCATCTCTTGGCGCAGCTTCTAGCTTCATCAAAATTTCTAGGCCTTTTCCTACGATTCAATGGCTTGATGTCCCATGGGCACGCGTAGGTGAGGCAGCAGCATAGCAATGAACCACTCCATGTGTTTTCTGTCATCATACAAGAATCCTCCTTCTCTAATTACCTTCTTTAAACGTTGGTCAGCCTCCCATATGGACTCGGACGATCCTTGCTTGAAATCCTTCAGATCGTTCATTATTTGAGAGTAGGACTTGGGCTTCTTGAACTACTCTTTCAAGGCCTTTTTAATCTCTTCAATGGTTGCATTTGCATGCTGGTTCATGTATCCCATATACCAGTCCAAGGCTCTTCCTTCAAAGGCAAGGGATAGGTGCGCTCTTTTCACCGCATCACTAGCCACGTTCTGCACAATCCATACCGACCCTGTGACAAACCAGAACCGATCCATGTCTCCATCCCCCATGCCCTTGAAGGTAGGTAGCTTCATGTGTGAGGCCATATCGTCTTTTGGTGGTGGTGGAGGTGAGTTCTTACCCCTATGAGGGTTCAAAGGTGGTGTAGATGGAGATCTATGCATAGCAAAATTTCTTACTCGACTATAGACAGATCGATCCCCTTCTTGATTAGTTCTGTAGTACTTACCACTGCGCATTGTACCCTCACTTTGATCAGAGCTCATTCACTCTGTATGGCTACATAAAATGCTTTTTTCGCACAACAAGATCTTAATAGGTGATGGCAAATTTTTCATAAACTTACCCCGGAAATCCTTGAAGAAACTCCACTCTGCTTCAGAGTAGGACACCAATTGGTCGACTGAAAGTTCTGTCACAAATCCTCCTATCACACTGTCCACCCAGTGATCTATCATGCGAGTGATGGTGTTATCAGTATTCTCTAACTGCTGGATCCGCTTCGGGGTCCACTGTGTGAACTATTCGTCTTTCCAACACTTCTGAAAATTGACAAGCCTTGCGAGCCACTCATGGAGCTCGATCGCAATCGTCACAAAGAAAATCTCATAGATATTTGTGAAAATGTACTTATTCTTCCACTCCTCTGCGATCAACTTCGCATTGCGATTTTCTTTTACTGCGAATTCTTGAACTTTCTTTTCAAACCACTTGTTGATTTCTCAGGTTTCCAATACGGTCTTAGCATTACCTGATCTCTCTCAAAATTTTCTTAGTCCCGACAACGAAACCATTTTTTGGCTCGAGGGGTCCTGACCCAGGTTCAAAAGTTAAGGTTTGCCAAAAAACCCCTATACTACTGGCCCTTTCGGCAGTGACCTACTTGTGCAGGACAAATTCTCACCCGAAGCAGTATGGGAGGGTGCTGGAACTAGGTTTTTTCACCCTCGGAGAGAGCAGGTAAGTCAAGACGGTCTGCAATTATTGGATGTACATGGAAAGAGGCTATTCACAGGCTTTTCATTATATGACCAGAATGCAGCTTATCGGATCTACTTAATAAGTTTGCATCCACGTGTGTACTACCAACTATGATCACTGAACTGTATAATTGCAACAATTCAACAGATCATAGATACATATACCAGAAATAAAGATAGTTTTAAACAGATACTTTCATAATTAATCATATAACCCAAGTTCGCATCAATCATAACATAACAGATCTAGATAACATCAGATGTCCAACAATACTTTCGCATATATATTGCTACCAAAATCCTCTTACATTCCCAGAATACTGCCTGTGCACACAGCTATCAGGGTCCGCACACAGCAGGAAAGAGGTTCTCCACACACACATCCAACAAGAGTCCTAACCCAACAACCCTAATAGATCTAACAATTCGCAACTATCATCAATCTCTATTCTTTCCTAGCTATGACTCAAAAAGTCTTATCTATTTATACCGATTTAGCCTATGCATCCAATGGTCCGCAAACCGTAGTTTGTGGACTCTTGGTCTACCCTTGACCCATTACAATGAATTATGGGCTTTGACCCACCCCAAAACCCCTACGTTAGACTAATTAAGACCAAAATATACAATATTTATACAAAATTCACAGCTTTCAGGGGACCTTGTTCCAACAATATCGTATTAATCATATAGAAGAAATAAATCAGATTTGAAAGACACAATGAGGAGCATATATCTTACAAAATCTTATGTTTCATTGAATATCATATTAATCATATAGAAGAAAGCAATCGGATTTGCAAACAGCAATGAGGACTATAGATCTTGCGCAGATCAACTGTGGAAGATCATATCGCAATCGTGAATCACAGGGTATGGTGATTATGGTTAAGACTTCGCATGCTAAGTTATCTAACTTGCGATGCGAAGTGGATCGGAAAGGAGACAAGCATGGACCGTCGGATCCAATGAAGATCAATGGCATATGGCGAATCGCGAGTTCACACATTGCAAATGTTAGCGAATAGCGCTAAGGCTTCGCAAGGTATGCCAATTTGTTTGCGATGCAGTAAGGTTAGAAAGTTGCGATGCGGTGAAAGAGAGGAGCCACGTGTTGACATTGCACATAAGCGCACATCTCAAATGTTAGCGGATAGCGCTATAGCTTCACAAGGTATGTTAATTTTTTTGCGATGCAATGAAAGGGAAGAGCCACGTGTCGGCACTACGCATTAGCACACATCGTTGATTTTATTATTTGTAATTAAGGTTCACATGGTAAGTTATGTTGGATGGGATGTGATGCAATCGCATATCGCACAAGATAGGAGATACGTTATTGCTAAACGTTAAAAGTTGCGGGCAAGCGAACTGCGATGTATTATGATTGGTCAAGTACTGTGGGACTCGAAAACCCCTGTTCTGTGTATATGTAAGGGATGCCTATTATGTACATTCTGTTATAAAGTATGTGTTTTTTGATTGCTAAATGTATTTATGTTAATAAAACTCAAAAATTGTATTCTGCTGCATTAAAAGGGAGTTTATGTGGGCCATACCCATAGGTCACAAAGGAAAGACCTGAACACATGAAAAAGGACCAGGAGCCCATGCATAATAGTGTTGCGGCAGTGAGTTAAACGAAAAGCTGAACGCAAGAGAATGGACTTGGGTGTATAAAGAAAATTATAAACGGGAGTAGACTCAAATAAAACCCGACTCTAAGTGCAGAATAGTGTCATTTAGATGTGGCTACGGTAGTTGATAACAAAGACTGAACGTGGGGAGAAGGTGACTTGGGTAAGTATCCCAACATAGGGAAAATGAGCATAAAAGAGCATAGAATGTTGCGGGAAAGATATGCAATAGGCAGAGGCGTTGTAATACATAAAGGCCTGGGTCAAGTCAGGCTAAGACAGTAATACTGCAGTACATTTGGAAATATAACTACAGAAACATAAAAGACAAAGGGACAGCAAGCAGAAGAGGAAAAACACACAACAAATATAAGAAGATGAAAGGGCTATGAAATATTTGATTGTAAATGTAAATGTATTAATTATTTTATATTGTTTTTGATGCAAAGGCAAGTCTCTAAGGCAAAGAAAAACTCCAATTTAATACTGAAATGAGTGTATATAATGTTTTAACATATTGAATATGTTGAGTGAGGAAATGAATAGGTGGAAGACAAGAGTCATGCATGTTCACTTCATATTACCATATAGAATACAAACATCCATCAAGTGATCTCTATAAATGATGTTATTGTAACATGCATAGAGATGTTAGAGAGTGGAAGAATGAGAGAGAGAAGTGTTATGCAGAATTATGATTTACGGATAAATCATTCTTCCCTAGATAGGTGCTTATCTAGAAAAACAGGTTAAAGACTTTACAACTACCTTTCCTAACTATAAATAGACACACAGAATGAAATAATAAGCTTACTTGGAGTCCAAGTGCTTCCAAAGTCTCCTTTTGTCGCTTTTGTTGTAGCTTCAAATTCCAGTCGACTGTGCAAAATATTTCCTGCGCGAACGAACACTAAACAACAAGAGATAGAAATAATACAAATGTCTATTCAAGTTATTTAGCTAAATCAATAAAGGATAAACCATATACATCAAATAATAAATCATGATATGGAGAATAAAATCTTATATAGATGCATATAGGGAAAGATAAGCATTAATCTTTATTACTGATAGAAGGGGAGGTTACAACCCAGTGATTGATTTAGTGTCACCATATCCAACAGCATCCCAACCTCATCACAATGCAGATATGTCCAGCAATATGTAACTCAAATCAACTCCTCAATTGAAATTCCACCAGAATTTCTCTACTCAAATTCTTCCTTATCAAACACTAAGATCTGCGTTCAATTTATAGAGGAGATGAAGATAGTTTTACAATCAATGACTTTCCAATAATAGGCAAGACATGTTCCCAATCTTGTAGATGTCAAATGGACACATGGATTTGAAGTCTGACACATGTGAACTCTTCTAGAAGGCACTGACCAAGTGGAGATTTCGGAACAATGATAATTTCACTCCCAATTTGACCAACGCACCTATGAGTGTCGAGAATTTCTTTGCAGAGTATCCATGAATGGGGCTACCTGCATATGCAACGCACTTAGTCCCTTTAGAGGCAACATTGATGAGATATCATATGATATATTATAAACTTCAAATCTTGGAAACCTTTGCAGATGAAAGTCTTGAATGATTTGTCTTGTTCTTTGTCTTAGGGCATGTAGCAACTGAAATGATAGGGGATGATAGACCCTATTAATTGGTCCTGGAGATGATGCCCAGTTAACCAGGTCATTGGGAATGGTGCCAAAATTGACCTATAACAAATTTCCCCCTAAAGCATGAAGTCAGAATAATAATAACAATATTTTGATTGGGATGCTTTACACTATGATGGGCTGGAGATGAAGCGGAGTGGCGACCTGCATAAATCTTACAATACATTACATCATGATATATCCTCTTGATCATAATTGTTGAGGGTAGGCATTCCAATGTTCAGCACATAAACAATCTAATAACATGTACATATCTACATTCGAATGTTGCGCAATACATACATGCCTACATATATAGGCCCATGTTTGGATGATGATCTGTATGTAAGGTCACTGTCCAGATGATGTGTATAATAGTCTTGAAATCGCAGCCCGAATGGCTGAAACTAGATCCAGGGTCTTCTTATCTCGTTCACTCGATCATTCGGGTACAAGTCTAGCCATGCGAATATATGATTTGTAGTCAAACATGGAAAGACATCATTTGATTACCAACCAATGATGTGAGCTATTAACAAACGTGAGATAACCACCATTAATGTCATTGGCCCTTAAGGTACTGCAGTACATTTTGCAAGGCATGAATAGATGATTTGATGTCGAACGCCAAACAAAAATCTTTCAGTCAAAGGTCCGGAAGACAGGATCTTGTCAATGCTGTAACAAGCCTCATGGTACTGGAATCGGATGTTTCTAAGTGAACTTCCTGCATAATGATTTTTCATCGATGGGAATCCACCTTATTGCAAAACGAGAGTTACTAATTTCGGAGACAAAGGTATGACTTGAAATAGAAAATTTTCAGGGATGACGGTCATGAGAATGAAGGTTTATGAGTATTTCAAAAGGATGCGTATTCACTAGATGACTTCTCTTGAACATATTGATGACACTGAGATGAGATGGCAGCATTAACCCAAAACTGAAGTGAAGGTATGATGAGCCATAGGTATGAATGAACCGTCAAGAATATTACCCAACCCAAATAGTCACAGTGATGGAGTGAAGTGCCATGTTCAAGAGCGACCTACTACCGTAGAAATTTATGTTCACTTTCCCAAATTTTCCCCGGTCATTTGTCGACCAGTACCTCTTTATTTTTTAACAAGATTGAGGAGGATAACATTTACTTGATCTATAATTCAACCCTTCGAGTGAATAAAGTATCACTATTTAATAATTTAACGAGTCTAGTGATGAATGAAACTCGATTCTTGCCATGATCGACAAGCCTATTGCTATTTTATGTTTTAACGAGCTTAACAATAGTGACAGCCCGATCCTTTTTCATATTTAGAGAGTTTGAAAAAGAGAACGAAAGAAAACTCCATAAGTACTTTTTCGTAAAGTTGTCGCTCAAATCCAAAAAAGTGTAAAATAATATCTGAGAGAACCTCTTTATTCATGTTCAACCAAGGTATTCCTTTTTCGTAAATAATATATCTCAGTATGGAAAAGGGTTAAACTTATACTGAGTAGATATCAATTCATTTGCTTTTACGAGCTCGAAAAGAAAAGTGCTCAGCAATATTTTCACACTATCGGAGTCTGAAAAGAGCTGAAAGAAGACTCCAGGGGTTCCTTTTTCATTGTTATCGAAGCTCGAAAAAGAGATAAAATTGCACTTCAATTCCTTTTTCGTTTTTAACAAAGCTCGAAAAATAAGGAGAAAAAGTATGCTTTGTGGTCAAATCATTCTTGAAATAAATCTGCACGAATAATATGTTCATAAGTTGTAAGACCTATTTCAGAGTAACATCAAATGGATTAAAAATACTTGTTTCAATATAAAAACATAATAAATCTATAGTCATAGCAATAAATATGATTTTCAAATAATTAAATGACTATTAAAAGTATTTTTACTATTCATTTTTACCATTCCAATGTTACCATTTGCATTTTGGAGCTATGAACCTGATTTTCCCCCCAAACTTTAGCTGTTGATTGCGATCGTTTATGTGGACGGATTTCATTTCCATTTGATCCAGGTTAGCGCCATGAACCTTCTCTTTCCTTCATTAATCATTTCATTTCCAATTTCTGCAAATTTTTAGGGTTTTGAGGTCCCTAGGGTAAATTCTTCCCAAAACGAGGGCAACACACCCCTGGATGTCGAAACCTGCATTGCATAGCAAGTAAATTGAAGGTTGCTTGCATATACAACACACTGTATCTTGTTAGGGAGTGTGTTGGACACAATATAGATTTTTGTTTTTTGCATTATGCCCAAAATTTGCTCAATTTTTTGCATTGAATGGAATCTAATGGTTCTTATGGTTATATTTCAGGTTTCCATCATATTACAATGATGATTACATGGAGGGAAAGAGAACATGAATAATAGGATATGATTCCCCTAAATGATCCGGGTACAGTAAGAGCCCTAAGAGATTGTGGATTGCTTAAGTACTTTAGGTTGTCAGGGATGAGGCAACAAATAGAACTCTCGGAGTTCTTAGTTTGAGAATGGGATCCAAATATCGAGGAATTTCATATTGAGAACCAGGTGGTTCCCATAACAGTCGAGGACGTATACTTTCTTACAGGTTTGTCGAGGAGAGGCTTACCTATTTCGCTCTCAGGGTCTATTCTTGGAGGAGAGACTGTGAGAGATTATGTTTTGCAACATTGTTATCCAGGGGCAGAGCCAAGCAAAGATGGAAAGATAAACCTACAGGATGTTAGAGATTTTCCTTTGAGAACTATCCTTTTCACAATCGTAAAACTTCCTGGCACCATTACACTACATGTAACGAATAGATCGTATATGCAGTACCCGCTAGAGTACTTGGAGCGAACAGTCTTAAACTGGTCTGAAGCTGTTCTTTCTCAGATAAAGGAACAACTGAACAAAGAAAAGGGAGGAAAGAAGAAGAATTTCAGTTATGGTTCAATCCTTATATCCTTTGCTTTAGAATGGATTCCACTGATGCAGCCACAACATGTGACACTGGATGTGTCTAATACAAGAGATCCACGGATGTAGAGATGGGTAGAACTCATGGGTAGGCATGTAGACCAATCTACCCTTGTGTTCTTGACTGCGTTCTTTTCCTGGTTCCGGTGACAGATTTTAGCCATAGATGAGTATGCATATGCAGGCATTGATTTATGAGGAGATCCAGATTTAGCATTACCAGAAGGCGCTCAATGGGGTGCAATAGGTAAGAATGTTTTGATCATGTTTTTTATTTTTCTAAGTTTTATACAATTTTTTTGTATTTTTATGTTTTCCCAAGACTAAAATAAATGTTTTATGTAATGTAGATGTTGGTCGCGTTCAACCAATAGAGGAACCAGAGCGTGAAGCAGATGTGCTAGTAGAGAGGGATTTTGGGAGAGCAGTCCTTCAGGATATTGATATGGCTGAGACTCTGACTAAGCTTCGGCAGCACATAGAGGGTTTGACCTTCGGGATTCAGGATTTTGGATCGAGGAGTTACCCATGCGATTGCAATGACACACTATTGCGGTTCCTAACCGCTGGATGCAGTTACTGCATAGGATAGCTAGATCTATAGCATGTTGCCACAAGCACCACTAGTTTAATTTTGACATTTTGCATACATTTTGAGGTCATATGACCAATGTGTCTTGGGCACAAATTTTGTAAAAGCCTATAACTATCTATCTATATGATTTCAGTGTTTTCCTATGTTTATTGTGCAATCCTATTCATTGATGTGAATGTTTTCTTTACATATGTTGCAAATGTCTATCTAAAACTTGATTAGCTAATGAATCAGTTAATGTGTTCAAATTTATGGAAATGTGGTGAGATTGAATAAAATCAAAGTGTCTTTCCAAAAGTCGAACTCTTAAGAAAAATCTATGCAGTGTTGGATTTCTAACAGTATAAACACTAGTAAGTTGTAATACCACAAGTTGTGAGTCTAACCTTATGATGATGTGGTTAATACCAAATGAAATGGAATCAGAGAGAAGTTTGATCAACACACTATACTCAGCAATATTTTTCGTCAATATACCAATACAAATCCCTTGAAAACTCACTAAATCCCCATTCAGATTGAAAATGGCCCACGGTGCAGAAGATAGATTCTGCATACTACAACTAGCACCATCAACATATCCAACAAATGGTTCCAAAGATTCAGAAATCTGCGATGAAATGTAAAGCGGATTACTAACGTTAAGAAAACTCTAAAAAAAAACTAAGATATTGAATGAAAATCAATAGCATATATATACAATATAATACAAAATATTACTATGCTCATGATTAAGCATAGTAACGTTTTAGATACAACCCATTTCTAGGTTGCGCCAACGGAATTCCATCGTAATCAACCAACTCATAGGCACCCTTAGCAAGAACTCTTTTGACAATATAGGGGCCATGCCATAATGGCTCAAATTTTCCTGTACCTATTACATCAGCTTCTTGATCGTAAAGAAGGACCAAGTTTCCCTCTGAGAAAATGAGAGGCTGGACATTTTTGTTGTCTTGCACCTTTATACGTATCTTATGCACTTCGTTGTCTAATTGGGCTTCACAACACGTTTCATCAAGATGGATGAGGTTAAGGAGACATGATTTTTCTTCTAAGATGTCAGGTAACAAGTCGAGTGCGAGTTTTAACGATGGTATTTCACATTGGATTGGTAAGATAACTTCCAGACCATACACCAATTGAAAAGGAGTAAATTGAGTCGCGCTTATCGCCGAGTTTCGCTATGCCCATAAGGCAGAGTACAAGATCAAATGCCGATTTCTTTTACGAACTCCTATCATTCGTTGAAGCATGCGTTTAAGAATCTTGTTGATAGCTTCAACTTGTCCATTTGATTGTGGATAATAAGGAATAGAATTATCATGTGACAATCCTAACTTGGCAGTTAATTCAGTCATCATGTGATTGTGAAAATTCTTCCCATGATCTGTAACTATAGCCTGTGGGACCCCAAATCGTGCAATAACATGATTAAATAAAAACAAGGAAGATGTTTGTCTTGTGTTGTTGAATGTATGCATCACTTCGGCCCATTTGGTAAAATAGTTGACTACGAAAATAATATAACCATGCCCCCCAGACGAACTAGGGTTACAGGTCATGACGTTAATACCCCATTTCGAAAATGGTCCCACAGAGACAACATGATGCACTAGCACTGGCGGTTTGTGGATTTTACGATAAAAAATCTGGCACGCATGACAACTTCTAACCGCGAGGATGCAGTCTCAAAAAACGGTAGGCCAAAAGTAACCAGCGCGGAGTATCTTTTGCATGGTAGCGTATTTAGATAAATGTCCACCACAAGCCCCAACATGATAATCATTTGAAACTTTTTTGGCCTCCTCATGAGTGAGGCACTTCCTTAAAATGGTATTGACACCATGACAATAAATTATATCGTCAACGATCAGATAATCTTTGGCTTGGTATCAAATACGTCATTGTTCAGAGCGAGAGGTATCAGGTCGAAAAGATTGAGTTTGGAGATAAATGATGAAATCTCCATACCAAGGATCAGAAGATCCGATCGGAAATAGAGACTCATCAGGAATTGATGGTTTCGACGTAGTTGCATTACTATAAGAGGGAAGGTCACAGATAAGCTCAGCTAAAACTAAAACTTCTTTGACTTGGATTTGATGAATTCCAAATCAAATTCCTGCAAAATGACAATCCATTTTGAATATTTCCTCCCCAGCAATTGATGTGATAAGATATAATTCATGGGGTTCAATCCAAAATAGAAGTGGTATTTTGGAGCAGGATATAGTGGTGAAATATTTGGACAGCTTGAATAGCTACCAAGGAAAGTTTTTCAATGTACGAATACTTAACTTCCGTATCATTGAGATTACGACTCAAGTGTAATATCCCAAAAGGGAGAATGCAGTAATACTTCACACAATATAAGAACTTACGACAAGATAACCAATAAATCTTAAGACAACATCAGAATTTACAGAGAAACTGAGCCATTTTATTATATTGGAGAATAATCAGTTACACCATGTACAAAATATGAGCAGATCTAGCCAAAGAGATGGTCTAGAAGTACCCAGAAAACAAGCTACAACAGGTACAACATAACTGGAGAGGCTTTGCAGCAAATACTACGCTATCCCTTCAGTAGAATATGAACATATAGTTGTAGGCTGAAAAGGTAAATGCGGATCTACTCAAAACTGGAGCTCAGATGATGCCAAGATTCAAGATCTAGCCAATGTGATGGATTTCCAAGATAACCCAGAAAGGATTTTCCAGATCTACAACTTTGGAAAAATCACCTCCCTAGGGTTTGATCCTTGATCTACTGGGAAATACAGATCTGAAGCTAGATCTGACAAATATATGCCTAAAATATGATATCAGATCAGATCTATGCTTGAAGGGTTGATCCCTTCTTCAGATCTATGAGCTAGAAGCTCTAGTTATAGCTTCTCAATCCTCCAATGATGATTGCAGTTGTTGCAATACAACTGCCTCTTGAAATTGTGTTCTGAGAGAGAGAGAGGCCTTCTGCTTGCTCAAAAATGTTGCAATAACCTCCAGGCTGACGAAAATACTGATGGGAATGTGAGGGAATGATCCCTCATAGGATTGCTAGCTGAAATACTAGAAACTTCCTTCCTCCCTTTTGATCTGCAGGATAGACAACGTAATTCTTGAAGGAAGTACTGTTGCTGGGAGGTCAATAAATTTTGGCCTAATGCTAGATCTGAAATGAAGCTCTGGGAAGCTGATCTTTAAGCCCAAGGTGATAGGAATAATCCTTCACAAGTTCTTCAACTAAAGTACTGAAGACAACTTCCTCCTTCCAACTAATCTTCAGAAATCTGCAATTTCTAAATATGAGTGTTCTGCAGAAAGTAGGAAAAGGAGATGGCACTTAAAGCCTGATGTATAATGAAGTAAAATCCTCTTTATAGAGCTTCTCTAAGAAAGAGGTGGGATTCCCGACCAGGAACACCCTGTGCTAAACAACACCTGAAATCTCTGCTAAACAACCCAAGAAAGCAGTGGAATGTCACATGAAAATTCCAGATCTGAAAAGATCTTACATCAAGAAATAATCAGCATGCCCTCATCCTTGCCTTCATCTTCTTTATATAACATTTGAGCCTTCCCAAGCCTTGGCCCTCATCTAGACTGCGCTGTCACATGTGGACAAGATCCTCCAAGTTGGACTGCGTTGTTTGACCAAATCAACCATCATGTCTAGGTGCAATGTACACCTTCCATCAAGTTTGCCTTGTTGGCACAACGTTCTCCATCCCTTAATCATGAATGTCCCATGATCTCTGACATCTTCAAGATCTTAATTGACTGAATCATCTCTGTTTGATCCTTTCAATATCTTAGTTTACTATGTCAACCTCCATGATCTATCTCATTAATGAGACAGGTTCTCCAATTTCATTCACATTAGTAGTTGCTCAACTACCTTGTTATGCAGATCTAGGCTAAATTAATCCACGTTCACTCACACAAAAGTGTATATTTATTTATATTGAGGATTGTGGGTCCCTCCACCCTTTTATTTACTTAATTCATTAAGAAAATCAAGGACTCTAATATTCCAAATATGATGTGAAAATTTGGGAATATTACAGTCCCCCCTAGCAAAATGTTTCTTTTCCTCAAGTAACTTCAAAAGTAGATGCAAAGCCATATATTCCCCTCCAAATGGCATCCACATAAGGAAGGATTCCTCCATTTGTTGCAAAGGGTTATGCATGTTTGGTTACAAAGTTGTCTTTTAAAAACATAAATAATGACTTCTAACTGTTTGGTTAGATGTCCTCCTTCCATCATGAAGTCCCAAGTGACAACCAAATGATGTCCAACGTCATCATCAATACATGAGGTGCATAAAATAAGGTGGCTCTCTTCACAAAGGAAAAGCTCCATCACATAATACATAATTTGTTTGAGCATTGATATGCTCTCATACTTAGCCCTGTTGGACTTGTCGGATCCAAGCATCATTCCAATGTTATGCAAAAGAATAAGGGAAGGAGCTATATGGATAGAAAAATATGTCAAACCATATTATCCTAAGAGTAACCACTGCAGTAAGGCCCTTTGCTGCCATCCTCCATCTCCTCCATGTAAGATGGACAAGCTAAACTCCCCCAAAAGCAACCAAAGCAACAAGAGATATTACTGCTTTCTCTCCTCCTCATGTGCATCATGAAGCAAAAACATACTAATGGACTTATGGATTGTCACATCAGCCCAATACAAAGAGACATCATCAATGCACATCATGAGAGCATCATGCCAAGATTTACCCAAGACAAAACACATAGACATAGGAGATGTCATGTGGTGGCCAATATCTCTCAAGTGAAACCAAATTGAACATGCCTTCTTTTGATGCATACTATCATTGATACACAAGGCATGAATCAGAAAATTATGAGCTATTGGGTGTCAACCATACTCACCCAAGAGCAGCCAGTGAAACCATGCCTCCTTCTTCATTTCATAAGTGTTCCTCAAGGCATGGATCAAAGAAATAGGAGCCTTTGGGTAGTGACAAGAACCTCCCAAGGGAAACCAATGTAACCAAGCTTGTTGGCCCATATAAATATGCAAGTGGTTATGCAATCCCTTTCTTATATTCCTCATCCACTCACCCCAATATGGAAGATGAGTGATGTGTTGCATAATCATGGTATCCTCCCTTTGTAGAATACCATCTTCCCCAAACTGATGAAGAACTTTGCACTCCATGAAATGTTGAAGTGCACCTACAATGAGATCTCTTAATGAGATCTTCTTCTCATCCATGCCCTTTCAAAACCAATGAGGTCCTGGATCTGCTGTAGGTAGAAGTCTCTCTTTGAGCTGTGAGGTGCTGATTGAGAAAGTGTCATCAAGAAAGGAGAAAAGGTTTCTCATATCTAGATGTCTACCATTCATCATCTTTTCCTCCATTGCTTCATGAGTGAAGCTACCTTAAGAATTCTCCAAGAATAATGGGGCCTCATCATTATCACTGCTTCTAAGTGACAACGCTGTAGATCTGCAAGGTAATACATAAACTGTCTCAAATAAAGGTACAATCTTGATATCATAACCAGTCATTGTACAAAGGATTATGCTCATCACTTCTTCTGAAACTCTACACTTAAACTCAAGAGGTTGAATGTAGTCCATACATGATAATCTAGGATATATTTTCATCTCCTCCCTGATTATATCAAGGGTCCTCTATGTTGTGATATGTTGCTGCTTCAAATCAACACTATGTTCTAACCCTTGGTTATGCATTGGCCCTGATGGCATGTCCCCATAAGCTTCAATAAGATCTACTGAAACAATAGGTGATGAATGTGTATGCATACCTTGGATCAACTGATATGTGGGAGCCTCTTGACAGAACACAAGAGTTCCTCCAACTGGGACAATAGTGCCTCCAACCACTGGTAAGAGAGATGGTTGCTCTTCTTCCAATGTACCAGTGCTGGAATCTTCCTCCTCTTCTTTATGCACCTCTTGAATCATGTATGGGACTCTATGTGTTAAGAGCTCAAGACCACCTTGAAAATTTGCAAGTATCTCTTCTCCAGATACAAGTACTTCTGCACCTGGTGGTGAATGTAGTGACTCCTTGTTTAGAGTGACAAGAATGACATCCTTCTTGGTCTCCTTCTCATCAAAATTCTTCCTAAACTTGTGAAATAAATCTGAATATTTAGTCACCTTTGCATGCTCCATGTGACCAAACCACCAATCATGGGCTTAATCTAAAAGATGAAGTGCTGCAATTTGGAAAACCTCTTCTTCAGTTACAGGATGTAGTCTAAAAAATACATCTAACTCTCTCCTCCAAGCCTTGACATTGCTTGAGGAGGATCCAACAAATTTAGGAAAATATAATCTATTGTGCCTTTTCCTTTTATTGCTACTATAGGATCCTCTTTCTTCTTTGATTTTGAAGAATTGTTGGAGAGTTAGCTTCTCTTTGAATGCTCTAGAATATGCTTTGTACTCTTAAGGATACAAACTAAGAGTCTTGTGACTCTCAAGTTCATTCCTTCCTTCATTTCTACACCCTTCACCTTCTTCAAAGAAAGTGGGCATAGTGGATCTATGAGGAGATCTAAGATTATTCGGTTTTCTTCTTTGCTGATAGGAAGTGCTAGGGCCTTCCTCATCACATCTCCTTCTTGGATCTTCTTTCTACCTTTCCCCTTTCATTTGATAGACCTCCTTAGAGAGATATTGCATAGATCTATAGAAATGAGTGGCAGAATTTTCTTCCACCATGATAGATCTCATCTATCTGCTTCTTCTTAGATGCAAAAGATGAAGTGTCCACAAGCTGAGCCAAAGATCATGCTCTGATACCACTGTAATATCCAAAAAGGGAGAATGCAGTAATACTTCACACAATATAAGAACTTACAGCAAGATAAACAATAAATCTTAAGACAACATCAGAATTTACAGAGAATCTGAGCCATTTTATTATATTGGAGAAGAATCAATTACACCATGTACAAAATATGAGCAGATCTAGCCAAAGATATGGTCTAGAAGTACCTAGAAAACAAGCTACAACAGGTACAGCGTAACTGGAGAGGCTCTATAGCAAACACTGTGTTGTCCCTTTAGTATAATATGAACATATAGTTGCAAGATGAAAAGGGAAATGCATATCTACTCAAAATTGGAGCTCAGATGATGCCAAGATTCAACATCTGGCCAATGTGATGGATTCCCGAGATAACCTAGAAAGGATTTTCAAGATCTACAACTTTGGAAAAATCACCTCCCTAGGGTTTGATCCTTGATCTGCTGGGAAATACAGATCTGAAGCTAGATCTGACAAATAGATTGCTAAAATATGATATCAAATCATATCTATGCTTGAAGGGCTGATCCCTTCTTCAGATCTATGAGCTAGAAGCTCTAGATCTAGCTTCTCAATCCTCCAATGATGATTGCAGCTACTGCAACACAACTGCCTCTTGAAACTGTGTTGTGAGAGAGAGAGAGAGGCCTTATACCTACTAAAAAATGTTGCAATAACCTCTAGGCTGATGGAAATACTTATGGCAATGTGAGGGGATGATCCCTCACAGGATTTCTAACTGAAATACTAGCAAGTTCCTTCCTCCCTTTTGATCTGCAGGATAGAAAACGTAATTCCTGAAGGAAGTATTGTTTTTGGGAGGTCAATAACTTTTGGCTTGATGCTAGATCTGAAATGAAGCTCTGGGAAGCTTATATTTAAGCCCAAGGTGATAGGAATAATCCTTCACCAGTTCTCCAACTGAAGTACTGAAGACAACTTCCTCCTTCCAACTAATCTGCAGAAATCTGCAATTTTTGAATATGAGTGTTCTGCAGAAAGTAGGAAAAGGAGATGGAACTTAAAGCCTAATGTATAATGAAGTACAATCCTCTTTCTAGAGCTGCTCTAAGAAAGAGGTGGGATTCCTGACTAGGAACACCCTATGCTAAACAACACCTGCAATCTCTGCTAAACAGCCCAAGAAAGCAGTGGAATGTCACATGACAATTCCAGATCTGAAAAGATCTTACATCAAGAAATAATTATCATGCCCTCATCCTTGCCTTCATCTTCTTTATATAACATTTGAGCCTTCCCAATCCTTGGCCCTCATCTAGACTGCGCTGTCACATGTGGACAAGATCCTCCAAGTTGGACTACGTTGTTTGACCAAATCATCCGTCATGTCTAGGTGCAATGTACACCTTCCATCAAGTGTGCCTTGTTGGCACAACGTTCTCCATCCCTTAATCGTGAATGTCCCCTGATCTTTGACATCTTCAAGATCTTAATTAACTTAATAATCTCTGTTTGATCCTTTCAATATCTTAGTTGACTGTGTCAACCTCCATGATCTATCTCATTAATGAGAGAGGCTCTCCAGTTTCATTCACATTAGTAGTTGCTCAAATACCTTGTTATGCATATCTAGGCTAAATTAATCCACATTCATACACACAAAAGTGGATATTTATTCATATTGAGGATTGGGGGTCCCTCCACCCTTTTATTTACTTAATTCATTAAGAAAATCAAGGACTCTAATATTCCAAATATGATGTGAAAATTTGGGAATATTACATCAAGTAATATATTGGATGTTCAATTCCATCTTCTACTTGGATGAAAACCATAGAAATGGTCATTTCAGCCATGGGGATATATAAGAAATAATATTTTTGATAATTAGGGGGATACATTAATGACGCTTGGACAAGAGTATCCTTGACAACATCAAAAGAAGCTTGTGCAACTTGGTCCCAATGGAAGGGAACCCCCCTTTTCAATGGTTGAGTAAATCCTTTAGTCATTTCAATGTAGTTTGGAATGAGCCTTCTGTTAGCCCCCTGTAAATTTTTGACAGGAAAAGTAGGGGGCTAAATTGTTTCTGAGCCTTCAATGAATGCATCTCCCTCGGAGACGCATCATCCTTGAAGTCTTCTATGCCTTTGTCCTTTGATAAATCCCCTCTGTTGATCCCCATTATAAGACTTCTCTGATTTTCAAAAGTTGTGCTCCAAGGGACCTATTTTTACCCCTTGTACCCTTGCAAGATATCCCATTTCACTTTGTTTCCCCTTTTTCTAAGCTTCCTTTCCACCCTTTTTTCCCCCCTTCTAAAATGCCTTCATTAATCCTTTAATCCTCCCAAAACCCTGTTTAAACCCTTCAAATACTTTTTATTTGGCTTAAACAATGCTCTTCTCCCTATCGTTCCCCTTTTCCACCCTAAAATTGCATTAAAATGGCCCAAAAGGACATATTCTCCATGTATATGGGTCTTAGCCCCCTTCAGCTAGCCCCATAACCATTTTCCCTCACGTGACCCGGGCGCTTGAACCACCCGCCAGCCCATAAGAGCGCTTATCAGATATGTATCGGGCGAAAGTTGAACCGTCGATCTGTATTAATCGAACGGTTATCACATGCTCCACAGCGTCCATGGCCTAACCCGTTCACCCCTCCGATCGCCTTTCAACGGTCCGCAGTACAACCGTCTCAATGGTCCCCGCCGTGAACACTGTTCATAAACCACCTGGTTTCTATCGCATCGCCTTTCGGAGGTAGGCAGTATTTTCCCATTGCGCAACGATTCCACTCATCGATCGACGCGTGTCAGGTGCACTATTTCAAAACTGCTACCTCATCGCACGTTATCGTTCGTCCGCGGATGCGTAGCGATATCACTGTGAGCCGTCCGATCTGGGGCAGCCCATCCAACGGTCATCGCTCAACAAAGCTGCGCGGGGTTTAATCCATGGTCACCGTACCCCTGGCCCACGGTCCATCGCCCTCCGACGTGTTTTCCACAGTCGATCTCCTTTGAGATTGGACGTTCCAGATTCATTTGCATGGCCCGCCATTGACCGGTCCCGCCACGTCATTTTACACGTGTCTCCACCGTACATTCACCCACCCCCATTATATATATTTGTCCCAAGGTCAAAGTTCATTATTTTTACGTTAAAACGTCTGCCTCGACGTTTTCCCATGCATTCTCCACTATGTCATGTTTCCTCCATTGTTGCCCCTGCGGTCATCATCCTCATCCGCGCCACACTACCACTGTCACGTTCATCCATACCACCCTTCCCATAAATGTTTTTCGTAACCATTTTCGTGTTTTGCAGGGTTTCGAGCGGCCATAAACCCCCATAGTTCACAGTCTCTGTCACAGCAATAGAAACACAGGAAAGGACCATTTACAGAAGCTGAAATTATGGAGAAAGGCTGGGAAAGGTTTGCCGAGAGGGCTAGCATTAAATGAACAGGGTTTAGACTCTGCAAAACCTCTCCGGCGCCATTAAAACATAGATTTCGCAGTCAAAGGCAAACGTGGAAGCAGCAAAGAGTATCAGTGGGAAATTAGCACGTTTAAGGCCTATAATTGCAGATTTTGAGCCTTAAGCCAATTATTCGAAAGCAAAGGTACCAGTTCGAAGACCCCGAGGATCAATCAAAAGGTCCGATGCACAGAAATATAATATTATCAGGGTTTCCATATCAGCAGAACGTTCTTCCATGAAAGGACACGGTACACATTATTGTTTCAGTCTACATTGTGTCCAAATGAACATTTTCGCCCTATCAGCAGTCCTACGCCATCAGAAGCATTTGTTACACGGTATGGCAGACCCTAGCATCATTATTATGCCTTTTTGTGCAATTCACCAGAACACTGCAACGAGTACCAAAGATAAATGCTCAGAATTAAAACCGAATGGAGCCTCACCTCTCCCGCTGCTTCAGATTTTTAATGCTGCATTTAAAGTTTACATCTACTCCTGTTATTCTTTTCTCCTATAAGAAATCCCCGAGAACATAATGTAGGGGTTTTTGTTCCACTGCTGCCGATTGTTGTTAGAGGGATTCATTTTGACGGTTAGAACAGTCTTGGGAGGGATTAGCAGAGTAGTTGTTTTGTAGTAGGTTGGGAGGAGAAAGTTTGGATTGTAATCAGCCATTGAGCTTAGTGTATGTGAATAGTTTTGCATCAATTAATCAAAGCACATTTCACAGGATCCTGGTCTATTACTATTGGTGATGTATTCTAACTCTGTTTATTACATTTTCATGCTGTTCATTGTTCTTTTGGCTTGCATCAGAAATCTGGCATAGGATTTGCCCTTGTTAGGCACCCTATGCTTCTGCTCTCCTTGCCTTAATATTTTCTACTAAATGTGTTATCTAAGAATGAGTTTCAGTTGATTTAACCAGTGTAGTAGTTCCTTATGCTACTAGCTAATGTATGAATTAAATGAACCTATCCTTATATGTTCTTGTTGGGTTCAAGCTGGAAGATTTGGGAACACTGGGGATTAGAGTTAGCCTTGTCCACTAGGATCCTTGTGCGACCAGCTGGCCTTTCTAAGATCTCTCTGTTAAAATTATCTATGTTTTCCCTTGGAGCATGCTAAAGCTGACCTGGAGTTAAATGACCTCGGGTCCGATCTATAAGCTTCCCCTTTGTCCCTCCTTTGAGAGTTTCCTATGAGTATGTCCAAGCAGGTCTGGAGTTAAATGACCTCTGATCTGATCTATAGACAGAAATTAGGTTGCTTTCCTTCTTTCACTTTCAATCCTTAATGTTCCATCCCACCATCTAGTCTAAAGGATCCTTTAGTATTAGATGACTTGCTCTCTGAAAGCCTTGGCTATTTGTTTCATGTAATCACCTTTCATGACTCCATAGCCCAATGGATGGCACTTTCTTGACCTACCCTCTTTGCTGAAGCATCTTGCTGTTTTTTTCCTTTCTTTCCATTACTTTCTCAGTCCATGATCTCATGACCAACCCAGCAACCAACCAACCAAATCATTTTAAAACCCCCCTTTTTGTGCTTCATACCTAGCCTAACATCTCATTTTGAGCTTCAAATATATACCATTTTTTTTCCTATGGAGAGATCCCTCTCCGAGTCCAGGAGGGCTAGATCCTAGGACCCCAAAGTAGTTATGATGTTGTCTCATCTTTTGGTCTTGCCAATCTGGCCAAAACATGGGAACCCCAACACCTTCTTAGGAAGTTAGCCTTTCCTAAAGTTTGTGTATCTGCAGTAAATTTGATGGTGCAGGAAAATCAAGAATGGCCTGAACCTTCAATGGGTCAATTCGAATTCCTTCTTTTGAGAGGACAAATCCAAGAAAACGACCAAAACCAACACAAAACACACATTTATGTGGATTGAGGCGTATTTTGTAGTGTCGGCAGTGTATGAAGATGGCTCTCAAATGCATCGGGTGATCAGTCCGATTTCATGAATGCGCTGGTAAATCATCTAGATACGGTTGAAAAATGTTCTTGATGTCATTGAAAGCATAGTCCATTGCCCTTTGAAAATTTTTCCCAGCATTCTTTAGACCAAATAGAAGTTTCCTATAAGTGAATGTGCCCTATGGATAGATGAATGATGTCTTATGTTGATCCTCTAGGAAGATATTGATTTAAATGTAGTCGGAAAATCCATCCATGAACGAAAATATTTCGCATCCAACACAATCGTCAATAATCTGGTCAATAAATGGAGTAGGATAGTTGTATTTTGGACAAGCAAGATTAATGTCTCGATAATCATCACACACTCTAAT
Organism: Pinus albicaulis; assembly: GCA_034641835.2. Classification (NCBI taxonomy): domain Eukaryota; kingdom Viridiplantae; phylum Streptophyta; class Pinopsida; order Pinales; family Pinaceae; genus Pinus; species Pinus albicaulis. Next base: position 1,679,898,920 of record CM076578.1, read on the forward strand.
GGTTCCTTGTTTTTTCATGATAGGAACGATATTGGGAACCCACTTAATCAGCGGAACAAGGTAAATGAAACCAGCACGCAAAAGTTTTTCAACTTCTACTTTGATGGCAGTGCCTTTCTTTGGATGAACAGGACGAAGCCGTTGACGCACCGGTTTGACATCAGGATACATATTAATAGTGTGTTCAACAATACTAGTATCTATGCCTGGCATTTCCTCGTAAGACCAAGCAAATACATCACGGAATTCATGAAATAGAGAGCGATATCATTCAAGTTCTGATGGAGAACAAGATACATTGACATGAATAATTTATACAATGCCAGGTTTGGTCGAAATATCGATAGAAATGGTTTCTTCAATATTTGAGAGATTTCGCTCGGAATCGATTGCATTAATAGGTAAAGAATTCGAAAAGAAATTTTTGATTGATGGGTGATATAGTTCACTAAGATAGTTTTCTTCGTAATCAGGAAGATGGGAACCATGATGATAATATTCCCATGGTTCTCCTTCTGACATCATGGCTTCCAAAATATTATCATCTATCAAGAAGATTGAGGAAAATGGATCAGATGGAGTACCAAAATCTAAGGAACGATCAACCCAAACAATCGGCGACACTGATTTCAGATTTGCTGCCCAAGCTATATATATTGATTACTATGCTTGCTCAATAGGGCTGGGCAGCAGAAACTCATCCAACGTAGTAATTTCATAATCACCCGTACTCTCCCTTAAGCCAGATAGAGTGGAAGAGATCATGTAGCTGGTCTTTATACTTGCCATTTCTGCCGACGTCGCGGGCGGCGGTAATGCAAAGGTTCTCATGAGTGTGGGATCCTTTAATAGTACTACACCAATGTTCTGAAGTTCTAATTGGGGTATGTGAATGAACGGAACGCTTCCAGTTACCTATAAAGCAAAGGCAAAGAAGGATAGTTGATTAATGACTGTGACAGTACCTTTATATGGAAAGGCAATCATTCTAAAATATGTAGAAACAATTGCAGTAATTGCATATACCCATGGCCTTCCAAGTAGAATATTGTAGTCAAGGGGTCCGTCAACAATGTTGACATCAACATTCACTATTTTTCCCCCTAGTTCAACATGAAAGTTATTAATAATACCACAAGGCTTATATGTACGTCCATCGAAAGCCTTCAACGTCGTTGATGATTGTGATAAGCGCGACAAGCCAAGTGACTTCCAACAATTTAGAGACATAATGCATGTAGATGCTCCCTCATCAATAATAGTACGATGAACAAGGTGATTGAGAACATTTACTTGTACGGAGAATGTCAATTCTGCTAGTAATTGTGGCACGTAGCCCGTATGATTAAAGACGACTAGATTAGAATTAGTCAGATCAATTCCACCAATAGCTGACAATAAATCCTGTTTTGGGAGGGACAATTTTGTAACACCTCAAGAACAGACATAGCGGAAGGGGATTGAGCAAAATATTCAAATATATTATATTTTGTGCAGCTCTTGCTTGAGGATTATATGTCTATTTGTGAATTACTCCCTTTGGTGGCTTGATTGTCAATTCAGGAATAGCAGTAGGCAGTACTGATTCCGTAGACGGATTGGTAGTCAAGGTAGTAGGTTGATCAGTGGCCTAACTACCATAATATTTATTACACATTGACACCAAAATATCGTTTGAAGGTTTTGTGATGGATAACATGAGTACTCGGGAACTAGAAACTGGATCCATAGCACCCAAATTAGTGTCCGGATTTGGAAATGGGTATGTCAACACAGCTGATGCATGGGAAGTCTTGATGATTTTTTAGACTTTAGCACGGTGAGGAAAATCCCTGAAAAAATGTTCCTCATTACAGATTATGCATGGATAACAAGGTTTCCAAGGTCCAGATGATTGATGAGATGATCTTTCCTACGGGTTAGAAGTTTTCTTTTTCTTAGATTTCCCCTTTTTCTTACTTCTGGTTTGCTTGTCACTTTTTTATTTATCAAATGACATGGCATTAATTTCGGAAGAAGGTGCAGTATCAGATGCGGTAGTTAATGTGTGCTTGTAGTGCCAATCAAGCCCTCTCCGGCATGAGATTCCTTTAATTTAGAAGGAACAATAAAATTAGATCTCGGCGCGTTAGGAATTTTTTCATAGAGCGTTCCAGACTGAGTATCAATCAAGTATAAATATTGGGCACGAGCGATAACTTGCTCTTCTATGATGACGCCACCCTTAGCCACATCCTTAGTTGTAGATGGTAACAAGGACTTAATGAACCATTCAGTAAGGAGCTGATCTGGAACAAATTTCTTAACCATTCTACGACGACGACGCCACTCATGAATATGATCAAAAATGTGAGTAGCATTATTCTGTTTGAAATTGGTCAAGAGTTCCATTCCAGTTTCATATCTGGGTAATTGGAAGTGAGTCAAAAATACAGTAACTAGGGTAGTGAAAATATCAAAAGAAGCTCTACGTAACTCAATGTACCATTTTGCAACCAGACCTATGAGCGTACGTTGGAAAATATGTAGTCGAATAGAATCATAATTCAGAGAGTTAGATGAACAACATAAATGATAAGTCATGACATGAGTCAACAGATCTTCTCTAGGGTTTCCATTGAACTTAGGAATATCCGAGGGTAATTTTTGAGGTATCATCGGCCACCAAGGAGCATAGTTGATTGGATCATTGGTTAGCCGATTTAAATCTGGTAACTCTAAAGTTGCAACAAAGGGAAACTGTCTATTAAGGTCAAATTGAGCATAGCCAGGGTAAGATGGAATTTATTGAGCAACAGGCCTTTGAGCACCAGCATAAGGAATCTTTTGATGGTAACCTAGATAGGGTTTGTTTTGAAACACAAACGCTTGAGGATTTTGTTGTCCAAAACCTGGATATGTTACGTATTGAAATGAAGTTTGAGGAATTTGCGCCCGAGGCTGCCAAGGGGTCTGTGCACCAATGTTATAACCCAAATTAGGATAACTTGGATTCGGTTGATAAGTATAACTAGGTTGTGGCTATGACATCCCATAAAATGGTAAACCAACTTGTGAATAAATGATTCCGCATACAGGTTGTTGTAGATTAACCGAAGGATTTGGAGTTTGTGGACCCAACATTTGAGGGTATTGAGTTGAAGGACACGCTTGATAAGATTTTTGTACAACATTTTGATTCTGTAATAGGGGTAGAGATGTATTAACAAGTGGAAATGACGTAGGGGTAACAGGTTGAACTGGTTGATACGAGTGTACAACCGTTTGTGGTTGGATAGGCAGAGTGGGCTTCCATTGACAAACATTCATTTCAACATTAGGTTTACCAAAAAGTGATAGAGTACTTTCATGTTGGGTGGCCAAAGGTTGCCCCCCAGCATGAGGAGGATAATAAGACAGAAAAAATTTCTCTCCAAATGTTGGGAGTCCAGTTGATATGGTACTTAAAGGAATAGACCTAGAAGGACCGACTTGATATTACCCTGATGATGTATATAAAGAATCAAGCCGTTCAATACTCACTATTGGATTACTAGTTAGAATACCATACGATGACATTGGAAAAGTCCATGCTTTTTAAGATGCACCAAAGTAAATTCCAGATAATGATTTGTAACTTGATGGGACCATAGGGCCACCATGAAAATATGAATCTGGTGAAGTTGTAAACATCGACGGGGTAGCGAGGGCAGGTACTGACGTAATTGGAACAGATGGCCCAACAAAAGATGTTGGTTTAGGCATGGTTACTTGATCAAATGTATACTCTTTTAGATCGACAAGAGTTTGAATGGGAACAAGATCAACAAAAGCAGATGGTAACGAGTTAGGAAAAGAGTCGTACAGGTAAAAGTCCTCCCCAAAATGGGTTGGAGTTAAAGGTGTCTCATCTTGTGGGATTTATTCAATCGCAATTAAACCAGGTGGAAGTATTTCACCGTCTGGCCCAAAATATATTTCAGGTGGTTGACTATGTGATATGGGAGACTCAATAGCTACAGAAATTTGTGGGATGACCAAGGCAGGAACAACTTCCGGTTGTTGGACTTTGGGATTCAGATGTTCTGGAAAATAAGAGATAGGATCTAGATCAATTTGTGGTTGAAAAACGTTAGGTACATGAGGTATGGTCTCACTGATTGGATCGATCGCGACCACGGGTAGCTGCGATGACTCCATTTCGACAACAGTAGACGAACCAGGATGTGTAGAAACAACTTGAGCTAACTATGGTTTATGGGAAGATGATGTTTCACCAGAGGTACGAATTGTACTTGATTTGGTAGATCATGATCGCCTTCGCCTACCAGAAGTAACTTCTAGTGGTAAAGGTGGTTTTACTGCTAATATACGCGAATGACGGGGAAAAGAATTTTTTTCTTCCACGATTACTGATTTATTTTAACCAAAAAAAAATAAACAAAATAAAAGGGTAATGCTAGGAAAAATGGTTTACCAAGAAACTGTGAATTGCAGAATACCTCCTGGCGAACCAAAAAGTATGGGCAGGCAATCTCCCCGAATGTTGTGTTTGGTGTATCACAATTTACAAGGCAGCTGACTCGGTTCACTATGGATGGATAGCACCGAAAATTTGTCCTCCGAAATATACCCGAAGGTACGTGGAGGCCCAAGTCCGTATTAGCACTGTCTGATGCGAAACTGCATAGTGAGAGCACCCCTTTATACTTTTCGTACTGTAACACCACCTGATATACCCTAAAGTACGTGGACGAGCGACGATATACTTATGTACGTGGAGTGAGGTATCACACTCGGAATGTATCACAGAGAAGTTAACGACAGATGTTATGTTTTACGATGTTGGAACACGTCTCTAGCCTAGACCTTCTAAATTTTATCGTTATGGTTCCAATGCTTTGTTAGTTAAATTGAGATAAATTTTAAGTCGATCTTGTTTAGCAATTTTCCTTTCAAAGGTTCACAGCGATGATGTATTGGAAATTCCTAAAATGCAAACTAAGAATGATAAGCAATATTTTACTTTTAGTTTTTCAATGAAAATCCTAGCTATTAGAGGGAAAGAGCAATCAATTTTAGAGAAAACAAATCGAGGAGCACAAACTAAATACATATTTCCTAATTGTTCCTTTTGCAAAACACACAAACCACTACATGCAAATGCAGGTTTTTCTTTTCAGTTCCTTTAATGTTATGAATGCAAAAAAGAAACTAAGTGCACTAAATCAATAAAAAAAATGCCTTTTACTTTTGAGAAATGAGGAATATAAACAAAAATTTCTCTTTTGAAGGAAAAATGAGGAATTAAACAACAATTTCTCCTATCAGGAAACGAAGAATTTATGACAATTTCCTTTTTCAAAAGCAAATGGATCTAATGCGACAATGAAAATAATTTGAAATTAATTCGTCAATGGTAAATAAAAACATTGAACAAACTATTCTTTCAAAGGAGGAAGAAGTAGATAGGTTCACTAGTCAATATGAGGCTCAGCCTTTTCAAAACACAGCAGTAAACAAACTGAAAACAAATTGCAATGACAAATTCAATGGAATTTGGATGGTCTATGGGGCCAATACAATCTCTAAAGGGAGATAGTGCGTTGCAAAGCACCCCTGAAAGGGAGACAGTGCTATGCAAATCATTGTGTCCTGTCCAATAGTACGTTGGGCACAATGTGCAATGAAAAACACAGTTGTTTAACACACTTCTAATGAAAATTTGGATTTCAAAAAGCCTAATATTTGTGAGTAAATACTACTGGGTGAATAAACAGAGAAAATCAGAGGCTAAAACACCTAGGATAAAGGGTAAACCCCCTAGTGGAGTTGCCAATTTGTTATGCAGAATTATGAATTACGGATAAATCATTCTTCCCTAGACAGGTGCTTATCTAGAAAAACAGGTCAAAGACTTTATGGCTACCTTTTCTAACTGTAAAAAGACACACAGAATGAAATAAGAAGCTTACTTCGAGTCCAAGCACTTCCAAAGTCTCCTTCTGTCGCTTTTGCTATAGCTTCAAATTCCAGCAGGTTGTGCAAAATATTTCCTGCAAGAATGAACACTAGGCATCAAGAGATAGCAATAATACAGATGTATATTCAAGTTATTTAGCTAAATAAATAAAGCATAAACCATATACATCAAATAAGAAATCATGATATGGAGAATCAAAGCTTATACAGATGCATATAGGGAAAGATAAGCAGTAATATTTATTATTGATAGAAGGGGAGGTTACAACCCAGTGATTGATTTAGTGTCACCATCTCCAGCAGCATCCCAGCCTCATCACAATGCAGATATCTCCAAAAATATGTCACTCAAATTAACTCCTCAATTTAAATTCCACGAGCATTTCTCTACTCAAATTCTTCCTTATCAAACACTAAGATCTGTGCTCAATTTATAGAGGAGCTGAAGGTAGTTTGACAATCAATGAATTTCCAATAATAGGCAAGACATGTTCCCAATATTTTAGATGTCAAATGGACACATGGATTCGAAGTCTGACACATGTGAACTCTTCTAGAAGGCACTGGCAAAGTGGAGATTCCAGAACAATGAGAATTTCGCTCCCAATGTGACCAACGCACCTATGAGTGTCGGGAAGTGCTTTGCAAATCAGCCCTGAATGGGGCTACCTGCATATGCAACGCACTTAGTCCCTTTAGAGGCAGTGTTTATGAGCTCTCATATGATTGATTATAAACTTCAAATCTTGGAAACCTTTGCAAATGAAAGTCTTGAATGATTTGTCTTGTTCTTTGTCTTAGGACATGTAGCAACTGAAATGATAGGGGATGATAGACCCTATTCATTGGTCCTGGAGATGATGCACAGTTAAACTCATTGGTAATGGTGCCCAAATTGACCTATAACAATAAGATAGAGATGTTGTGCAGAGCCAGAGCTGATATGAAGTAGATTTGAAGGCTGGAAAGGCAGCATTGAAGAAGGAGAAAAACATAGCTAATATCTAGGTAAATCAGCATATGACTTTATTGTAGGGTGAGGGAGTTGGTGCTTCCATATCAAGTTGTAGCTTGGTAGATGTCCAGTTGTAGTTGGTAGAGTTAGGAGCCTCATGTGGGTTGTAGCTTCCTTGCAAGTTGTAGCTTGCAGAATTTGGGGTAGTAGCCTCCTGTAGGTTGGAGCCTACATAAAATCAGTTGTGAGAGGGAGTTAGAGCTTTCCTTTGCATCACAACAATAATAAGATGTGGTTTTATCCCTTTCCGGGCTTCCACTTATATCTGTTGTATATGTGCTTGACGATTAAGTGTTGATGTGATGTTTTAATTTGTTTAATTACTTGTTGTCCATACATTATGTTTTTTGATCCATTATGTATTAAGCTGCTTATGAAATGAAGGTGTAAATGAGTTGAATGAAAAAGGTTTAAATGTTCATGAATGTATTAAACTGATTCACCCCCCCCCCTCCCCTCTTAGTTTAACTAAGGGTTCATCAGCTTCATTGAATTTTCTGGCCCACGTAAAGTCGATTAAAAGTTCGACTGAACTTTTGTAAAAACTTCGGTTGAACGTTTGTGTCATTAGAATTCATGGGTCGTCGGGACAAATTTTTTTTTGGCCAAAGTAACACGTCTGCAATTACATAGCAGCTTGGCTTTGAGCACATTTATTCAACTTGGGAGTGATTAAACTCCATGAAACTTTATGAATTAACTGTCGAAACTAAGACAAATATTTGTAGAATTCAATCTACTTTCAGGAAATATAACTTTTATGGAATTTCATAAATATTTAATAATTTTAATTAATTTTGTAATAAAATGGGTGCAAACAATTTATGAAGGTCATTATGATTCAGCGAAATCAATATTCTGTATTTTCCAAAATACAATGTAAAAAAGTTTGAAAAAATTATGGCACATTACATTGGTCTGGCGTCTGTAATGGATAGTTTTTATATTTTTAGTTTATAACTTATATGTTGAGAAATTTTGTGTGAGCCGAAACATATTCGAAATATGCAGCTTTTTCATATTGGATCAGTTCAAAAAATTCTAGTAATTATGATATGCATCAGTTGGTTTCGTAAATATAATGAAACTGAAGTAGACTATATCTATATTGTTGTAACACATTTTGTTTCTAAAAAATACAAAGTTTTCAAAGAATACACCTACGCGTTTGAACATGACTTTTTATGAATCCTTTGATTGTTAAAGAAAACACACTCAAATAAATGTTAAGTTGACATATAAAATATGTATAAAAAATTCCAAAAATTAAGTAATAGAAAGCTAATAAAATTTGCGACAACTTTTTTTTTTTATCGTAAAATGAAATTCTAAACAGAAAATTTGTTTTGGCTTGCAGAAAGTTGAAGAACAAAAAAAAAATGATATTTTTTTCTCAAAAAAAGGCAAAAAGTGTAACCCGACTTCAAATTTTCATTTTATATATATATATATATATATATATATATATATATATATATATATATATATATATATGAGTAGAGTTGTATTAATCCTACACCCAATTGCAGTAAAATACATGGGGGTTACATCTTCAGAATTCATATCAGTTTGAGAATAAAAAACTACTCTATTCTTATCTGCCTATTATCGCAAAAACTGACGAAAGGTCGACACTTGACACAACTACATAATTACAAAACTAAACATTAAAAATTGTAATAACATGACCAGGACAGACTCTTTTCATAACTTCATGATTACAAAACAAAGGATTGCTTCTCAAAAAATACTAAACAATCATTCATCTACCTGCATGCAGGATGACAGAAGACCTCATTCATGGGCTATCAGGAATTATTATTCATTGACAGTGGCGGCTAGCCTATTGAGGTTGATATCACACTTTCTCGTTTCCTCCTACTGATTTTCCAAGTCCTTATAAGCCTCCTTATCGAGTTTCAATTCCATTACCGTACTCCTCAAGGTTTCAACTTCATCAACCAATTGAGAAAACTTAAATTGAAAGGAAAAATGTGCGTCTGAAAGCTCGGTTTGGGAGTGAGACATCTAACATAACTTTACTTGTAGACCATATTCAGCCCAGTGGAGAGCTTCATGAGAGGAGAAACAATAATAGCAAGGGAAGTTAGACAAAGAGGTATCTAAATCAGATTCTTTGTTCATTGTTCTATGATGACTTTCAATCAGACCCAAATGGGAGGGAGGAAGCGACAAAGTAAGGAAATTGATACCTTCCCAAATTAGGATTGGCAAGGAACAAAACAAGTTGTCACAGTTTCTAATTATAAGTAAAAAATTCATAGACGTAACCTTACAAAATTTTAGCATGTTTGCAATATATAACTTATTCTCAATGAAGTAGCTGAATTCGTAGGAGTTGTTATCCAGACACAAGTTTTGGAAAAATACTAAGTTAGATGAGTTGATTAAAACCTGGCTTCCCTGGATCCAATTGGTTTTCATTTGAACCAAAAAGCCCCAAGTGCCACAATTCCCACGAACAAGAGTGTTTCACCCACGTTGTCACCGTGTAGAAGAGAAATTGGAGCCTGAAATGGATCCCTTTGTAGAGCTTCCACTAGAGAGACCTTATTAATGCTACAATTGAGGCTGGGTGGCGAACCAAGGCCGAATTCTCAAACACCTTAGAGGGGAGAAAACTCAGAGGAAGGAGCACAAAGTTGAATGGATATAAGGGAGTATCCCTTAACAATATATCACTACCATCCTTTCCCATCTACATGAATTTCATCATCACTACAATAAATTTCTTTGATCCTCTATCAATATTATTCATCATTACGCTAGTTGAAAGGTTTTTCCAATGCTTGAACCAATTATTTTTTATGTTTCAAGCATGTGATCCAAGGGAAAATGGAGGAGTGTGAGATAAATAGACACATATTGGAAATAATGCCAGTAATTATCTTTTCATAAGCTTGATTGCCATAATTATTCAATACGACTATGATATAGGTTGAGGGATTAAGAGTATTGAGAGATTTAATGTAATTATGAATTTCAATTTCCCAATTCCAAGGATAGAGGCACTTAATCCAATCTTCTGAAGTAATTAATGTACCTAGGGAATCAAATAATTGGATATTTTCTCATTGATCCTTAGCTCATTTTCTTCCAAAGTGAAGGTGAGGCTTTCCATCGTATTTGCTTCCAAGTTATTGGCTCTAAAGATATGATATGAGTCCCTATAGTGGAGCATTGCCATCAAAATTTTGATTTTATAGAGAATTTTGGCTAGGGAGCTATCTTTTGAGAACTAAATTCAAATGATAAATTGTTAATAGAGAGTTCCCTAATATGTTTAGATCTTCCACCCAGTTTTGCTTAGTGATATATAATATATGCTGGTCTATAATAGATCCTCCACCTCCAAAATCATATAATAACTCTAAGATTATTGAATACGACATCTTGAAATATAATATAAAAACATTCTTTGCTTATAATTATAATTATAAATACAATAAATTCATATTACTATGTTCTTAACGTGTTATTGTTTTAATTTTAATAAACACTTTGTAGGTCTATAAAATGTAAAGTTCTATTTATTTTAATACAAATTAAAGTTTTTTTTTCCTTGAGAAAAAACCAATATGTTATGCTTATAAATAAATGCTTTACAATTATAAATACAATAAATTCGTTATAATAATTTAAAAATAATTACCTTGTTGAGAAATGATAAAAAGAGTGAATATATCACATTCTAAACCTTTTTATTACACTTAAAAGTTTTATTGGCTAGGCTTTCAAAGGTTTGTTTTACTCACCACTAACTTATATTCTAAGCAAATGTCATGGAAAGCATTCCAAGTGACTCTCAATAATTAATAATAACAACCATATCATCATATGAATAAAATTGACATCTGGTTCCCATTGAGATGAAACATCTTGTTCCCATGGTCATGCCATTGATCATGGCATGTAATTTAATTGATATTTTGTTGATGTTGACATTACCATGGCATTTAATTGAGCACCGTTCCTTCAATTTATTTAATGTTGACATGTAATTTAATTGATTTCTTATTGATGTTGACCTGTAATAATGGAAAATTGGAATGGGTTATCATCAGGTGCCATTTCTTTGGGATGCAATTTTATTTCTTTTATTTAGTTATTTGAGAATTTATATTTTATTAATGTTTACATGTAATTTAATTGATATCTTGTTGATGTTATACATGTTTTATTTATTTATTTTATATTTATTATTGTGACGAAAAATTATAATGAGTTAGATGAATGTTCAATGTCATGATTATATTTATAAAGTAAATTACAAAAAGAATAATTTTATTTACATGTTTAGATACAAATCAATACGTCCAAAATACAAGGACACGTTTTTTGAATTCATGTTTTTTTTCTTTTTTAACAAAATTTCTAATCTCTATTAGCATCTTAATTTAAATGTATATTCGATAGAAATCCAATTGATGAAGTAATAAAAGTTTTAGAAGTTTGGAATTCCGCAAAAGAAATGAGGGATGTTGTGAAAAATTGGTTTTTTTTTGGGAGATTTGAGGAGGAAGAATGGCTTTATTTTGGGAGGATTATTTGCAACAATACTCAACGTTGTCGTAAAATGAGAAACTCCAATTTATTAGAACTTTTACACAAGCCCATGGATCTTATAAAGTAGAAGATTATTAAATAACCTTAGTTAACGAAAAGGGATGGCGATAGTGGAAATTAGTTGGTGATTGGGAACACCTAAGGGATAATCTCCCTTGGGAGGATCTTCACCAAATACTTATCAAAAGGAACATACAAATATCTATTAAATAAGATATATTGTGGTGGGTAAGACAACCATCTGGGACGTTCACAGTCAAAGAATCCTACAACTCCATAGCACATACCTCAACCGAAAATTTCCACTTTTCTAGGGTTGTTGAATTGAGGCGTACATTAAATTGTGATCGCCTTCACAAGAAAGGTTTTCAATGTCCCTCAATGTGTATGTTATGTTCACGGCAGAGGAATCACTTGGCCACCATTTTCTCACTTAATTCTCTTATGCCAAGAAAATGTGGGAATTTGCAGGGAAATTGTTTTAGTTGTATTACCTACCCAACAAACACAAAGACATGGATCAAAAAATGGTTCTAGAGAAGTTTTAAGAATCCAACTATAATGAATGCTTGGCTTTAACTTTGGGGTAATTTACACTCTAGAAAGGAGAGGAACTTAAGAATTTTTGAACGAAGACATAGGCCCATTTACATATTACAGTAAATCATAATTAAAAACATCAGGGAGATGGTGTTGGTGTCCCATCATGATACAGAAGATGAAACAATTGATGGTAATGAAGCATTAATTATTAAGGGGCTTGATATACACTATCCACCTCCTACAACTCTCTCTGCTTGACCAATAAAAAAGGAAAACCCTATAGAAAGTACATTCTCCTCCCCCAACCTAAATATTTAATCGCACTTGGTTTCGACGGTACCTCAAGGGGAAACCCTGGAGATGCTCATTTGGGAGGCATATCTAGAGATGATAATTTGGAGCCAATTCATATTTACGCTCTCTCACTTGGGACATCTACAAACACTTTGGAAAAATTAACATCAGTAGAGAGATGTCTTTAGATAGCAATAATAGAAGGTTTCCATTTACTCTAGATCCACAACAATTCCCATATTGTAATCAATTGTGTAAGCAAGCTACCAACAATTTATCCGACCGACAAGTCGATTTATTCATGGAAATTATAGGAGGTATTAACAAATATCAAATCCTTACTGAGTAATTTTATAATCCTCGTCCAAACACCATCACCTATTTGTTTGGGAATAAGTAGCTAAATTCTTTGTTGCATCTCAACTGGAAGTCAAAAAGGATATCTTGCAACTAGGTGCAAGGGTGTTTGGGGACTGAATGTACCATTGTGATTCTAAAGTTAGCAGTAGTTCCCTAAAATAGGTTCCCGACCCCGGGAATTCAGGAAGAGAAGAATGCATTTTCTCCTTTCCATCACCTTATATTGGCAGATGGAAACACTGCTTTGCATGGTAATACATGACAAACAAGTAGAAAACTACAAGCTCTTTGTTGGACAAGAGAATATCAAGAGAATCATGCCAGGGGCATTAGATAGGGTCTCGATGATATAGTGGTTTTTTTAAATTGAGTGGAGAAGTACTTGGTTTCTAACTCATGGAAGGATTCAAATTCTCACCAGGATGAGGATGCAGTGATCTTTATTCCACCTTTAAACAATATTCCAACACTGCACATTACAGATAAAAACTCTCCTCCTCTCTCACCAGTGATTATTCTCTACTAACATATACATTATGTTTACTTTTTTGAACACTAAATTTACAGTCTATTTCTAGCTACTCGTAGCTATCTCCTACTTTTGAAATTTTGTTTTATCAAAATTGTTGTAGTTGCAAGTGAATCTCTTTAATCTAATAGTTATAGTTTTGTTTTTTAAGATGTAACACCAAAAACTTCACACATATATATACATTGGCTCAAAGACTCTCTCAAGGGTCTTCTAAACAGACAATGTGCACATACAATTTTATTTTTGTAATCTCTTTTGGTTATTATTAGAAATCTATGAACCAAAAAAAATCCAAATGATCTCTCCCTTCTTAATGATACATTGTTGAGTCACAACAATTAGTACTAACATACAATAAGGGAGATTAAAATTCATAAATAGGGAGATTAAAATTCATAAATAGAAAAGGACATTATGCTGTAAAAATTCATAAATGGAAAACGACACGAGGGAGATTAAAATTCATAAATGGAAAAGGAGATTATGATGTAAAAATTCATAAATGGAAAAAGGCATTATGATGTAAAGAAAAATAAAAGGAAATATAAACGTTGTAAAGTGGATGTAGGCGTTTCAATTAATGATGGGTTTAAAGGGATAAGAAGATATCAGTAGATTTTTAAAAAGAATATTACAAATGTAATATAATGATATTAAAGTTAAGTATATAAAATGTTAAGTAATAAATAAGTATATTTTATTTTAAATTGAAATTAGATATTTATATTTATTTATTTTATTTTATTTTCATATATATATATATATATATAATTTTTTTGTTTGTTTGTTTGGTTGATTCTGTGGTCTTAGTATTACTCTAAATTTTTGTTTTGAAAATTTAGAGGGACATCTAAGTCGTTAAAATCACTTAGGATTGCACATGGCCTCGACCACACCAATAACAACTCACTCTTCATCTTTAAAATGCACATAATTGACTATTATACATATAAATTAACAAAGTAAGAAATTTGTAAGAAATTTTTTCAGTGAAATAAGGAATATTTTATAAAGTAATAAATTTAAATTTATAAAATATAAAATTTAAATTCATAAAAAAAAATAAAAAATATAATTTTTATATTTATAAAATTATATATTATATTTTTAAAATAAAAAATAAATAATGGCTTCCAAAATTCAAAGTATATATTTTAAAATTATAAATATAACTTAATATAACCTAAAAAATAAAAACATAATTAATCTTTAAAGTATTATATAAATTTTAAAGCATATTGAAAAAGCATAATTAATATTAAAATATTATATAAATTTTAAAGCATAGAAAGTTTGATGAAGGAAGTTTTGGATGTATTTTTAAATCATCCTTAGAAGTATCATACTTAAATTTTTTTTTGCTTAAGTATTATATTTAATTTTTTCTTTTATTCTATTTTATATTTAAAAAATTAGTATAATTAAATTATCTATATAAGGTAGATTAAGGTATTAATGAGAATATTATAAGGTATGTTGTTATTATACTTGCAGCTAGGTATATGGCGATCGATAAATTCTTTGACTCCATATTATTTTGTTTGACTTTCTTCATATCTTCCAATATAACTAATTTTTTATGATAATTTTGTATTCAAAATTATTTCATTTTTATTTTCATAATTGGATTTACACTCTTATTGTAGGCTTCTCTCTTTTAGATGCATGTTTTCGAAGATTTCTTAGGTTAAACAACTAATATTAAGTCATTTTTTTGCGGATTGAAGTAATGCTAGAATTACTCTTAGCATTTATCCACTTACATTAAATGTTATATGTGATAGAAACATTGTTACACTACATTTTGAATCTTAGCAATTTTTTCTGCTAGCATGTTATCACTTATCTTTTGACACTTGTCTATTGATGTGTCTTTTCTTTTGCTATCACACAACTCCATTGCTTCACCACTTGTTCACAGCATATTTTCGACCATTTCACCACTTTTTCACTGTTTTACCACTTGTTCACTTCATTTTTTTGGGTAGATATCCTATACCATAACTATTAAAGATTTTGTGATACTTCGAGGGTCCATTCAATGGCCAAGCTTGGAGCTTGGATTTTAGATTTTCTACTTTTTCTAATGTATCACTACTTATTCACTTCAAATTTTGTGTAGATATATTATACCATAACTATTGAAAATTTTGTGAACATACAAACCCTCTTATGTTTTGGTTTACCAGTTTTCAAGGTCTTGGGAAATTTATTGTGTGGAGAGTCTTGGTCTATTAGGAAATTATTTGTCATACATAATTACAATCAACCTACATTTCTCACGGTTGTATACAAACGATGCAATGGTCTTGGTCTGGGACTACATGTCCTTGTCGATTTTCATCGCTGGCATTATATCGGCGATCTGGTCTTTTATTCGGTGGTCAAACATCACTTACTCTATGAGTTGTTACGCATACACCCCTTTTGCTTGCTTGACCTGTATAGGGAACACCCTTATAGTCGCATATTATCTTGGGGTTGGGAGCCTCGGTCATGTGTTTTGCTTGCATGTTACTTGTGGAAATAACACCGCGACAATGACATCACTATCGCCGGGGAGGTACTTCGAGAACATCCTCATCCAAACACCATCACCTATTTGTTTGGGAATCAATGGCTAAATTCTTTGTTGCATCTCAATTGCAAGTCAGAAATGATATCTTGCAACTAGAAGCAAGGGTGTTTGGGGACTGAATGTATCATTGTGATTCTGAAGTTAGTGGTGGTTCTCTGAAATGGATTCTCGACCCCGGGAAATTCAGGAAGAGAAGAATGCATTTTCTCCATTCCATCACCTTTTATTGGCAGATGGAAACATTGCTTAACATGGTAATATAAGAGAAACAGGTAGAAAATTACAAGCTCTTTGTTGGACAAGAGAATATCAAAAGAATCATGAGGGGCATTACATATGATCTTGATGATATAGTGGTTTTTTTAAATCGATTGGAGAAGTACTTGGTTTCTAACTCATGGAAGGATTCAAATGCTCACCAGGATGAGGATGAAGTGATCAATGTTCCACCTTTAAACAATATTCCACCACTGCACAGTGTAAATGAAAACTCTCCTCCTCTCTTACCAGTTATCATTCTCTACTAACATGTCCATTATGTTTACTTTTTTGAACATTAAGTTTATAGTCTATTTCTAGCTACTCATAACTATCTTCTATTTTTAAAATTTTGTTTTATCAAAATTATTGTAATTACAGGAGAATCTCTTTAAACTGATAGTTATAGTTATATTTTTTGGATGTAACTCCGAAAACTTCCCACATATATACATTGGCTCAAATACTCTCTCAAGGGTCTTCTAAACAGATAATGTGCACATAAAGTTTTTTTTTTGGTAATCTCTTTGGGTTATTAATAGAATTCTATGAACAAAAAAAATCCAAATTATCTCTCCCTTCTTATTGATACATTGCTTAGTCACGACCATTAGTACTAACATACAATAAGGGAGATTACAATTCATAAATGGAAAAGGACATTATGATGTAAAAACTCATAAATAGAAAAGGACATAAGGGACATTAAAATTCATAATGGAAAAGGACATTATGATGTAAAGAAAAATAAAAGGAGATATAAACGTTGTAAATTGGATGTAGTCCTTTCGATTAAAGAAAAATAAAAGGAGATATAAACGTTGTAAATTGGCTGTAGACCTTTCAATTAATGATGGGTTTAAAGGGATAAGAAGAATAGTAGAGTTTTCGTGGAATTAAAAAAAAAGTTCTTGAAAAGAATATTACAAATGCAGTATAATGATATTAAAATTAAGTATATAAAATGTTAAGGTAATAAATACGTATATTTTAATTTTATTTTAGATTGAAATTATATATTTATTTTTATTTTATTTTGTTTATATATATATATATAATAATAATAATTTTTTTTTAATATTTATTATATATAATTTTTTTTGTTTGTTTATTTGGTTATGTGGTTTTAACATGGTATCATGTCAAATTTTTGGTCTGGGAAACTGTGATCGAGAGGTATTTAAGTAGTGAAAATCACTTGGGGATTGCACTCGGCCTCGACCACACCAACTCTTAGCATGGCTAGATTTTTTTGTGCCTTAAGAGGGATTCGAACCAATAACATTTCAGCACGAGTGTCTTAACAACCCACTCTTCATCGTACCCCTATTGACTATTATACATATAAATTAAAAAAGTAATAAATTTAAATTTATAAAACTATCCAATTTAAATTCATAAAAAGGCAAAAATATAATTTTTATATTTTTAAAATTATATATTATATTTTTAAAATAAAAAATAAATAATTACTTCCAAAAGTCAAAGTATATATTTTAAAATTATAAATATAACCTAAACAATAAAAACATAATAAATATTTAAAATATCGTATAAATTTTAAAGCATAGAGAAAAAGCATAATTAATATTTAAAATATTATATAAATTTTAAGGCATAGTGAGTGGATGTATTTTAAAATCATCCTCGGAAGTATCATACTTAATTTTTTCTTTCCTTAAGTATTATATTTATTTTTTTCTTTTATTCTATTTTATATTTAAAAAATTAGTATAATTAAATTATCTATATAAGGTTGGTTATGGTGTTAACGAGAAGATTATAAGGTATGTTGTTATTATACGGACCTCAGGCTAGGTATATAGCGATTGATAAATCGCTGACTCTATATTATGTTGTTTGAATTTTTTCATATTTTCCAATATAATTAATGTGTTATGGTAATTTTGCATTAAAATTTATTTAATTTTTATTTTCATATCTTATTATTAAATAATTGGATTTACACTCTTATTGTAGGCTTCTCTCCTTCGATGCATGTTTTTCAAGATTTCTTAGGTTAAACAACTAATATTTCACTCAATTTTTTGCGGATTGAAGTAATCCTAGAATTACTCCTAGCATTTATCCTCTTACATTAAATGTTATATGTGATAGAAATATTGTTACACTACATTTTGAATCTTAGCAAAATTTCCTGCCAGCATGCTATCAGTTCTCTTTTGACACTTGTCTATTGATGTGTCTTTTCTTTTGCTATCACACAACTTCACTGCTTCACCACTTGTTCACGGTAGATTTTCGACCATTTCACCACTTGTTCACAATTTTACCATTTGTTCACTTCAAATTTTTGGGTAGATATCCTATACCATAACTATTAAAGATATTAAATATTTTGTGATATTTTCAAGGTCCATTCAATGGCCAAGCTTGGAGCTTGGATTTAAGATTTTCTATGGCCAAGCTTGGAGCTTGGATTTTAGATTTTCTACCTTTTCTAATGTATCACTACTTATTCACTTCAAATTTTGTGTAGATATCTTATACCATAACTATTGAAAATTTTGTGATATTTCGAGGTTCTCTTCAATGGAAAAGCTTGGAGCTTGGATTCATGTCTTCAATCACTGCTTATATTCATGTCTTCAATCACTGCTTTGTTTCAGGTATACTCTATTGAATATATCATGTTTTCATAATATAGAGTGTTTGCAAAGATGAGAATGGGAACTTCCTAGCAACCGAATATGTAGAGTTTGCAAAGATGAGGATGGAAACTTCCCAACAACCTACAAAAATACGTCCATTTTCCAGAAGATAGAGATTAGAAAATGCTTTGTCTGCTTTGTACCTAGTTTTATTCCATGTAAAATCCTTTGTTTGTGACTTTATGCCAGGTACACATATATAGTAATTCCAATTCAAGTAGAATTTTATAAGCGTACATTTGAAGTAGCACCAATTTTTTCCTAAATGAATTACTTGGAAACACATTCTATTGTGTCTACTTCATTGAAATTTCCTTTTTCAATATCCCTTTTTTACACAATTTATGATATACACACAATTTATAGTAAAAAAATACAGATCTTTTGCAGAATGCAAGTTTGGGGGTAGAGAATCTAAAAAACAGCAAAAATAAATAAAATTCACTGTTGAGTTTATATATTCCGATACAAGCCATGCCACTTTTAGTTCTTCAACACATGAAATGTACATAAATTAAAAGAACAAAAGAACAGGAAAAATAAAAAAATAGAAATAGTGGAAACTGTGCTCTTTTAAATGCAACAATATGCTGCAAAAAAACATGATAGGTTTCTTACACAACATACCTCTCACAATTTCATCTAATTTAAGGTTTCTACTTGAGAAATTTTACTTCTTTTAAGGCTTACGATGTTGCACTACAAGGAAAAGACTCTCTAGCGGAGGTTATAAAGGAGGTTTTTAGTGTTATAAAATTGACCAAAATTGTCAAAAAAACATTTTCTACAACATCTGTTTATGGTTACGGAGGTTTTGGCGGAGCTTTTAATAGTAATTCAACACAACTAAAAAAACTAGGCAGCCTGAGGTTATTATGAATGTTTTTTTCATCGGTGTGCTACTAAGGTTTCAACGCATCAGTACATGCAATCTAGACGGTGGCCCTGGGGCGGTCGAAGGTTCCTGCACCGGGCCGTCAAGGTATAAAACAACACCGGGCATAGTGTTGGTGATACAATGCACGGGGCCGTACCAATTGGTCTTGGGATTTGTGTGGTGCCTATAGGTCATCTCAACACACTGGTATGTAGACCTATAAAAACGCACCAGTGTGTCATATCAGGCAAATGCACCGATATTTATAATTGGTATTGGTATTTGTGCGATGTCCATACGTCGTATAAATTCACCGGTGTGTAGTCTCACATAAAAACACCGGGGCACAATATCGCATAAACGCACCAAGATTTTTAATTGGTTTTGATATTTTTGCGGTGCCCATAGGTCATAGAAACGCACTGGTGCGCTTCAACATACAAAAGCACCAGTGTACAGTACCTGACACGCACCGGTGTTTATTTTGTATTTTTTAGAAACATCGACCTGTGACAATGCAATTATTGTGATTTTTCTAAATTCATTATTCATCAAAAGTCAACACATCTTATAACAATATTCATATTAATTTAATTTTTATTAATGCAGTTGAATGTGATGTTTGGGTTAGTTTGTTATATCATATCATAATTATTGTGATTTTTTAAAATTCATTATTCATCAAAAGTCGACACATATATATATCTTATAACAATATTTATATGAATTAAATTTTTATTAGTGCATTTGAGAACGACAATGGAGAACGCAATAGCGACAATGGAGAACGCAATAGAATAAATTAAAACATATTATATATATATATATATATATATATATATATATATATATATATATATATATATATATATATATATATAAGACAGTCTTTGTCATACAAAATGGGACGGTTATTGGTATCCCTTTGTCTTTCAATTGGGACACTATGTCCATTACATTAAATAAAATGCCTGATTTCAAAGAAAAATATTTCAAAAAATACAACGCCTTGCTTTGATATCCAAACATAGTGATCATCATTCTTCGCTTGAACTGATGTCACTGCTAGAGCTACTTCCATGACTTGGGTTATTTTTAGGAATGTTTTGTTCACGACGTTGATTGTTTTCTTCTTCTTCACCTTCAATCTACAAACATAAAAATAAATTGAAATGAGTGTATATACATTAGTGAGAATAATGAAAATTGAAATATTAAATAATATACATCAATGTAAATTGAAAAGAAAAATGACGTACCATAGCAACAATTGACTCATAAATTATGCACATTCTTTCAAAACCATGTACCATGCCATCTTTCAAAATTTCATCTGTTGGCGCAGTTCCATACTTTGTTTCCTGCAAGTTTTATACCCCATAACAAATCATATATTTAATATAAAAGATTTTTTTGTTCTATTAATTATAGACGGAGCTAAGTAAAACAAGATCGACATATGCTTACAAATTCCACAATTAATTTCTGATATGCCGACAGATACTCACAACCCATATTTAACCCAATTTCAATCAATTCGTTTGATGGTTCTTCTTTGTATGTTAGCACCTATTTGAAGACATTCAATGATTACTTTTGTAAAATAACTTAAAAAATACAAAAATGAAATCTAGCTAAGTTGTTATAAGGAAGTAACAATTACTCACAAACTTAGATTTCAACCCTTTTCTTCCTTGTCGTCCTGTTTTATGTGCAGAATGGATTCCATTTTCTTTTCTTTTCTGCAAGAAAATAATTGAAAATTAATATCTAATGTTAAATTATTTATTTATTGCACCTAATGATCGAAAAATTCAATGATTACATATTACATTTGAAGCACGTTGTTGTTGAGATGGCTCCTCCTGCAATGCAATTTTGTCGATTTCTTTGACCATCTCCTTGTACACCTTTTTGGACATTCCTACTGGCATATTTCTGATATCATCTCGTTCATCTTTTGAGATTTTCATAATCTTCCTGAAAATGTAACATGACAATAAAATATTTAATTTTTGTATTGATATATGAAAAGTAAATATAGCAAAAGTGATATTTATAAATAATTCTAGACAAACATTTAAATGAATATTACGTTTTCATTCCTTCTTTTTTGTTGTTGTATGTTTTTGCTATTAAAAGTCTAACATGTCTCATTAACCAATTCTCTAGAAAATCTTCCTGTAGTTTAAATAAAATTTGGTTCTTGGAATCATTGGATTGGTTTTTGTATTGTAAGTGGAAAGAACGTCTATACATTCGTTCCACTAGATCCCTCAAAATTTTGTAAAATTTTGTCCCCCTTTCGTTAACCTCCAGCACCACTCTAGATGAGCTAAGAAGCAATTCATTTTCATTTGCATGTTCTATTTTTTTTCTTTTCTTAGAACAACATTCATTTTCTGAGTTGTTGGTCCCTATAGAACATTAAACAGATGTGAATCAATAAATTGTTTGCCACATGTTATCTAATAATTTTAAGTATATTATAAATGAAAATTAAAAAAAGAAACTCATATTGGATCGATAGTATTTTTTCATTCACCTAATTCATCCTTTTGCATTTTTTCCATCAAGATTTTACGCTCTTCTGGTCCTAGATCAGAAATAATCTTATCGAGCTTCATCATTTTGTGGCTTTTCATGATACATAGTAAATAATACATATTAGTTAAACTTACATATAGTTCAAAAATAATATTTTTTGTAAATAATTTACAAAGAACTTTCATTTTTTGCTTTTTTTGATGTGTTATCAGTATTTGTGTTACTTGATCTCTTTTCAGTCATTTCTTTATTGATCTGAAACCTGTACGATATCATTCATTAATATATCTATAAATAAATTGTCAAATTTTCAAGTAAAAAATAAATCTCAAGAAATCGGTTCGCCTTTCATTATGTATGCACCGACGTCGATGCATGGGGGTATTATAAACGCACCGCGAAAACAGTATAATAGACCATACAGTGTTATCCTCGTAACAGAGTGCATCGATGCCTTATTTTAGATATGGCACACTGATTAAAAAAAATTGTTTTTAAATTTTTTATTACACAGTACTTGCGCGATGCACTGTATAATATAGTACACCGGTGCGTGATGTTACACAGGGTGCACCGATAAAAAAAAAAATCCATTTTTTTCAAAAATTCACGTAAGGGCTGACATGGATTGGGATCTGACTATGCAAGTCGTCCCGTGGGTTGGATGTCAATATAAAATGAAAATCCCTAATTTTGAAATCATAGAAACAGGGAGAAGAAAGGGCAGAAACAAAAAAATGAAGGGCTTAGGGTAAAAATGGATAAAACTGCAGAAAAAGTAAAAAACTACAGAAAAAGTAAAAAAAATAATCAAATTTAATCATGAGATCGTTTGAAATTCTATGCTACAGGGTTTGAATCACTAGAGGTTTGGATTCTAATTGTTTGAATACTTATGTTTGAACGTATTTCACTGCTCCACAGAACTCTCGTGCTCTCTTGTTCCAGGTATGTCTCCTGCAAATCTCTGGCTAAACATTTTAGCAAAAATAGTGAAATAATGAAAATTGTTATTATTTAAAGAATTTTTTTATGAAATTAGATTTTCGAAAATATTTTTCTGCCCATTTTTCAATTTACCACTTTTTTTTCACTTAAAGAAAACAGAGTTGCACTTTTTTTATTTATGGTTATTCGTCACCGGTGCGTCACTTAGTAGTACCACATTGGTGCGTCAATTTGTAACATGGCACCAGTGTGTAGTAACTAAAACGCACCGGTGCATAGTAACTAAAAAGCACCAGTGCGGTTATATGTAAATTAGCACCGATTTGCGGTGCGGTTTTATTCTTGAGAATTAGAATTGGATAAATTCTTGATGGAAATAACTATTCTTCCAATGCATTTTGTTTATTGTAGGGGGTACCCACTAATTATGTACAGAGAATGCAATGTGGGGCGTGTGAAGATCCAATACTATAGGGCCGAAGTGGGTAATTGTGGCATGTGAAGCTGTGTTATGCTAAGATGTGGGAGGTTTTCACAAATGGTTGGGAAAGTTTTGTTTCTAAGCAGTTTATTGAAGTTGGAGATATTTTAGTTTTTAGACAAGTTGGAAATGTACATTTTGCTGTGAAAATATTTGGGCCATTCCTTTTCAAAACTACACCTCTTCTTCTTTCAGAAAAAGAAACTTGAACCTTTCCATAACCTGCAACAAGAAAAGGTGCCCCATGATCTGCTTTCTCATTTGTAAGTTCCTCCTCCATCTTGGCATATAATTTCCTCTTTTCCCCCTTGTGCTTTCTATCTTGATATTAACAGATTTATACAATCTCTATTTTACACGAAACTGACCTTAAATTTTCTAGGAGAAATGACAATGAGTCTTTCACTATACATTTGTTAGAAGAAGAAGACCGATTTTCGACTATACGATGCAGTTATTACGTGTGGAGGAAATGGTTTCCCGTAGAAAATTAGTATAGGGATGAGCAGAAGAAAGACATTGCAAAATGGTAGCTGCACGTATCTATGCTTTTCTTCCCCTAGAAATGGTCACTGGATTTCCATTTATAATACAAGCAAACTTTTTACTGGTTTCATCCAGAGAGATCATCATTTTCAATAACAAGTGGAACTAGAGAATCCTTAAGTGTGTCCCGTTCGCTTTTTGTTCGGCATTTTGTTCTTTGATAAGTGCTAATTCACCTATACTTTCAAAAATTTGGATTTTTGGGTACCTAATTCCATGTGATATTCCTCATTATCCACAGGACCACATCTCAAACAAGTTAGAGATGCCATTCAGGTTCAATTGAAAGTCTGAGATGTGATTTTATGCGACATCAGCTTTGCTGGTAAAAGTTTATGTAAGCCAACCGAAGCTCGGACAATACTCCCAGCTTTTAAATGCATTCTGGAGAGAGAAAGTGAACATGGTCATCAAAGTGAACAAGCCCATATGTTTTATCGTAATGTACACACTATGCCCTATTTTAGATATGGCGCACTGATTTCTCTGCTGTCCTTAAGGGAATGAGGATCCTTCCCTTCATGGTGCCTCTTGGATTTATCGACTACCTCGATTGATATTTCTCTATTGTCCAATATTTCTCTTCCATCCTTGTAAGAATGAGAATAATTACCTTCATGTGATCTCTTAGCCTGTTCAAGAGACTCAATTTATCTCTCTCTAAGATCCCTTAGCGAATAGGACTCCTTTCTTTCGAAGGACCATTTCACTTTGCTAGTCACTAGAGTGTCGACATGTATTTCTCTGCCATCAACTCTGCTCTCTCTTTCTCCATCATGGGACCTCTTAACCCTATCGCCAACCTCAACCAAATGCTCTCTGCCATGATCAAGAAAATACTTACCCTCGTGACCAGGCCTCTTAACTCTATCGCCTGTCTCAACCGAGCTTTCTCGACCGCCCTTATCAGATTTTTCAAAAATATTTTCTCCTTTTGTACTATGTCGAGCTCTGTAGTCATCTTCATCCCTGTAATTAAGTGTCTTTATACTTATTTTTATTTGAATCACTCAATTTATCTGATATAAACTTCTTAACTGAAATTCGAACTCTCATCTTTTCAAACCCTCATCTCCTAAGAAAAATTCTTGCCTGCGATTCGAACCCTCTGCTGCTCCAATAATGCACTTTATAGAATAAATTTTCCTTCTTAGAAAATATATTTCAATGACATACCTGGTTTGCGCGAGGTTTTATTTAACCCTATTCTGGTGCACTAGGTTTTATAGGCGCACCGATGCGGTTTCGTAAGCCACGGTTTATGTTTTGGCGCGGTGTTTATGATGCACCGGTGCGAAAGAGTTGTGAAGCACTGGTGTGCTACAATACTAAGGCGCACCGGTGCAAGTTATGATGATTAACGCACCGAACGAAAAACCAGGAACTTTTTTGGTAGGTAAGATCATAATAAAATAATGATAATTCTAAAGTACATGAATTTATTTGCATTATTTTCTAAACTTTATTATGTTACAAAAATTCATATTATTCTAGATTTATTATTTTACAATTATTTACAAATTTACAAATTTAAAAATTTGAATAAAATCATTTCACATTAATACAATTAAAATTTTACAAATATTTTACATACAATTACAATTACAATTACAATTTTACAATTTCACATACAATTACGATTAGAATTACAATTACAATTTTAGAATTTTTCATACAATTACAATTTCAATTAAAATTTTACAAATATTTTACATACAATTAGAATTACATTTACAATTACAATTACAATTTTACAAATATTTTACATACAATTACAATTAAAATTAAAATTACAATTTTAGAATTTTACATGCAATAAGAATTACAATTACAATTTTACAATTTGTCATATATACAGTTACATTTAAAATTACAATTACAATCATTTCACAGTAAATTAAATATTACAATTACAATTAAAAGTTTACAAATATTTTACATACAATTACAGTTAAAATTACAATTACAAATACAAATACAATTTTACAATTTTACATACAATTAAATTTTTTAAATTACAATCATGACATAATATTTAATAAATATCATAGTCATTTAATATTAAATTAATTAATAAACATCACGATCATGATAACCATCGTACAAACATCATATTCGACTAAAAACACATTCAAATTCGCTAACATCATCGTGATCATGATCATCTAACAAAAAACAATTATCATTGTATAACATCATCACAACACAAACATCAAATATACATCTGATCATGTCAAATAACTCATGCTATCAAATACACATCTATCTGCAAGCTGCACATTAAATTAACATATCTAACATGACCTAAAAATATACAAATCATGATGATCACCAACATGTAAATTAAGTACAAATCCAACATGAACATAAAATACATGGACCATGTATATATATATATATATATATATATAAATAATGTTAAAAATAAACAACTGTAATATAAATATCATGGATCAGCTGGTGGTACAACATCAATAACAGTACTATTCGAGGCCTTCTCAGTCAATGGTGTAGCCTTGACGGTCGATGGTCCAACCTGCTCATGATCATGAGTACTGCTGGATGCTGCAGGTTGCTGACTGGATGTGGCCATCCTGGATGCTGCAGGTTGCTGGCTGGATGTGGCCATCGATGGTCCAGCCTGATCTCCATGATGGTTGCTGCTAGATGCTAGTGGATGTTGCTCATATGGCACAACGTGAGGTGAACGATCATGAGATGATGGGTCGCTGCTCGCGGACTGTCGATCATCGCGTGATATGTCTCGACCACGCCTATAACATGCAATGGTCCTCCTCAGCCGTGTAACTAAGGTTGTATCTCCTACAACATGTCGCATTAGGCTGTACATGTCACGTGGCATGCCTCCCCACATCTGTAATAACCTACCATCGGCCAGTATGTCTCTCATATGAGCGGGCCTGATGCCTGCCTCAAAAATCAATGTAGTGAGTTGGTCACCCAAATCCATCCTGTATCTAGTATCAAGTCGACTGCGCCTAGAAAAAGGCGGTACCGACGCACCAGCATGAGCAGCGCTCTCTACACCTACCTCCTAATGATCCTCTGCATCTAGCATGCCCTGATTGTCATCAAGATCCACACGTGGATCATGTGGTGGTGCTGGCATTTCCTCGCCATAAAAATACCCAATGTTTGCAAAATATATACAAGTATAAAACAATAATTAGACAATTTCATTACAGAATTTAATAAAAACAAGTTAAATAACATGTTAGAATAAGTTTAAATAAAACAGTAATATTACCTCTATCATCTAGTGGCTCATCATCTGTGAAGAAGATGTTGGCACACCCTCACTAATCCAATCCAGCATAAGGGCAGGGGACCATAATGAAGGGATGCATATCGTCAATGTTGGATAGCAACTCCAAGGCATCATGCGATATCCTCACTAGAAACATAGTCTCACCCCTCTTGGGCATCATCTTCCCCCACATGTGCATTTGCGCCTCGAACATCGGCCTACGAGGCTGCCGAAAAAAAGTAGGCCTCGTCTCTAGAAACCTCTAAAAAA
The DNA here is from genome assembly GCA_034641835.2 of Pinus albicaulis. NCBI lineage: Eukaryota > Viridiplantae > Streptophyta > Pinopsida > Pinales > Pinaceae > Pinus > Pinus albicaulis. The sequence continues at coordinate 1,679,926,657 of CM076578.1, forward strand.
ATAAACAAAAAACTCTGAAGCAAAAGGGAAGTTGACCCTCCCTTGTGCATGATCACGACATCTATCTAAGGTTGTACAGTACTGTTGCAAAAAAATGGTAGACCACCTGACAATTTGTGGCTCTTGTACTAAAGAATCAACATAATATAGAAGCGAGCAACTAATGCATTTCCCATCACTGGTGTTGTGAGAAATGGTCGAAATGAGAAGTGAGAGGCGCTACACCTCCTCACTACCAAATGCACCAATACGTAACTGACCTCCAGTGACCTGAAAATTTGAAGGAGACAATACATTTTCTCCAATGTATCTCTGGGAGGAGACTAAATAAATCCCTGCTACATATCCAGCTAGAACCTCTAGGAAGAAGGGAAAATCCACCCCTCTCCTCGATAGCCCTGTAATGAAATATATTTCCTCCTCATCAGGTGTGTACCACTGGTTAGGACCAACCTGGAAAGCCTGTTGGTGGGCATTCCACCTGCAGATAAGATGTCTCAAAAACACACCATGGCCCTTTAGGGAAGTAGCCTCCTCATAGAACTTGAGGAGGCCTACCTACCTCAGGAGCCCTTGGGTAGCTGTTATAACAGGGCGAGGGTACACATCTCTCTCCCTCTCTCTTGCCTCCGACAGGCGAACCATGTCATACTTCTCCGCCTGTTGTTGTTATTTCCCCTCTTCTCTTTGAATGATTAACATATTAAATGGTTTTTTTTATTAAATGAGGCATGTATTTAGGAATATACATATATAATTTTTTTTGGAAAAAAAAAAAAAAACAGTTTGTGTGCCACAAAAAACATTCATGCACCGGTTCCGGTGCGTCTTTTATTTGTCACGTACTGGTGGCGGTGCTCCAGATGACATTCAACACACCATAGGTAGTGAACATGAAAATTTTCAGAGCACCGTTGCCTATATATGGTGTCAGGAGTGCGGTGCGCTGACTAAATATACGCCCCGAAGCGTATAGTTGGGTCAATGCACCGACCTCCTATCTTCATTACATAGTCAACAATGTGGTCTCTTACCAGGTTGCACCATTAACCCTGTCGAAATGCCAAATGCAGTGTGCTAACAAACATACCCGCCCCGGGGCGGATATTTCTGTGCACACGGTTTTATAGGCGCACCGGTGTGGTTGCTTAATACCACATTGGGCGATTTTTGTTTTGGCGTGGTGTTTTATGATGCACCAACACGGTTTCTTAATACCGCACTAAGTGGTTTCTGTTTTGGCACGGTGTTTTATGACGCACAGATTCTCTACAGTAATAAGACACACCGAGTGGGTGTGTATGGAAAACATGGTGTCTGGTGTGCCAATGTTTTGTGCACACCGGGGTGGTTTAGGATGATAAGCGCACCGAGCGAAAAACCTCTGCAAAAACCTCTGCCCGCCAACCTCCTGTAGTAACCTCCGCTAGAAATGGATGTCTGGGGTATTTTTATAAGGGGTTCCTCAAAAATATCCACTAGAGGGTCTTTTCCTTGTAGTGTTGTCCTCTCATGGCGGCAAAACGCCTCTCTTCCAAACCTTTGGGTTCACCAGCTTGTCAATTTAGCACAAAAGGAGGTTTAGAATCAGATTGAAAAAACGTGTTACAGAAAAAAAACATGATGACTGGCATACAGAATATATCTGTCCAGAAGTTAAAATGCACAATTTTCATTTGATTTAAGTTGATGATAAAATTTACTTCTTTAACCATGCACAATATTGTCCTCTGATAGTAGTTAAACGCCTCTCTTCAATCCTTTGGGTTTTTGGACTCATCAAAATACCTTATATAATTTAACATTGAAGGAAGTTCATAATTGGATGAGGGCCATTAGATTTTGTTGAGAAGTATGAACATAAACAAGCTCTTGAATATTTGAATGGCAGAGGAGAGCAAAGCCATTTCCATGGGGTAAAAATCAAATCATTAGAGGGGCTAGTGACTGACTATTGAAGTGCATGAATGCATGCAGCATAACCTGCTGGTCACCACTTGGTTATACCTATACCACTTGGTTATAGCCTAAGCACACGCTCCATAGATATTTAAAGAAATCTGGACAAGGGGACTAATGGATTGTCTTTATAAGGTTTATTAAATGGTTTATTATATTATAAATTTAGAAGGATATGCTATAAAATATATTTATCTTTATATTTAATAATTATTTTTCAACAAATAACTATTTAATATAAATTTAAATTATAAATCAATTGTATTTCGATGTCCAGAATTTGTTTGCATATTACAATCAATGGCAACATTGTTTAGTTAATTCATGTTCCCTAGATCCTCATGCGTGAATACAGAAGGATGCAAATAATCTTATGAGAATACCTGGGGATTTCAAAACAGTTTGGGCTTTGGTATGGATGCCATCAAGTTAGATATTTACAATTGTAGCTTGGGTAAAGTCGATACAAAAATTTGATATTTACCAGATTTGGCATACATTAGGATATATGTTATATTCAATTCAAAACAACATATGGTGTGAGAATCAAATATTAAATTTAAATATATTAATTTTTTATAAGATTTTTTTTTCTTCCTAGGTTATAGTGTATTCCTATCTATGTATTATTAGAAACTAGTTTTTCTAATTACTATGAAAAAACAAATATATTTTAAAAATTAATAAAAATGTGTAAACCGAATAAACCTTACTAAATAAATATTTTAAAAAAATAAAAAATCAACATAAATGTACCTTCTTTGCAAGGAATTTGTAGACATGACTCTCTCCAGAGTTTGTGGCATACTATCTAAAGTAAGGAATTTGTAGACTTAATTTTCTCTAGAGTTTACGACATACTATGTAACGGTAAATAGTAGTCCCTATCTGCCATAATAATAACCAAACCAATCCAAATCAGATAATTATAGAACAAAATACATGATCAAAACATTGAAACTAGTGTTCATGGATTCATATTTTCCACAATTCAAAAAATAAAACCTAAAGCCTGGTTTATGTCATGACAGCGTATGTTTGTCTTTTAGTGGTAATCAGATTCTCCACTTCCATGACAATTATATCTTACTCTGTTTGTTATTGTATCCAACTCTGGAATGAACAGTGGATCCTCAGAATTGTTCATTGATTGGAATTATAACCAGTCTCTCCATGCAATTCGGTGACTAGAACTAATAGTTTATCTGCCATATGTAATGCTTCTCCATTGTGTTCTTTATTTGTGTAGTGTAGCATGCTCGCATTGCCCCCACCACCATCACCACCAGCAAATGCAAATATCTACTTTATTTCCATCCAATACTGCCCACCACTAGCAGATGAAAATATCTACTTTCTTTCCATCCAATACTGCCCACCACCACGAGCAGATGCAAATATCTACTTTCTTTCCATCCAATACTTCCCACTGATTTCAACACCTTGAAAAAGTAAAATTTTTACACTTTCAAAACTATTAGTGGTTATGACCTCTAGTGATCTCATCGACGAGATTATGATCTACAGGAGGAATGCAATTTTTAAAGAGTGTGTCAAGCCTTACACATTTCCATTCATGGACTTTGCACACTTTGGTAATTACCTTCAAATGTCGGGTTCCAAGACATCGATGCCTCGTTATAAATGCATGGGTGTTTTATTAAGGTGGCGACATTGTTACGTTAATCGGGATGGTAATGAGGGTTTCTCCTCATCATGTAGCTCTTGGTTTCTATCTCTAGTATCCTTAGGATTTATGGGAGGTTTGTTTCCTTACCGTTATCACTTTCTTTCTACCTTTTTTTCAGTTGTCAAGAACCAACCTTTTGGTCTTGTCCCTGTGATTTCGGGAGTTTAGGTAAGGGCCAATGTTTTTCATCTTGTTTCTTCATAACACAGGGACTAGTCCAAACTTTGAACTAGTGGCAGTTATACCCTTCGCCTCAAGGTTCTGATACTACAGGAATTTTCTTTAATTCCCCAGTTTTGGTTTGTGGGGTTTGTTATCCAGGTACATTCTCTATTTGGTTTTAACATTGATAATTTTCCTTCTAGTTTCATACCTTGCTCAAGATATTGGGTCTCCCATTTAATTATTCTCTCTCAAGTCAGGGCTTATTTGGTTTTAGGGTTTGCGGGTCTGTTGAAATTATGGGGAATTCTCTTATTTCCCACTCCTCAATATCCCTCACTTTCCCTATTGTATAAATTTACTGATGATGCCCTCATAGTTGAGTCAATTATCTCTAACATGAAAGTATACATCCTCTTTTATTAGCTTGATTTTTGTGCTTATTGATTGAGTAGGCATCACTCCTTTCCCTCTACTATCATGGCTCCTCAACAGAGAATTCCCACTCGTAGAGGCAGTGCAAGTGACTCATCTTCTCATCATCATCGGTTGTTTAAGTGAGAGTATGTGGCAAGCTACTTTGAATCAGTTCCTCCTAAAGTTAGGAAGGAAATTATCCCCCTTGAGTCAATGGAGTTTGGTGATAGGACATACTTTTTTTATTCTTAGTTGGAGGTGTCAACCTCAAATGGATACCTAACCTGGGGAGATTCAGAAAGCATTGAATCCATTTTATTCATTCACTCACAGTGCATAAATAGATGGAAACCCTCCTTCACATGGTCCTTCGAGATAGACAAGTAGATAATTATCAATTGTTTGTAGGACAAGAGGATATCATGAAAATTCTCTGGAACATCTGCTTCTTCTTAGATGACATTGTGTCCATATTAGCAAGGGTGGAGAAATTTCTGGTCTTTGACTCAAACACTGAGTTAGAGGAGATGAATAATGCCCCTCCAATCATATATTCTCCCCCAACCATTGCTTCTCATCATGTTGTTACTTCTCCTCAGGTAAAATCCTCTCCCCTCTCTCTTTTCATTATCTCTGAGTAATGCAGGCTTAACAATTCTTGCACTCTTCTCTACAGGTGGTCGTGGGTATGGAACTTATAGAGGGAGTTTGTTATTCACTATGGAATCTTAATGGTAAAGATGGTAATTTTTTTACTTTTGTATGCACCTTATTTTTTCTTTCAACAAGATGGAACAAGATGGTTTTCACTTCTTGCCATTCTTTAATGAAAACAATCACTTGTGCGCTCTGTAGTGTATGTGTTTGGTCATCCTCTTTATCTTTTTTTTAAAGTTTAATGGAGATGGTGGAAAAATGTTGTAGACATATCTTGGTACCTTTGTTTCTGTGTCTTTAATAAGTTTTGTATCCAAGTTTGGCACTCGTAGTAATGGTGGTATTTTACATGCACTTGATTGACACAATGGTCTCCTAGGGTAAACTTTTTGGAGTAAGAAATATGTAATGTCTTCAATACAATACCTTATTATATTAATGAAAATCAATTGCAAAATCAAAATTAAAAAAAAGATACTCAATTTCGACATATTCATGACTCCCTAAAATAAAATGCAATAATAAATTAATTACATAAAGCCTATAGTTACATTTTAAAGGAATAAGATTATATACTAAGAAATATATTTTTATACCACAATCCAAAAAACTATTTAACAATAAAAGAGATTTTAAAAAAAAATTAAAGATATAATTTTTTATATATTTAAAATATTTAAAATTATTTTTTAATAAAATATTTAAAAATTATTTAGTATTCCAAATTAAAAATGTTATTAATGGGGGAAAAACATTTTTAAATCCTTTCTCCTTTTGTTCAAAAACACTTAAATTAATCTTTTCCCCACACACAACATGAGACTAGTATAGTGATACAACATATATCAAATTGAGTTTTTTAAATGTGTAAATTTTATTTGAAAAACATTACTCGATTAAGAGTTTATGAATAAAATATTTTTATTAAAATTTTATGGCGGTTTTTTAATTAAATTGATCCTAGACCAGAACCAATCCATCTTTTAGATACAACTTATGAAAAATAATTAATACTAACATAATTGTTCCTAAAATATTATTAACTTAACTACCTACATCATCTTTCGATTCAAACTACCTAGATGACAAATTAAATACCTTAATCATATTTTTAATTAACTTGTAAGTAATCTTTTTAGATTATTAACTTAACTACCTACATCATCTTTCGATTCAAACTACCTCGATGACAAATTAAATACCTTAATCATATTTTTAATTAATTTGTAAGTAATTTTTTTCATTAATATTTATTTTAATATTGTATTTATCAATCTAAATATTTTTATTAAATATTTATATGTTTAAATAATTTTATATTTTCATCAATAAATAAAAATATTTTGTCAAATTTCACTAGCACAACCTAGTATTTTATTGTTGTAGTGCTTTTCGTAAATTAAAATACACCAGGAAATCTATAAATAGTACGTCAGTGTGTACATTTTTAGGTTACGACCAATGTGTTTATATTTACCCAATGCAGCGCAAAATTAATATTAAAAAATAAATCTATGTGTGTTCAATAACCTGAACATCATGTTCTGGTGTGACAAGATTAAATGTGCACACCAATTCATAAGTTAGACATGCTGCAATGAAAATTTTAAATATGTAACCCAAAAACGGTGCATCATATGTATGTGTGCACTGATGTTGGTATGGTTGTGTTTGATAGCACACTAGAGATGGTGCATTACTTTTTTTTGGGCACATCGCATTTTTTTTTTTAATTGAAAGTTATGTTTCCATATTTATAAATAAATTTTTCATTTAGTAAAATAAATTTTCATTTTATGTATGACTTTGATGTATTTTGTATGTCAATCATGTAGCAAAGATGTTAGCAAAGGGAGTAGGAGGAGTAGGAGCAAATGGAAGACCATAATATGGTATGACCATGGGAGGCCAAAGAGAGGGAGAAGTATTTATACCATCGAACTATTAGCGCATTGAACCAAGTGCTATTAAGGAATATAGTCCTTGTCAAGTACTATGAGGAGGCTACATCCCCGAAGGCACATTCTATCTTGTTGGCGCATCTGATTCATTGGTGGAGTGTCTAGGAGTAGGGTTTCCATGTTGGTCTTGACGTGTGGTATAAGCCCTTTGAGGAGGACATATACTTTATCACTGGCCTATCCAGGAGAGGGGAGGATTTTACCTAGTTCCATGATGTCACCCATGGGGTTTTAGTAGAGAGACAAATTGACTACTATGAGAGATATCTTGGGCCTCATGCAGTCTATCCAACATATTTTTAGGTGTGTGATGGATAACTACAAATTTATTCTTTTATTGCACAAGAGGTTAGGTGCCTCTCATTATTAGTAACCACCATTGCACACTTTAGTAGTGATGGGAAGCACATTAGTTTCCATATTTTGTATTATGTTGATTCTTTGATTTAGGTGCCACGATGTACTAGATAGTTTTCCAATTTTTTGAGGCAGTTTTGTATGGCTTCAGATAGATGTCGTGTGATGATACATGAGAGGGCAAGCTTCCCTTTTGATTTAGAGATTTTTTGTTTAATTTTTTAGAGGTATCTATAGACGAGGCCAACATTTTAACATCTCCCTCCTAGGGTGATTACTGAGGTTCAAATGCACATGTGGGGCGAGATGATTACCAAGAGGGGCCTTTCAGAGTATCCATCTAGGATTTCTGCCTAGGCACTAGTGCTAGTGGCTAGTGAGTTTGATCATACGTTTACCTTGTTGTCATTTTCGTACATGGGGATTTATTCAAGATAGTGTCCCAACATCCTTTTCACACTGACTGAGCCTCCAGATGATAAATGTAGTATTAGTATTTTCTTTAAATTAATCTAGTTTCATTTTATTGTTTTAATTAATTAGAATAAATTTATTCTAGCACATTATTTAATTTGTTTTATTAAATTTTTTACTGAAATTGTCTAATTATTTTTGTGTACTATATATTTTGTAGACATCGACACATTTAATGGGGGCATGCCTCCTCCACAACCGAATGGAGGAGATGAGGATATGGGTGAGGCACACCCTCAGGGGGTCATGGGCATCCAGGCCCATAGGGTTGGTCCGAGATTTTGGATGGACCATTGTGATAGATTAGGCAGATTTTTTTTTGAGGGAGTTCTCCCTGCGAGGGATTGATACATCTATGTAGATCCAAGGTTTGTGGATCTTTATAGGGAATGTACGCGCATGAATATGTCTCTTATGCATCATATCGTCAGAGTTAGTAGGCTAATGGAAGCTATGAGGGATGCAAGGAATTTAGTGGCAGATACATCAGATGAGGGCAATGATCATGATCATGATGATGAGGGTGGTGATCATGATGCTTCTGGTACTAGTAGTACCACATCGAATCATGGTTAGGGTGTCAATGATCCTTCTAGTAGTACAGCTCCTCCTCCACCTCAGATTTCAATAGACGTTAAGGAAATAGTTAACCATCCATAGTCTTTTGTTGCAGACCATCCACCTCCTCCTCCACCTCATAGTTCAACAAACATTGAGGTAGTAGTTGACCATCCATCGTTCTCTTTTGTAAACCAAGATGGCACTACTACATCTATTGTATTAGATATTTGATTGCAGTTATTTGAATTGATGTAGTTATTTGACTTGTTTATATATATATATATATATTGCAATTTTTTTAATCATGTTTATGTACTTAATTTATATGTTGGTGTTGATGTGTATACTGTTAGGTCATGTTAGATATGTTCATTTAATGTGCTTGCAGATAGTTGTGTATGTGATAACATTTATTTGACATGAGAAGTATATTAATTTGGGGATGTGTGTAGTGATGATGTTAGATTACAATGTTTTTGTTTTCTTAGATATGATCATGATAATGATGCCCTACTATATTATTAGATTTTTGTGCTATCTAATGGTGTTAATTTGTGTTAGAGGTGTATATAATTAGATGATGGTAGTGAATTTGAATGTGTATCTTAGATGATGTTTATGTTTGTTAGATGGTTATCATCATGATTCTTATTTTTATGATATAATATTTATTGTAGATTATGTATTGGTGAACTTATATCAAACTTTTATATATGAAAATGCATGCAAAACGACTTACTTCAAAAAAAATGCAAAGATATTTTTATAAATTACAAAGTCTAGTATGGTTGAAACTATGATTGTAAAATTACGATAACTATTTTTCCATTGTTTAGATAGTTTGTTCATATTCATTCTAACTTAATTAGTAAAATATTTCAATACTCACATCGAAAATATAATTAAAGATAAAGTAATTTAGTTAGTTCTTAATAAGATAAAAATGTGTAGTTCATTCAATTTTTAATAGACAATAATAATAATAAAAATAAATTATTCGAAAATACAATTTAACCAATTCAATATTGGTTTATAAAATTCAGTCTATTGTTAAATTTAAAAAACTTAAGTCAATTTTTTTATAATTAATTTATATTTAGTATAGCTTAAAAATTTATATTTTTGTAAAATTTAATTTATTACTAAAGTTATGAGATTTTCAAGAAATTTTAATTTAATATTTATAGCAACTCTTACTAATTTAAATATTAGGATCAAGAAATGTAAAATAAGGCTTGTGATGTTGGTTGTAGTTGAAGATTTTCTCTATTGGAATTTATCCCTTCAAGAAGCAAGTGGAATTTTTTCTAGTAATAAAGATATAACGTTTTGGTGCTATTTTGGTTATTTATTTGCTATTTAACTCCTTTTAATAATAAATATGAGTTAAATAATACAAAAATCATTTAGATTAGATTAAAATTTTGACAAATAATAAATTTGATTATTTCTTAATGAACATGTAGTATTCCCAATTAGTTCTTGCTAGTTGGAATATTATAATTGTTCCATTTTTGCAGTTAGAAGAATAAAAGGGCAATAAAACAATCCCAATGTAAAAGGAGATCAGATTAGGAGGGCAAATAAAGCCACTTTGGTGTGAAAAGGGGCAATGCAGGTGAACTAGATCCAGTTGACCATGTCAACAATGCTGTTACAAGAGGAGGGAAACCAGTAAGGACAACACAGTTTTGAAGGAGGAATCTTTTCTAGGAAGCCACCTCATTAATGAGTGGGGTCGGGGGTGAGGAGGCTCACCAAGTGTTAAGTCCCTATATTAATAGTGTAGTCCCTTATTATGTTAGTGTAGCCCCACTTATTGTTATTGTTGTACCCCTGTAACCCCCATATTGTTATTATTGTGCCCTTACATTATTATTGTCAGGTCGGCTAGGATTACATTGTGGCCCACTAGGATTATATTGTGGCCCCATGGACTCCTATATATAGAAGGAGGTTTTGTTCATTTGTATCATCCAAGAATTGTTCATTTATGTAATGTATTGGAGGTTTCCCTCTCGAAGTGGCTTATTTCTAAGGCGTTGATCTCTCTTTTCTTCTATTTTTGGAGCTGGTTACACAACATTTGGTATCGGAGCTTTGGATTCTAGGGTTTCGTTGCTCCAAACAGGTCATCGTGGCATTTTCACTATAACTTTTTTTCTACGAAGTTTCAGAAGCTGAAATTTTTAGGGTACGAAGCCGAAATCCTGAGGAATATTTCCTAAAAGTTTCAGAGCTTGGTTTGCAACATTCTTGGAGATATCATCTGTGGAAGTTAGGTCTTTTTTCAGGCTCCTAAACATGTCATCGTGGCATTTGCGCTATAACGTTTTTTCTACGAAGGTTCAGAATCTAAAATTCGCATGGTGCGAAGCTGAAATCCTGAGGAAATTTTTCAAAAAATTTCAGAGCTTGGTTCGCAATATTTTTGGAGATATAATTTGTGGAAGGTAGTGCTTTTTCAGGCTCCTGAATTTCATCTCAAAGAGGTGATCGTGGGAAAATTTCAATAACTCTCTCTCTGGGCATCGTATTGGAGTGCCGTAAAAAGTGGTCGCAAGTAAACAGACTTTAGTTTCTTGGCTATCAATTTCAGAGACAAAGGACAAAACAATGATACGTGGCAAGTCGTACAAGTTCGCTCTACTGAACCAATCCATAATTAGGTCATTGTGGGAGATTGGACACAACTTTGTCTTGGAGAATCCAAATCAGGTCAGAACTATGGCATTCAAAAGAGAATTCAGAGGGCTACTTCAGTGCCAAATTTCAGATATTGAAGATCTGCAATCACAGAGATAATCCAATTTCAATATCAAGCTCCTCAAAAGCAAGGAAAAGGTGTGTATTGTTTTTTCCGAATTTCATAAGTCTTGTTTGAAGAATCAAGTTGAATTGATTCCAAGGGCATATTGAAGAATTTTTGTCAGCAATGGGTTCTATTATGCCTCCAAAAAATAATTCCATACCCATTAAGCCCTCAGAAAGCTATACTTGATGCATGAGTAGAAAGAATTGCAATATGAGATATCAAAATTACGATACCAAGTGCAACAAATTTTGATCTTACGAAGAGCAATCGAAGATGACATAGATGGTTTAAAAGCAAAAATGGAGGCTAATTTGGATGGTTTGAAGGATAAAATAATATCTAATATGGATGATAAATTAGTGGAAGATGGCATCGAGCATCAACAACAAGTTCTCCAACTCTCAAAGGATAACCTAACTTTGGTGCAGAATCTAATGAAACAACAGGAATATCAAAATCACATCGAAAGAAGTTTTGAAGCAGTCACAAAAATAAGAACTCGACAAGTACGATCAATTTCAGAGTATCTCAGCAAGTGGACGAACTTTCCTGTAGAAGATTCCACATGGGAGGATGAGAATTTTATACAGAAGCATCAAGAAATAATCAAGCGTTGAGGACAACACTTGTTTGAAGGAGAGGGGCATGTTAGGTCCCTATATTACTATTTTAATCCCTTATTGTTATTAGTGTAGCCCCCTTATTGTTATTGTTGTACCCTGTAACCCCAATATTGTTATTATTGTGCCCTTACATTATTATTGTTAGGTCGGCTAGGATTATATTGTGGCCCCATGGACTCCTATATATAGAAGGAGGTTTTGGTCATTTGTATCATCCAAGAATTGTTCATTTATGTAATTTATTGGAGGTTGCCCCCTCGAAGTGGCTTATTTCTAAGGCGTTGATCTCTCTTTTCTTCTATTTTTAGAGCTGGTTACACAACACCAAGGATAAGAAGAAAGGGATAGCAGCAAGGAAGGCATTCAGTATTAATCTATCTTTGGTCTTTTGACTGCCGTAGCCGGTACATTTTGGTTGTGGTTGTGTTGTTTAGTGCAAGGAATTATCATGCGGGAATTCCATCCTCTTCCTTGGATCAGCTTGTTTAGGGTCTGAGAAGGTTACGAGCCTTAATTCCATCATACGAATTAGGGTAAATCATTCATCAACATATATAGTGCAATCTCTTTTAGAAAATGCGTCTTTTATCTTTATGTAGGTGCAACGATATCGAAGCCGAGGTTGAATCCCTTGATTTTGTGCTAGTATTTGAGGAGGAGGTACTTGTTCCTCTCCAGAAATTCTATTAGGGAGGGCCTTTGGCCATTTTCTGTATTGATCAGCTATTTCATGTTATATTTAGTCATATCCAATACAAAGTTGCAGGAGATTGCGTAATTTTCTGCAGTACTGTCTTTTATGCTTGTGTAATGTCGGAAACCCTTGCTGGGTTGTCTTATTTCTTGTATAAAAGAGGTTAAACCTCCATTTCTTGGCTCTATGATTAATATAATCTCCAGATTTGTACTTATTCATAATTTTATATAGAAACCCTCATATGAATTACGCTATTGTAGTCTTCAGAAATTCTGTTGTTGAAAGTGATGGGATTGGGGTGTTTTTAAGCTATATTGAGCTAGGGAGATATGTTTAATGTAGCTAGGATGATTTGTTTCTGATGCCATTTGGTATGTGAGGTCCATACAACATATATAAGAGGATCCAAGTCTGGTTTCATGTTTCCATAGCGTAATTTTCTGAATACAACGTTTTCATTTTCAGTGCGGTAATTCCTAAAAGAATATTCTGGTGGTATCAAAGCTCTTGTTCTTGGCTCATATTGTGAGGATAATCTATCTTCATAATCTATCTACAGTATGGAGGAGGAAGATATTTCAAAACTCCTACTTCAAACCATGCAGAACACTGCAAGAGACCTCAAGGAGATGAGGCATAAAGGGGATTCTATAGGGTTTTTCCATGAGGCAAGCACCAACACTTCATATGGCATGGAGCATTCAGCTGCACCACAACACTCTACCATGCCTTCATTCCTATCTGGGGAAGATAAGGAGGAAAACCTGGGTAATTATTTTGAGGAATATGAATCCCAATCTCAAAGGTTCAAAGAAAATTTGAGCTTTCAGGAGTTTTTCTGGATCAAGGATGGGAGGAGAGTTAATCCTCATTAGAAGAAGGGAAGTTTTATGCAGGGATTAGACCTACAACATAGTATGGGTAGGTTCTTCCTACCTACATATGATGGGACACCTAAGTGTACAGCCAAGGCTTGGGTGGAGAAGCTGGACACTTACTTTTAGCTCAACAAGGTTTCTGAAATAGAAGCCATCAAGATAGTTGCACTGCACTTAGAAGGGGAGGCTCATGAATGGTGGTTTCCTGGATTAACCACACTTGGGCATAATCACATCACTTCATACTCAATATTTACCAAAATACTAGTAGAAATATTTGATCCAAGAGATCTGAAAGCCCATTTTGTCAAGTTAACCAAGCTCAAACAGGAGGGAGATCTTGAAGACTATATTGCTGAATATTTGCAGCTTTCAGTGATGGTATCCAACCTCACTATGAGCAGGAAGTTATGCATGTTTGTTGATGGGTAGCTGAACCATTGCAGAGGTTGGTCAAATCCACTAAACCAACCACTCTCCTTGAAGCTATGGAGAAAGCTAGAGACTTACAACACACCTTGCCCAGGGCAAGAACATTACTATATCAAGAGACTTCTTCAGGACCAAAGCAGACAATCCTTGTTCATGATTTGAAGGAAGAATGTGTTGCAGGGGAGGCACATTATGTTGAGACCTTCTCCAAAGAAGGGGAGGAGGCCAGCGATGTACCATCCATAGAATACTTTTCTCCAAGAGGGGGAGTTTTTGTAGCATTAAGAGGGGTCCCAAAATATCTGACCTTGAGGGTAAGAGGTACTATTATGGGGCAAAGAGTGTCTGTGCTGATAGATAGTGGAGCAACTCATAATTTTATTGATGCACAACTAGTACAGAGGAGAGGGATCCACGTGGAGGAGTTTGAGGGATTCTCAGTCTTGGTCCCAGGAGCTATGACCCTGCAGTATGCCAAGTATGTTCCAGCACTATCCATTACCATGGGGACCTACACATTAACGAACCACTTCTTTGTGGTTGATATTATAGACACCAATATCATATTGGGGGTCCAGTGGTTGATCACTCTTGGGAGAGTTACCACTAATTGGAAAACTTTGGAGATGGAATGGACAAAAGGGAAGAGTGGTCAGCATCAGAAGATCAAGGGCATGAACACATACCCCCCTCAAATTGTTTCAACACATAGAATGGAAGCAGATCTGCGCAGAGGAGATATAGAATGGGCAGTGGAGCTGCATCTATCAGAAGCAAGGGGAAACGATTCACCAGTGCATCCCGATGTACAATCTCTTTTGGATCGGTATTCTACATTATTTGGAGATATTCCACCAGGAAGGCCTCCTGACGGGAGGTTTGAACACACTATTGAGTTGGAGCAAGGAATCCAAGCAGTAATCACCACTCCTTATAGGCACCCCAAGGCTTATAGGGATGAGATTGAGAGGGCCATTCAAGAGCTGTTAGCTCTAGGACACATCAGGCCTAGTACTAGTCCTTTTGCTTCTTCAGTGGTCTTGGTAAAGAATAAGGATGGCACACTAAGGATGTGCATTGATTATAGAGCCTTGAACAAGAAGACCGTGAAGAATAGGTACCCAATACCCAGGATCGATGAAATAATGGATGAGTTGAGGGGATCTAAATACTTCTCCAAGATTGATTTGAGATCCGGGTATCATCAAATCAAGGTAAGGGATCAGGATATCCCCAAGACAACGTTCAAATGTCACTACGAGCATTTTGAGTTTTTTTTTATGCCCTTTGGATTGACCAATGCCCCAACAACTTTCCAATATTGCATGAACCACATCTTCCATGGTCATTTGAGAAAGTTTGTATTGGTATTCTTTGATGATATTCTTATTTACAACTGCACTTGGGAGGAGCATCTGCAACATATTGAGATAGTTTTACATATTCTCAAGGAACGGAAATTCTATGCCAAGCTCTCCAAATTTGAATTTGGCCTCACAGAGATGTTGTATTTGGGACACATCATAGGAGTGGATGGAGTAAGGGTGCATGAGGAGAATATCCGAGCTATCAGAGATTGGCCTGAGCCCAGAAATGTCACAGAACTCCGGGGGTTTGTTGGCATATGCACTTATTACTAGAAGTTTGTGAAAGGGTTATCACAGCTAGCAGCACCACTCACAGACTTGACCAAGAAGGGAGCTTTCCATTGGACACCTACAGCGCAGAGGGCTTTTGATAAGCTCAAAGAGGTAATTAGTAGTTTTCCTATATTGGCTTTTCCTGATTTTTCTCAACCATTTGTTCTAGAATGTGATGCATCAGGTGAAGGAATTGGAGTAGTCTTGATGCAAGGAGGGCATCCTATAGCCTTTGAAAGTAGGAAGCTACTTCCTCATGAAAGGTTATACCCCATATATGATAAATAAATGTTGGCTATCATGCATGCATTATTCAAGTTCTGACAGTACTTGGTGGGGAATAAGTTCAAGGTGAAGACTGATCATAACAGTCTTAGATTCTTCCTTGAACAGAAGCAACTTCAGGAGAGACAACAGAAGTGGGTGAGAAAAGTCCAAGCATATGAATTTGACATAGATTATGTCAAGGGGAAGAGCAATGTGGTGGCTAATGCTATATCCATGAGGCCTACAACGTTGTCCTTGAGGGGCATGGATGTAGATTGGAAGGCTCAAATTTTAGTTGAGTATTCCAAATATGACTTTGCACATGAGATACTTGATGGAGTGGTATTGGATGAGAGGTATAGGGTGATGGATGAGATCATCTATTACCGAGACTGGATCTTCTTGGCTAAGAATTCCAAGCTCAAGGAGAAGATCTTACTAGCATCACATGATTCCCCACTTGCAGAGCATCAAGGCTTCACAAAGACTTATAGGGCCATAAGAGAGAGATTCTCATGGAAGGGTCTCAAAGAGGATGTGCTCCAACATGTCAAGGAGTGCACAATTTGTTAGCAAAATAAGAGAGAGCACACCCACCCTGCTGGGTTATTGCAGCCACTACCTATTCTGGATGGGAAGTGGGAAAGCATCTCTATGGACTTCATCACCGACCTACCAACAATACAAGGTAAGGATTGTATCTTTGTAGTTGTTGATAGACTAACAAAGTAATCTCATTTCTTTGCCATTTCTGCACATTTCACAAGTGGTTGAACTTTTCTTCAGAGATGTATTTAGACTCCATGGTCTCCCAAGGACCATAGTGAGTAATCGGGACAGTCGCTTCGTAGGTGGCTTTTGGCAAGAAATTTTCCAGTTAGTGGTGACTGATTTGACACCAAGAACTAGCTACCACTCACAAACCGATGGACAGACTGAGATAGTGAACAGGTGGCTGGAAGGCTACTTGAGAAACGATGTTGCAGGGCAGCAGAGGACTTGGCTACATTGGCTCCACTTGGGAGAGTATTGTTACAGCACTACTCACCATATGTCTATTGGTATGACTCCATTCCGAGCCTTATATGGGTATGATGCACTCTCATTTGTTGATGTTATGTTTGGGGCAAGTAAGGCTCCAAGAGCGAAGGAATGGATTCAGGAGAATCAAGACATTCTTAGAGCCCTCAAAGACAACATTGCCACTACCCAGAATCAGCAGAAGATATATGCAGACCATGGTTGGGTAGAGAGATAGTTTAAGGTGGGAGATCTAGTTTATCTGCATCTTCAGCCTTATAAAGTACACACTCAAGGAGAAGGGAGCTGAGAAGCTCAAACCACGTTTCTATGGGCCATACAAGGTGATCAATTGTGTCAGTAAGGTAGCATATGAGCTGGAGCTTCCTAAGGGAAGAAAGATCCACAATATTTTCCATGTCTCCTGCCTCAAAAAGGCCATTGGGAGGAATGTAGTTGCAAACATGGATCTCCCCCCCATTGATGATTAGGGCCACCTAATTTTGCAGCCAGAAGCAATCTTAGACACAAGGGAGAGGTAGCTAAGAAGCATAGTTATCAAGGAATATCTGATTCGATGGAGGAATCTACCATATGAGGATGCCACTTGGGACGGAGAGAAGTTCTTGCAGCATCCTTCTTTACTATTGCTTGAGGGCAAGCAACTTTTGAGAGGGGAAGACTATAATATTCCCAATTAGCTCTTGCTCGTTGGAATATTATAATTGCTCCATTTTTTCAGTTAGAAGAATAAAAGGGCAATAAAACAATCCCAATGTGAAAGGGGATCAGATTAGGAGGGCAAATAAAGCCACTTTGGTGTGAAAAGGGGAAATGCAGGTGAACTAGATCCAGTTGACCAAGTCAACAACGCTGCTACAAGAGGAGGGAAATCAGTAAGGACAGCGCAGTTTTGAAGGAGGAATATTTTCTAGGAAGTCACCTCATTAATGAGTGGGGTCAGGGGTGAGGAAGCTCACCAAGGATAAGAAGAAAGGGATAGAAGCAAGGAAGGCATTCAGTATTAATCTATATTTGGTATTTTGACTACTTGCATGCTTCAATTGTTTAGCTGTGGTTGCAGCACTGTTTAGTGCAAGGGATTGTCATGAGGGAATTCCATCCTCTTCTTTGGATCAACTTGTTTAATGGATCTAAAGCGAAGGTTCTGAGCTTTAATTCCATAATATGACTTAGGATCAATCAATCATCAACATCTATAGCACAATATCTTTCAGAAAATGTGTCTTTTATGCAGGTGCAGCAGTAGCAGGGTTGAATCCCTTGATTTTCTGCTAGTGTTTGCGGAGGCGGTGTCTATTTCTCTCCGAAAAGTCTAATAAGGAGGGCCTTTAGCCATTTTATGTATTGATCAGATATTTCATGTTACTATTTATTCATATCAAATACAGAGTTGCAGTAGACTCCGTTATTTTCTACAGTACTACCTTTTATACTTGTGTAATGTCGGAAACCCTTGTCGGGTTGTCTAATTTCCTGTATAAAAGAGCTTCAACCTCCATTTCTTGGTTCTATGTTTAATATAACCTCCAGATCAGTATTTATTCATCATTTTTTGTAGAAACCCTCATGTGAATTACACTATCGCAGTCTTCAGAAATTATATTGTTGAAAGTCATGGGATTGGAGTGTTTTTAAGATATATTGAGCTGGGGAGATCTGTTAAATGTAGCTAGGATGATTTTTTTATGATGCCATTTGGTATGAAAGGTACATACAACATATATATGAGGATCCAAGTCCTGTTTCATGTCTTTATAGCGTAATTTTCTGAATACAACGTTTTCACTATCCAGAGTGCAGCAATTCCTAAAAAGGAATATTACAGAACAACTCAAGAAATTTTATTTTTTCCACATACTTATCACGAGATAGTCATTAAAATTCATGTTTTCACATTTCTCCTAGCTAGTATTACATCATGTTCACAATGATAAAGACATGTCTACTTTAAATAATTTACTTCTAAATACATAAAAATAGACATTTATATTACATAATCTAAAAAGAAGAGAAAATGGATCACCAAGTCTGTTTGAAAGTAAATAAAATGTCTCTTCATCACCATCACATTATTTATCATTTAATTATGGGCTATAAAATATTTATTACTTCAAATTTTATTTATAATTACCATTGAAAACAAAAGTCAAAATTGTTCCATTATACATGAAAAAAAATTTAAAACCTCTCATGCGTCCATGTAAGCCTATTTGTTTCCCTTATGGTCCATAAAAAGATGTAATAAAATTTTTATACATGTGTAAGATCTCCTTTTAGTTTACATAATGTTGCGAGAAATATAATTTAAATATAGTAAACATGACTTTATCTCTCATGTCAAGAATTTAATCTTACATATTACTACACAATTTTTTCATTATTAAAGTCCTCATAGAGTTATCACTACATGATTTAAATTAATTTTGAACTAAACAAGAAAAAAAAATGTGAATTGATTAATAAACCAATAAGTATCTAAATCGAGACTAAATCTTCAATGTTGTTTCTAAATTCATTATTTTCTTCTCATTTTCCTATTTGAGAAGGATTGTGACCTTGAATCCTTATTATCATATATATTGTACACAATTGGAAATACATAGTTTTAAGTGTAAAAATGTTTCCACTGCAAAAAACATGTAAAAATGTTTGTGAATATTACCAATTATAATATAAAACTCCAACAAGGCAAATAAAAAAATAATATAATTAGAGAAATAAATAAAACAAAAACATACAACAATAGTATAAATGATGAAATAACACAAGTACATATCACTCTCCATTGTTATCACCCTGATTATCTTCCTCGCTTGATATGATAACACTATTGTTCTCAAAAATATGTTTTGATCTAGGGTTGTGTCTTAATAAGAAACACCAATCCCTATCCAACGCATATGGGTAAAAAAACACTTGGTTGCAGTGTTTTGGGAAAACATAAGGCTCCCAAGCTTCATTCCACATGTTTATAGATTTTATAGATATCAACCCACTATCGGGATCTTCCTTTACATTATTTCAATCAAAGGTGTCCCACCACTTGCACCTAAAAATAACACATTGGAACGAAGAGAAATCCACTTGAATGATCCCTTGTATCTTTCTAACGTAATCTAATGTCCCCTGCAATACGTTTTTATCGTGGTGGCTAGCATGACTAGATTGGTTGAACTCGACTTATACTCCATAGTCTTGTGTCATGCATCCATCATCGATATCATCCATGCGAAAATGATGTCCATATGCCCACACAGATGGGAACAAATGCACCTATAAACAAGTGAAAAAATCAAAGTGTCGTGTGTTTAATAACCCGAATATATATATATATATATATATATATATATATATATCTATAGATATATATCTCTGTGTGTGTGTGTGTGTGTGTGTGTGTGTGTTACAATTCGAAGGTGCAATATGAAGATAAAACTGTACATAAATAGATTATAATTACCGAGTTACTGCACCCAATCCCTATGTTTAGCGCATCCTCTTCAACATGCAAGTAATGACCAGATGCACCATATTTCTCTTTGAATTGATAAGTAACCCAACTATTAGGGCATGTCATTGGCACATTTCATTTTAAATGGTAAAGATAAGGCACACTTCTACCATTCAAATGTTTGAATTATTTCTTCTCACTGTCCCATTTCCTCCTCTTTTGTTTGTAGAATGTGACCCATTGTTGTGTCGCTTCCATATTGTAAAGAATGAATTTGTTGATGGCTTCTATTTATGAATTTTCTAATGAGATCAAACTAATATATATATATATATATATATATATATATATATATATATATATATATGAGATCAAAATATGCATTAATATGAAGTTCAGTGTGAATAGTTACTATGTATAAATTTGATAAATGATAAGCCACTTACTCGTTATTATGTGCCTCTTTCCATTCATTTCAAGGATCTCCCCTTCTCTTTTGTCTTCATCTCAAATCGCCGCACGTAGTGTGTTTTCGAGCTGCTTGATGTACTCACTTGCATAATAGAAAGACTCATACAATATATACCCTTATGCCATAGACCCCTAAGGTTTTTTCCCTTTTCAAACAAAACCTTGCAATTTCTTTATGTACCTCTCTACGAATAACATCCAAAACATAATTACCGATCAAACGAGAAAATTACCTGGTACCCGTTTTTTTGAGGTAGCAAAAAAAACACCCGATTTTGAAAAGTGGTGATGCAGAATCACAATTTTTTTCTAGCATAGTTTTGGCACTTTTAATTTTCTTATGACCTTTTTTTTTTAATGTCATGATTTTCATGTTGATTTTGAAAAGTGGTAATGTAGAATAACCTGCTTTTTTTGGAGCATATTTTTGGAACTTTAAATTTTTTTTTGATTTTTTTTTTAAATATCATGTCGATTTAGAAAAATGGTCATTTTTTTAGCACTTTAAATTTTTTTATTTATCAAGTATGAACATTTGTTTTAAAATATTAATGATTTTCACGCTAATTTTAAAAAGTGTTGATGCAACATCAATCCTTTTTGTTTCGAGTGGTGATTTTCATCTTGGTAATAAGACAAAAAATAAAATAAAATACAAGACAAAAAAATCAAGTATAAAAAAATATAAAGAAAATATGAAAACCCCCAATAAAAGTGTAAAAAAAACAAAAATAACTTGTAAAAATAAAAACTTTAAAGAAAAAAATAAAAAGATAAATAAAAAAATAAAATTCAAAAAAGGAAAAAATTAAAAAAATAACTCATAATTTAAAGACAAAATATAAAACATTTTTTTTTAATTAAAAAAAAAAAATGTAATTAAAGAAATGAAAAAATTTAAAAAAAATTAAAAAAAAAAATTAAAACTAAAAAAATCAAGTAATCAAAATACTAAAATTTAAAATAAGTAAAATTTAAATTTAAATTAAAAAAATCAAAAAATTAAAATTAAAACACACACATAAATAAAAAATAATAGCAATTCCTTTTTTTAAATTAAAAAATAAAAATATTAAATTATATATATATTAAATTAAAAAAATTAAAAATTAAAAAATGAATTTTAAAAATTATAATAATAAAAAATTAATAAAACAAAAAAATTTAAAAATAAAAATAAAAATAAAAATTTTAATTTAAAAATTAAAAAAAAAATTAAAAGATGTATTAAATATTTCGGTGAAAATCACATTCGAGAAATTTGTGTCGATGCGTTTAGATGAGAAATTTGATCTAGAACTCAGCTTAAATAAATAGTAAAGCTCCAATTAGCCATTGTAGAATAACGACTAGTTTGACTATAAAAAATATAAAAATAAAAAAAATAAAAAATAGCAATCGTATAATAATAATAATAATAATAATAATTATTATTATTATTTAGTTTAATTTCGTATATTCAAAACTTTAAAAAATAAAATAAAAATAAAATTAAATAAATAAATAAAAATATAAAAAATCAAAAATAAAAAATAAATAAATAAATAAATATAAATAAAAATGTTAAATAACAATAATAATAATAATAATAAATATATTAAAAATAAATAAATATATATTATTTTAATGTAATTCAATATATTATTTTACTTGAAAGTAAATTTTTATTTTTATTTATTTATTTATTTTTATTTTTTTAAATAGATAAATTAATTCATTAATTAATTAAATAAAAATAAATAAAAATGAAATTAAAAATAAATAATAAAAATAATAATGATGAATAAATAAATCATAAGTAACTAAATAATAAAGAATAAATGAATAAATAGATAAATAACAATAATAAGGAACCAAAAAGGAAAAAAGGAAAACGGGACGAGAGGAGAGGAAAAGACGGCCTGAGGAAAAACATAAGGGAAGAAACCCAATAACTAAGAATGAAGGGCAGGGATCCAACATTTGTTCACACTCCACCCATCATCCCTATTAAGGTTGACTGACCTCTTTTTGATTTCAAGGGCATCCCTAAACTTTCAGTGGTGGAAATGGTCCTCCCTCGCAATAACCTCAACATGTTCAATGCAAATGTGATGCTTTGTCTTTTCAGCATGCTCTGCTAAGGAAGAGGAGCAAGATCTATTATGATTTAGGTCAGCGGCATGTTCATGAATTCTTTGACTGATGGATCGACCAGTTTCACCAATGTAAGGTGTCCCACAAGAGCACGGAATCAAGTAAACACGCTTCCCCTCCTTAGGGCAAATCAGGTCCTTAACCAATCTAAGTGAATTCCAGATAGGGCGGAGGGGGCTTGAAGGTTGAAGAAACATTATGTCTCCTTAGGATCCTAGCGATATTATCAGTCGTTCCTTGGATAAAAGGCAGGTGAACTCCAGATGACCTATCACAATTATCAATTTTAACCCTAGGAACTTTTTCAGCTTTTTGGAAAGCTCTAAGACATTGAACCTTGCATTATTTTAAATTAAAAAAATAAAATGCGGTGCGCTCATTTAGCCAGGCGCACCATTGACCATGTGAATAGTAGTGTGGTGCGTTGACAGAATTATCCACCCTGAAGTCTATCAGCACACCGCATTCGGCATTCCAAAAGGGTCAACGATGCGGCCGGGTAAGAGACCGCACCGTCGACTATGTAATTGTCAAGAAGTCAGTGCGCTCACACGACTATATGCTCCAGGGAGTATATTTCAATCAACACATCGCTATTCTGATATCAGATATAGTCAACAGTGCTTGAAAAATTTTCAGTTGCACCGAGGCCGGTGCATTGTATTTCATTTGGGGCACTGCACCGGTGTGCTACAAACACAAGCCGCACCGGAACCAATGCATGACTGTTTATGTGGCGCATCGACTAGTCTATTTTTTTTTTTCAAAAATAAATATATATATATATATATATATATATATATATTCCTAAATACATGTCTGTTTTAATATAAAAAAAAATATATTTAATATTTCAATGATTCAGAGAGAAGAGGAGGAACAACATCAACAACAGGTATAACAGTATGACATGATTCGCCAATGGGAGGCACGAGAGAGGGAGAGAGATGCATACCCTCGCCCTATTACACCAAATACCCAGGAGATCCTGAGGCAGGTAGGCCTCCTAAAGTTATATGAGGAGGCTACTTCCATAAAGGCCCATAGTGTGTTTTTGAGATATCTTATCCGCAGGTGGAATTCCCACCGACAGGCTTTCTAGGTTGGTCCTGACCGGTGGTACACACCCACTGAGGAGGATATTTATTTTGTTACAGGACTATCAAGGAGAGGGGTGGATTTTCCCTCATTACTAGAGGTTCTAGCTGGTTGTGTAGCAGGGAGTCAGTTAGTTTACTCCTAGAGATATATTGGAGCACATGTACTGTCTCCTTCAGAGTTTCAGGTACCTGAAGGTCAGTTACGTATAGGTTCATTTGGTAGATGGGACGTGTAGTGCCTCTCACTTATCATTTCGACCATTTTACACAACACCAGTGATAGGCAACACATTAGTTGCTCACTTTTATATTATGTTGATTCTTTAGTACAGGAGCCACAACTTGTCAGGTGGTCTGCCATTTTTTTACAGCAGTTTTGTACGGCCTTAGATAGATGTCGTGCTCATGCACAAGGGAGGGTCAACTTCCCTTTTGCTTTAGAGTTTTTATTTTTATTTTTTGAGAGGTTTCTATAGATGAGTCCTAGTTTTGTTCGACAACCTCGTAGGCTGATGTTGGAGGCCCGGATGCACATGTGGGGGCAGATGATGCCCAAGAGGGGAGATACTATGTTTCCAGCTAGGATATCGCATGATGCACTGGACTTACTAGCCAGTGTTGACGATTAGCTGCATCCCTTCATTATGGTCCCATGTCCTTATGCTGGATTATATTGGCGAGGGTGTGCCAACATCTTCTTCACAGATTATGAGCCACTAGATGATAGAGGTAATATTACTGTTTTATTTATATTTATTCTAGCATGTTCTTTAACTTGTTTTTATTAAATTGTGTAATGAAATTTTCTAATTATTGTTGTGTACTTGTATATATTTTGCAGACATTGGCTCTTTTGATGGCGAGGAGATGCCAGAACCACCACATGATCTAGGTGTGGATCGTAATGACGATCAGGACATGGCTGATTCCGAGGATCATGATCAGGATGAGGCCGGTGCAGAGAGACATCCTCCTGCTGGTGCACTGGTACCGCCTTTTGCTAGGCGTGGTCGACCTAAGACTAGATATAGGATGGAGTTAGGCAACCAACTCATTGCATTTATTGTTGAGGTGGGCATCAAGCCCGCTCATTACAGAGACATACAGGCCGATGATAGGCTATTACAGATGTGGAGAGGCATGTCGCGTGACATGTAAATCCTGATGCGGCATGCCGTAGGATCTATGACAGTTGTTACGCAACTGAGGAGGACTATTGCACATTATAGGCGTAGTCGAGCCGCGACACGTGATGGACAGTCTGCGAGCAGCAAATCATCATCTCATGATCGCTCACCTCGCGCCACGCCTGATGAGCATGAGGCTCCACTAGCAGCATCTAGAAGTCATCATGGAGATCACGTTGGACCATTGACCACGTCCAGTCAGTAGCCTGTAGCATCCATCAGTACTAGTCGTGATCATGAGGAGGCTAGACCATCGACTGTCGAGACTGCACTATTGACTGAGCAGGCCTTCACTACTACTGAATCTATTGATGTTGTACTACCACTAGCTGATGCATCCATCAATACTAGTCATGTTCATGAGCAGGCTCGACCATCTACCATTGAGGCTGCACCATTTACTGAGCAGGCCTCCACTTGTACTTCTATTGATGTTATAGTACTACCACCAGCTGATCCATGACATTTATATTACACTTGTATATTTTTAACATTATATATGTGTGTGTGTGTGTGTGTGTGTGTGTGTGTGTGTGTGGTCCATGTATTTTATGTTCATGTTGCAGTTGTACTTAATTTACATGTTGGTGATCATTATCATGTGCATATTGTTAGGTCATGTTAGATATGTTCATTTAATGTTTAGCTTGCAGATAGATGTGTATATGTGATTGTAGAAATTATATAAATTATGTATTATATATCCAATATTCTCCTAATCACACACTATTTTAACTTCATGCACAATACAGAATTTATTCCACCATTGATCATCACATGTGGAAATTAAATCAATTGCAATGCACACATGAAACCATAAAAATTCACACACATATGAACACAGTGTTTAACGGGAAAGCCTAAAGTTGAAAACCCCAAATATATGTATATAATATATGTCATAGAGATCATGTAACAATCCTCATACAAAGCTGATCATATCAAGCTCTCAATACAATACAATCGCTACACACTAGTCAGGCCTGATCTTGCAAATCCATGCACCGATCTTTGCCACCTGCTAGCCTGCCTCTACTGCGCAATCCCTACTGAAGAATGGCTCTGAATGAACTCAAATCCACCAAGCTTGCACTGTGCAATCCTCATTGGCATCTCAACTAAGTGTTGGATGCAATCAATGCATCACTATAGTAACAACTGATAGTCACACTTGCGCTTTCACATACCTCTCCACTGGTCTCCACTGAAACTGCCATGCACTGTAGTTAACTGATGCATTCTTCAGTTGATTAATGAGTTATTATTTAATGAATTAATTAACTAATTAATTCACACCACTCTCACTAGTGTATCAATCAGTTAGACTAGATACAACTAGCTCAACTGAGTCTAACTGAGTTAAACTGAATACAACTCCACCAACTACTTCTATAACTCCACCAAACTTTGTCACATGAGTTCCTAGCGGGTCCTCAACTGTCGCTCCAATTGACCCATCAAGAATAATTCTTGTAATTCAACACGGTAGTTGTTGTGCCACATCTGTACACTTGACTGAAGTGCTCCAAGAGAATAAGATAATGTTTAGAGTCCAAATATTATTAAGAGCTAATAATATTCGACATATCTATTTTTAGATTTTCAATCTAAAAATAGATTCCGCCCAATATGTCTAAAAATAGAAGTCCATCTATTTTTCCAACTTGACCAATCATCCACAAATAGCATCCTACAACTCATAGAATATGATCGACATGTCTAAAAATAGACTTTGCGCCAAAAATAGCCTGCGGGCCCACTTAGTGAAGGCGACTTTTTCACAAAGCTCATCATCTTGTTGAATCTCAACACTCCCTCTCAACAAGATAGGGATTATCTACCACCCCAATCCTGTCTCTATGGTATTCGAATTTGCTCCTGGTGAGTGCCTTCGTCAGAATATCTGCATCCTGATCCTCCGTAGGAATGTAAGAAAGCAACATGATCTTCCGCTACATACAATCTCTGATATGATGATATCGGATGTCAATATGTTTAGATCTATCATGAAATATTGGATTAACCGAGAGTTTAATGCAACTCTGATTATCACAATATATCACAGTAGGATCGAAGTGTGAACCGAACAATCCGACCAGGATCTTCCTCATCCATATAGCTTCGCATGCAGCTAAACTTGTTGCCATGTACTTGGCCTCCACTGAATTGAGTGCCACGGATCTCTGTTTCCTGCTGTACCAAGAAACTGCTGTAGACCCAATACTGAAAATCCCTCCAGATGTGTTATTTATGTCTGTTGGGCTCCCTACCCAATCTGCATCCGTGAAGCCATGTAGCTTCAACTCATCCGACTATCTGTACCACAATCCATATCCTGATGTGCCCCTGAGATACCTCATGACATGCTTGCTTGCCTTCCAAAAGAGCTTGGTAGGCTTAACCATAGCTTGTGAAAGCTGGTTAACAGCATAGCATATGTCTAGTCGGGTATTGACCAAATACATGAGCAAACCAACCAACTGTCGATAAACAGTGGCATCCACTACCTCTGCCGATGTAGCATCCTCTTTCCTCCAACCACCAGGAAGAGGAGTGTCGATAGGCTTGCAACCTTGCATGTTGAACTTCTCCAGTATCTTTTGGGCATACTTGCCTTGAGACACAAACAGTCCACCCTTCCGTTGCCAAATTTCCAATCCCAAGAAATAATGAAGGAGGCCCAATTCCTTCATCTCAAACTCCTTTGCAAGATCTTCCTTGCATGAATGTATCAACAGTTCATCACCTGTTAGTATTAAATCATCTACATAAAGTACAATGGTCAACAACTTACCCTCCACCACAATTTGTTATAGGTTCAGATTCGCCTCACTCTTGGTGAATCCAAGTCCAGTGAAATAACTGTCTATCTGTGTGTACCAAGCACGAGGTGCTTGTTTCAACCCATACAACAATCTTTTGATCCTGCACACATGCGACTCGCCGCTGAAGATTTCGAATCCTTCAAGATGCTCTATGTACACCTCCTCCTCAATGACTCTATTGAGGAATGCAATCTTCACATCCATCTAATGAATGTGCCAACCCATCTGCGCTGAGAGAGCAAGGATGGTCCGTATGGAAGAATACCTTGCGACAGGTGCAAAGGTTTCTTCATAGTCGATCTCCTCGATCTGTGAGAAGCACCGGGAAAAAAATATTTCCTTGTACTTCTTGACGCTCCCGTCAATAGCTTGCTTCACTTTGTAGATCCATATTGAACCTACCACTGATTTCCCTTCCGGCCTTGGGACAATCTCCCATGCACTGTTTCTGACAATCGAATCATACTCTTCCACCATGGCATCTACCCATGCCGGATCCTCCACATCTTCCTTGAAAGAGGATGGCTCTATCAAGATACACTTGCTCATTAGAGCCATGTATCCAGTAAATCGGTCAGGTGACTGTCTCTATCTGCGCTGTGATGTATGTGCTCCTACATTTTGCGCTGCATCAAGATTCAGTCGCTTAGCTTCTGTAGTATGCTTCTGCCCTCTGATGTTTGGCGCTGCATGAGTGGTTTCTTCCACTCCATGAACCTCCTCTTGTGGCTGATCCACATCCTGAGGCTTGTCGTTAGGAATAGTAGCTCCTCATATGCATGCAAGTGTAGCTCCCTCTCAAGTGACAACTTCATGGCTTTTGCCTCATGAAATTTGATATCCCGTCGCACAATAGTCTTCCGTCTGTCTAGAAAATACACACAATAATTGTGGGGTGTTTCTGTGTGCCCCAAAAATATCCCAACCTTTGCGGTTGGCTTTAGCTTCTTCCTGGCATCCTTCGTCACATGAATGTAAACAAGTGAGCCAAAAATCTTCAAATGAGAAATATCAGGCATCTTACCAGAAAACGCCTCTTCAGGTGTACTCATGCCAAGTAATCTATGAGGACAACGGTTTTGCACATAAACCGCAGTGTTGCATGCTTCAACCCACAAGTGTATGGGAAGGCCCTGATCATGCAGCATCGCCCATGCAGCACCCATGATCGTTCTGTTCCTTCTCTCCGTGACCCCATTCTGCTGTGGGTTATGAGGCGCTATGAGTTCTCTTCGAATTCCTTCTATGCTGCAAAAGTCTTTGAATTTTCCAGAGATTAATTCACCACCATTATCGCTCCTTAGAGCTTTCACCTGCTTCCCTGACTCTTTCTCAACCAGCGCCTTGAACTCACAGAACGTTGAGACTGTCTCACTCTTCTTTTGCATGAAGAATATCCAGCACTTACGAGAAAATTCATCAACAAATATCACATAATACCTGTGTTTTGATGTTGAAGCAACTAATAAAGGTCCACACACGTCTGTGTGAATTCTCTCAAGGATCGTCGTGGCGTGACTATCCTTCTCATGAAAAATGGTCTTCACAAATTTTCCCAAATTACATCCCTTGCACTGATCTGACTGCGCAAGTGTACCCTTGGGAAGCCCGGTAGAAATCTGCTGCAAAATTTTCAAAGCGCCATGGTGAAGATGGCCCAATCTCCTGTGCCAAAATTCGCCCTCATCCTGACTCATCACTCCTTCTGCTTTGTTTGCCATTGTTGTGCAGCCATCTACCTGCAATTGATAAATGTTCTTAACTTGAATCCCTATCCTCCGGGTTTCACCAGTTGTCTTACTACGCAGGAAAGCCTTTCCCTCGCGAAAAAAAACATCATATCCCTTGTCTTGCAACATCGCCATAGAGATCGGATTCTTCTTCAATCCTGGAACATGCATGACATCCTTCAATATTATAGTTTTACTAGACTCCCTCTCAAAGGAAATGGTCTTGATACCAGTCGCACTATATCTACCATCATCACCCATCTCAATGTGCACTCCAAGATCCTTCTCATCCAGATCACTGAGCAAATATTTATCTTTGGTCATATGGAAAGATGCACCACTATCAAGAAACCACACTAATCCCATCACACTTGAAACCAAGCATGCGATCAGCGAAAAATCCAGCTCAAACTGCGAGGCTAAGGCCTCTCCAGCTGCAGATCTAGCAGCCTGCTTATTTTTCTTCTTTTGTGGACAATTAGTGACAGATCCAGCAGCCCTGTTGGTGACAGTGAAAGCACTTCACCTTGGACAAGTCCTGCTTCTTGCCTTTTGCATCGGATTGAGAAGGATTTTTCTTTCCCTTCCCTTTCCTTGATTTGGCAGCCAAAGCACAATTTTCTTCATCTTCATTCTTCGATGAAGATCCATCCTTGGTACCCTGCCTTATCTCCTCCTGCACAAGATTCGACCAAAGCCGCTCCCATCCTAGCAGTTTCTCCCGACCATTGACGGAATCCTCGTAGCTATGCCAACTCTTCGGAAGCCTAAGGAGATCCAAGCTCACCAAGTCTTCTTCATCAAAATTAACCCCCACACTTCCCAGCTCATCCTTACAGTGGACAAAATTTGTGAGGTATTTTGGTATACTGTCGCCTTTCTCCATTTTTATTTTTCTAAGCTTGTCTTTAAGCGCCAACTTCCTCTGGTTGCTTATGCTTTGGAACAAGTTTGTCAAAGCTTTCCACATTAATAATGGACTAGCTTTACCATGAAGGCTAGACACTATGTGATCCTTTACCCCTTCCAACAGAATTCTTCGACACTTTGTTGTCTTCTTTTGCCATGTTTCAAGTGTGGCTGCATCGCTAGAAGTAGGTTTTGGAATTTCTGCATCTATGAACTTCTTCAACCCATTATCATCCAGCACCGCCTCCATCCTGTCCTTCCATGTAATATAATTCGAGCTGCCCTCAATGGCATACTCCAATCGCAATCTGTTGAAAGACATTTCAATGAATCCTCAACTTCGACACCAAGAAAACACTGCAGCAAATTCGAATTCCACCAGCACAAAACTCAACCGCTTCAATAATTGCAATCTACTCCAATGATCAACTCCTCTAATACCATGTAGAAATTATATAACTTATGTGTTATATATCCAATATTCTCCTGATCACACACTATTTTAACGTCATGCACAATACAGAATCTATTCCACCATTGATCATCACATTCGGAAATTAAATCAATTGCAATGCACACATGAAACCATAAAAATTCACTCATATATGAACACAGTGTTTAACAGGAAAGCCTAAAGCTGAAAACCCCAACTATCTGTATATAATATATGTCATAGAGATCATCTAACAATCCTCATACAAAGTTGATCATATCAAGCTCTAAGTACAATACAATCACTACACACTAATCAAGCCTGGTCTTGCAAATCCATGCACCGATCTTTGCCACCTACTAGCCTGCCTCTACTATGCAATCCCTGCTAAATAATGGCTTTGAATGAACTCGAATCCACCATGCTTGCACTGCGCAATCTTCATTGGCATCTCCACTAAGTGTTGGATGCAATCAATGCATCACTATAGTCACAACTGATAGTCACACTTGTTCTTTCACCTACCTCTCCACTGGTCTCCACTAAAACTGCCATGCACTGTAGTTAACTGATGTATTTTTCAGTTGATTAATGAGTTATTATTTAGTAAATTAGTTAACTAATTAATTCACACCACTCTCACTAGTGTATCAATTAGTTAGACTAGATACAACTAGCTCAATTGAGTCTAACTGAGTTAAACTGAATACAACTCCACCAACTACTTCTATAACTCCACCAAACTCTGTCACATGAGTTCTAACTGAAGTCCTCATGCATTAGCTCCAGTAAACCCTTAGGAATAGCGTAATTCCTTTTGTCAGCTGTTGTGCCACATCTGTGCACTTAACTGAAGTGCTCCAAGAGAATAAGATAATGTTTAGAGTCCAAATATTATTAAGAGCTAATAATATTCAACATATCTATTTTTAGACTCGCAATCTAAAAATAGATTCCACCCAATATGTCTAAAAATAGAAGTCCATCTGTTTTTCCAACTTGACCAACCATCCACAAATAGCATCATGCAACTCAGAATATGATCGACATGTCTAAAAATATACATAGTCTAAAAATAGACTTTGCGCCAAAAATAGCCTGCGGACCCACTTAGTGAAGGCGACTCTTTTCACTAAGCTCATCATCTTGTTGAATCTCAATAGTGATAGCATGAGTTATTTGACATGAGATGTATATTTGATGCTTGTGTTGTGATGATGTTAATATATAATGTTAATTTGATGTTTGAATGTGTTTTTTAGTCGAATATGATGTTTGTACGATGGGTATCATGATCGCGATGATGTTTATTAATTAATTTAATATTAAATGACCATGATATTTATTAAATATTATGTCGTGATTGTAATTGAAATTTAAATTTAAATTTTATGTAAAATTGTAAAATTGTAAAATTGTATTTGTATTTGTAATTGTAATTTTAACTGTAATTGTATGTAAAATTTTAATTGTAATTGTAATATTTAATTTATTGTGAAATTATTGTAATTGTAATTTTAATTGTAATTGTATATATGAAAATTTGTAAAATTGTAATTGTATGTAAAATATTTGTAAAATTTTAATTGTAGTTGTAAATGTAATTCTATGTAAATGTAATCATATGTAAAATTAAAATTGTAATTGTATGTGTAATTTTAATTGTAATTGTATGTAAAATATTTGTAAAATTTTAAATTATATGTGAAAATTTTAATTGTATCAATGTGAAATGATTTTATTAACATATTTAAATTTGCAAATTTGCAAATAATTGTAAAATAACAAATCTAGAATAATATGATTTTTTGTAACATAATAAAGTCTAGAAAATAATGAAAATAAATTCATGTACTTTAAAATTATCATTATTTTATTATGATCTTACATTAAAAAAAAAAGAACTTTATATAGTCTGGTGCACTTATCATCATAACACGCACCGGTGCATCGTATTACTTAGAAGCACTGGTGCTTCACAACTCTTCCACACCGGTCACGAATAAATGCAAATAAAAAAAGTGCAACTCTATTTTCTTTAAGTGAAAAAAAGCTGCAATTTGAAAAATGGGTAGCAAAATATTTTTGAAAATCTAATTTCATAAACTAATTCTTTAAATACTAAACACTTTTCATTATTTCACTATTTTTGCTAAAATTTTCAGCCAGATATTTGCAGGAGACCGACCTGGAGCAAGAGAGCATGAGGGCACTATGGAGAAGCGAAATACGTTCGAACAGAAGTATTCAAACAATCAAAAACCAAACCTCTAGTGATTCAAACCCTGTATCATAGAATTTAAAACCATCTCCTAATTAAATTTGATTATTTTTTTTACTTTTTCTGCAGTGTTATCCATTTTTACCCTAAACCGTTCAATTTTTTGTTTTTTCCCTTTCTTCTCCCTATTTCTGTGATTTCAGAATTAAGGTTCTTCATTTTAGATTGACATCCAATCCACGAGACAACTTTCATAGTCAGATCCCAATCCATTCGGCCATTGTGTGAATTTTTGGAAAAAATGGATTTTTCTTTATCGGTGCACCCTACATACCCTAGCACACCGCGTAAGTACTGTGTAATAAAAAAATTGAAAACATTTTTTCTAAATCAGTGTGCCATATCTGAAATAGGGCACCAGTGCTCCATTTTATGAGGATAGCACTGTACGGTCTATTATACTATTTTTGTGGTGCATTATAATACCCCACGCACCGTACGGTCTATTATACTATTTTGCGGTGCATTTTTAATGCCCCCATGCACCGACTGCGGTGTGTACCTCATGAAAGGTGCACCAGTGTCTTGAGATTTATTTTGTACCTGAAAATTTGAGAATTTATTTATAAATATATTAATGAATGATATGGTATATGTTTCAAATTGATAAAGAAATGATTGAAAAGAGATCAAGTAACAAAAATACTGATAACACATTAAGAAAAGAAAAAAAGGCAAGTTCTTTGTAAATTTTTTATAAAAAATATTATTTTTGAACTATATGTATTGTTTATTGTGTATCATGCAGAGCCACAAAATGACGAAGCTTAATGGAAAAATTGCAAAAGGATGAATCAGGTGAATGAAAAAATACTATCAATCCAATATGAGTTTCTTTTTTTAATTATCATTAATAATATACTTAAAATTATTAGATAACATGTGTCAAACAGTCTATTAATTCACATATGTTTAATTTTCTACAGGGACCAAAAACTCAGAAAAGGAATGTTGTTCTAAGAAAAGAAAAAAAACAGAACATGCAAATGAAAATGAATTGCTCCTTCGCTCATCTAGAGTGGTGTTGGAAGTTAACGAAAGGGGGAAAAACTTTTACAAAAGTTTGAGGGATCTAGTAGAACGAATGTATAGATGTTCTTTCCACTTACAATACAAAAATCAATCCAATGATTCCAAGAACCAAATTTTATCTAAACTACAGGAAGAGTTTCCAGAGAACTTGTCAATGAGACATGTCAGAATTTTAATAGCAAAAACGTACAACAACAAAAAAGAAGGAATGAAAAAGTAATATTCATTTAATTTTTTGTCTAGAATAATTTATAAATATCACTTTTGTTATATTTATTTTTCATATATCAATATAAAAATTAATATTTTATTTTCATGTTACATTTTCAGGAATATTATGAAAATATCAAAAGATGAACGAGTTGATATCAGAAATATGCCAGTAGGAATGCCCAAAAAGGTGTACAAGGAGATGGTCAAAGAAATGGACAAAATTTCATCGTAGGAAGAACGATCTCAACAACAAAGTGCTTCAAATGCAATATGTAATCATTGAATTTTTCGATCATTAGGTACAATAAATAAACAATTTAGAATTAAATATTAATTTTCAAGAATTTTCTTATAGAAAAGAAAAGAAAATGGAACTCATTCGGCACATAAAATAGGACGACAAGGAAGAAAAGGGTTGATCTCTAAGTTTGTGAGTAATTGTTACTTCCTTATAACAACTTAACTATATTTCATTTTTGTATTTGTTAAGTTGTTTTACAAATATCATCATTGAATGTCTTCAAACAGGTGCTAACATACAAAGAAGAACCATCATACGAATTGATTGAAATTGGATTAAATATGGGTTGTGAGTATATGTTAGCATATCATAAATTAATTGTGGAATTTGTAAGCATCTATCGATCTTGTTTTACTTAGCTCTGTCTATAATTTTTAAAACAAAAACATCTTTTATATTAAATATATGATTTTTTATGGGGTATAAAACTTGCAGGAAACAAAGTATGGAACTGTGCCAACAAATGAAATTTTGAAAGATGGCATGGTACATGGTTTTGAAAGAATGTGTATAGTTTATGAGTCAATTTTTGCTATGGTACGTCATTTTTCTTTTCAATTTGCATTGATGTATATTATTTAATATTGCAATTTTCATTATTCTCACCAATTTATATACACTCATTTCAGTTTATTTTTATGTTTGTAGATGGAAGGTGAAGAAGAAGGAAAAAATCAACGCCGTGAACAAAACATTCCTGAAAATAACCCAAGTCATGGAAGTAGCTCTAGTAGTGACAATAGTCCAAGCGAATAATGATGATCACTATGTTTGGATATCAAATCAAGGCATTTTATTTTTTGAAATATATATGTCTGTGAAATCAGACATTTTGTTTAATGTAATGGACATAGTGTCCCAATTGAAAGACAAAGGGATACCAATAATTGTCTCATTTTGTATGATAAAGATTGTAATATATATATATATATATATATATATATATATATATGTTTTAATTTATTCTATTGCATTCTCCATTGTCACTATTGCGTTCTCCATTGTCGTTCTCAAATTCACTAATAAAATTTAATTCATATGAATATTGTTAGAAGATATATATGTGTCGACTTTTGATGAATAATGAATTTTAAAAAACAGAATAATTATGATATGATATAACAAATTAATCCAAACATCACATTCAAATGCATAAATAAAAATGTAATTAATATGAATATTGTTATAAGATGTGTCGACTTTTGATGAATAATGAATTTAAAACAATCACAATAATTGGACTGTCACAGGTCGATGTTTCTAAAAAATACAACATGAAAACCGATGCGTGTCAGTAACTGTACACCGGTGCATTTATGTGTCTATATGCACTGGTGCCATTGTACAATCTATGGGCACCGCACAAATACTGATACCAGTTACAAATATCGGTACGTTTGTGTGATATTGCGCACCAGAGCATTTATGTATCTATAAGCACTGGTGAATTTTTACGATCTATGGGTACTGCATGAATACCGATACCAATTATAAATCTCGGTGCCTTTCTGTGATACGTTGCACCAGAGTGTTTATATAAGTATACGCATCGGTGCGTTGATACGACCTATGGGAACCGCACAAATCCCAAGACCAATTAGAACAGCCTCGTGCGTTGTATGACCAACACTACACCCGGTGTGGTTTTACACCTAAACATCCCAGTGCGTTGGACTAAGACCGCCCCGGGCGCCGCCTGCATGTATGCACCAGTGTGTTAAAGCCAGAGTAGCACACCGATGAAAAAAACATCCGTAATAACCTTCGGCTGCCCATTTTTTTTAGTTGTGTTGAATTTCCATTAAAAGCTCCGCCAAAACCTCCGTAACCATAAACGGGTGTTGTAGAAAATGTTTTTTTTACAATTTTGGCTAATTTTATAACACTAAAAACCTCCTTTATAACCTCCGCTAGAGGGTCTTTTTCCTTGTACTGGGAAAATATTTGGAGATAAGATCAAGGGTAAAAAATGGGAGTATTCGACCATATCCTCAACCAAAAAGTACCAGAACTCTGTCCTTGAGAGTTCTAGAGGGTGAAGCTTCTTCTCCATTTTTGGAGAACCTACCTCAAGAGGACCAGCATGACTTTACTGCTGAATTCCCACACTGGGAAACATTGTTGACAGGTTAGGGATAGGGTGAAAAGTGTGAGGCTATTAAGGGAAGAATCATGTTGGGCTTGTAAAATAAGGTTTTTTACAAACTTTTATAGAAAATCTTCAAGGAATTTCTCTTTTAGGTCTTCAAGGATATCTTAAGCATGTTATATAGGATGAACAAGTTAATACAACTTTTGTCACTTTTCAAATTTTTTGAAATGAGTGACACAAAAGAAGACACTTGGAATAAGAGCTGAGGAATGCAACACAATACTGTGTAACAACTTCTAGGTAGCATTGTTATTGATAGGGGCAATAGTTTTGTGGTTCCTTAAAGTGGAGCAAAAAATTTAGTGGTCTTTGGAGAAAAGACCATGATATGGCATAAAAGGCTTGGACATATTGGAGAGAAGGGCCTTTGAATACTAAATGGTAATGGAATGATATAAGGTATGTCTAATTTCTCTCTGGATTTCAATTTCTGTGAACATTGTGTATATGGGAAGCAGAATCGGATGAGTTTCTCCTTGGGTGCTAAGATGGCGAAAGGGATATTAGAGCTTGTTCACAGTGATGTGCTTGGACCTGTGTCAGTTCAATCACTAGGTAATTTTGTGTACTATGTCTCACTTATATATTATTTCTTGAGGAATACATGGATATATTTCCTCATGAAGAAATATGAATTATTTTACAAGTTTAAATAATTTAAGCCTTTGGTGGAAAATTAGACAGAGAAGAAGATTAAGGTGTTGAGGACAGATAACGACAGAGAGTTTTGTAAGAATGAATTTGAATATTTTTGTAAGAAGTGTGGTATAGCACAATAGAATACTACTCCATACACACCTTAGAAAAATAGAGTTATAGAAAGAATGAACAAGAAGTTGATGGAAAAGGCAAGAAGCATGCTCAGTGGTGGTGGATTAGGGGAATAATTCTAGGCAAAGGCAGTGGATGTTGCATTTTACCCATTTAATAGATCACCTTCATCATTGTTGGAGGATAAGACTCCACATGAGGTATGGATTGGTAAGAAACCCTCTCTTTCACATATCAGGGCATTTGGTTGTGATGCATATGTACAGGTACCAAAGGAGAAAAGAACCAAGTTAGATAGTCAATCTAAAAGTTGCATATTTATTGGGTATAAGAATGGTTTAAAGGCTTATAAGATTTGGAACCCAAAAACAAGGAAGGTTGTGTACAACCAAGATGTGGTGTTTAGAGAGGTGAAAATTTTTATTAAACATGAATTCCTACCAAAGGAACTTGAGAAAATAGATTTTTAACTAAAGGAGGAAGAATCATGCTCTAGAGCAGAATAGGAATCAAAAGAGAAGAGCCATACACTCCATTTTTTAGAAGATCAGTTCGAGAGAGAAGGTCACCAGAGAGGTATAGTCCATTTCATTTTTGTTTAAATTTTTCTTTATCTATTACTGATGATGATCCCATATCTGTGAGGGAGGTAGTGGATTCATATGATAGAAAACTATGGAAAGAAGTCATGGTTGATGAAATGGAATCTTTCGACAAAAATGAGGCTTGGGATCTGGTGGAGTTGTTTGTTGGAAGGAAACCCATTGTTAGAAAATGGGTATTTAAGAAGAAAATGAGTGTAGAAGGAAAGGTTGAGAAACACAAAGCTAGGTTGGTAGAAAAGGGGTATTCCCAGGTGTCAGGAATTGATTTCGGTGATATTTTTTCTCATGTTTCCAACTTAGCTTATATTAGATTACTTTTATCTGTTGATGTTTCTTTTGATTTTGAGTTAGAATAGATGGTTCTGAAGACAACATTTATTCATATGGATCTATAAGAAGAGATCTATATGAAGCAACCTAAAGGATTTGCGGTGAAGGGTAAGAAATAACTTGTATGCAGGTTTAAAAAAGACATTGTATTGGTTAAAACAATCACCAAGGATGTGGTATCAGAAATTTGGTACATATATATGGGGAATTGGCTTCACAAGGAGAAAAGTGGATCATTGTATGTATTTTAAATTAATTGGTGACTGTGTTATTTATTTTTTCTTGTATGTTGATGATATGTTGTTGATTGGAAATAACAAAGAAATTATCTAGGATTTGATGATCCAATTGTCCTCCAAATTCGACATGAAGGATCTTGGTGTTGCAAACTATATTTTGGGCATGGGAATGAAATGAGAATTGGAAAAGAGGAATATTTGGTTAAAATAGAGGAATTATGTCGAGATAATATTGCACAAGTTTAATATGCAAGATAGTAAATTGGTGAAGGTTCCTATTCTTGTAGGTGTAAAGTTATATGTTGAACATTGTCCCAAGACAAAAGAAGAGGAAGAGGACATGCCCTGTATTCCATATGCAAGTGTAGTTGGTAGCATGATGTATGAAATGGTATGTACTATACCAAAAATTGCACATGCAGTGGGAGTATTAATCAAGTTTATGTCAAAACTAGGTAAGGAGCATTGGACAACAGTGAAGCAAGTTTTCAGTTATTTTTGTGGCACTAGGGATTACGGTTTGTGCTACCAAGGAATACCAAGATTTGATAGAGTTTTGGACATTCATGTATTTCTTGATGTAGACTGGGTTGGATATCTGGATCAAAGAATATGTACAAGTGGGTAAGTCTTTAACCTATTTGGATGAGCAGTCATGTGGATGAGCAAGACACAATATGTAGTGGCACTTTCAACTATAAAGGCATAATACATGACAACCACTCATGTAATCAAGAAATAATTTTGGTTGCAGAGATTGTGTTTGAGTATGGGGTTGTTATAGTGAGCTATAAGGATAGACTGTGGTAGCCAAAGTGTAATTTTCTTTGCAAAGAACCCTGCTTATCATTCGAAGACAAAGCACATTGATGTTGAGTATCACTTTGTGAGGGATATGGTTAAGGACCAAAAGTTGTTGTTAATAAAGGCAGACTCTTTGAATAATTTTGCATATGGTTTGTGCACTAAGATGAAGATTCTTCCAAGGTATCTGCACACTCAATTGCAGAGCCTTTCCTTCACTACAAAACATAGATACAAACTAGCCCTTGACCATAGAATTACAATCTACTACTTCATGATCTAGCATTACATCACTTTAGATAAAATTACATAGAAAAAATACCGTGGGCTCGACAAAAAATAAAATAAAACCGTAATACCCATTACAAAATGAGGGGCTTTGACCCACCCGGAAGCCCCTATAACACCACGCGGTAGATATAACTTCGTGGTACCGCACACTCCACTCCTCAAAATGCAGAGTCTTTGATAAAAATTGGACCAAGTTGGGTTGCGCCCAACAAGCTACAACATTCACATGTGACACATCTCGAGTTACTCAGCCATTGTGCCCTGAATCTTTGTTGTGATGCTCATGTAGGCGACATTATACAACTAAAGTATTTATGCTACCTGCTTTTCCTCTTAACGCACTTCTTCCAGTAGTGCCTCTTTTGTTGGTCCGATAGTATTCCGCAACACTTATTTCTCCCTCTTTCATAGCTCCTTGATCTGATCATCTACTACTTGTGAAAGTTGGAGGGCCTCATCTTTCCATGACTGAGTCCTCTCTATCAAAATCTTCTCTTTTCTGCGAAGGTCTTTAATTTTCTTTTGAAGAGTCTTCCCTTTAGTGATTTGTGCAAGCCTCTGCAAGACTAGTAAGGTCTTCGTAGTTTCCCGGATTCCTTCCAGCTACTTATGCTTCATCTGGAACTCCTCTTCAATCCTATAATATTTATATCCTCCTGTAGTGAGGTCCAAATATGCATAGTGTCATCTAGTAGTTTTCCACAATCTGCCACTTCCTTGTAGATGCCTTTCACTGCAGATTTTAGATCCATATCCCTCTACTCATGTACTTCCGATGGTGTGACTAGATGCAGCCTCATTTTTAGCTCA
Organism: Pinus albicaulis; assembly: GCA_034641835.2. Taxonomy (NCBI): domain Eukaryota; kingdom Viridiplantae; phylum Streptophyta; class Pinopsida; order Pinales; family Pinaceae; genus Pinus; species Pinus albicaulis. The sequence goes on from CM076578.1 coordinate 1,679,967,362, forward strand.
GTAATCTTCACTTCATACTCAAACTTCATCTCTCTGAACTTATTCTTTGAATCCTTTATTGTGAGGTCGATCTTCACGACCTTCTCTGCTGGTGACTCTTCTTCGGGGACCTTTACGTCTGGAACTTCACCATAGGTTTTTACGATGACTTCCTCTAGTTGTTGTTGTTGGTGTGCTTCATCCCTTTCTTTGATCAACTGGTCAATCTGTTTCTTTAGTGAATCTATTTCCTTCTCCACCTGAATGTTTAATAGTGAAGTGGGTTGTTCTCGCTCCTTCAATTCATTTGTTATACCTTCCTAGAAATCATGCAATATTTTATTTGGCAGTGCAGGGATGTTCATATTGAAATGGTCCCACCATTTTTCTCACTCTCTATCTTCGGAGGATTCAAACTATAATTCTCCAGTTAGTATCTGCATACTCCTTAGTCTAAATGTCATTTTTATCCATCACTTTGGCTACAGTAGCTTGCCCATCTATTCCGGTTGTTTGAATGTCTGTGCCAGTACCTTTAACTCTGTAATTCCTTGTTGAACATCTATTAAGAGCATTTTGTAGCGATCATAAAACTTCTTCCATGTCTTTGTTGTTACTTCTTGGAATTTTTCTCCAATTTCGTCGATGTCCCCATCAGTGAGGACAAGTGGTATTGTGCCCTTAGATTTGTATGCCTTTTGTTTCTTCCTTGTGCTCATTGTAGTTTTTGTAGGTATCCTATTTTTTATGATGAACAACAAATCCTTTGTTGGTTCTATGTCACTGAGAGGGTTCTGGGTACCTTGTTCCTGCTCTCACTTTGTATCTTATGTGTCTTTTTCTTTGTCCTTTCCACTTGGACCTGCATGTTGCAAGGTGTCCTCCTCTTCTTCATTGTCTTCTCTGGCTACAGTCATCCAATCTACTGACCAATGTTGTATTATCCTCAGAAGGTCATCTTTGATGACCAAAAATGGTAGAGGATATTCTATGAAAATTTTCCTTAAACTCTGCTATATTGTGAAACTAATAAAAAAAAACTTGGTGGCATCCTAGGATGTTGGTTCATAACCATGTGTAAGTCTATTCAAAGTAGTACAAAGAAGATCTAGTTCTCCTATACGCGTGATGACTCCTTGGTATACTAGAGTGAGGCATACTGTGCTATTTCACCTACATCTACTTCAATTAGGGGAAACTGTGAGTCTTTTGGTTCCTTCCATGTTAATAGCACAATGATCAAGATTAACCATGCATAATGAAAAGTCTTACCCTCTTCTTGTGCCTCCCGACAGTCCTCCAAAAATTCCTGTAGAAATTTTAATAACTGATATATTATTCACCGATATTCTCCTGATCACACCCTATTTTAACTTCACGCACAATACAAAATCTCTTCTACCATTGATCATTAATTTTGGAAATAAAAACAATCGCATGCGCACATTAAAACCATAAACAATCACACATATGAACACAGTATTTTATGGGAAAGCTTAAAGTTGAAAACCCACAATTATATGTATATTATATGTCATAGATATCATGTAACAATCATTATACAAAGCTCCTCACAAGCTCTTAGTATAATCTCCAATTGCTACACATTAATCAAGCCCGATCTAGCAAATCACATGCTCCAATCTCTGCCACCTTATAGCTTGCCTCTACTGCGCAATCACTGCTAAAGAATGGCTCTGAATGAACTTGAATTGGTCCATCATTTCTCACGCAATCCTCATTGGAATCTCCAATCACTAGTTGTTGCAAATCATGCAACATTATAGTCACAACTGATAGTCACATTGCTCTTTCACCTACCTCTTCACTGGTCTCCACTGAAACTGTCCATGCACTATAGTTAACTGATGTATTCTTTAGTTGATTAATGAGTTATTAATTAGTGAATTAATTAATAATTAATTCACACCACTCTCACTAGTGTATCAATCATTTAGACTAGATACAACTAGCTCAACTATGTTTAACTCAGTTAAACTGAACACAACTCCATCAACTAGCTCAATAACTCCACCAAACTCTGTCACATGAGTTCTAACTGAAGTATCCATGCAATTGCTCCACTTAACCCTCAGGAATAGCGTAATTCCTTCTGTCAACTCCTGTGCCACATCTGTGCACTTAACTGAAGTGCTCCAAGAGAATAAGACAATGTTTATAGTCCAAATACTATCAAGAGCTAATAATATTCGACATATCTATTTGTAGACTAACAATGTAAAAATAGATTCCGCCCAATATGTCTAAAAATAGAATTCCATCTATTTTTTTCGACTTTACCAACCATCCAAAAATAGCATCTTGCAACTCATAGAACATGATCAACATGTCTAAAAATAGACATAGTCTAAAAATAGACTTGCGCCAAAAATAGCCTGCGGGCCCACTTAGTGAAGGCGACTTCTTTCCACTAAGCTCATCATCTTGTTGCAATCTCAACACTCCCTCTCAACAAGATAAGGACCCTCTCTGCCACCCCTATCCTGCCTACGTAGTTATCTAATTTGCTCCTAGTGACGCCTTCGTCAAAATGTCAAGATATCATCATCCTGATCCTCCATGGGAATGTATGAAAGTAACATGATCTTCCGCTGCACACAATCTCTGATATGATGATACCGGATGTCAATGTGTTTAGATCTATCATGAAATACTGGATTAAATGAGAGTTTGATGCAACTCTAATTATCACAATATATCACAGTAGGATCTAAGTGTGAACCAAACAACCCAACCAGGATCTTCCTCATCCATATAGCCTCGCATGAAGCCAAAATCACTGCCATATACTCGACCTCTACTGAACTGAGTGCCACGGATCTCTGCTTCCTACTGTACCAAGAAACTATTGTCGACCCGATACTTAAAATCCCTCTAGATGTGCTCTTTCTATCCGTTGGGCTCCCTGCATAATCTGCATCCGTGAAGCCACATAGCCTCACCTCATCCGACTGTCTATACCATAATCCATATCCCGATGTGCCTCTGAGATATCTCAATAAATGCTTGCCTGCCTTCCAAAAGAGCTTGGTAGGCTTAACCATAGCTTGTGAAAGCTGGTTAACAGCGTAGCATATGTCAGGTCGTGTATTGACTAGATACATAAGCGACCCCACCAACTGTCGGTAAACAATGGTATCCACTACCTCTGTCGATGTATCATCCTCTTTCCTCCATCCACAAGGAAGAGGAGTGTCGATAGGCTTGCAGCCATCCATGTTGAACTTCTCCAGTATCTCCCGGGCATACTTGCCTTGAGACATAAACAATCCATCACTGTGCTGCCAAATTTCCAATCCCGGGAAATAATGAAGGAGCCCCAAGTCCTTCATCTCAAACTCCTTTACAAGATCAACCTTTCATGAGTGTATCAACAGTTCATCACCTGTCAAAATCAAATCATCTACATAAAGTACAATGATCAGCAACTTACCCTCCACCACAATCTGGTATAGGTTCAAATCTGCCTCACTCTTGGAGAATCCAAGTCCGGTGAAATAACTATCTATTCGTGTGTACCAAGCACGAGGTGCTTGTTTCAACCCATACAACGCTCTCTTGAGCCTGCACACATGTGACTCGCTTCTGAAGATCTCTAAACCTTCGGGCTGCTCTATGTACACCTCCTCCTCAATTACTCCATTGAGAAACACAGTCTTCACATCCATTTGATGAATGTGCCACCCCATCTGCGCTGAGAGAGCAAGAATCGTCCGTATGGAAGAATACCTTGCAACAGGTGCAAAGGTCTTCTCATAATCGATCCCCTCAATCTGTGAGAAGCCTCGAGCAACAAATCTTTCCTTGTACTTCTCCACACTCCTGTCAACTGCTTGCTTCACTTTGTAGATCCATCTCGAACCCACCACTGATTTCCCTTTCGGCCTTGGGACAATATCCCATGCACTGTTTCTGACAATCGAAAGAGGATGGCTCTGTCACGATACACTTGCTCATAAGAGCCATGTATCCAGTGTACCGGTCAGGTGATTTTCTGTCTGCGCTGTGATGTAGGTGCTCCTACAACCTTCTCTACATCTTGAGCCAGTCGCTCAGCTTCTGTAGTGCGCTTCTGCCCTCTGATGGTTGGCACTACATGAGTGGTCTCTTCCACTCCATGAACCTCCTCTTGTGGCTGATCCACATCCAGAGACTCATCCTTAAAAACTAATAGCTCCTCATCTGCATGCAAGTGCGGCTCCCTCTCAAGTGAACACTTCATGGCTTTCTCCTCATGAAATTTGATATCCCGTCGCACAACTGTCTTGTGACTATCTGGCAAATACACACGATAGTTGTGGGGTGTATCAGTGTACCCCACAAATTTCCCAAACTCTGCGGTTGGCTCCAGCGTCTTCCTGGCATCCTTCATCACATGAATGTAAACAAGTGAACCAAAAATCCTCAAATGGGAAATATCAGGCTTCTTACCAGAAAATGCCTCATCGGGTCTACTCATGCCAAGTATCCTATGAGGACAATGGTTCTACACATATACTGCAGTATTGCATGCCTCAGCCCACAAGTTTATGGGAAGGCCCTGATCATGCAACATCGCTTGTGTAGCACCCACGATCATACTGTTCTTCCACTCAGCAACCCCATTCTGCTGTGGATTATGAGGTGCTATGAGCTCTCTTCAAATTCCTTCTGCGCTGCAAAAGTCCTTGAATTCGCCATAGATGAATTCACCACCATTGTGACTCCTAAGAGCCTTCATCTGCTTCCCCGATTCTTTCTCAACCAGTGCCTTGAACTCACAGAACTTTGAGTATCTATCGCTCTTCTTCTACATGAAGAAGATCCTGCACTTTCGAGAAAAATCATCAACAAAGATCACATAGTACCTGTGCTTTGCTGTCGAAGCTACTGAGAAAGGTTCACACACGTCTGTGTAAATTCTCTCAAGGATCATCGTGGCGCGACTATCTCCCTTGTGAAAGGTGGCTTTCACAAATTTTCCCAAAGTACATCCCTTGCACTGATCTGACTGCGCAAGAGTACCCTTAGGAAGCCCAATAGAAATATGATGCAGTATCTTCAAAGGTCCATGGTGAAGGTGGCCCAATCTCCAGTGCCACGGCTCACCATCATCCCGGGTCACAACTCTTTCTGCCTTGCCTTCCATTGCTATGCATCCATCTACCTACAATTGATAAAGGTTCTTAACTCGAATCCCTATCCTCCGGGTTTCACCAGTTGCCTTATTGCGCAGGAAAGCCTTTCCCTCGCTAAAGACAACATCATATCCCTTGTCTTCTAACATCGCCACAGAGATAATATTCTTCTTCAATCCTAGAATATGCATCACTTCCTTCAATACGAAGGGTTTACCAGACTCCCTCTCAAAGGAAACGGTACCAATACTGGTCGCATTGTATCTACCATCATCACCCATCTCGATGTGCACTCCAAGATCTTTCTCATCCAAATCAGTAAAATTTTTTTTATCTCCTGTCATGTGAGAAGACGCACCACTGTCAAGAAACCACACTGAACCCATCATACTTGAGACAAGGCATGTGATCGGTGAAAAATCCAGCTCAAACTGCGAGGCTAAGGCCTCTCCAGCTGCAGAACCAGCAGCCTGCTTATTTTTCTTCTTCTTTGGACAATTAGTGGCGTAATGTCCGTGTTGGTGACAGTGAAAGCACTTCACCTTGGATATGTCCTGCTTCTTGCCTTTCGCACCAGATTGAGAAGCATTCTTCTTGCTCTTCCCCTTCCTTGCTTTGGCAGCCAAAGCCCAATTTTCTTCATCTGAGTTCTTTGATGAAGATTCGTCCCTGGTACTTCGCCTTATCTCCTCTTGCACAAGATCCGACCAAAGTCACTCCCATCCTGGAAATTTCTCCCGACCATTGACAGAGCCCTGATAGGAATGCCAACTCTTCGGAAGCCCAAGGAGAGCCAAGCTCACCAAGTCCTCATCATCTACAGTCACCCTCACACTTCCCATCTCATCCCTGCATTGGATGAACTTCGTGAGGTACTTGGGCATACTGTCGCCTTTGTCCATTTTTATGTTCTTGAGTTTATCCTTGAGCGCCAACTTCCTCTGGTTGCTGTTACTTTGGAATAAGTCTGTCAAAACTTTAAACATCAAGAAAGGAGAAGCCTTACCATGAAGGCTAGACACTATGTGATCCTTTACAACTTCCAACATAATTCTTTGACACTTTGTTGTCTTCTTTTGCCATGCGTCAAGTGCGACAGCATCGCTAGAAGCAGGTTTTGGAATTTCTGCATCTATGAACTCCTTCAACCCATTGTCATCCAGCACCGCCTCCATCATGTCCTTCCATGAAATATAATTTGAGTTGCCCTCAAGGGCATACTCCAATCTCAATCCGTTGAAAGACATCTCAACTTCGACACCAAGAAAACACTACTGCAAATTCGAATTCCACCAGCACAAAACTCAACTGCTTCAATGTTTTGCAATTGCTCCAATGATCAATATTTCTCTGATACCATGTAGAAATTTGAATAACTGATATATTATTCACCGAGATTCTCCTGATGACACACTATTTTAACTTCATGCACAATACAGAATCTCCTCTACCATTGATCATTAATTGCGGAAATAAAAACAATCGCATGCGCACATTAAAACCATAAACAATCACACATATGAACACAGTATTTTATGGGAAAGCTTAAAGTTGAAAAACCCCAACTATCTGTATATTATATGTCATAGAGATCATGTAGCAATCATTATACAAATCTCCTCACAAGCTCTCAGTACAATCTCCAATTGCTACACACTAATCAAGCTCGATCTAGCAAATCACATGCTCCAATCTCTGCCACCTAATAGCCTGCCTCTACTGCGCAATCACCGTTGAAGAATGGCTCTGAATGAACTCGAATTGGTCCAGCCTTGCTCACGCAATCCTCATTGGCATCTCCAATCACTGGTTGTTGCAAATCATGCAATAGTATAGTCACAACTGATAGTCACACTACTCTTTCACCTACCTCTTCACTGGTCTCCACTGAAACTGTCCATGCACTGTAGTTAACTGATGTATTCTTTAGTTGATTAATGATTTAATAATTAGTGAATTAATTAATAATTAATTCACACCACTCTCACTAGTGTATCAATCAGTTAGACTAGATACAACTAGCTCAACTATGTTTAACTCAGTTAAACTGAACACAGCTCCATCAACTAGCTCAATAACTCCACCAAACTCTGTCACATGAGTTCTAACTAAATTATCCATGCAATAGCTCCACTTAACCCTCAGGAATAGCGTAATTCCTTATGTCAGATCATGTGCCACATCTGTGCACTTAACTGAAGTGATCCAAGAGAATAAGATAATGTTTATAGTCCAAATATTATTAAGAGCTAATAATATTCGACGTATCTATTTTTAGACTGGCAATCTAAAAATAGATTCCGCCCAATATGTCTAAAAATAGAAGTCCATCTATTTTTTCCTACTTGACCAACAATCCACAAATAGCATCCTACAACTCATAGAACATGATCGACATGTCTAAAAATAGACATAGTCTAAAAATAGACTTGCGCCAAAAATAGCCTGCGGGCCCACTTAGTGAAGGCGACTTCTTTCCACTAAGCTCATCATCTTTTTGCAATCTCTACAATTCCCTCCATAAATATTTGACCTAGTTGAACTAAACCCCAATGTTGCACTACGTGGCTAAGGAAACCACAGTCGTGGGGACTTCGTTTTCTCTACACTTCTGCATTATTTTTGCGATAATATGTGTGTGGTGAAGCACACCCCTTGGTTGCTAATATAATTAATATCATAAACTCACGACTTCTTGATTATGCCGAACTTGTCCTTCATTGTTTCTGTTATTACCTTTTCATGGTTTTTTTTTGAAGAACTCTTTGGCGGGGTCATTTCCTTTGTAAAGCAATCCAGTAATCCTCTGTATCAACATTTCATTAATCAGTATACTCTTCCACAACTAGATACATCTGTCATGAACTAATATAAGTAACTATCGAATACAGGTTGTGTTAAACATGCTTCTACCTAAGTGTGGTATGTTTATCATGTTCAACAAGCTGGATTTCTACAATCCTTCATCCCACTAGTGTAGCTCCAACCTTGTAACTCCACTCTCTGGATAGTATACATGTTGTAGTTACATGTTAGACTCCAAATATGGGTACTTACTCTGGTGATTGAAGTCCCAATCATCCATCTTCAATTGTGGAATTTTCCCAAGTAGTTTTCCTTCAAATGGAACTTTTTCTAGTTGCAGCGGTGTGAAAGTGTCAAATTTCTCTTCTTTAGGTTATTTAATTGGCTTGGCACCCATTTTTTTCTTGGTGAAAAGTAAGGTGGTAGGGAAAATGGAATTGTTGCACCTTCTGTCTCCAACTGTTGTATCTTAGCTTCCTCCTCACTGACATGGATTTGGCCAGGTTCTTTCTGTTGTGCTGGTTTCTTCGCCTTTTCTGGAGGTTTATTATTCTACTTGTTCTTCGTCCGCTATTCTTTTTCTACCTTCTTTCTCGGGGATGAACTTAGCTTTACTTCAGAGGCTTCAGTTGGTCTCTTTTATTGTCTTCTTTTTTTACTATTCTTATGTGGCTACGTTTTTTCGCGGCGACTGTTGAGCCTCAAAATTGTGCTTTCTTTCATTCCATTTTACCTCATTTTCCTTTGTCCATTGCTATCCTATACCCAATTTATCAATGAATATAGTTAAAATTACTTCTAGAATGATTTACATGACTGACTTTCTAAGTTTTGTGATTTTTACCATTGTAAAGCATTTTGACCGGAACTAGCTGCAGAATGCAGACATTCCGTAGCTAACCGGCGATTCTGCAGCTATCTTCACGTTTGAGTATGTTCCAGGTGGCCTCTCAAGAAAATCCGCATATGGGCATAATCCACGTCATGTCTACATGGTTCGTTGCTCATCATGGAGGAAGAAACAAATTCTGGGTATGGTTTTGGAACGTGGGAACACATTTAGGAAGGAAGCCTTCTATTAGGACTGTCTCAGTCCAGATGTCTTTTCCTTTTCACGCAGCCACTTCAAGAGTCCTAATGTGATTCCGATAAGGAAAGACAGTGTTCCTGAATTATTGCAAATCTTGTTATTTACATTTGTTATATAAACACTTGGGAAACCGAGAGCTAGGTTAGATTTGATGTTAGATTTTATGCTAGATTTTGCTTAGATTCTGTGCTACATTTCTGAAGACACAGAGTGCTATGTTCAAGTTATTTCATCTTTAATGAAGCAGACAGTGTTGTTTTGAAAGCGTTGATTTAATTTGGAGTTGAATTCCGTCAGGTGGTAGAGGGCCCCTGCCTCTTGCACGGATTTATTTGCGTAAATTAGATAAGTATTCTAGCTGCCTTTACGTTTTTGAATTTGAATTAGTAGTTGTTTTAATTAGCTAATGTAGTTGTACTCATTCTAACTCTTCCACAAGAAGAAGCTCTTCCAAAAGATTATAATGATGAATGGGGAAATGACTATGGTATTGCAGGATTAGAAGTTGAATTCATAGTTGTTTTTTTTAATTAGCTACTGTAGTTAAACTCATTCTAACTCTTCCACAAGAAGAAGCTCTTCCAAAAGATTATAATGATGAATGGGAAATGGCTATAGTATTGTAGGATTTAGTTGTAATTTTTGTTGTTCAATATCACAGTTACACTTGTTCTAATCACTCTTCCACAAGAAGAAACTCTTCCAATAAATTCTTAAGGAGTCCAAGACATGACCGTGATAATGAATGATTTAGTTGTGTGTTTGCACTAAGTACCATCTTTGTTCTTGCTCTTAAACGCTTGTCCAAAATATCATAATGATGAGTGGGATATGGATATGATATCTTAGTTTTTCATTGTTTTCAGTCCTTTATGTTTGCATTTGCACTCAATTACACAGTCAGAATTGTTCTAACTCTTCCAAAAGAAGGAACTTTTCCAAAATATCAATAATGATGGACAAACAGACTGTATAATTTCATAGAATAATGCATGATAGTATAGTTAGGATACTCCGGAGTTTCATTGCACTTAATTCATGATTCAATTATTTTATTTTGGGTTTGATAATGACTTGTAGTTTAACATTGTTTTAGGCTAGTGATATCTTAGATTTGGTTGTAGTTCAATTCATTGCATTTGCACTCCACATTCAATTGTTATTCACTGCACATTAGATTACTTCAGTTGTTAGGATTAACAAAACAGCCTTCATTATTCACAAACCTCTTCTTGTTCTAAAATCCATAATTGATCTATAACCATATGAACAGAAGACAACATCATTTTAAGACCTGAAGTACATCTGCAATTTCCTCATCATTTCATAAACAGAGCTCTCCCTTAAAAGACTACTTTGAAAAAAAGAAATCAATAACTCTTGAGTAAAGGTTTTGTGACATTCAATTAAATTGCAGAATAGAGTTAGGAATTAGCTTTAGAATAGAAAATCTTATGATGATATCAATATTTTACTCCAAACATACTTCAACAAATCTCTAATCAAGGACAAGATGTTGCATCATTATAAGTTAGTTGTTTAAACTGTTTACTTAGGAAGATTTGCATGCTTAGTTGACCATGTTTCAAGCTCTCTCTCAAATGCCTTTGATGAAAGAATTTGACAAGTTTAGTTTGTGTTTTGAATCATTTGCTTAAAAGTCATTATCAAGCTCTGTTTTTGCTTAGTCATAGTTTAGATTTGATTCTACTTCAGTGTTTGCAATTGCATTTGTCATTTGTCATCAATCAATTAGGTCTCACTTTGTTTCTAATCATTAGCTTCCTTCCATCAGCTTTCTAGTCATCTTTCTTGTGAACATAAAACCACCAAAAGACCAAAAACATCATAAATCATCACAAAATACCAAAAACATCACAAAACACTACACACAACGCATTAGGAAACAAGCACCTAGGTACATACAGTACACTTCACTTCAGCAGTTTACCAACCCTGGTTGACAATTAAATGAGCTCAATTTAGGAGACTAGATTGAGACCAAACATTTTGGCGCCGTTGCCGGGGAAGTGAAAACTAGGTAACCTTTGTTTTTTAGCATCCAAAAACAATTATATGCGTAGGGAGAGAGATTCAAGGGGAAGATTTATAAGCAGCAGAGGCAGAAGTTTGATTTCTAGAACACCACTTGTTTCATCTAGATCCAGAGCTAGTACACCTTTAACTCATACCCATATTCCATCCTCCCTTGATCCTGGACTTCTAGAAGATCTAAGGTCAACTATTCCATTAGAGAAAGCTTCCACTTCATCCACTGAACCTGCCATAGAAGAAAATCTAAAGACTCCTAGTAGGGATAAAAACCTTTCCACTTCTACAAGAGAGTCAACCATGGCAGAAGAAGGAGGAGGAGGAGTTTTTAATGGAGAAAACACACTATTTGGAGGTAGAGGTAGAGGTAGAGGAGAAGGAGGTAGAGGTGCGAATGGAGGAAGAGGTAGAATAGGAAGCTCTTTTGGGTTCCCTATACTTGATGAAGAAACCAATACAACCATGCAAAACATTTCACCATCTGTCCTTCCAAACTTCTATGGACTTAAAACTGAAGATCCTGAAACTTTCTTATTCGAATTTGAAGTGCTGTGTAGAACTTATGACTACCTACAAGATGCTCAAAAACTGAAATTATTTCCTTCAACTTTGAAGGGGGCAGTGTTACACCATTTTTTGGTCATCTAACCTTTCATCATTAGATGGACCCAAGTACACCATGTAAGACCAGTTTTACCCCAAGTAAAACTACTTTCACTATGTTAATTAGGAAACCCCAAAAGGAATAATTAATTAAACCATAATTTAATTATTATTCCCAATCATGTTTAACCCAAAAACAAATAAATTAATGAGATAAACCCATAGTTATCTTATTATTTTCTAGGAATAATTATTTAAATAATATTCCTTGTTAAATATGACCAAATCAACCACCATTAATTAAATAAATCATTATTTATTTGATTATATCCCAACCACTTCCTTAAAAGGATAAATAAATCATTTATTTATTTGTTCTTCACTAATCAAGGGATTTGACCCAAGTCAAACACCCTTTCCCTCCAACAAATAATAATAAAATATTCCATAGAGGTGGATCTAGATTTGGTTAACATTATTTTAATCATGCACCAAGATCTAGAATGACCCAATATTTTGTTATAAATAGGAGGGTTTTCCCCTTCATTCTTCACCTTTGTTGCATACTAGATCACTCTGGATCTATACAGTTGGTCTCATTTTTCTGCCATTTTGCTCCCATTGAGCTCTACCTTCTACATTGGGTTTTCTACATCTACAAGAGAGAGAAAGCTTAGATCTGAAGTGCTGAGGACTACAAAGAACCCATCCATTTGAGGAGATCTGGATACACCTTCTTGTTTCCTCCCAGGTGCCCTGTAATATAAAAATTCATTCAAAAAATCGTGTTCTTGTCTTGTCCGTTGGATGCATGGAGCAAACTCTTTACTTTACTGCTTAATGTCTTTCCATTTATAGATCTGTTTGTTGCAGCACTTTAACTACTAATTGCAGATCTGAAGATGTTTTGCAGCCATTATTGTTGTTAGGGCTATTAGTTATGCGTAGCTAAAGTGGTTCTTTTTCGTACACTTCGACGAAGAATTCATACTAACAAATGGCGACCCCACACGGGTTTTAAATTACGACCGCTGTCGTTTTTCATATTCCTGCATATCCAGCTACTTCAGGCCCTAGGGCTTCTTTTCAGCTGCTTAGTTTTCCTCTTTTTATGTCATTTTTCTCACATAAAACCCTAAAACTTAAAATTTCTAACTTCCGTGTGTTTCTGGCCCTATTGCGCAGGTAAGCGACACCAGCCGCAACTGAGACGGCAACTTTTCTGAAAATCTGCCGCCGAGACAACCTAACTGTGTCGACCTTTGGGCCCAAAACCCGGCGACTCCGGACGTGATTTTCACCTCTGCTTCGACTCAATCAAATCACAGTTCGTATTGTCGACCGTCTTTTTTCCAAAGAATTTTTCCGCGTGTAATTTTTCTGGGTTCTGCTGCAGCCTCTGCCAGGGTTTTCCAGCCTCTGTCTCAGCCCGCCTTGACCAAGATCTGATCTGTTTTTACTCATCTAAGTGGGAACCCAGCCCCTTAGGGCTTTAGTACCCTCCACGTTTTGTGGAAGAGTTTCAGCTGTTTCAGCCGTCGGTTTCAGAGCTTCAGCCCCCTCTTTTTCCAGATCTGTTACCTCACTTTCAGATCCATCGAAATCAGCCTCTTTTCCTTTCAAATCACCTCTTGTCGTTTTGTTTGGACCTCTTCCAAAGGCCTCTGCCTTGCCCCCCCCCGGTTTTTTGCTGATTTCCCTTTTTTCAGCCACCTTGCCTCTGTCTCTTGGTTGTGATCTGCACCCCTTGTCTGCAGCTTTATCCTCCAGATCTCTGTCCCCTTTGACCCTAGATCTGTTGAGCTTCCTTTGTGTGTGTTTCCATAGTTTTTCCCTTTCTTTTCAGCATAGTTGTGAGAGTCCCACCTTCTTGGGTTAGATAGATGCATACGTAGCTGTTATTTTTCTGTTATTTAAGCATTTTATTCTATTCTCTGTAGGTTTATTTTCAGCTACGTCACACACTTTTTTCTTGCTCTCAAACAACGAAAAGGGTTTAAAAATTAAAATTAACGCACGCCACACACTGACCCTAAGAGAAGAAGCGCCTGGTTTACACCGCCTGGCAAAGACTCTAAAATCAATTGTCACTACACCTTTCTCTCTCTCGCCCTTGACCTCTTTGATTTTGTCCCTTTCTGCCCTTGTCGGTTTCCCTTCTTCCTCATCATTGCGCCCAAGGCGCCTTCCCCGTGAGACTCCCTTGGCCTTGCAATAGATCCTGCTGATTGATTCGCTCCGAGACCGTCGGGTCGTCAGCTGCACTCCACAGGTCCATCTGACTTTCTTCCTCGATCATCGGGTCCCCTTCTCTCGCGGCTTCTCCTTGCCACTGTCTACATGTCCTGAATTTAGCTCACGCGCGGTTCTCCCGGCCCCAATGCCGGCCCTACTTCTAGCGGAACCGTCACAACCACTACTCCGGCCACCCCTGTGCTGCCGTACATTGCAGGCCTCAGCCTCCCCGATTTCCATCAGTTGATTAACGACCCCATTCACCATAATACTACCTGGCCCACTATGCCTACCAAGTTACCCTCTGATATCCCTAAGTTCGAGGGCCTTAATGGCGAAGACCCAACCAATCACGTCCGGTCTTTCCACATGTGGTGTTCCTCCAACTCCATTACTGATGACTCCATCCGTCTTCGTTTGTTCCAACGCACGCTTACCGGCGAAGCTTCTAAATGGTATGTCGAACAGGCCACTTCCTCCCATACCACGTTCGAGACTCTTGCCCAAGCTTTCTTGTCGTACTTCCAGCTCCCTCTCCGATACGACACTGGTACGGAGCTCTTGACTTCATTTAAGCAATCCTCTTCCACACGCCTTTCTGCCCATGTTCAGGAATGGCGACGAAGACGGAGCTTATGTCGAGCCCCTCCCTTTGAAGATTGGGTTTACATGGACTGGTTCCTTCGCACCCTCCCGTCTCCCATCGGCAAATATGTCGCCTCTCACTTTCCTCAATCTGAAGAAGCCGCCCTCCAAATAGCTTTAAAATATGACCTGATCTACGCTCAATCTGGTTATGTTTATACCGTTCTCCCTGACATCCCCAGGCCCGGTGGCGCTAACGCCCCGAGGGCATCCCATTCCGCCGACTGTATTGTTGGATCTCTTTCCCACCCCTCTGCTCACCCTCCTATGAGTTATGGTCTCCCTCAGGGAGGGGCCAGTACCTCAAGCACTCTTCCCCCTCCCGGCAACATGTATCCAGGATACGGCATGCCTCCTCCTTTTGCCCAACCTCCTGCTTACCTCAATGTCGCCCAACCCAACCCTTACTTTTATCCACAGCCTGGTGCGCCAGCTCCTCCAGCATATGCGCTTCCGCCTCCCTTGCCTCCTCACAACCTGCAACAGCATATACAACCCCCTCCAGGGCAAGTATTTGCACAGCAGGGTGCGATTAATCCCCCTTCTTCTCAAAGAAGGCGGCGAGGCAACCAGAACCCATCTGCCCCCGGTAACCGAGGACCCAATTCTGGTATGGACCCTAACACTAGCAACCAGCCTCAGGGCATCCCGCCCAGGCCGGACAGGCCGCTTCGCACAAACAAGCCCAGTTCGTGTTGCGGTGTTTACGGTCACTACACTCACGATTGTCCTCTCTTACCCCAGATGCGACAGATGTGGGAGTCTCAAGCCAAATTGCACGGACAACACGCCTCCCCTCATGCTCCTCCTAATGTGGCCACTACCCAGCCAGCTGTGTTCACTGATCCTTTCCCTCAACAGGGATTCGTGGCTACCCAACCCCCCGACAGCCATGTAGCCACCCCCTCGTCCATTTCTGGTTCCTCTGATTACCAGATCCTTATGATGCGCTCTGATCCTTCCCCTTCCGTCGACCTTCACCTTCAACCTCGGTCTCGCCAGTACCCCAAGCCTCCTGCTCAGTCTGCTCCCGAGCCTCCATCTTCAGGTTCTACAGAGCCTCTTTCGACATCCAGTGGCCCCTTACACATCCCTCAACCCAAAGTTGAGGTTCACCCAAAGATTCCAAAGGTTCCATTACGCCAAAATACTGCTTCCGGTCGAGCCGCTCAATCATACAGTATGGTAGATGATTTGGCACAATTGGCACAACTCTCTCTCACGCCATTTCCCCACATCGGAACCTCCGGGGCCGTGCCCTTCTCAAAGGAAGGCTCTACTATCCGTCGTGGGCGCCGTTGATCCCGCCGATAAACAAATGATTGTTTTCGACGCCACCTAATCGGACCACCTCCTCTTCCTCCTTCCGTTGCTTTCCAAATCCCGCCCGAAACCGAACGCCACCGTATCCCGTGTATAATCGATGAGGGGGCATCCACCCGTGTGATGTCCGCTTCGGTTTGGAAGCAACCTTGATCCCCCGAGCCGGCCCTCTTCCACGATCACTCCTTCGAGCATGGGGACGGTCATGCCTCCCACCCCATTGGCCTCGTTTCGTAACCGTCCCATCACCCCGCCGGTAAGACCGTTTGCGTTGACGTCGAAGTCATTGACGCCTTCAGACTACAACATCTTCTAGATGGGGGCGAAGCCACACCTATGCCATGTCCGTTGTCTCCATCCGCGGTTTTCCGCAAGATGTCTTTTACACACAATGGGAAGATAGTCACCATTGACCACTTCATTCATCATGAGCCGCCATCTCGACCTCCTCCGAGACGACCATCTCTTCTCGTAGCCGTCGTGCAAACCGTCGATTCTCGACTGTGCTGTCTCCTCCCGCGTTTATAAAGATTCCACCTCGCTTGGTACTTTTCCCCCCTCACCTTCCTCCTCGTTACCGATCCCGCCTTGTCGAATGTTTGCATGATGCACCGTCTCAAAGCTGCCTACAAACGGCCCCGCCCCGCTAGTCCGCACCCCTCCCCGCCCTCCGCAACCCCGCTCCTAGCTATTCATCTCTCCGCCGCCCGGACCTCCTCCTTCCGGCCCTCCCCTACAACACTGTATCCCCCGAACCTTCTTTATCCTTCAGCACGTCCCCCCCGTCTTAACCATCTTGAGCCGTACTCTCCGGGTCATTACCCCGCCGGACAGATCCCCCTTCGCCCTCCCGAGTATATTCCGTCCCCGTCATGGCCACCCCTCTCTCCCTCACTTGACCTTGGGTATTCCGCGTTTGGCACGGACCCCCGTACCGCCACCCCCCCCTTCGGTCACCCCAAACCTTACATGGCTTTGACACCGGTTCAACCTTCGGTCCCCCCTCGCTCCTCCATAGCCATCGTGCCCACGCACCCACAGACCCTTCTCCGTTGGGTCGGTCCCCGGAAGAAAGGCCAAGCCCGCAAGGGGGCAACCAAAGACCAAACCACCACCTACCCAACCCGGCTCCTCCTCCTCCACCCCCCGAAGTCTTGTGCCTTATGTGATGTCATTGGTCAGTGCCACCCATGTTTGTCCCGAGTTACCCGCATCCGACCCATGGTAAAAGCTCGTCTCTCGACACTATGGTCCCGTAAACTCCCACTCCTTCTTCGACCGTCCCCAAGAACCCCAAGACTCTCCGCACCAACAAGCCCCGTGCTTCTTGTGTGGTGTCCATGGCCACTACTCCCATTATTGTCCCGACCGAATGACACGGCCTCCCTTGAGGTGATCCGCGAGTATGAGGTTGAACAAACTCAATCGCCCTCTCCCATCCTCGCGCAACATGCTTCTGTGCCAGCTCCGAGGGGATCCCCTCGCTCCCATCCACATCCCCCCCCCCCGATGTTCGGATGACGGAGTCTACAAATACCATCCTTTACCTATCCTCACACGACACTCGGAGTCACTCGTCCGTTACCTCCCCCGTTGTGTCCCTTGATACTCGAGACCACTCCACTCAGGTCTCTCGTTGACCTCCGGCAGCTCGAGTCCTCGCCATGTTTCCGATAGCACTCATCCACCACCTTGTTTGAGTCTTGATCATCCTGCCCTTCCTCTTTTCCCCTACCGCTCGATGACTTCTTTACCTCACGCCGCCGTCATTTCTTTCATCTCCTCATTTATTGTCTTGTCACACCATTTTGCAAGACCCCTCGTCCACACCCCTTTATCTACGCCGATGGTGCAAGTCGCTACCTGTGAATATTGCCTGCATGGTGGGCTATCTTCACTCCCTTTGCATGACCTCGTTCGTCTAACGGGTATGCATTGGTTCCGCCACCAACAATCGGCCGAATATGATGCATGGCGTGGGCTTCTTCCACAGGCCGATGCCCCGTTGCGCCGCATCCGCCATCCGCACGTTCGCTGATTCCCCGCTTCTTGTAATGCAACTAAATGGTGTTTATCGTGTGCATAACCCCGTGCTGTTTAGACGCTATTTACGAGCAAAGTCTTAATACGTGCGTTTGAAACCATCACTTTCAACCATGTACCCGCAGACCAAAATCACTACGTATAGTATTGCAAACCATGTTCTAGATTGGCATTTATCACACAAGTCATACAAGACAATAACATTAAGTCAACCATCAAAAGACGATGCATATCCAATATGTGTCGCAAACCATATACGATGAGTCCATCTACTCGATACACATACGACATGCCCATAGCATGTTCCAAAAATCGGGGGGGCACCATACGCCCCCCATACATATACATCCGACATGCCCATAGCATGTTACAAACAAAATCCAAAAACTTGGGAGCACCATATGCCCCCATACATTCTAGGGGCACCACTTGCCCCTACACACATCCGAGAGGGCACCATATGCCCCTTATCCGGCCAATACACGACGACCGCCCGATCCGCCCGGATCTCCGTCCAAGTGTTCCCGCATCCCTCTCTCCGGGGCCTGACCCGCAACTCGCCATACCGCACAACCACACTTTTCGGTCGTGTACGTAGACCGGGAAAACCATAACCACACCACAACCCAACTCCTGCCCATCAAACAAGACCAAGCCCTCCTCGTCTCCCGTGTCGCGTCGCCATTTTCCGGACCAGCCGCACTTTTTCCCCAAACCCGCGTCCCGGGTCGTACTTTTGCCCCAAAAAGTGCGACCCGGCCATATAGAGATGATGAAGGAGGGGTCAAGCTGGGGTTTTGGGCCCTAAATCGCAAATGTCGTCCAACAAAATGCAAGAGCAAGGTTAGGCTCCTCTTACCTCCAACCGACGATCTCGTCTAACTACGGCTGTCCGCTACGTTCGCCGCAAGATTTAGGGCCTTCTCTCCTCTCCACATTCACTACGTCAACAATAGTAGCCGAATGATTTTGGAGGGAAAACTCGCCTCATTAAAGAGAACCTATGTTTCTCCTTTCGACCGCCGCGACTAATACCGTAGCCCCGTTCGACGAACCACAAGATCACGTACGTATCTCACCGAGCTCTAAAATGGGTTTTAGTTAGTTTTTGGTGATTTGATACTTCACTCCCACATTTTTTCCACGAAGGGTCACTTCACCGCTTCCCAAAATCGAATTTCTCACTTACGCCACTTCGTACTTGGGGCACCATCGCTCCCTTACTTGTCCATGTTCGTGTCGATCTTCGTCATGAGTGCCCACTCTGTACTCATGCTTCCATGACTCCCTCATCGGGGCTTCCCCATCGTGCGCACTATAAAGTCGCCCTTGTTTAGAGCATCCAAGTCGAGTCATCATTGCATTCATGAGGCCCATCTCGCGTCCTTTTACACCCCACTATAGCCCTCCATCCTTCATTGCTTGGTCCCTCTCTAAGGCCGTACATTATGACCTTCACCCCCCAATCGTCCCCCGTCCTTCCGATATTGTGTCGCTGTCGCCGTGTCATTCATGCCCTTCATGCTCTAACAAGGGCGTCGTCCATTCGCCACTCCATCCTTCCCATTTCCACTATCATCATTAGTGTCACCGTCCGTCGCTCTATTGTTCTTCTCTCGTGCCTTAGTTGAGGATCTCTCATTGCCCCACCTACTACGCACCTCCTTCTCGTCGACATCATCACATTTATCTCAAGAAAGGTCTAGAGGGCGGTGGGCCTTGGTTCCGCCCACTTTTGTTCGGTGCTCCTGACCGTGCAGACTTACTTCCCTTGACTCTGATCGTTTTCCGCCCTCCCTTCAAAGATGAGATCGAGATTCGTACATCGGGATACCATGACCCAAAGAAATAGCCTTCTTGATGATTCTCGGCGTGTGTGAGATGTCTCACTTCGCGAGGGGTGGTCTCGCGTAGCCCCCCACATGCCCGATGACCTCTTCTCGCGCTTTCGATGCCGCTCTCCAGATTTTGATGATGATGGCCTTAGCCACTTGCAGCCCTCTATGATTTGCATGTATCGCCGGACTTTGTGAGCTCCCCTTCCCCATTTACGGGGGCATTTGGTTGTATTTATCTCATGTACTCGTATATTATTGTACTAGTCCCGTCGTTATCCCGTGTACGCATGTATGTGAGACTCTTCATTGTATTTTTATCTCGTCCTTGATTATGCCGCCGTACTCGGTTCGGTCCCTTGTGTACTGACACACTATTCTTTGTACTTTGTCACTTGGCGGCACTAGGTATGCCTCCCCGCCGCCTTCTTCTGACAAAATGTACCCTCTCATAAAAGAGACTTTTTGCACTCCGTGAGTCTGCCTCCTCGTGGTCTAGTCCTTCAAAGACACTAGCCTTACCTCTCACTTCTCTCTCCGACATACCTTTTGTTGTCTAGTGATTGTATTCTTACAACGTACTTCGTCATACGATTTGCTCCCCGACACTCGCACGGGGGGGCAATCTGTTACACCATTTTTTGGTCATCTAACCTTCTACCATTAGATGGACCTAAGTACACCATGTAAGACCGCGACCCAAGTAACCGTTTTCACTATGTTAATTAGGAAGCCTGCAAGGAATAATTAATTAAACCATAATTTAATTATTATTCCTACTATGTTTAACCCAAAACAAAGAAATTAATGAGATAAACCCATAGTTATCTTATTATTTTCTAGGAATAATATTTAAATAATATTCCTGTTAAATATGACCAAATCAACCACCATTAATTAAATAAATCATTATTCATTTGATTATATCCCAATCCACTTCCTTAAAAAGATAAATAAATCATTTATTTATTTATTCTTCACTAATCAAGGGATTTGACCCAAGTCAAAACACCCTTTCCCTCCAACAAATAATAAAATATTCCATAGAGGTGGATCTAGATTTGATTAACATTATTTTAATCATGCACCAAGATCTAGAATGACCCAATATTTTGCTTATAAATAGGAGGGTTTTCCCCATCATTCTTCACCTTTTGTTGCCTATTAGATCACCTCGATCTATACACTTGGTCTCATTTCTGCCATTTTGCTCCCATTGAGCTCACCTTCTACATTGGGTTTTCTAAGACTCACAAGAGAGAGAAAGCTTAGATCCTAAGTGCTTTCAGGACTACAAAGAACCCATCCCATTGAGGAGAGGAGATCCTCGGGATACACCTTCTTGTTTCCTCCCGTGTGCCCCGTAATATAAAAATTCATTCAAAAAAAAATCATGTTCTTGTCTTTGTCTCCGTTGGATGCATGGAGCAAACCTCTTACTTTACCGCTTGATGTCTTTCTCCATTTATAGATTCGTTTGTTGCGCACTTTAACTACTAATCGTTAGCAGATTCCTAAGATGTTTTTAAGTACCATTATTGTTGTTAGGGCTATTAGTTATGCGTAGCTAAAGTGGTTCTTTTTCGTACACTTCGACGAAGAATTCATACTGCGTTTTCTCCTTCAAAAGAAATTTTCCACAAATTTTTTTTTTCCTCCTTCAAAATAATGATGTATCCTTCGTCTTCGAAGAGAAATTTGCATACTTTACACATAGAGAAAAGAGTCATGCACGAGATTCTTCGAGAGGAAGAGGTGGCGAGGAAGAGAAGAGGAAGAATAAACTTGAGAGAAAGGGGGAAGACAATCGACACCTTGGGATAAAGTGAGGCGACAAAGAAATCGGGACAAAGGTAAAAATAATGACAACCAAAGACAAAGATAAAGCCACAGATCCGCTCATTATGTTCTAGCACATTGTAACAATGGAGTAGCTAAGACCCTTTGTTTGATGTTTCATTTACTTCATGGAGAGATGATTGGTTGCTAAATTCAGAGCAACATATTACATGACATTTTAAATATTTTTTGAAGAGATTTTAAACAAAGTTGATGGAGCGATATATTTGAGATAAATCCAAACTTGACCATAGGGCTTGTACATTCAGGCCTTAAGTTGCACGGTCTTCCGGATACATATTCTACATGAGGTTCTATACCTCCCTGAAATTTGAGGAAGGAAACTTGTTGTCCTGGTCCAAATCACCAGCAAGGACACTCCATTCACTTTTTTGATGGCAAGGCGAGGAGGTCGAGAAAAGCATCGGAGTACTCACTTGTCATGGAGGGAATAGAAAGAAGGGGAGACTCTTGAAGGCGAAGAGTTCATCTTGCTCATGCTCAAAACTTTGCATTTAGTTCACATCATGATGAAAGGTACATTCCCCGCCAAGTCTTTTATGGCATCTTATGTTGGACACTTAAACATGAAAGCCTTCGTTTGTTGAAGAAAAAATGGTGTTAATGGATTGCCTACAATTCCTAGGAAACCTAAGGAATGTGATGCTTGTATTCTAGGAAAGCATAACCATGACCATTGCGTGATTCACACTCCCGAGGCACATAGAAAATTAGAGCTTGTTCATTGATTATGTGGCCTAATACTGTTGCTTTAACGAAATGGAAACAAATACATGATGACATTTATTGATGACTACACCAGAATGTGTTGGATTTACTTATTGAAGAATAAGTCGTGCTTTTCAAACATTCAAGAATTTTCATGCATGGATTGAAAATGATGCTAAACTCATATTGGATCTCTACGTACGATAATGGAAAAATGCACTTCAAACGAATTTGAAAAATTATCTTCATCAACATGAAATCAAACATCAAACAAGCTTTGTGCCATATAAATACAACGAACGGTGTAGTGAAAGAATGACAGAACTATTTTAAGCCATAGTTCGCTCCATGTTATTTTTCAAGAATGTAAAATTACAAGTGTTTTGAAATTTGATGCGGTTCTATGTGTTGTTTACATAAAGAATAGGTGTCCTTCAAAGTTCAATTAAACAAAACTCCTTTTGAAATGTGGCATGACCACATTCCTTCGGTAAAACATTTCGGGGTCTTTGGGGTCCACCTATTATGCCTTGATACCCAAGGGTCAAAGGAACAAAATTGGTGCTAGAAGTCGAAAATGTATCTTCTTGGGGTACTCCAATACCTCCAAGGATATCATCTCTATAGTGAAGCAAATAAGAAGTTTGTAATAACAAGAGATGTCATATTCCTTGAATCTTCCAAGAGTGACAAGGTTGTTGAGCGGCAACAGTCCTGGATAGATCAACACATGCAAAGTCTTTCCAGAATTTGATAATCGAATTCATCTTGAAGGGGGATTCCGATATTAAATAAAACTATGGAATCATGTCTGAAGCACTCTCTCCCCACATGAAGAAACAACCACGGATGACACATTGAATGATGTGATTGACGGTGAAGATTTAATCTTGAATCAATCTGACTCGGTAAAATGAGCGACTGGGCCATCTCGGAAAAGGTCCTCCCAAATGGGCGACAAAGACAGGAGAATGTTCATCTGATGAGGGTTGGAAAAACGGGAACAAGAAGTTCCACTAAACAAATCGAAGGTGATGTAGATAATTAAGTTCTCTTGTTGATATGGATATTGCTTATAAGCGCTGAATTGAGTTTGTCTACGGATCATGGTATAACTTCCTTCAAAACTTGCTTCTCATGATGAATGGAAAAGAAGCGATGCAAAAAGGAGTATGATGCCTTGATAAAGAATGGCACTTGGAAAATTTGGTTAGTCTTGCCTTTGGGAACAAAAACCAATTGGGCGCTAAGTGGGTCTACAAGAACAAGTATAAAGCGAGATGGCTCACTTGATAAGCACAAGAGAAGCGAGCTTGTGGCAAAAGGTTTTGCACAAAAATAAGGGAATCGATTATGAATAGCTTTTTTGCTCCCATGACAAAATGGACACCATCAGGACTCTCTTTTCCCCTAGCGGCCTCAGAATGGATGGAAAATCCATCGAATGGATGTAAAAACAACCTTTTTTGAATGGAGATCTAAAGGAGAAATTTTATATGTCCCGACCGGAAAAGGATTTGTTGTAAAGGGTCAAGAACACAAAGTTTGCAAGCTTATAAAATCCTTGTATGGCCTCAAGCAAGCACCACGAGCCTGGTATGAAAATTAACCGAGCATCTTCTGAAACTTGACTTCAAACATTTTGACCTTGATGATGCAACTTTGTTTGTTAATAAAGTTGGAAAAACGATTAATATCTTGTGGTGTATGTAGATGATCTTTCGATAACGAGGGAACAATGAGAGCTATATTGCATCCATGAAGAAAGAATTGAAGAAAGGTTTGGGAAAATAGTGATTTGGGTCATGTTCATTACTATGCAGGTTATTGAAGTAATTCAACATCCTAAATTTATATTTATTTCTCAAAAGAAGTACATTGGAGATCTCTTGAACAAATTTGGCATGGATGACTATAATCCCTTAACCACTCCAATGGAACAAAACTTGAAGCTCACATCTATTGAAGGAAAGGAATTTGAGGATGCAACTAAGTATAGACAGCTTATAGGAAGTCTTATCTATCTGACCACCACCAGACTTGACATTTCATTTGTTGTTGGAATCCTCTCAAGGTTCATGCAAAAACCTTGTGAAGGACATTAGTCTGTTGCAAAAAGAGTGTTAAGGTACTTGAAGGGGACTCAAGACTTTGGACTCAAATATACACAGGTAGCCGACTTCAGCTTGATCAGATATTCTGATTCAGACTTTGATGGCGAAAAAGAAATAGGGGTGTCTACTACAGGTTACACCATGAGTCTTGGATCAGGAGTTGTCTCATGGAGATCACGCAAACAGTCAGTTCCAGCAGATTCCATGACTGAGGCAGAATATGTGGCAGCAGCTGAAGCAACAAAGGAAATTGTGTGGCTCCGAAAAATCCTGGAAGATTTGCAGATGAAACAAATGTATTCCACACCACTCATGATCGACAACACTTCTGCAATAAAGTTGGCCAAGAACCCAAAGTTCCATGATCGAACAAAGCACATCAATACAAAGTACCATATAATTCGACATCATGTTCAGGCCAAAACCATCCATCTACATCATTGTTCCACAAATGAGAAAACTGCTGATATCTTCACCAAAGCACTTGGAAGAGAAAAGTTTGAAAATTTCAGATCGATGCTTGGGCTCACCAACATCCCTTCGGATTAAAGGGGGGAATGTTGACACCTAATCATATGGGATGGGTGTGGATATGTAATTTTGTATAATAAATAATATTAGGAAATAAGGAAGGCCAAGAGTCATTGGGAAATGAATCCCAATAGCCTCAACTCCATGTATAAATGCATGTACATTCTTCAACTAATACATATTCTGATTTGAGGAGTTACCTCCTAGTTTAACAATTATCACTGCCTATTTCTATATAAACATTCTCGACGGCGGTTACTCGTTTGACAACAATAAATAACAATTTTTAAACTTAATATTACATTATAAATCTATTAATACTATAAAATTTAACACATCTACATAAACTAAAACATAATGAACCTAAAACAGAAAAACTAAAACATAAACTATCAAAACCTAAAACCTATTATCTTTAAACCTAACCCCAGCCATCACACACTCAGGAGGTAAGACCGTGGTCATCACACAATGAGCACTGCTATGAGATAACGGGCATTGCATAACACCACTAAAAAAACTTATGGATGGAGGTGCTAGTATATTTATTTAACCACGGGAATACTATAAATGTGCCGCATGGATATTCTTAATTAATATGTATGATTGTAATTGAGACCAAGTATATCCAAATTTTATCAAACTATTCAAAAAATTAAGACCGTGGTCATCACACAATGAGCACTACCATAAGATAAAGGGCATTGCATAACACCACTAAACAAACTTATGGAATGGAGGTGACAAACTTCTGGATGGAGGTGCTAGTATATTTATTTAACCACGAAGTAATAAGGGAATATTATAAATGTGCCACATGGATATTCTTAATTAATATGTATGATTGTAATTGAGACCAAGTATATCCAAATTTTATCAAACTATTGGTGAAATTAAGACCGTGGGTCATCACACAATGAGCAATTACCATACCATGAGATAACTATTAATCACTCAGGAGTACTACCATGAGATAACGGGAATTGCATAACACCACTAAACAACCAAAGTATGGATGGAGGTGCTAGTATATTTAAACCACTAAACAAACTTATGGAATGGAGGTGACAAACTTCTGGATGGAGGTGCTAGTATATTTATTTAACCACGAAGTAATAAGGGAATATTATAAATGTGCCACATGGATATTCTTAATTAATATGTATGATTGTAATTGAGACCAAGTATATCCAAATTTTATCAAACTATTCAAAAAATTTGAGATTTTTGGGAAAAATAGAAAGTTTTATAAAATAGTATGAAAAATTAGAAAATATTATCCTTGTCATTTTATATTACAACAAATACAAACAAAATTTTCATATAAATTTTTATTAAATAATTTAATAATTGTGTTACTTTCAAATATGTTAGTAGTATTTTTTTTAATAAAAAAATAAAAAAAAATTATTAATTCTCTTAGAGTTTATGTTTATTTTTTCTTATGAAATGTTGGAAAAATATTACATTTGTATTTTCATATTACAACCAACAAAACTCTCATGAAATAACTTAGTAATCGTATTATGTTTAAATTGGTTGGTGGTACATAGCCGGTTCACTACAACCTCCACGGCATTGAAAATCACAACTCTGTTCATTGAACGCCTCAGATCCCTTCACATGCACAAACGGTTCACTACAACCTCCACGGCATTGAAAATCACAACTCTGTTCATTGAACGCCTCAGATCCCTTCACATGCACATCCCTTTGCAGGCAGGTCACCAGCTCATCCTTGTCCTGGGATTTCAGCGTGGCAATCTTCTTATTATTATTGTTTTTGCTACTGTCATGCAAAGAGAAAAAAAGTATGCGTTGGGAAGGGTGGCGATGGTGGAGTTGAAAGCTGATTTGGTTTGGTACTCAGCCAGTTAGTTTTTCTAGATTTCAAATATTTTGAATGTGTTTTATGTAAATTACATTTTCTTGAAATTTATTAAAAGTTTCATTTTAAGAAATGTTTAAATATTTAATGCTTTGTCTATCCAAACTACACTTTAATTAAATTTAATTCTACCATCTACATTTTCAAAATATTCGAAACTCACTCGGATTGACTAGGCTTATCTATTAGCTACGATGCATATTGGCAGTGGGCGAGCAGGCTTGTGGCGACTGAATAATGTTCTTCAGATCTTGTAATTTCACTGCAAAATGTTATATTCATTAAGTGTAATTTCATTTGCAACACTTTAAATTGATGAGCCTGTTAGGGATAAAGAATATTTAAATAATATAAATCTCTAGTTTACATTTATGTAAAAATTAAATCCATAAAACATTATAAATAAATATTTAAAAGCTTCCATCCTTCATTTAATCTGTAAAAATATTTTTTCATTAAGTTAATTCAAGAACTTCATTTAAAGAAACATTTAGAAATATAGTGCTTTAGAAATTTTTAAATTATGCTTTAGCTGCATTTCAAAGAAATATAAAACTAAAATAAAAATTCTTCCCATTTTCATTAAGTTAATTCCAAAACTTCATTAAAAAAAACATTTTCATTAAGTTCATAAAAACTCTTCCCATTTTCATTAATTTAATTCATGAATTTAATTTAACGAAACATTTCATTAAACTAATTCCAGAATTTCATTTAGAAATGTAGTGCTTTAGAAATCTGTAAATTATGGACTGCATTTAAAAGAAATATGCAGAAAAATGAAAACTCTTCACGTAAATCAAGCATTAAATAAATTTGGTTCCTCACCTAGACAATTCTAGATCGACAGCTTCTTCAATGGCTTAATAATCAACATAAAGGGGCGCGGATTTTCTTTGCTGCTACTGGATACGCTTACTCCACGGCCGGATATGCTACTGGATAAGTCAGATAAATTAATACATCTCGATCAATCTCACCAGAATCTGAACATGGATCTGGTTATGCGTCTGGTTTGACTGGTTCAGAGAGTTCATATCTTATTTTATAGTTAGGTGGAAGAGACATAGGGTTTGATGACTTAGTTAGGTAATTTTTTTATGTAGTTAACATAGTGTAAATGAAAGAAATTTTTATCTAATGGACTAAAACATTTCAATCGTCTAACATTTGATCTAATGATTCAGAAAAACAGAAAAGTTGTTTTCAAATAAATATTCTTCTAGTGTAATTAAATCATTACTATTATAATAAATAATCCTACCCTTTCCACCACAACCAAAATAAGTCATGCACTAGCTTTTGAGAAAAACCAAAATCATGCACTAGCTTGTTAGTTCTTCAAATACAACAAAAATCTTACTATATAAGTGGAAATAAAAAATAAATTAAATCATTACTATTATAATAAATAATCCTACCCTTTCCACCACAACCAAAATAAGTCATGCACTAGCTTGTGAGTTCCTCAAATACAACAAAGATCTTATGTAAGTGAAAATAAAAAATATTGTGATTATTGTTTTTCAAGAAGCTAAATTTAATCGTTTTTGAAAAAGTTGTATTAATGTTGCATTGCGAAATCCCTCCCAACCCCATTCTTTGTTTAAGCTCCAAAACAAGTAGTATCTGCTGGCTTTTCATAAGGAGGGTGCAAAAATGAGATTGAAGAGAGTCGTGACTTATGGTTTTACCAGCAGCAGACCCGATATCGAACCCCACCACTGGATTTTTGACAGCGCCAAGGTATGTTCGATGTTCATAATCCTCTGTTTTTTTTGCATCCAATCCAACTCTTGTATGTTTAGAAATTAATCTTTGTGCTTGATATTGTTACTGTTCGCAGGGATGAAAGTTTTTCAAGAAGCGAAATTTAATCATTTTTTAAAAAGTTGTATTAATTTGCGTTACAAAATCCCTCCCAACCCCATTCTTTGTTTAAGCTCCAAAACAAGTAGTATCTACTGGCTTTTCATAAGGAGGCCACGAAAATGAGATTGAAGAGAGTTGCGACTTATGGTTTTACCAACAGCAGACCCGATATCGAACCCCACCACCGGATTTTCGACAACGCCAAGGTATGTTCCATGTTCAAAATCCTCTAGTTTTCTTTTGCATCCAATCCAACTCTTGTATGTTTAGAAATTAATATTTGTGCTTGATATTATTACTGTTCGCAAGGATGGCATTAGCATTCGATGAGTCTGAGAGACCATTTATCAAAATAAAGGAGCAGTAGCAGAATACCCCAATGCGAGGCTTATATGCTCAAAAGGCCAACATTGCGACCGCCAGGGCCGTTGCTAGAATATCCGCACCTCGCTCGGCCTCAAGGGAATAGAAAAGATGCTCCAGAGCCCCGACAGCGATGTCACCATTAATAAGTTCTTGTTCCATTTATTCATTATTTATTTTTAGATTGTTGGAAACCCTTAAATTTTGAAAATAAGTAGAATTTAGTTAAAAAAGAAGGTATGATTCACAAGTAGAAATTACTTTAAAAAAATTGTAGATATTCTGCAATGAGTGAAACAAACAAATACGGTGTGATCTGTTCACTCTTTCTCACAAACAGTGAAACCCAACGAGCTAGATGCTCTACATAGGTCGATGCCTGCCTATGAAAGCTATCGAAAATTGGTGAATGCATTCAGGTGTCACCAATTGCATGCTCTGCAGGGATATACTTGGCATAGAGGTACTTGTGGCGGGCCTTTCACTAGCCAAGATCCACCTGCTTACCTACTCGTATACTCATTTCTCAACCAATTGCCAAAGCTCCATAAGAGATGCATTTCCCAATTCTAGTGCTAACACCCAAAGAAACAAAATGAAATTGAAAAGAAAGGAAATTAAGCCTTAGCCCTTACAAGCAACTTGTTACCCCTCAAAATGCATTTGCATTTTTAGCATAGTTAATCTAATCCTAGATCAAGGAAGCAAAAGGGAGATTGGTGTAACAGTTAGGAGGAAAAAATAAGCAATCAGAAGCATGCATGCTCCAAAATGTTTCTAAATATAATAATATATATATACATGCAAATTATTTTTTTAATCCATTCTAAAAGGGTGTTGTTCCGAGATCCTAGGTTGGACTAAGGTGGGGGATTAAGGATTTGGTCCCTTTCTCTCAGTCTTTAGCTGCTAAATTAGCATGGAGACTGATTGTTTCAGACAATCTCTGGACTGCTGTGACTCGAAGGAAGTATATTGACCCAGTCTCGCCTCTAGAATGGATAAGACAGCCTACAAAATCAACAAGAGATTCCTCTGTGGTATGGAAAGCTTTGGTGGCTGCTGTTCAGGTTATAGAAAAAGGTTTGGCATGGAAAGTGGGTGATGGTAGATCCATAAGACTGGGCAGGGACCCATGGGTAGGCTGCTCAGACTCCTATGCTCTCTCAAGAGATCTGCTCGAACATTTAAACAGCAGATGCCTCTTCTCTCTCAGTCAAATTGCTGACAATGCAAATTCTTCAATTTGGAGACAGGAGTGGTTTTCAGAGGAGGCACTGGCCTTAGAAGAAAGGTGGCATGAGGAATGGGGGGTTTTTCGTGTAGGTCTATTGAACTCCCATATTCGTATTACCAATGAGCCGGATGAATTGAGATGGGTGCACTCTAAATCAGGGTTCTACTCTCCAAAGATGGGTTATGATTGGCTCATGTCTCAGAAGGGATGGGAGGAGCCAAACTGGTGGGCTAAGGTTTTGTGGAAACTGAAAGGACCAGCAAAGACTAGGCTGTTCTTCTGGTGTGTCCTTCGAAAGAAGGTTCCCACTTGGGATCATCTCCAGCAAAGGGGGAAGATTGGCCCAGGATGGTGTTCCTTGTGTAAGGAGAGTGAGGAAACTCTCCAGCATCTTTTACTTATATGCCCTTTCTCCAAAAGTCTCTGGAATGAAATGTTAAGACAAACAAAGGTCCCCCTCCGCTGGGAGGGGGAGCAAATATCAGAGGCCTGGACCAATTGGTGGCAGCAGGCTCCCAATGACAAAGTCAGAACTATGCCCCTGCTGGTTGCTTGGGGGGTATGGTTAGCCAGAAATCACTGTATCTTCAAAGACTCTGTCTTCCCCATTGCAAGACTTGCAGCTGAAGGAGTGGCCATTTATGAAAGTATACCCATTCCCACAATTTCAGCAAGCAGTAGACCTGTTCAGGTCGAAGATATAAAAGGGTCCATTCCGTGGGCGTATTTTGATGGCGCCTCCGATATAAACAGAAACTGTGGAGCTGGTCTGGTCATCTACTTTCCATCTGGCATTTCTCTCAAAGCCTCTATAGGCCTTGGTACCGGTACAAATAACTATGCTGAGCTCAAAGCTTTACATTTGCTTTTATGTTGGCTTTCTTTGCTTAATATGCGGGAGGTCCAGATTTTCGGGGATTCACAAAATACAGTCAAGTGGGCAAATGGCTCACACCAGTGCAGGAACTATCTCTTAACCCCTCTGCTTGCTGAAATTATTCGTCTTAAAAGTTGTTTTGATGAGCTGACAATTTGTCACATTTACAGGGAAAGAAACTCTACAGCAGACAGCCTTTCTAAAAAAGGCATTGAGCAGGTTCTGGGTTCATGGCTCGTCGATGAAGTAGTGGATGGAGTGGCAAGGAGACTTGCACCTCCGGTCTTTGCATAGCTTTTGGTAGCTGCAAACAGCACTCTTATTCTCACTGTTTTCCTTCTGTTATGTATATATTTTTCAGCACTTTAAACTCTGTTTACTTTCAAAAAAACCGTATATGAAACTCAGTGCTGTTTTCCGTAAATCGGAGGCCTGAGTAATTTATTTTTGTTTGGACGTGACAGCTCCTTATTTCAGCCAGCATAGTGTTTACTAGCTGGTCTTTGGACAGTGGTGGTCTTAAGCATACCCTGTTTCGGTGTTTTTCCTTTGCGGAAGCCGGGGGTAGCTTACACCATAGTTTTTTGCTCCTACCCAATAGCTTTTTGTTTTTGACAGGGCTGTAGGGTGGTTCTCATCCAAAAAACAGCTGTTTTTCTCTGGAAAAGGGAAAGAAATGCACCGCATATGCTATGTAACCCTCTTTTGCAATAGAAGGTTCGATTTTTTCTATGGAAAAAAAAAAGTCAATGTGCATGAGCATATATATCTTGCTAGTGATGTTAGCACAGAGTAAGAAAATACTATTTGTGTTTGTGGGCCCTAGATAATGGTTTTGGATATAGAAGCAATCAAGTAGCAAACATCAACAGATTTTTTGGATACCTATTACAACATGGGTGCACAGATAAAAAATGATGGTTGACTCCTGAGAATAAACATTTGCTAATTGGTGTGTGTATATCCTTCCATTGCATCATATTCATAATTCTTTAATGCCTTACTTACACCTCTGTAGGCTGGTACTGTAATTGACTTCATGCCAAAATATAGCAATAGAGGTGTGAATCATACCCTATTGCTGGAAATAAGTCTGAAAATGCAATATCTGTGTGATGGATCCAGACTCTCGAAAGGTGGTTGCATCATCTGCACATCAGTGGCATCTAATGATATGTGGCTAATATGCTCATCCTTATCCTATTATAGAGCAATGATAAATCATCAATAGGCATTAGCTCTAGAAGCATTATGGTATGACTGAGTTTGTAATGACACTGTCAAATATTTTCCATGGAATCTACATAGGAAGCACAATGGGTAAACCCTCATTCCTGTAGGCACATGTGGTAGAAAGTTAGCCCTTATTAGATCCATATCTCTTGTTTCTGTAGTGCCTGCTATTGCATACTTATTTTTGTTGAGAATTTGGAGGGCTGGAGATTAATTCAAATTCTCTTTTGATAATTACTTGTGAGCTTATTTGAGTTATTTATGTCTTCTCTTCTTTAGCTTATTTAATCTTTCATCAAGTCAATTATCAAAATACATGAGACACACAAATTAGGCTCTTAGAATTAGGGCAAAACCTCTCCCTCTTGGAGAGGAAAACCCATGATAAATTCTTCTTATAGATCTTCAAATGACAAGTACCATGACCCAGACTTAGACCTTTGACCTATGGATGCTTCCAAGACCTTGTTGCTTCTTCTTTGTCGATCTTCCATGCCGATATTTCTTTCTTGCACCAATTTGTATTGTCCTTTCTTTTATTAACTGTGAGAGATTTACCTTCCTCTCTTTTCTTATGCAGCAGTGACCCTTAATTTTCACATCCACTTCAGACCTTCATACTGTAGACCTGATTCTGTCATAGACAGTAGGTGCATATTAGTGAGATTGCCTGACTCTCTTATTCCAGACTTGACAACAACATACATACATTCATCTGCATCATGGTAACCCACACACATCATGGTGATCTATTGAACTTAGCATTGTTCCATTTCAGAGAAAACGACACTTATATACTGCACTTTTACACAGAGGAATCCGCAAACTTTAGCTTCAGAAATCCATTTTTATAACTTCAATAAATCCACATCTTATATCTCCTTAAATCTGCATATATATCACCCTCGAAGTTATCCACAATTTGCTTCAGGTTATTTGCACTTCTGCTTCAATCAATGGTGGCATTTCTATTCTAGAGACTGCAACTCTTTATTATATTTTTGGTCATCAAGTATATACGCCTCCTTTTCAAACTTAAGTCTCCATTAGATGTTGTCAAAGGTTCACATTCTAGCTCAGATATATTCGCACTGTATTACTAAGAAAATCCGCACTTAGTTACATATGTAGTCCGCATTGTATCTCTGAAAAGCCCGCATTTCTATTTCTGAGATTCACCAAAAATCTTACTCAAATAAACTACAGAGGTGTGTATATATATAGTGCACTTGTCTAGTCTTTTAGGTCGACCATACAGTCAACTAGAAGGCCGACTTCTCAGCTGATAATTAGGCCAATGTGTAGCTGCATATAAGCTGACTTTTATCATCCATCTCCAGCGTTGAGTTGAGTCAGTTTCAGGCCATCCTTTTGCAAATTCTTTTGCAAGGTCTTGGAGAATCTCTTTTGACTAGATCCTTCATATATAAATGTTACTTAATTACATTTTTATCTAGAATACAAAGCCTTAGATAAACATCAAGAATAATTCTATTTAACTTATAATAAAATCTTGCTCATGAAACTCATGAAGCAAGTACAAAATACATTTTATTACCTTTGTCTTCTTCTTTACATAAAATACATAATTACATAGTCAATATGAAGACCGACCTAGTTACACTTTTCAACACTCCCTCTTAACTAGGGAGGTATTCATACAGGTACATGGTCACTTTCAAACTGAAGAATCTCATAAGAAGAATCAGATTGGTAATCACATCTATATAGCATCTTATCAACCAGCATTGTCCTAGTGCAATGCCTTGACTAACAACCCCATCTCTCAACGAGACAATGGGCTACAATGTTGGCGAGACACATGACTTATAGACACCAAAGTCATTATCTCTCCAAGGTACATACCCCAACTAGGTGTTCCCAGAGTATGACCTTCTTGCACTATTCTTCTCTTGGGTAGCCAGCCTTCAAAGAATATTGGTCCTTGACTACTCTTATATTGAATGCTCGATCTCATTCTCAAAGAGTATCGAATGCCAAATGATTACCCAATCCTCCATTCTGTCTTCTAGGTGAAGACCAGAATGATGTGTCTATCCATTCTCTTCACATGGCCTTCACTAAGACATACGGCTATTAGTCCTGGTCTAGTGCATGGCACATGTAATAGAGAATTACATACGTCACTCCCTCTTAACATAGGAAGGAAATACTTCAAGTTTCTTCCAAGCAAGAAACTTACCACCAGGCTCCCTATCAACCAGGGTCCTGCAGCAGCAATCCAACTACTCATGAAGAATTCCTCCCCTCGATGTCATGGATTTCGATATTAAGGAATCTTCAACTTTTGGCTTCATAGGGCATAGATCATCCATCACTTTCAGTCACGAGTCATGTCCACTATCAGAAAGTGATTCATCAGTCTTTCTCATCTGGTCCATCGTTATGTCATGCTGCTTTCCTTCGAATCATCTCCAAGGATCATACATCCTTTCTCATGATTAGCAGCCCTGCACAAATTTATCCAGATAAACATAGACATATGAACTTTTAAAACAAAAGTTACCTCAGTGATGACCTTTCACCATGACATGTTCCTGTCGACATCGACATCCTTTATTCATATTGACACATCTTCTAATGATATGTTTTGTCAAGGGTCTTCTACTTTACCAGACTTCTGTCAGGGTCTATATATCTTTCCAGGAGATCTCCTAGTCACATCTTCTTGGCTTCCGGATGATAACTGCCTTTAGACATGGTTGCATTTCATGATCTCTTCCTTTCTGCACATTCTTCATTCCCAAGAACTTACAAATTTTCCAGTTCCTCGTTCATGTACAACCACCTCATATTCCATGAGGATATATATATGTTGATTTCATCTATCAGTGCATCAATAGATACTCCTTTGTAGATCATACTTCTAAATACAAAAGTCCATTACCTGCAACCATATGACATGAATTCACAGTATCCAGTGTCAGCATATAAATATGTACATACCTCATACTTTTTTTTTTCTTGAGTTATCCTGTAGCAGGTTTTCTAGAATGAAGAGATTCATTCCCTTTACTTGCTCCATCAATATGTCATCTGAATTTTGTTTCCATGATGACCCTTGATCTTGATGACTACCTTCCATTAGTAATGTTATTAGAGAGGATTTCCCGGAGCTGTTTCACCAGGAGCTCCTACCATGCTTCAATCAGGATGCTACACTGCTTCCTATCTTACAACCAACATAAATCACTTAAAGGAGAAGATGATCTCAATCATAGTGGAGATCCCTTGCTTCTTCTTTCTTAGATTACTTTGCATCAGGTTCTTCCCTCATTTCAGAGACATGGGCTTCTTCCCTATTTCTCTTGTCCTTTTTAGATTAAGGACAATTTCTATTATAATGCCCAAGTTCATCACATCCAAAGCATCGTGCTTTGTCCATATTTCTTCTTCTACTTTGAGGACCAAACTTATCGAATCTTCCTTTCTTTCTGGACATGACTGCAAAGGCTTGATTCCCTTCACTTGATTCTGTATCAGCTTTGGCTTTCAGTCGTGTTTCCTCTATTTTACATAGAATTGTGGAATGGTGCGGCTTCTTTCTTCTCGAATAAGCCTGAAGTTAAGTTTCCCTATTCTTCTAGCAGAGCATTCAGCACCACTGTAGTCCTCTCAGTGTCAGATATTACTTCTCCCAGTTCCTGTAGTTGATCTCAAAGAGATTGCTTCTCCTGCAGTACTCACATAGAATAGCTCCACCAATTTCTCATATATTCCTTTTGATGATTCTAGATTTGGTACATTAGAGATGAGAGATTCTTTTATGGATTCTGTAAAAATACTTTGGGCTCTTATATCTCCTTTCATGTATTTGGCATGACTTCATTGTCCTTGTCTTCTATGTAGGAAAGTTTGAAACCCTAACCAGTTTGTTGCTTTCTTTGCAAAGAAGACATTTTGATAGATTCATATGAAGTCATAAAGATACTTACTTGAGTAGATGCTTTTCTTCTTCTATCAGCTTTCTTGTTGAAGATGATGGCATGAACTCCCTCTTAAACTGATTTCAAAGTAGGTGATCTTGGATCCTCCTTGCTGTGTGGATTATTTGAAAGTCTTCTTGAGATGGTTTGAGGATTTCCTTGATTTGACTTTTCACCCAAACTTTGATTTTTTCTTCCTCGAGTGTCTCTTTGTCAAGCCATCCTTGTGTTCAGCACCTTAGCTCTGAAACCATGTTGAGAATTTGGAGGGCTAGAGATTAATTCAAAATCTCTTCTTGATAATTACTTGTGAGCTTACTTAAGTTATTTATGTCTTCTCTTATTTAGCTTATTTAATATTTCATCAAGTCAATTATCAAAATACATGAGACACACAAATTAGGCTCCTAGAGCCAGGGAAAAACCTCTCCCTCTTGGTGAGGAAAACCCACGAGAAATTCTTCTTATAGATCTTCAAATGACAAGTACCATGACCTAGACTTAGACCCTTAACCTATGGATGCTTCCAATACCTTGTTACTTCTTCTTTGTCGATCTTCCATGCTGATCTTTCTTTCTTGCACCAGTATGTACTGTCCTTTCTTTTATTAACTGTGAGAGGGAAGGTAAATCATCCTTCCTCCCTTTTCTTATCCAGCAGTGACCCTTAATTTTCACATCCACTTCAGACCTTCATACTGCAGACCTGATTCTGTCATAGACAGTAGGTGCATATTAGTGAGATTGCCCGAATCTCTTATTCCAGACTTGACAGCAACATACATACATTCATCCACATCATGGTAATCCACATACATCATGGTGATCTGCTGAACTTAACACTGTTCCATTTCAGAGAAAACAACACTTATATAGTGCACTTTTAAATAGAGGAATCCACAAAATTCAGCTTCAGAAATATGTTTTTATAACTTCAATAAGTCCACATTTTATATCTCCTTAAATTTGCATATATATCACTCCTGAAGTTATCCGCAATTTTCTTCAGGTTATCTGCACTTCTGCTTCAGTCAATGGTGGCATTTCTTTTCTAGAGACCTCAACTCTTTAATATATTTCTTGTCATAAAGTATATACGCCTCCTTTTCAAACTTAAGTCTCCATTAGATGCTGTCAAAGGTTCGCATTCCAGCTCAGATATATCCGCACTATATTACTAAGAAAATCCGCACTTAGTCACATATGTAGTCCACATTGTATCTCTGAAAAGCCCACACTTCTATTTCTGAGATTCACCAAAATCTTACTCAAATAAACCGCAGAGGTGTGTATATATATAGTGCACTTGTCAAGTCTTTTAGGCCAACCATACAGTCAGCTAGAAGGCTGACTTCTCAGCTGATAATTAGGTCGATGTGTAGCTGCATATAAGCTGACTTTTATCATCCATCTCCAGTGTTGAGTTGAGTCAGTTTCAAGCCATCCTTTTACGAATTATTTTGCAAGGTCTTGGAGCATCTCTTTTGACTAGATCCTTCATATATAAATGACACTTAATTACATTTTTATCTAGAAGACAAAGCCCTAGATAGACATCAAGAAGAAGTCTATTTAACTTATAATAAAATCTTGCTCATGAAACCCATGAAGCAAGTACAAAATACATTTTATTAACTTTGTCTTCTTCTTTACATAAAATACATAATTACATAGTGAATATGAAGACCAACCTTGTTACACTTTTCAAAAAAATTTCTAATAGGGACACTCAACTCTTTATAGGTCAGATTTTGTAGCAGAAAAACAATGCATTTGCTATGAAGATTAGACCTGTAGCACGATTGGGAAACATATAACAACATAAATTTACTGAGACAACATTAAAATTCAGAATGCAGGAGACTATAGGGATATGATGATGTGGCTACAATTTGCAGATCAATTTGTGGGAAGATCCTATAGATTGTCTTGATCATCAAAACAATAGCTGAAAGGTATGCTTTTAGATCTATAAAACTAAGTTCTTTTTCCATCTTGGAGAATGCCTTGCCTGGAATAAGGTTTGTTTAAAATAAAAAAATCAAGAAAACATTCTAGATTGAGAGATCTAAGGACCCCTTAACTCATCCATCACACAAATCCCTAGGATGAACTCTCTTACTATGCAATTTATTTCAGGAAATATGACACAATCAATGACAGATTTTAAGGTGGAAAAAGAGTGCATTATTAAGGTAGGTTCTCTAAAATCTTTGTGTGGTTTATAGAGTTTGGAAGATAAGCTCATACTTTGAGGAAACTCCCCACCAAAAAATGGAGTTGTCTAACAACCCTTGATCTTTTTTGCACATATCTACACGAGTTGTGTATCTCTCTCCTGACCTTCCTTACCAGCTAGCTGTAGATGATGTCCACTTAACTTGTGGTTGTAGACAAACCATGGACTCCCTACCAAAAAATGCAGTTGTCTTAACAACTCTTGATCTACCTTGCACATATCTACATGAGTATCTTTTAGCAGTACTCCCACTTTGAGTTGTGTATCTATTACAAGTTTGATGGAGTTTGTTAGCCTTATTTCGAGTGCTCCACTATGAAGACAAGTAGTGTGTGAAGCCCTTTGGCATGGTCCACATGTGCATATTTTATGAGTTCTAAGGAGATGAGAACCCCCTTTTTTGTGGTTTATCCTTACAAAAATCATTCCCAACTTCTGTGAATTATTATAGCATTCCTAATCTACTGAATTTAGATTCTCCATGTACAGGGGCATCACTAGAGATAACTACCAAAAGCAATGGTTTGAGTAGAAGTTATTTTTCCATTGGAGATGTGGCAATCTCACAGGTATATCTTTGTGTGCAAATGCCCAGTTTGCTCCAGAATTTATATTGTTGGTTTCCTTTGCTCTTAGATTATATTATCCTTCAGTGTTCAGTTATTCTTATTTGGTACAAATGAACTGGACTAGTGTAAGGGTTGAAGTTGCTCCAGTGGCTTTCAAAAGCATTTTCACTTGATTCTTATCCAAAGACACGAGTCACACCATGTTGCAATTCAAGTGTTTTTGCTCCTTAACAATCCAGTCATACTCTCAGAGCAGTATTGGTTCTATGATCCTTTTCCAAAGTGCTCCCAAGTATCATTTCATCTAACATGAAAACTGATGAATACCCTTAAAGAGAAGTAGGTGCTCCAGAGTCCATACTAAAGGTCTTGATACTTCTTTATGTTCCATACTCATGAATATAACAAAGGGAATATCTTGACAAATAGCTTCATTTCCAGGATGTTCTCTGCTGCCAAGAAAAGTGCCCAGAATGGACCCTTTCAAGTCCAGGATGTCCTCTACTACTAAGAAAAGTGCCCAGAATGGACCCTTTTCTAATGTAGCAAACCTCTATGCTAACTTTCACACACTTCTTAGGGAAGAGTTTCTCCTAAGAAGGTGTCTCCATTGTTCTTCATGGTACCCAAAACAAAGATCTCCAAGGTTACTTCATGATGACTAATGCGTCATGGTCTTCAACATTATCTCCACGACCTTCAAGGTGTCTTCAATTGCCATCCCAAGTTCTACACCTGCTCTAAGCCTCTTCAAAGGCTTCTTCAAGAACTCCCCCAGAAAGTGTTCACAAGGTGCTTCAAGAGTGTCTTCACATGGCGCTCCAAATACTTCAATATTTGGTCAACAATCTGCTCTAATATGCCCACTGTCAAGATCTTCTTCACTTGTACACCCTTTCAAGTTCACTGTTCATTAATGCTCATTCATTATTCTTCATAGGACTGAAATCCAAGCATGTGGTCCCTGTTTTGATGTCCGAGCCTAAAGTGGACTTGAGCCTTCAAACCTTGATGTAAAGCTGGGTCAACGATATACAGTTGTATCACAAGTATATCTAACAGGTGAATTATCTCAAGTCTTCCACCAATTTACCGAGTCTGAGATTGTTGTTTATGTTAGGGCATGAAGAGCCTTCACTATCACACTTAGCACTGTCACAGTTGTAAGTCCGAGCTTGTTAAGATTCCAAGAGATCTG
This sequence comes from Pinus albicaulis, assembly GCA_034641835.2. NCBI lineage: Eukaryota > Viridiplantae > Streptophyta > Pinopsida > Pinales > Pinaceae > Pinus > Pinus albicaulis. The sequence continues at coordinate 1,680,007,746 of CM076578.1, forward strand.
AGTTGTGTTGTTTCCAAGGTGTATATCTCTGTTTCTAGCCTTTGCAATGCTACAAAAGACTGTCCCTTTTCAAGTCCAAGGTCTTACAAGTATGATATAACACACTGCCCACCAGTCCTAAGCTTAGCCTTCTCAAGTGACTAACACAGGTCCGAGCTCTTGTAAGAAGCAGCTACAGGACTGTGGTCTGAGCCTCCAAGCTGCAATTTCTGTTCTTTTTACACACAGGTCAAGGTATCAAGACAGCTAATCAGAGCTTATTGTTCACAAGTTATCACAGGTCCGAGCTGAAGACATGAGCTAATCTGACACTTCACTACCTTCAACACCAAGTTCGAGCTAGTTCACATAGTCTTGTGCCTTTTTAACAATTATCCTAGGCTTATTACAGTTGAAAAGAAGTTATGTTGCTGCCTGCGGAGGTGTCCTACAGTAGCCTGCTTCAATTGACAAATAATCCTGTCCTTAACCCAAACCAAAAGATTCATGTCCTCGCTGTGTTGTCCCTTGACCGAAATTTGGTGAGATAAATGACAGACAGTGCTTGCATTTATATGAATTCGACATTGGAATGAAGGGACGCGTCCTTTGGAATTGAGGCCTTAGCACAGGTCGGTTCAAGGACCAGATAAATACCCTTAACTTGTAAAATCTACATCTCCCAAACTATTTGGAGTTTCAGGCCAAGTAAGATCTCATTGGAAATAGGAAAAATACTCTTTAAGATGGTCTAGGTTGCATTGAGAAAAGATGCCTTTAAGGTGGCAAAAATGATTTTTCTTTGTGACTATCCTTAAATTTTATGCATAAAATTTTTGGGACAGCATGAGGAATGTTTGGGATAGTATGGCTTCTCCATTGTTTGGCTTCTTCATCATCATAGGATCATGTAGGATATCCATGCCATCCAATAATAGTGCAGTGATATGTCACCGACCATAGTGCAGCATTTATTAATTTGCCATTAGGATATTTCCAAGTCCTTCATGTCATGTCTCCAATCATTGTCGATGTCATTAAGACCTTCATCAAGTGCCATCACCTATGACGTCATCAAGTGTGGTCATTCATGTATAGTCCTTCAATATCAAGGGTAAGGACATCATCTGAGTTCTAGGCTTCTTCATCAAGAGTAATAACATCATCATCATTTCTAGTTCATGGTTAGTTCAAGCATCGAGGACAAGACATCTTCTTAGTGGCTTGACATCATAATGGCATCATTAATAGCTTGTCATATTCATTAATGGCATCCTTATCAAACAAGAGGGACTTGTCACCATGAGCAAGGACATCATCATATTATGCATCACAAGAATATTTTCCATCCCAATAATGCCATGTTGACATCAATTACAACCTTGTTTAACATCTATAACAAACTATTACATAATCGGTCTAGAGTGAGGACAAGTGGCATTGGCAAGGTATCTCTCTCCCGACCTTCCTTACCAGCTAGCTGTAGATGATGTTCACTTAACTTGTGGTTGTAGACAAGCCATGGACTCCCTACCAGAAAATGGAGTTGTCTTAACAACCCTTGATCTACCTTGCACGTATCTACACGAGTATCTTTTGGCAGTACTCACACTTTGAGTTTTGTATCTATTACAGGTTTGATGGAGTTTGTTAGCCTTATTTAGAGTGCTCCACTATGAAGACAATTAGTGTGTGGAGCCCTTCGACATGGTCAACATGTGCATTTTTTAGGAGTTCTAAGGAGATGAGAACCCATGGCAGCATATGACACATTGGCACATTCTCCAATGCCAAAGAGAACCCCAGATTGAGGGACATCCTTCTTCTTAGGACAATGATTTTATAACTTAATACTAATATACCTACACTGTGGATCTGCTTGTAGTTCTCAAGAGTTCAGAAGCATTGGCACATTCTCCAATGCCAAAGATAACCCCAAATTGAGGGACATCCTTCTTTTTAGGAGAATGATTTTATAACTTAATACTAATATACCTACATTGTGGCTCTACTTGTAGTTCTCAAGACTTCAGAAGCCTGGTATCTATGGTTTATCCTTACAAAAATCATGCCCAACTTCTTTGAATTATTATAGCATTCCTAATCTATTGAATTTAGGTTCTCCATGTACAGGGGCATCACTAGAGATAATTACCAAAATAAATTATTTGAGTAGAAGTTCCTTTGCCATTGGAGATGTGGCAGCCTGGTAGATATATATTTGTGTGCAAATGCCCATATTGCTCCAGAATTTATATTGTTGTTTAACTTTTCTCGCAGATTATATCATCCTTCAATGTTCAGTTATTCTTATGTGGTACAAATGAGTTGGACTAGTGTTAGGGTTGAAGTTGCTCCAGTGGGCTTCAAAAGCATATGCAGTTTATTCTTAGCCAAAGATACGAATCACACCATGTTGCAATTCAAGTGTTTTTTCTCCATGTTGCATCGGTCTTCCAAGGTGTACTGTTGTTTTGTATATTGCAGGAAGGCCTTCGATTCGGTCTCGAGGGAGGCCCTTTTTTAAAGGATGAGAGAGATTGGCATCTCATCGACTCTTCTAACTGCTATTATGCGCCTCTATGAGTCTGTCCTTGGCCGGCTCCGCATGGTTGGAGGAATGTCGTAGTTCATCTGGAGCACTATTGGAGTCAAGCAGGGGTGCCCTCTTTCCCCCATTCTCTTCGGGATATACATTGATGAGCTGGAATCTTCCCTCTGAGAGCATATCCAAGAATCTGATGGGTGCCTTCTTCACCATGTCTTGCTCTCCATCCTACTCTTTGCCGATGATATTGCCCTCATAGCCTCCTCCCCGGAGGGCTTACAAAGATAGATGGATGCCTTTGCAGCCTTCTGTGATCTTCGGCATCTGACGGTAAACCTGAGCAAAACCAAAGTCATAATTTTCAATGGGGTGAAGAAGACCTCAAGTTTAAGCTTCCTATTCAAGGGAAAAGAAATCGAAGTCGTCAGCAGTTAAACCTACTTAGGATTGTAGTTTACGGGTCCTCGGTTCAGCCTTCAGTCGGTCCTTCAGCCCAGGATAAAAAAAGGATATGGTTCTTTGCCCTTCTTGAGAGACAGTGCTTTCGTCATCACTTCCAGGACATTTCATCCAAGATGAACATCATGGATGCCTTGATCCACCCCACAGTTCTCTATGGATCAGAGGTTTGGGGCCCCTCATTACAGGAGTCAGATTGGGCCTCGGAAGAGTGAGTCCAGACCCTTCTCTTACACCGCTTCATTCGGTGCAAGCAGACAGTTCCCCAGAGCATCATCCTAGCAGAGTTTGGGGCTAAGCCCTTCCGTCTGGAAGCAATCTTTAGGATAGTCTCCTTTCTTCATCGGATCCGTGGGCTAGCAGACACAAGAGAGGGTAGAGGCAGGTACCCATACTTGGCCTATCGCTCCTTGGAGAGCATCGGTCATACACAGACATGTCGAACCAAATGTTGGTTCACTGGGGTGACAAAACTCCTAGGTCTTATAGGTACCTAGATGGATCACCTCCTGCCATTCCAGTATTCACTGAACGCTCCAGGGCACCTTCTTCCAAACCATCAATAACTCAACAAAATCATCAGAGAGGACATCTACAGGTAGTACATTTAGACTACATGGATCAATCCTCCAGGCGGACTGTGCCCAAAGATGGCCTTCTACGCTGAGCACCTTCTGGAGATCAGAGATGGATTCATTGTTCGACCCCAGTACACCCTCCAGCACTAGATGCATGCTATTAGGATCCCTCTCGGGTAGTTTAGGGTTGGATCGCACAGACTTCGAGTGGATACAGATCATCACATTGACAGGACGGAGAGGATATGTCAACTTTTTCACTTACAGGAGGTGGAGACTGAGATACATTTCATCTTCAGATGCCCAGTCTACTATGAGATCCGAGGACGTTTTCATTGCTTATTCAGGGGCCCCCAGAGCCTTGCTAGCTTCCTCAGATACACTGACCAGAGATGCCTGACACTTTACCTTCAGGAGACCTTTAGGCACCGTTTGCTTCTGCTCCAGCCTCCTACAGTTTCGGACACCACACAGAGGATCACGGATTTCTTCAGGGCGCTCCCATCATCGCGGGGCACCAAGAGAACCACCGACCGATCCATAGATCATGATTCCAGATCAGTGCAGATCTGAGGGTCTCATCCCACTAGACCCCTTCAACACTCCAGGACCAGACCCCCCTCCAGGAGATGCCCCAAATCCCCCAGACGATAGTTGCAGCAGTCCAGTTCCTCCTCAGGGCAACAGACTTTGACAAGCTTCCTTCAGTCCTCTTCTATCAGCCTCAGATGCTAGGAGTAGGAGTCTCTCCTCCCCCCCCCCCCTTCAAGAGGCTCCTCTTTTTCCTCTAGGACTTCTTCTTCACAGCTCATTGTCATGATGCTGTAGTCATCTAGCTTTTACTTTACATATACACTCTTTAGTTTGTATTTCCTACTTTTATAATGAAAGGGGATTGTTTGGTCCACAGGCTAGGCATGTTGTAATCATTGTAACCGGCAGTCCCATTGACCTTTTTGTGGTCATTCTTTGGACATTAATAAAATTATCTTATCTCCTTAACAGTCCAGTCATACTCTCAGAGCAGTATTGGTTCTATGATACTTTGCTCCCAATTATCATTTCTTCTAACATCAAAACTAATGAATACCCTTAAAGAGAAGTAGGTGCTCCATACTCAAGGTCTTGATACTTCTTTACGTTCCATACTCATGAATATAACAAGGGGAATATCTTGACAAATAGCTTCATTTCCAGAATGTCCTGTGTTTCCAAGAAAAGTGCCCAGAATGGACCCTTTCACGTCCAAGATGTCCTCTACTACTAAGAAAAGTGCCCAGAATGGACCCTTTTCTAATGTAACAAACCTCTATGCTAACTGTCACACACTTCTTAGGGAAGAGTTGCTCAAACAAAGTTAGCAATATCCACAATGAGTGGATCCCCATGAAATACGTGCAAGAAATTTAAATATTGTCTATAACAGACTATTACAAAATGGGTCTAAAGTGAGGACAAGTGGCATTGGCAAGGTATCTTTACCCTGACATTCCTTACCAGCTAGCTGTTGGTTGTTGGGCCGTTAATATGCCATTATTATTATCACTTGTGAACGCTTATTCCACCCATTTCTACCATTCTTCATCACGTCATTTATTATAATTTATTATTTAAATCCATTTTATAATGATTTATGCTCTTATGAATGAATATTATTTATTCTCCTTTATTTCTAATAAATTGATGATTATGTATGATTTTATCAATGATAGTTTTAATAAATCATTTGTAACATTATTCACCATTTTTAGCCTCCAAGATAATTTTCAGATTGAAGATTTGATCATTAAAAGTGCCAACTCAGAAATTCGCTGGAATAAGAAGTGACGATTTTGCGGTTGAGATTCTGAGCAAATGAAGCAGAATCTGGAAAATCCGGAAAATGGGTTTTGTCCAGAACGGACCTAATTAACTTATTAAAGAACGGTTTGCCCAAATTCGGCTTGTACTAAGAGAAACGCAGGGTTCTTTGAGCACGATTTTCTTAGATTTGTTGTTGCGGCCGTCCTCCAAATCTCAGCTGCAAAGCCAAATTCGCCTTGTTCTTGTTGATCAAATGGTTAGAAGCAAACCAATTTTGTAATAGAATCATGTTGTAATTATCTCTATTGTAACCACTCTCTGCTCTCTTTGTATTTAAATCAGAATAGAGATCAGAGAGAGAAGGACTTTGAGGATGATTCGGGATGGATTCGAATGATGGAATTGAGGATTCAGACTTAGAGATTCAAGAATGAAGATGGATTATTCATGATATGATAGGGATTGTTGCATTTCCATTGTAATCTTCAAAGCTTTTGCTGTTGTAATGATTTCACAATTTGAGGATGAATAAATAAAAGGGTTGTTGTTCATTCACCTGATCTGAAGTAGCCCAGCAGCATCCGCTGGCGGCTAAGGGCCCAGCCTCTGGTGGAGTGTGCTGTTGTTGTATCATATCTTTCCAATTTCCGCTGTGTGATGGTTTGATTTAGTTCCTATTTCTTTGAATCGTAATGCTTTACAGTTTCATGTTCTTTACTTCGCTGTTTAGTTTGGTTGATTAATTGCAAGAGTTTGCTTTTAAAGAGCTTTCCTAGTTTACTTTCAATGGCGGCTTTCCATTTCCTGTTATTTGCATTATCTTTGCTTTGGTGTGAAGAACGATCTGAAACTGTAGTGGGCATTGGCATTTGCTGTCTAGTCCCCAGATTAATGATCTGTTCATTGGTTACTTTTGGTTACATCAGTTTCCAAAGGGATGAGTTCTTGTTACTGGACCCTTGACTGATACATTGCTTATTTTTCCGAATGCATGATTTAAGTCTTAAAATGCTTTGTTGTAAGTAGATTTTATTTCCAGCTTTCATTTGCTTTTGGATTTTAAGCACTATACTGCAAAACATTACTCTTGAGTAAATAGCCGCCTCAGACTGAGTACACTCTTGAAACAAAAAGTCGTCCCTGGGTTGACAATTAATGTAAGGTAATTAGGAGTTACAAAGACACCTTTTTATCGCTCCACATTTTGGCGCCGTTGCCGGGGAGAGTGTAGCCATTTCTAAAGAGTAGTGTGAATCTGATGAGTGCCTGCTAGGGAAGAGTTGGATCTTAAAAACGGAAGGTAAGAACCTACGTGCGGAGCATGTAAAAGCCCTGCTCCACTATCCGCTTTCCTAACAGATTTTTTGTTGCTTTGTTGGGTAGAAATAGATGTTTGAATTTTTGTGTGAATGATTAGGAAAAAAATATAAATTTTGAAAAATGGATCACATGATCTCATGCAAGTGGTGATGTAAGCACCACCCATTTCACTAACCGATTGACAGGAACATTTGAAGAAGGAGCCTCGAAGAAACACATGAAAAACATCTTATATTATGGTAAGAAATGGCTCACGATTCTACTTTTGAATTTCCTATCAAAGATCTAGGAGGAGTGATACAAATGCACATAATTCCCCCATCTTTACCAAATTTTCATGGTTTAGCAAATGAAGATCTAGATACATTCTTATTTGAGTTCGAAATACTTTGTAGAGGATATGATTATTGTACTAATGATCAAAGATTGAAAGTGTTTCCTCTTACTCTAAAAGGAGCATCTCTCCGATGGTTCATGAGCCTAAGTGGGAATTGCATCCAATCATGGGAGGACATGAAGAACATATTCTTGAAGAAGTACCAAGACTATTGCAAATCCAATGAAGATATTTTTAGTATGATACAAGGGGAAGATGAAAGTTTGGAGGACTATGTAGATCGATTTCATTATAACCTTCAAAAATCAAAGCATAAGCATTTGGAAAAAGAGATCTTAGAAACACTCCTTCTTAAAGGAATCAAAGATGAATTTTTAGAACTCTTAAATCTGATAGGAAAAGGTGATGTTTTTCAGTTATCATATGATGATGTTTGTGAGTCGTGCATAAGGTATTCAAGAGGAATCTCCAAGGCTGGTAAGAATTCTAGAGATGTTTGTTCTTTCTTTTCCAAATCTGCTACAAGAATAGGAGACATAAGAGCTGAAATCAATGATTTATTTGAAAATTTTAAAGTTGATTTTATTAGCTCTCTAAGCTCAAAATTGGACGTTTTGCAGGTTCATAAAAATGAAGAATTTGATGAAGTGTTTTTCTCTCATCACCGAAAGGAGCAGCCCATAGATACTCACTCTTCCTTATCTAGGATGGAAGTAGCATATCAAAGAGATAAGGAAGCTACAACAAGGTCAACAGGTATGATTCAAAACACTTCTTCTCCATTCTCTTACTTGCATAATCCATTATGGAATACTCATGTTCTAGGGCAGCCATGTCAATTTCAATATAACCACCAATCTTATCTACAAGTTTGGCATGGTTCACCTTATGATTGCATGACTACTCTCCCTCATCTTGTAGCACAAGCACATTCTCCATATTCGCCATCAGCTCTTTCACAACATCCTGCTTGCATATCAAATTTATCCACTCAACCCAACCAAACACATCATCACAATGCTCCACTCCATACACAATTTCCTGCTCAACTAATTCCACACCCTCACCACAATAAACCAGTACAAAATGCTTACAATGTTGAACTGCCAAATTTACCCACCCTTCCCACCCATTCTATCTCACATGCGCCATTAGAGAAAACTTACAATGAGATTCAGAATGTTTCAAATTCAAAAATTGTACAAGCTATGGAAGCAAATGAGGTTTCTTCTAGGTTGCACCAACAAACCATTTTAAAAGCTCAAGAACTTCATGGTATGATGGGAAATCAAGAAAGTAACTGATATATTGAAGATTGGTTTCACTCCATCACGTGTTTGCATCATCACTCTATGCTTCAACAATTTTTGATACCATTTTTTCAAGGGAAGTTGGCTTCTCATACCCTAATTTTCATTAATATGCATTTTTAAAATTTGGGTATGTGTATACATGAAGCCTTATTTCGAAAATGGCTCCACTGGAAGTACTCATATACGTAGTCATATTCATTTTTCAAATCAAAATAGGTTAGTATAGAACATAAAATAAATAAGGGAATAAATAAATGCATTTTGTTTTTTATGTAAAACTAGTTGTTTTTTGTTGCAACATGCTATGCAAATCAATATTGGTGATAATTTTTTAATTCATTTGTGTATTTAGATGACTTATAATGGAAATAATAGCTCTACAAACACTCATATTCATTTTTTATCACCAATTTGAAAAAATGCTTGAATATCATTTTTTTGGCTTGCGGGCTTGATGAACTTTCTGGACAAACAGTCGGGACAGTCATGTTTTGGAGGGACCAAAAATGAATATTTTTAAAACCTGTTTCTACCCTAGATAGCCCTTGATGTCTACTTTCTAACCCAATTTGAATCAGTCAATTTGGATTTGAAACGAAAAAGTTAGAACCAAAACATTGACCGGATGTCTAGCGGGCAGCTCAGAAACAGAGTTGGGACAGTCAGTTTTTGGAGGCCTAAATGACCATATTTTTAAAACCTGTTTCTACCCTAGATAGCCCTTGATGTCTAATTTCTAACCCAATTTGAATCAGTCAATTTGGATTTGAAACGAAAAAGTTAGAACCAAAACATTGACCGGATGTCTAGCGGGCAGCTCAGGAACAGAGTTGGGACAGTCAGTTTTTGGAGGCCTAAATGACCATATTTTTAAAACCTGTTTCTATGGTAGATTTCCCTATGAATATAGTTTCCAATGCAATTGGAATCACTCATTTTCGATATCGTATGGGGAAGTTATGATCAAAATACTGACTGTCTATCGTAAATCAGCACCCTTAAAACTCTGTTTTTCCGGATGTTCCTTACAGTATTTCACCTATCAATTCTTATTTTCTTCAAAACCTGTTTCTATTGGAGATAACTAAATGAATCTACTTTCATTTCCAATTTGAATCATTCGAATCCGACATCAAACGAAGAATCTATGCTTAAAACATTCACTGTTGTTCTAAGTGGGGTAAGCGAAAATGACTCTGTTATGCAGGTTGTTCTAAGTAAAATTGACATATAATATCATTGAATTTTTAAAACCTGTTGCTATTGGAGATTAACCTTTGAATTAGCTCTCATTTGGCTTTGGAATCACTCAATTTGGACGAAAAACAAAGAAGTTGTGACTAAAACACTGCAGGTTAGCATGATTGACCACTGCTCTCCCGCAGGTAACAAATAAATTTTACTTTGTTATTTTCTCCGTGGATTTGTTCTACAGAGTAACTACTTGTTAGTTTTTTTGCATAATTCTTGGATTAGGGGAGCCCGCGCACCTCTCTTTCTCCATGATTTAATGTTTTCTTGCAAGTAGACACTCGTTTTTTGCAGGTCTTGGGAAAATAAAGAAGGTCAATTTATGGACGAGTGATTTTTGAAAGAAATTTTATGAAACAAAGGAATTTCATCTAACTCATTACCCAACGGATTCGTAATAGAAGAAATGAAGAATTTATTTCAATTTGAAGATTCATGTCTTATCACTACTGCCAAAACATTTTTCAAAGAGATCATTTTTTTGACATAACATCATAGCTGTTGTAACTTAATTTATTTATTTACATACTGTTTTTGTTGTTTTTTTTTCTTCTAATTTCTCTTATATTTTGTGTTTCGGGTATTGCTTCATTCAAAGTGTAACTCATCCTCAGCATCAATGCCGTGAACAGCTAATTTGTTTTTTTGCATGTTTGCATTTTATGACTGTCCATTTTGTTGTTCCTTTTTCCAAAGGAACGACATTTGCATTTTCACACTTTTTTGTGTGTATTTTTTCTTTTTGGTGTGCATTTCCTTTGTTGTTCCCTACAAGGAACAACACTTTTTTTGAGTGTTTTTGCTGTTCCTTCAAAGAAGCAACACTTTGGGAGCAACCCTTCCTTCCTCTTGTGGAATTATTTTTAGTTCATCTCAACCACATTTTACTGATTCCCCTTCATGGCATGAAGTACACTATTTTTATGAGGACAAGAATTATGGATTCTATTGAAGCGAGTTAATATCATTCACGTTATGATCTTTAACAGGACAGCTCCTTGATGATAGAATATTTTCAAAAGAGACACAATTATTTATATACTACTTTACCGCATTGTTTTCTATTGAACATGATGTTGATTGATCATCTTAATACCATGCTGGTTCCACCCTTCTGGATTATAATCTTCTCTGTCTGTAATAAATGAGATTATGGGTATATTTTTCTATTGACATGTTCAACTTCTTCCACCATCCCCGCTCTTAAGGAGTACTGAGCCTCCCTTTTTTTATCATAAAATTGTGTAATAACAACAAAATTTTGTTCACAGATGGAGGATAGGGGGTCTCATTACGAGCCAGCCTACCATGTTCATAAGGTTGTAAGAAAGTGACATTCCCATTATGGCCACCACACCAGGGCTATGATCCATTGGATAGTCAAATTATCCTTGGAACAGGAGGTCTCATCACGAGCCGGCCTGATCACTTTTGCTACATCCCAGTGAATGGCAGTGTGGTTATCTGGTTACCACGCCAGCACACTGATCTCTTCTGTAGAACATCACTGCAACTCTCCATTTATAAATTGAGGATCCTGGCTCATATGGGTTAAAAAGCAACCCTGCCGAGGCTATGGACGCCTGCTGGCAGCAGAGGCTCTGCTTATGGTATTGAAGTTATATCTTATCGTCAATTATTACTATAATACCCTTTTCTTATTCTTTCTTTTAATCAGAGAAGTTATTTCCTTAATTTTTTTCCCTGTTTTGAACCTTTACGCATGAGAAATTGTTTTATGATCAATCGCATCATTTTCAGCTAGCATACTATCAGTAAAGCATCTTTTTGGCATATTGTTGTTCTTTTTCTCTTTTTCATCACCTATCATCAATCCAAAGCGTCCTATCTCTTATTCATAACTATCTTTACACACTCTGCTCTCATTATAATCATAACTCTCGTTGTCCTATCATTGATATGTGTACTCTGCTTCATTTACTGCTATATTGTTCATTCCCTTGCCTTGCCATCAGCACAACACCTCTCATATGCTTTATGGTCATGGAATTCCTTTTCCAATTAGAGGGGGGAATGTATGCATTATGGGATTGCATGCGATATGATTACTGCACTCTGCCATCACTTGTTGATTTGCCAAAATATTAGTATTGCATGTATACATAAGTTTTTCTGATTGAACTTTTTGCATGCATCTTATCTATTGCTTACACTATGGATTCAAGAACATCGTATGCCAAATAGTGCTTTGTTTGCAGGAAAACAACAAGTATGGGCAGAATTCTATTCATAGCATGACCACACCATTGCACTTAACAGAAGAGGCTCGCGCACGTGAACAATTCTTCAGACATGATGTGCTTACCTGGATTCCACCTTTTGCATCACTTTCAGCACCAACTCTGCCTACATCAGCTTCAACAACTGCCAGTCCATATATGTCATTCCACATTTTTGGAGGTAAAACTTGAGGTAAAATCGCATAATTTTCTGATTTATTACGAATTTAGGAGAATTTCATGAAAATCCATTTTGAGCATTATTTATCATCCTTCATTCCACATCTTTACCACTTTCCCTTTTTCAGCAGCATATCATTTTCGAGTATGGGGGAGTGTTTCTTTCATTCATTTCTTTCTTATGACCATGTTATTCATCTTCTTTATCATCCATTGCTATTCTTATTCACTCTCACCACCTCCCTTATTCCATGTTGTTTTACACCAAGCATAGAATTCAACAGCTGGTAGCAACCACCTCAATTTTTTTCTAGCATCGCATGAGGGCATGCTAATTTTTCAGAGAGGTGGAGGAATTGCTACGCATGATGGATGTTTTCAATTTTCTTTCTCATTTAAGGCATACAATTTCATTTTTACACAATGCAGAAATTGATTTCCATAATATTTTAAAAAAAACCATGAACTCAATTCTTGTGATTTCTGGAAAACACAGACGTATCATTAATACAAACCCAGATAATTTCAAGATAAATTGGTTCATAAAATTTCGGAAATCATGCACTCTCACCTATAGCCATTTTGTTTATATTTCATGATCCGTGCATCAAAACGATCTGATTTTTGGATCATAAAGGCATTCATATATTATAAATTTACTTGCCAAATTTCAACAAAAGCTGGTTTGTAGTTTTTGAGAAAATGGTTAATGAAGTTTGTTGTTACTTATATCATATTTTGTTGCAACTTCATATATACATATAGTTGAATGTCAATATAAAAATTGTTATGCCTTCATCAAGATTACTAAAAGTGAATATTCATTAATTAAGGAAGAATTAATTTGTTCTATCCATTTCATGAGCTGAGATGAACATATTTTTTATTGCTTGGTTAACACATGGGTTTTTGTCTTTGGGTTGCATGAGGACATGCAATATATTCAGGTTTTCGTTGCATGAGGGCATACAACATATTGAGTGTGGGGGTATGTTGGGCCGTTAATATGCCATTATTATTATCACTTGTGAACGCTTATTCCACCCATTTCTACCATTCTTCATCACGCCATTTATTATAATTTATTATTTAAATCCATTTTATAATGATTTATGCTCTTATGAATGAATATTATTTATTCTCCTTTATTTCTAATAAATTGATGATTATGTATGATTTTATCAATGATAGTTTTAATAACTCAGTTGTAACATTATTCACCATTTTTAGCCTCCAAGATAATTTTCAGATTGAAGATTTGATCATTAAAAGTGCCAACTCAGAAATTCGCTGGAATAAGAAGTGACGATTTTGCGGTTGAGATTCTGAGCAAATGAAGAAGAATCGAGAAAATCCGGAACATGGGTTTTGTCCAGAACGGACCCAATTAACTTTACCAAGAACAGTTTGCCCAAATTCGGCTTGTACTAAGAGAAACGCAGGGTTCTTTGAGCACGATTTTCTCAGATTTGTTGTTGCGGCCGTCCTCCAAATCTCAGCTGCAAAGCCAAATTCGCCTTGTTCTTGTTGATCAAATGGTTAGAAGCAAACCAATTTTGTAATAGAATCATGTTGTAATTATCTCTATTGTAACCACTCTCTGCTCTCTTTGTATTTAAATCAGAACAAAGATTAGAGAGAGGGAAGGACTTTGAGGATGATTCAGGATGGATTCGAATGATGGAATTGAGGATTCAGACTTAGAGATTCAAGAATGATGATGGATTATTCATGATAGGATAGGGATTGTTGCATTGCCATTGTAATCTTCAAAGCTTTTGCTGTTGTAATGATTTCACAATTTGAGGATGAATAAATAAAAGGGTTGTTGTTCATTCACCTGATCTGAAGTAGCCCAGCAGCATCCGCTGGCGGCTAAGGGCCCAGCCTCTGGTGGAGTATGCTACCGTTGTATCATATCTTTCCAATTTCCGCCGTGTGATGGTTTGATTTAGTTCCTATTTCTTTGAATCGTAATGCTTTACAGTTTCATGTTCTTTACTTCGCTGTTTAGTTTGGTTGATTAATTGCAAGAGTTTGCTTTTAAAGAGTTTTCCTAGTTTACTTTCAATGGCAGCTTTCCATTTCCTGTTATTTGCATTATCTTTGCTTTGGTGTGAAGAACGATCTGAAACTGTAGCGGGCATTGGCATTTGCTGTCTAGTCCCCAGATTAATGATCTGTTCCTTGGTTACTTTTGGTTACATCAGTTTCCAAAGGGATGAGTTATTGTTACTGGACCCTTGACTGATACATTGCTTATTTTTCCGAATGCATGATTTAAGTCTTAAAATGCTTTGTTGTAAGTAGATTTTATTTCCAGCTTTCATTTACTTTTGATTTTAAGCACTATACTGCAAAACATTACTCTTGAGTAAATAACCGCCTCAGACTGAGTACACTCTTGAAACAAAAAGTCGTCCCTGGGTTGACAATTAATGTGAGGTAATTAGGAGTTACAAAGACACATTTTTATCGCTCCATTGGAGATGTGGCAGCCTGGCAGGTATATCTTTGTGTGCAAATGCCCAGATTGCTCCAGAATTTATATTGTTGGTTTCCTTTGCTCTCATATTATATTATCCTTCAGTGTTCAGTTATTCGTATTTGGTAAAAATGGGTCGGACTAGTGTAAGGGTTGAAGTTGCTCCAATGGACTTCAAAATCATATGTAGTTTATCTTAGCCAAAGATACGAATCACACCATGTTGCAATTCAAGTGTTTTTGCTCCTTAATGGTCCAGTCATACTCTTAGAGCAGTATTGGTTCTATGATACTTTGCTCCCAATTATCATTTCTTCTAAAATTAAAACTAATGGATACCCTTAAAGAGAAGTAGGTGGTCCATACTCAAGGTCTTGATACTTCTTTATGTTCCATACTCATGAATATAACAAATTGAATATCTTGACAAATAGCTTCATTTCCATAATGTCCTCTGCTTCCAAGAAAAGTGCCCAGAATGGACCCTTTCACGTCCAAGATGTCCTCTACTACTAAGAAAAGTGCCCAGAATGGACCCTTTTCTAATGTAACAAACCACTATGCTAACTGTCACACACTTCATAGGGAAGAGTTGCTCAAGCAAAATTAGCAATATCCACAAAGAGTGGATCCCCATGAAATACGTGCAAGAAATTAAAATATTGTCTATAACAGACTATTACAAAATGGGTCTAGAGTGAGGACAAGTGGCATTGGCAAGGTATCTCTCCCCTGACATTCCATACCAGCTAGCTATAGATGATGTCCAATTAACCTGTGGTTGTATAAAAGCCATGGATGTAGCTATTGTAGTCTAGGGCTGTAAAGATGCAAACATTTTGTTGCCAAGACCAAGGTATCCACTTTATGAAGCATTGCTGGCATACAATGTCATTGAAGCTAGGAAATATAATTTTAATTACAGAAAGGTATTGGGAAGTTAATTTAGAACACCTTGAAACAGTAGCTAAGATGAACATAGTAGTAATCGTTCTTGTCAATCCCAATAATCCTTGGGGTGTTTTTTTCAATCTTGAGCATTTATCCAAGGTTGCAGAGATGGCAAACAAGTTAGGCTTGTCAATAATATATGAGGGAGTATATGCACTTAAACTTCGCCTAGTGGCTGGTACCTATCTGGTAACTTAAAACAAGATGAAAACATGATTCAAGTCGGCCTCAAACTCTGATTTTTCTTTCAACATTAATTTCCCATAATACAGATAGGAAACTGGGATGATGATGGGAGTATTCCAGGAAGCTCAGATTTAAGTTCCGTTCCTGATTTTTTGCCTACCTTTTACCCTTCATGTCTGGATTTATATGGACGCTGGGATTATTTTGTTACACTGATGATTTTATGGCAAGTTATACAGTTTTAACTTGTTTAAATTAATAATGGGCCATGTTAGTTGTGGCTGAAAAAAAGGTCATTGAAGGATTCAAGCTGGTGAGGACCTACATAGTAGCGGTTTTGAACCACAACACATTGAATGTAATCTGAACCTCATTACTAATTTATTGATTGGGCTATCCATAATTTGTCTTCAAAAGCATTGATAGGCTGAGAGAGGCTATTTCTGAAAGGAAATCCTTTGGAAATGAAAGGTTAAGACCTTGAATGCATTTATTTGGCGAGGTGCAATGCTTAATACTGCTTGCAACGTTTTGGCCCACATAAAGTGGGATTGTTTCATAAAATAAAACATTCTTTCTGTTGTCCCAAATTGTGTAAGTAGTGGTCTTGTGGGACAGTTCTTTTAGGCCCCTGGCTTGATTGAACCTTCTCAACCTTTCTTTCAAATTATAACACATTTGGGAATATAAAAATATCTAAAATATAGATTTTCTTGGAATGCTTTCATTTTTAGGTCTTCTATATTAGAAGCTTAAAACCATCTGTTCCATAGCATTTGGGTCCAACTGCATCCCCAAAATACTATATCAACTAGATGGAGTGCTCCTCAAGAAAGGCTTGGTAAAGCCTCAAACTTTTTCAAAGTAGAAAGATTTGTAATGGACTCTTTCTCCAATGTGCTACAGTGCAACTACCTCAATAAATAAATACATAATCTTTGAGGTAGTTACAATTCCTCAAGACTTGTCCAAGGAAAGAGTTAACAACAATGAATTAATTAATCTTCCACCAGCCTCACATGAGTAAATCCCAAGCAACCAACTCCATGGTTGAATTTGCAAAATGAAGTAGTCAAATCCCAAAATAGTAAGCGGGCAACCTCAAACAAAACAAATCCAGGGAGAAAAGGGCGAAATATGGGTTTGACAATGCCAAAACTCCATGGAATAAATAAGTATTCACCTTCAAGAATAGTAAGAAGTGACTCCACAAATTTACCCTACAAGGATATGTTCCAAATTTAGTAAGATGACTAAGTAATGTGCCACCTTCCCTTTGCAAGTGTGAAATTTTTTTCCAGGGTCATTAGACCAAAAATATTGTGTATTTGTTCTGAGTGTGTGCTTGCATTTATTGCACATATCAGCTGAAACTAAATGGTAGAGGTAACTCAAATGTGTTTCAAATAAATTGCATTCAAAAGTTTTACATCAGACTTACTAGTTTGGGACTGTGGGAATCAAATTTATGCAAAAACATTGAAACTGCAGTGAGCTGCCAGCTAGCAAAAATTTCTACATGTCTACCTAAATATTATAAGAACCCACTCTGAATTGGCCCATGGAAATGCGAAGAGCATACACCCAACGACAAGTAGCACCAACATCCTCTGCAGTGCCAATCAACTCCACAATGGTATCATACGATCAACTCTAGATAACAATGAATCTACAAATATAGCTGCAAAACTAAGGCCAGCATTTGATATAAGTTTTTTCTTGAGCAGGATGCTCAAGAACAATGGAGAGAAAAAGAATGAACTTCAATTTTGAAGTGAAGTCCTATTTTGTCCTTTAGTCTATTTTATTGCTTAGTGTTTTTTCTCTTATTAGCACTGTTATGAAAGCACATAGAGTCAAAGGAGTTATTTGTTCAAAAAACATAGCTTGCTTCTTAAGTAGTATAAGGGGTCATAAAGTTATGTTGAAAGGCCATGATTACGAAGTCATGTTTATAAATTCATTATTGTAGCGAGTTGGGACAATTTTCCCAACCTTCATCTCACCAAGGCCTTGATTAGTACAAGAGACCTCCCTTTTTGTCAAACTGAATTAGCATTACGAGTGGAGGCATCTTTGCTGGAATTTTTCTTCAACCTCCATTCTATTAATCACCTATACATCTAAATATAAAATTTTTCTTGATAAAATGATTTCATCCTTTGTCAAACTGCGTTAGCATTACGAGTAGAGGCATCATTGCTGGCCATTTCCTTCTACCTCCATTTTATTAATTACTTATACAACTAAATGTAAAATTGTGCTTGATAAATATGGTTTCACCCTTTGTACTTTCTTCTCTTGAATTTTTTTTTATGTGTTTTCCTTTTCATTTGAGTCAAGTTCACATTGTTGAGGCATTTCATTGTCATCACTCTAAACTAATAGCCATAGAGAAAATCATTCTCAACACCCTCTCAAAGGAATTCTTGCAAGGTGATACTTGTGTCATTCAAGACTCTAACAATTTCTAGTTGGTGATCTACTAACTAAGATACCCATCCATCAAAACAAACCGTCATTATGAATGTATTCATGCATAACAAGTTATAATTAACAAGCAACGGATTCTCATAACACATAATGATGTTATAAACATTAACTTGTACAACATTAACATTAAATTTTAAACAACGCATCCACATGGAAGGAAATGAAATCCACATTCCAAAGAGAGAACATAAAAACCACAATCAATCAAACTACCTTGTTCCTGTAATTTCCATGAACTGCTAGACTTTGTCTCAGTGTCCTCTACCTAGCTTATGCTGTGGGGTAAAAATTAAAAGTGAGAAAACCCAATGGAGAAGATCTTCAATTAAGAACTGCAGAAGTTCACTTTTAACAGAAAGAAAAATTCAGCTAAAGTATACCTTACTACCTTTATATTGTTGCATCAAATTTTAGCCCATGATCAAATGTGACTTTGTCTAATTAGACAAAACAAATTACTAATGAGCTTTTTGTCCTAAGTGTACAAATTAAGTGATCAAAGTTGGTTTGGTCTTGAATCTAAAAAATTAGTTAGTTGTCTTGGAGAGTAAAATGGAGAATGTGGGCATTTAATGTATAGTCCGGTATAATGGGCAAGCCAGGGTTTTAAGCAGAGTTTGAGTCCCATATAAAGGGTTGCAATAATATTGGAGGTATTGAATGTTAGTGGTTACCAATTGGATAGAAAGAAACAGACAACTTCAAGATATTGATATTGGGCCTGCAGATGATCATTTGAAGGAGATATTCCAGCTGTTCAAAGTCATTTATTTTATTCTTTTTTTTGGAAAATTAAATCAAGAAGTAGATCAGCTCTCAAAAGAGGCTCAATTTTTTCCAACAGGTCTTTATCTCCTTCGATGAAATGAAGGACAATGTTTCTTCATTGTCTGTTTCAGTACTCTACAACTACTTATCTTGTTTGTTTTGTGCTTATATAGTTTGGGACCACTACAGGCCCAATAGCTCGAGTTGTAGCATTGTTTTTGGACTTTGGAGGCCATTAAAAGCCTCATTGCAGCATTTTTTTTGGACTCTAGAAACCCTTTAGAGCCTTATTAGTTATGTATTTTGTCGATGATATCATTGATATGTATTTCACTTGGTGCCATTTTGATATATGCACCCTTACATGGTATATAGATGAGAAGACTTTCTATATTTTGTCTCTAATGGTTTGGAATCATGGTTTATAATCTTAAATTTTTTTTGTCATTAAAAATTAATTATTTTATGTATTTTATCCAATTCTAATTTATTAAACCCGGTTCTATCGTAGTTTGATCTAGTTTTGGTTGGAATCATGGTTACACAAGCAATCAGTTCTGATTTTTAAAACTATGATCATAGTAGATAAGATATAGAAAGATAAAGTACTACTTGGTATTTACCTCTCCCAAAATGTAACAGAACCATTGAAGGAGGAGCAAAGCGAGCTTTAAATCAAATCTTCAATGAAGAAAAGTAAACAAACATGCTTGATGTTTCCAGTCCTTCAAAGAGATTTCTAAAGAAAATTTTCATTCTCTAAGATGAGTCCATACACCAATTCTTTTCTAAGGAACACCTCTTGGGGAAGTCCAAATGATTCTTCCCCATATTCGTAGATGACATCTCTAGTAAACCTGTTGGTGTAGACTAGTGCAACTCACCTTGGTGGATTTGAACTAGACACCTACTAGCACTAAACTAGTATAATGGCCAACAACTTTGGCAATAACTGGTTGAGCTAACCTCTTAGAATGATTTTGTGCACCATTTGTAGAAGAGATAAGAATTTTCACTCTTAGTGCAGAAAGTGTCCTAAAAACAAAATAATTTCTTGGGTTGATATCTTCTCAATAAGTCAAATTTTCTTACAATATTTTTATTTAGGAAAACATGTGCTTCTCTTGTCAGCAATGTTGCATATTATGTATTATTTCATAGCATTTTTCTTGAATATGGAATTGTGTATCCTGTAATTGTCAATGTAAAGGAACAGTATGAACATGTTGGGTGTTTGACTTTTTTTTTTGCAGCTTGAGAAGAACATTCGGCTCATTGCACTAGCAACAAGTTGGACTAAACATGTAGATGATTGGTACCTTCAATTTTCTGCTAGTCATAAAGGCACAAGTTCTGTTATCTCAGCTGCAAAACAAAGAGGTAATGGAAAGGAACCTCAGAAAAACAATGCTCCATAGTGATGGCTACTCCAAAGGATGCTAGAGCTTTGAAGATTGTTTATTGGTGTAAAGGTGGAAGGTTCTCCACCCAAGTACTTTAGTTACTG